>CM056211.1:10570000-11770000 GCA_029692085.1 Gymnothorax javanicus
ATTTCAGTATCATAACCAAGACGGCTAAAACTTTTCAAAGGTAGTTTTCTTGGGTGAGTGATGGTATGAAATAGGCTGATACTAATACTGCATGTAAGGCAGGTTAAAGTCCACTTCTGCCTTTCTGCAGCCAGAATGTCCCATCTCATCTGAAGCCCGTGGACTCATTTGGATTTGTTCACAGTGGTTAGCTTTCATCTTCAGAGAGAAGAAGTCATCTGGGCGCACTAAATTTACTGCATGACCAATTATCTCAAGCAAAGTTTCCTCCACTAAGAATGATGGTTAGTAATCCTGGCAGGAAAAGAGATAAGAAGTTCGAGCCATATTTTGCTCTGGTTCTGAAAAGCAACTTTCATACCCCTAAAACTAACCATTACAGAAAATCAAGACCTGACTAATTCCATTGTTGTTGAAATTATGTATGGAAAGTCACACCGGTATTACGAAAACACCTAACCCCATCGCCCTTTGAAACTGCCTCATTGGTCGAAATGATTGCGATAGAACAAAACATACTATTAATCGAATGTATCGTTATGTACAAATATCTCATATTTTATTATCCAAATACTAACAGGCCATGTAGCAGTTTGTGTAATGCTACTAAGAAGTGATTTTGGTTTTCTATTGATGGTTTTACGATTAGCATCCCATTTAGAAAAAAGAACAGCATGAGAGCAGCTGCAATCAATATATTTCAATGAGATGCTGGCCTGAAGTAAGCGCCCACACAGGTCCAGACTCCCAAATCAAAATTATTTTTACTGTTCCAAAGGCTTTATTGCAGCAGGAAATTATGTCCCTCATACATTATACCTTATTTTAAATTTCTCCATTGCTGAGAATCGAATTGAGAGCATTTCTGCCCCACAAAATACTTCTGCAAGTTTGCAATAGATAAATACTGAAGAGATTAATATATATCCTCGTACGTACGAGCACTAAGCTTCACTTAATGTTTAAAAGCATAGAGTAAGAACCACATTAAACAAGGAAATAGTTTAGGAAGAAATTGAGGAGAAAAAAATAAGACGTGCAAATGAATTCATAAATTCACAAGCAACGTATGAACTCAAATTAATCCGCAAATAATTTAAAAATGGTAAATATTAGAATTCAAGAATAGCAAGAAAAATGTATATTTTCCAGGAAAAAAAAAAATCTTCTGTGAAGCAACACAGTGGCGATATAGCATCCTTCGAACCATGTTTGAAAAACACATCAGTACAGAACGCACACAACTCTTATGACCAGCAGTCAATAATCTTAGTAACGTACTCCGTTACATCCTCTCACAGGCACACACACACTCAGAGCATCCATATAACGCAGCTCTATGCACATACGGTTCCATTTATCCACACCGGCACGCAGGAAAATCCATGAAGATAAACACTACATACCCACAAATACATCATCATCTTGAGAGACGAATCAAGTGTTTCCAACAGCGGACAGAAGTCTCCTTATGCGTGTTCAAGTTCTTCAGCTATGATATCAAAAACCAACAGGAAAACACTCAGGCTTTTTTTTTCTTTTTTTTTTTTTTTTTTTTTTTTTTTTTAAATTGGCAGGTGCCCACAGTGCTCCTCGTCTGTTATACAATTTCTTTTGTTCCCCTTAATTTAGCGCAGTGTCACTTGGTCAGTATCTCCTTCTTTGCGGGGAAAAATGCTGCCGGCTGGTTTCTTTGTCTTTTTTCTTCCTAACTCTTTTTTCTCTGTCTCCTCCACTGACAAGGCTTGCTTAGGTAACAATTCTTGGCGTGTCTGTTTAATGAGCAGGTCCATGCACCAAGGCAGTCAAGTACAACTGTGCAAGCAAAGTAAGAGAGAGGTGACGGGCTGTCGGGGGTGGGGGGTTTCTAACAGATACACACACGCAGCAAACACTCACACGCATCAACATACACAGAACACGCAAACATACAAGCGCGGACATACCTATACACGAACACACGTGCAAAACACTCCCTCCAAAATCAGACTGGATAATTTAAATTGGAGTCCTCTTTAAAAAACCGTCAGGAGTAATAGTGGAACAGTTATTTTGAAATATACACGCAATTATTAATAAAATCTTCCTGCCAGCACGTTGAGAACGTACACAATTCATAAGCTTCTGTCCAGAACAAAACACCAGCAACTTTGAGGAGGACGGGAGAAGCAAAAAGGAAGAATATTAACTAAAAGAAGACACACAAAAAAAACAAGAGACCCAACAAATGTAAATGATGGGCTCCGCCAGAGCGAGCGAAAAATACGCCAACGTGCTAAAATGTTGCGCTGGCACTGTTCAATGCAGCATGCGGCATGTTCTTTATCTCTTTAAATGCACTCCAGATAAAAGCAGCGACTGCACAGGTCAAGGCCTTCCCCAGTCTCCCCGTTTCAGTCGCAGACACGATCAACATACCGCACTTTTCTACAGCCATCTACTGACTCGCTGTTGCTATTGCTGCTGTGGACAAAGACTTGCGCAGTCCATTTGCCTCCCTCTCCCTGTACCCAGACATCAGCGCCTCAGCAGCAGCACTCAGCACTGTTACTCGCATATTTCTCCTAAATTCTAAATGAAAACTGCTATGAATGTCCCAGCATACATTGCAGTTTATCATTGCACAAAATCTAGCACAATATCTACTTTTTTATCAGAAGAAAAGAAAAGAGCACAAATATGTGGCTATGTGCTGTATTGATTCAATTTTTCCAAGTGTTACTCTGGTGTTTCGCGTTTGTATGAAGTTTCTGTCAGCAAAGTTTGGAAATGTAACGTGTGAAAAACAAAATATTTTGCACTCTTTTCCATGAATAGAATATTTTCTGAAGAACATTAAAATTATGAAAATGAGATGTACATTCAGGTTTTTTTTTTTTTAAGAGTAAATTTTTGATTCACTTTTGGCTTTTGTTCAACTAAATAAAATATATCAGAATAAATAGCCTTTTTTCAGAAATAGTTGAAAAAATATCAATTTTGTTATATCCAATGTGAAAAGCAGCACTGCTTTTCTGGATAAATGTTACCAAGGATAATATTAAGGACATTCTTATAGAGCATGGGATAGCATAAAAAACACCCACTAAAAAGATGTACTAAAAACTTGGACACATGAACCGTGTTACGCCTGGTTTAGCCAGGCATGTACTGGCTAAAATTGTAGCGTGTTAGCTTGCTGTGAGCACATGTGTGATGAATAACCAGAGGTGACCAATCAAGGTTCAGGAAGTAAAAGTGTTCCACATTTTTTTTTTTTTTTTTTTTGATTCATTAACCTGACCTTGCTAAATATAACAAAATTTCAGGTGGCAGGTTGAACTGCTCAGTGTAATCAGCAGGGTGGAAGTAAAAAATGGCAGGTTTTTACTGTCCGACCCCTACATTATGCACCTCTGTCAGTGTTGGGGGTAACGCATCACAAAGTAACTAATTACTGTAATCAGATTACATTTATCACTAATGCAGTAATGTAACGCATTACTTTGATAACTTAAGTAATCGCATTACAATTACTACCAAATAAATTATCTAGTTACTCACATTACTTTAAATTCTTCAAATATCGGCAGGACAGGAGGCCAGAGAAAACTTCTTCTTCTTCCTTTTGAGTATATTGGCAACTGAGACCGAGGACAGAAAAACAAATCAAACGCCCTTTTCCATGCATGTTTATGCCAGTACCGTAGCCTTGTACCTGACTCACTTTTATGTGAAGTGCTGTTTGGGCTGATTTTTACAACTTTGCTGTTGGCTTTGCTGAATGAAAGAGCATGAAAGAGAGATCCTGTGTGTGTCCTCCTCACTCATATTTCTGCATGGCATGACTGCATACTGTGGTATGTTGCATTCCTGTTGCATTCACTGAGTTTGACAAGTGAGGCCTTATATTTTGCATGATTGTGGACTTTTTCATGCTGGAATAGCATTTGTGCTCCCCACCGATTGAAAAGTGGCTACAAAAATGTTGCTACAAAAATGCAAATGGTGCAATAGCAGTATGCAGTGGCTCTAACAATTAGTTCAGTGTTGCAAAGTCTTTGCATTTTTAACCTGGTGGGCATTTGCAGGAGTACCATCCAGGGTAACGTCAAATCACTGCAATTCATGAGTTTCAATCAGGTCCTAAGTTCAATGCACACTTATTTCTACTTCTAAAGCAAATAATTATCAAAGGGAATGTGCACCCAGGTGAACTTTGCTGGAATGGAAATGGTCAAAATCAATGATAAAAGGAGTGGTTCCCTCGTGTAGCCCATGTCATTCTGACCACAGCCATCGCCTGCCAGTTTTGCCAGATTGGGTAGTTTTTGATAAGATAGCCCCGGCAGAACGGACACATTTTGGGCTGGGTTGGGATGAACTGGGCAGTTTTCATTAGCAACATCCATAACGTAGACCAGACAGGCTACTATCTATGGCCACATTTGACCGCTGCTTTCGTGAAGTAGGTCTAACCATTTTCCGTAAATGTTTACGAATGATTCGATTGGTATCAAAGGCGCAGAAATGTGATTACTTAACCTATCAGCGAGAAACCTGCGTGAAGTAACAGAAAACATTGCGGAAGCACATAATTGGCAAATTGCTATTGGATGGTATCATGGGTAGTATGGGGAAGAAAGTATACTCAAGCACCTGTATCATGGTGAGGTGATTGTGCTAATTCAAAAGCTCTTCCTAACTGATAAAAATTTTATGATGAGGGATTATGTATGGATTTGCATTAAGAATTACTGCAAACAGTGACAAACCAGGAAAACACACAAACCATCCCTTTTTCTTTGCTTCTTGTTCTTTTGTTTTGGCACAATGGGATGTTTTCTTGACTTCCTCTTTCCAAGGAGATTTCTGTTGTAGGAGCTCTGCTGCATAGATCTCAAAAATCCATTCGACTGGCAGATTTGCTATTGCTAACATTAACAATCTGGCGCTGCGCAGGTGGCCGGAGAACATTTTTTACTTCTCGGCAACTACCAGTCGAATACGGCCTTAATGGTTAATGCTGGCAAACACTGCCTTAATTTCCAAACCAACACAAAAAGATAAGTGATTGAATTATGTCAAAACGGAACAGCACTGGAGGAGATTGCAATTCAGCCAAATATCAGCCATTTCCATGAAAGGTATACAAATTAACTGTTTGACTACTTCATACACTCAACGATACAGACAAGTCTAAGCTTTTTTTCTATCAGCGTATGCAACACAGCAGTACACAAACATGGCACGCATGCCTGTTTTATCAAGGTACATCAACCAGACAGTCTCTCATTCAGAAAGAGAGACAGGTCCTCACAGGTTATACCCCCTGGATCAGGATAAATTACTTTCACACAAATATTTGCATCACTCTCAGATCAGTTGGGTTTCATTGCATCTGTTGTGCAAAGAGGTCTGTTACGAAATGGGTGGAGACGGAGCCAATAGCAGGATCGACAATGAGCCACGAGGGCACCTATATAATAAGGAGAAATGGAAGGGGGATCGGAGTATCCGCTGTATTAAGCAATTTGCTAACTGGAAGAGCCACCAGGGAGGAACCCTAAAATCTGGAGTAAAAGGTTAGCATCACCCCATTGTTCAGATGATCTGATCCCTCATGACTGAACACCCACAACCTATATAAACAGAACAATCAGGGAGCCTGCAGCTGATCACACTGAGGGAAAAACAAGACAATTTATCAACTAACAGGCACAACCCGTAAGACTGCAGGAACAGGGGAAGAACCAATTAAACAGATGTGCGGGTTGTGACAGAGGTCAATCTTTTTCCAGGCCGAATGATGCGCAGTTTTCATTATTTCAAATAAAATTCATATGTATGGATGGTTACAGAGGAAACCCTGGTTAAGAAAGAGACTTTTTTTTCATTTTTCAAATGTGCAATTGCAGTGACCCAGCTGTGTCTTAAATCTTGAACTTCATCAAGTTCTAAGGCCAGTTCCCAATTTGGCTATATGGTTGTTTTGGCAAAACAATAATTGACATTGAGTCCATTATAGTTATATTGATCATCAAGTTTTGATTGGGCTTCCTTTCTTTTTGATTTAAGTTTGTAATGAACATATAAGTAGGTTTCAGAGTTCATTATGCTGAAAAATTGTGGCTATTATCTTGAGATGCAATTCCATTGACTCCCATGTGAATGTTAGACTGATATACTGTATATCTAATTGCATAGTCTTGCCTGCACTAGTTGATCGTTTTTTACAATACTATGATACATCAAATACCTCAGTTCAGTCAATCTCTCTCAATACAGAACAGAACATTACACAGCGGGGAAATGATGCAAATTGATTAATTCATCTCCACATACTGAAGTTATTATGAAATGTTTTAATTCAACTTAATTATCAGAATCATATAACTAATGAAAATTAACATTTTGAAAAATGTGATACATTTCAGTCATTATCATCCACTATCTGCCAATTATTTTCTGCTGCATACTGTATATTTTCAGGACAGAGAATGTGTATGTAGAAATGCTGTTCATCCTCACATCAGACAAATTACCAACACTGGATGTATTAAAAAGTTTAGAGTTGTTGGCCAAAAATGAGAAAGAGATCAAGAAATTGCATAAAGCTGCAAATCAGAGGTGCCCATGGCCCGAGGCATATCAGTCATGGCAATGCCTGGAGTGCTAGTCATCTCCCTCCTGGTCATATATTGTCCAAGTGTCACAGACAGTTTGCAAATTCCAGAAACAGGATTAGCTTGAGAAAGAATTAAAAAAACTGCACTGCTACGCCATTCTAACAATAAAATTGGCTTCTGTTATTGAGAAACCAGGAAAATACAAATAAAGCAAAGCTCGTAGTCAGTGATATATCGTATTAAAAACCAACCTTTGGCATGTATGCAATGGTATATAAATTATGTCCGACACTCCAGTTCAAAAAATTTGTATCACTCAGTAACAACAGTCTGTGAGACCATAATCATTATCGATTAAATCTGTTGTCATCGAAAAAAGATAAAAAATCAAATGCACAACTTCATAATACAAAGTTCCTTTTGAAACAAAAGACAGTTTAGGGAAGGTAAAGCTAGTATCTCACTGAGCGGCGAATGCTTACGAATGTAGCGAATTTTGAGTTTTGTCAGAGTTCGTAAAAGGGCGCAAAGCAGTTAGCTAAAAGTTTTAGGATTGCCAACAGTTTTTCTTGTTGCAAAGAAATTTTGAGCATGTTATTTTCTCACAAACAGTTGCAGACGTTTGTAAAAGAGTTGTAAGCATTTGCAAACGGTTGTAACACATGTCGCTAAAGTTATTTTTGGTTCGCAATGTATTGACCACTATACAACAGAGCTACGAATGCTGACGAATGTAGATGAATATCAGGTTTCGTGAGGATTCCATCAAGGTTTCGTCAAGATTGCAAAAGAGTTTGCAAACGGTTTTTAGGGTCGCAAAGAGTTCATTTTCATACTCTAGAAAGCTATTTCCTATTCTTTCGCAAACAGTTAAACGCAAATGTTGCTCACTGACGCTTAACGTTGCTAAATGTTGCTAATGACACCTAGGTCTATCCTGATTCTCGCCAACTTTCGTCAGAAAAGTTGGCGGATCCAAAATTCACTACATTGGTAAGCATTCGCTGCTCAGTGAGATACTAGCTTAAGTGTACGTTTGTATAAATAAATAAACACAAATACATCTTAGAAATCAGAATGATTGTGAAACAATAGGAATCCTGCTACACACAGTGCTTTAAAATAGGAAGGAGCACAGTATCAATCCTTATAATTCATATATTCATGAGTTATGGTTTGCAGGGTGGACAAGTATTGCTTTTTTCCATAGATATAATTGAATTTCAACTTTATTCAGATGAATCATAAATAAATAGCTAAATAAAATTGAAGAGCCTACCGCCAAAAATACTTAAGTCATATTTTCACACATCGTAAGGTAAGGGTGAGAAAACATCTTGTATAGTTTCCCAAGTAGATTTTATAAATTTTTTAAAAATTGATATTTTGTGACTGAAGTACTTTTAACTCTGGGGTCTTCAATTGTCCTGATCAGAGGTGATGGGGAAACCAGGACGTTCTCATGTGATGAGGCCAAGCAGTGCTCTAAAAACATGGGCCTACTGCACCCCATAAAGGCACAATTTTCCGATAATGAAACTGTTTACAGTTTCAAAGTGTAGGCTTTGTAAAAATGAGTAACACAAAAACCATACACATTTTCCCACAGCAGCGCAAGATATTTGCGTTTATCATTACCATGGCTTTCCTATGCTTTTGCTGTAAACAATGCAGATCTCCATGCTGATCTGTGAGGTACAGCTGTCATAGATTACGTTGCATTGGAGCACTGTTTACTTCACAACAAAGAGGACTGGTCGTGATAATAATGCCAACATATTGTCTGGTGCACAGGCTACAAAAAGGCCACAGCAAGAGGCGTAATTTTTCGCTCTTTATCTGCAAATACGTGACGGCTGATAAAATAGCAACAGGCCATTACAATCACAAGATTTAAAGAGGACATGCTCGCAAATAAGTATACAAATGCAAGAATTTGCAGCGAACAATTTACTCTTGAGGACTAGAACGGGGATCTCCAATCTGAATTACTGGGTTGTCCTCCTAAACAAATTCTGAACGATGTGGCCATCCCGTCCATTCTCTGATCCAAGCAATTAACCTCAATCAAAGCCCACTTTGGCCACAGAAAACTGCTGGAGAGAAAAGGAAGCCGACAGAATCGTAGGTGAGTTAAGTAGCCAGGTGGCTTGCTCTTTTCTAATGTCAATGCAATGATCTGGCAAAAACTGAATGACTCGCAAAATTTTCCACTTGCTAGCCAGCTCAAGCCAACTCACTTTGCAACAGTAAACTAATGTTAACGTTACATCACAGAAATGAAGCTGACCGTGATAGCAAGGTTATGTTGCTGAAATGGCTGGTAAAACTTTTCACTTGCTCCAGACCGCAACAACTGCAAGCAAATAAAAACCATCCCAAGCTAATCGTAAGATTACATTATAGAAAGCAAGTTACCTAGCTATGTATCTGTAAAATATATTCTCATGCATAAAATTCTCGGCACTCATATTTTGGGGTGCCATTTCCACTGTTGGATGCGTAGTTAGTTTGCATTACAAGCAATGACCAGTTGCTTCTGAGTGGCAGCTAGGGCATGCATCTTGGCTTCCCAGAGGCTGAAACTAGGGCTGTGTTCAAAACGTATACTCACTCACTATATAGTGTAGTGAATGTTTTATACAGAAAACAATAAAGTAAGTTAGAGGACAAGTGTACATGTCAAACTCAGCCTAGAAATCATAGCTGAAATAGCTTGTAGTTCTTCCTTACCTCTCAATACATCACAATACATGTAGTACATGTCAAATGAGAACACTGGAGGGGGAGGTAAACAGATTTTGCAGCAGATTTCCAGAAATGTGCAAAAAAAAAAAAAAAAAAAAAAAAAGAAGGCAAAAACTGCACGCATTTTTCACACGCTATCCCAAACTCAGGTAGATCGAGATAAGGCTTAAAATTGGCGAAATGTCCCTTTATTCATCACAAAAATTTGAAACAGAAATGGAACTTACCCTTAGTTGCTCTCTCTCACAGCTCATTTGCTTCCTTGGAATCTGTCAGAGAAAATACATAATATTAAAAATGTCAATGCCAGTGGTAAGCTAGCAATGGAGTCTATTGGTTCAATATTTAAATTGTAAGACAACAGAATTAATTCCAGCAGAATTAAATTTTTACAACGGGGGTAAAGAAAATATATTGCAGCAATAGACTGTGATCTCAATGAAATTCATAGAGGTAATTTTTATTATATTTTGTTTTTCAGTTAATAGGATTTGGAAAAATCTATGATCAGTTTTGGCGACAACAGCTGGTTTCCAAAAAACACCCATGCAACTGACTCAGTTTGTTTCTGTGTGCGGTGCAATAGGCTGGTTAGTGGTTTGTTTGCCAGTTATTGACAAAGACAGCAGCTGTGTATTAGTGCTAGTGTACAGAGAGATGACATGAAAATGGCGAGACATGTCAAGGCGTATACTGTTGATAAGAAGTCTTAGCGGCTGACTAAGTTTGATATCGGAGCCTATGTGCTCTGAGAAGACATGAATGAAGTGTTCAAAGTGGTCTGTCAACCTAAAAAAAAAAACATGCCTTTTTTTCTGTGATGAGTGATATTAAAGATGTTCAAGGTTTATCAAGTTCTAGCACTGTTTTAAGCTTAATTATGACATAAGGTGGTCATGAGGTTTTCCCTGTAGAAAATTTAATTTGAAACCTGTCGATTAATTCTTTTCACTATCTCGAGATGAAATCGGTCTTAACCCTAGAACACTATCGCCGGGTGATTTTCACCCGAGCAAACGTGTTTACGTGATTTTTATTATGTTGCGTTTGTCTGAGTGTCATGGGTCCCTGGGTAGCTTCAGCGTCGTCTTTGACATCTTTGAAGGCATGTGTGTTCTGTTTACCTCATGGTACTTTTTTTCATTTTGTTAGACATGGCACAGATGAAAATAAAAGAACACTACTCCAATTTGTCACCTATTGTCAGATTTTGATATATTTTGATGACAAGTACTTTTTATTGGGTATATTATATCGGGTAAAAATCACCCGGCGTTAGTGATGGTGATACTAATTTTATGGATAGTGTTCTAGGGTTAATCAGGTTAGTCTTCCTTGATATGTTAACATTCATTCACCATCAAGATTTCAGCGCAAAGTCATCTCCAAATCTGATGCATGATGCTGCACCTTATTTTTACCGCAACGTTAAAGCGTGATATTGAATGATTAAAATAAACCAGCACAAAACATGTAACAAGCCATTGTGTTGCTCATTGACTTATATAATTAACACTATTCCCTTTTCCTCAAGAACAGAAAATGTATTTTGAACAAAAATGAAACCATCAGTGATGAGCATAACTCCATGAGCAACAGGAGATGACATGAGCTTCACCTTTCAGCACAAAGTGCACACGGCCTCTTTCCTGAGTCAGATGCACTGAGACAGATCTGAGTAGTGTCTGTTTTTGATGTGGCTTCTGAAGAGACAGTTGCCTTTCCAATCGGTCATGAACTGCTGTGCAGTCAACTTGGAGAAGTAGTTTTCAAGATCATTCATTTTATGACCCCAAGTGTTCCGGGCTTTCTCCAAGAAGTGTAATCTCTCAAGTTTCCCATCAGAAAAAAAGCATCAGTACAGGTAAAAAAAAGGAAAAAAAAAAGTTTCTCGAATCTCTTTTCCTGGCATGGCAGCTGTCATCACAATGAACTTAGGTAAACTTTGTAGAAATCGGTATTACATTTGAAACTGGTAGTCATTGCTTCTGGTAACAGCATTTTCAATGCCAGATTTAAGTATAAGATCTCACGCAGAACAACAACAAGCGATATCACCGCATATCCTATCAGACACATTTCCGATTCTAACAGTATTTTACAAAATTCAAACTGAGTTTTTCTCAATATCCCACAATGCTTCACACAACTGTATTATGGCACAGTACATTAACTTGGCATTCCACAGAAAACATAAATTCAAGTAGTGTATTGCATGGAAAATCATCAGTTCTCCGGAGGGTGAATAGCTCAAGATCCCTTTGCACCGAGGAAAGGAGACAACAGTTTGCCTGCCACATCAGTACAATATGTCGAGAAAACTAGAATGACCTTTAGAATAGGATCAAAAGATGGAGGCCCAATGACAATTCTGACTTCCTCCTACTGGGACACATACAAATAAATGGACCTTCTGTTGCAAGATATATATATATATATATATTTTTTTTTTTTTTTTTCCAGGGTACATGCTGATGGATTGAACCAGGCAATTATACAATATCATCACGACTGCACAAATGCAGCATAATTGATTTTATTTGACCTAATTCAGCTACCGTTTGTTGCGCTCTCAAAGGCAGTATACAGAAGCATTGTTTGTTCAAGACCTTCATTTAATAATTAAGGTTTATATTAATGCTTTATTTTTTTTCAAATCCTTAAAAATCCTCGTCAAATTGTTTCTGTGATGTGACATATAGACAAAAAATTTTGGTTGGGTCTGTAATGCCTCAGAAGCTTCCTAAAAACCTCTCTCAAAAAGCTATGTTAGGGTGGGGGATTTTGAACGCGTTGTTTTGCACCTATTTGGCGACCTTTCGGCTTAACTGGCAACCTTATTATGAAATGCAAGCACTTGAGGCTGATTGGCTGGCTTTGCTGCCACTCAAAAGAATGTAACTTCGCCCAGAGCGGTAGGTAAAATGGAAAACAGTCGCCGGCTTTGGAACACGGACAGACCAACTTTATGCAGCTATGGCATATTCAGCGATTCAGCCTTATATGTTTGAGCCCAAATCACATGAGCTGAATTGGAGGAAGAACCAGTCCAGCAAAGGCTGGATTTAAACGTTTCTGAATGGTAAGTATTTTTGAATGTTGTTTCTTTTTTTTTCAAACGTAATAACCATTTCCCAATGTCTCGGAGACAGCTAGATAGGCTACTTCAGAGCTGCCAAGGCTTACGCATTCGGAGTGAGTCTCTCACATTGACGTTCCTGTGCCATAGTCAGCAAGTATTCAATCAAAGCGCACTGAAGAAATTCATTTGCAGAATTTGAGTCCTTGTGCAATAAGTTAATCCATTTCACTTGCATAACGGTGGATTTCCCCACTAGTGACACGGAAATCGATTATGACCCTGGAATTCTGGGTGTATGCAAATTATTTTCATGGGGAGGAAACGGGGGGGCAGTGAGATACATGTGACATCATATGTATCCGTTGTTCAGATTGGCCCGTTTTCTGGCGGTCATTTTTAAAGGAGGAATTTCTATGAAATGGAGATGTACAGAATGTCTAGCACTTTTCGTATGTTCTTGAATGCGGGTAGACTACCGTTATTCAACATAGACAAGGTAAAAACGGTTTTTGATCCTTTGTCACCTTTAAAAAAGTGGTCTTTTTTTTTTAAACAGATCTTTCTTCAACTATATGTTTTAAAACGACAAGAGCTTGCAACTTTAAACTCAGCTTTAGACAGAAATGCATTAAGTTTATTGGCTAATAATTTCCTAACACAGAAAGCGACGATAAAGCCATGTCCTGAATTAGTATGCACATATTCAAGGCGGAAGTGTGTGTGATCATTTTAGCAAGGAAAAAAAAAATCAATAAATTTGAAAATAAAAGTTTCTTTGAAAAATGAATGACTTGTTAAATTTAACAAATGAATAGCAAGGTTTGGTGGTAGAACTGCACGACTAATTGAATCACGATTATTTTGAGTGGATCATGTTTAAAAACAACGAAAATAAACGTCCCAAGCAACGTTAGTTTATTTGATTTAGTTTTATAGAATGTTCGCTTAGTCCACAAGCTTACTGCAATGAAGGATTTACCATGACTTTAAAAAAAAAAAAAAAAAACATATCTAATGACGCGTTGGCTTGTTTATCAACTGGTTACAGGAAAAGTTTGGGCTACCAAGCCTGGCGTAATGAAAGCAGCTTGTTGTCAGCATAGGGACAGAAGTCTAAGGTGCTGGTCCTATGCCCTTAGCTACTAATTTGGAGGAGCAGGTAATGTTACAGTTTATGGAAGCAAAGGGCATTCCTGCTGCATACATGGGACAACGCTATAACACCATTATATTTGAAGAGGGTGGCGAAAGTCGCTGTTTACGAAGTGCACACTGTAGAGCAAAGGAGAGTTTGAAGCCTTTATTCATTTTTTATCAATAAATTATTGCTGCTGAACTGCCAATGAAAACATCCTCTGGAGGAACGCGTCCCCTTCTGAGCTGCAGACTGGCTGTTATGGGGGCACATCTTTTAACCCTCAGCCTTGTGTTAGCTTTTTCCCAAACAAAACAGCCAATTTCCTCCAGATCATTTTTGCTACGTCTATAACGTTGAAAAAGTATACGACAACTCCCATATACCACCTTGTGTTGTCCATCTCTCAATGTGAGTTGTCTTATACAGTAATGTCCTCCAAAGTAGATGTGTAGACTGGCCAGATGGACGAATCACGTACAAATAAAACATTGCATCTCTTTGTCACAAATGAATGTTCTGCCACGAATGCGAAAAACATCAATAAACCTTGCTGACTGCGGCCCATCATAAAATGAACGAGTTGCTGGTAAAACTGTGATTAGAAGCCCAAAACGTCTGCACATCACTGCTCCAATGTTAAGGCTGCTCTAAAGACCTAGGCCACATCCTAATTCTCTAAAGAGCAACGGACATGAATCGCAAATAGTCTGGCTGGTAACCATGGCAAGGACTGCCAAATTGTCTATTACATGATGGAAAGGAGGCAATTCCTCCCTTTTTTGCTTTATTCCAGTAAGGAAACACCTTGGAAGAAGGGAAAGATCGAATATGGACCATCTTGTGCAGCTGTAGTGATTGGAAACATCATTTGGGCCCGAAGTTTAACTTTTAACTTTTCCGATAAATTGCGAAGGTTGTCTTAGCAGTCGAGCTCATGACGTATGAAGGAGAGGAAATCCGATTTCTCTTAACATGCCCAAAGGTACCTTTCAAATCTCCTTCTAACTTTCCAATGAGCTGTGTGATGTTTTCTAGAGAGGTCCTTTCTCCACCATGATCTGTAAACTCTAGGGACAGTAGTGAACAGAAAGTCCAGCAGGACAGGTGTTTCTCAGATCTCAGAAATACCTCGTTTGGCACCAACAATCATACCATGATCAAAGTCACTAAAATCATGCCTACTGCCAATTTAAATATTCAGTAAAAAAAAAAAAAAAAACTAAACCAGTTCATCATATCTGCATGCAACACAAATTGCTTTAAAGCTACATTATTCGTCATTTGGAGGAGTAGACTATTTGTGCATTCAGTGAGTTGCTACACTGACAAGTACACTTGCATTCATAGAGTTCCAGTTTTGTGTAAAAACGGCTCGGCTCTCTCTGCGAACATGTCAGTCAATTGTGATTGATGACGGCTATTGTATACGCAGGATATCAAAGACACTTGAGATTCTATAAATATATCCACACTTCCGTCTTAAAGGAAGATTTTAAAGTGGATTAAACAAGGACAGAAAGAGCATTGCAAGGGCCAGATGTGTTACTGCAGCAGGGAAGAGGTACAATAGAGTCTCCAGTTTGAGAAACACATTTGTCAGGAACTTCAACATGAACCAAAGCCCAAGTCTCATACTTCAACCCACAGATTAAAATAAATAAATATAATAAATAAAATAAATACAGGATACCGCCATGAGAATGCCCAACAAAGTATAAATGTCTATTCATAGGAATGAAAATGTAATGAAAAAAAATATGCAAGATAAAGCGCATCAACAAAATAATGAACAGGGTACATTAGTAAAAATCAATACATTCGTCAGCACAAAATAGCACTAATGGTAATGCCCTGGCACTATCTCACTCAGGGCTCATGGCTTTTTACTGGGCGTGGGGAGGCACACCGGTGTATTTAATCCTGTTAAGACGTTTGATCGATATTGGAATATCTGGGCCAGCAGGGCTTATGCACCTTGTTGTGTACAATAGGAGTTCCCTGAGCTTCCGAGGTCAATCCACAGCAAAGACAATACACTCATATTGAACTTGCGCTTGGAATGCTGGGACTTCTATGCTTCCTTAATTCAAACAGTGGCATTTCCACAACCTGGAGCAAAATGACAACTAACTCCACAACCCTTAAACAACTCTTTATTTCCAATAAATTGTACCTTTCCAAAAAATAAAAGCAAACTCCCCTAAATCAATACTCTGGTGGCAACAGTTGCTAAATACGATGGATATTTTCCCCCAATTGCTTTGGAATGGTTTACTGTCATTCAACCTCGCGAGTCATAGTTAAAAATGCTTTACATGCTCAAAGCTGAATGGTCTATCTCAGATGTTAATCTGTTCTGAGCATGGTGAATATTTCAGTTACGTTATGGCACTAATCGCATAAATCACTGTCAATGGTAGATAATTCATTTGGAGACTGAATATTTTGTAACTGAGATGTTTTTTTGTTTGTAGATGCGTCTCTAATATTTTTTCAGAAATCAATTAATTAATTATGTTGAGTGAATCTCAGTTAAGGTAGTCCTTTAGTCAATAATTTTGCCCTTTTATTCCATTAAATTAGCAATACACATAGCAACTACACTTTAGGAGATCATTTTAAAGATATCCCTGGTATCACTTCAGCCGGCTCAAAAACCATGTAACCCATTAAATATAGCTTATTCAAAAATCAAAAGGAATTTATGAAGCAGCCATCTCCATATACGCACTATAATGCACTGTGACACATGCATAAAATAAACTGTATCAAACTATGAAGGGTGATTCTACTGTGTCAGTAAGCAATACAGATTAGGCAGTGAGTTTGTGTCTGCTGCTGTTTCAGCAACACCCCTTCATTTCTATTTACATTTTCCATTTATACGCCTTCAAAAACAGAATCCTTGTGCATATCTTTCCCATCAAAGAATAAGGTAAAATATCACCTGCTTGTCTCTCTCTGTCTGTTTTAAAGAACAGAACACAAATAATTGGTACATATATTAAAGATAACTTTATATAGTATACAGGCTCATTTATATTCAGCAAGCTATCAAGTTAATCTACTGCATTGTTTCTTGATTCCCTATTGAATTAGCATTTAGATAATCACCTGCGTGCAATGCACCTTAGGTGACTAACGGAAATAATTACAGCTAGTGCAATGTGCATGTAGTTACCAACTTTTGAGCCTCATACAAATGATTCAGTCTGAAACACGTACACATGCATTAATGCACCTAAACACGCACGTAATCAGACACGTGCAAAAGTATGTGCCACCTTCTCAATTTCTTCTATTTTTTAGAATTTGTAACATCAAAATGTTTCAGATCATCAAACCAATTTTAGTTTTAGACAACAATAACCTGAATAAACACAAAATGAAGTCAAAAATGATGATTTCAAGGACTGATAGAAAAAAAGCTGATTCAAACTGTCAAGCCATACATGGAAAGAAATTCCCCCCTTAGTTAATAAATCACAAGTAAACAAATTTAATTCATAATTCAGCTCAGTTTTACAAGACACACCTAGGCGTGATTACCGCCAGTCGTGTTGAATCTGAACATTACTTAAAAAGAACCATTCTGGAAATGTGAAGTAGTCAAAAAGCAGCACATAATGCTGCGATTTAACGAAATTAACGAACAGATGAGAAATAAAGTTGTAGACATCTATTGGTTTGGAAAGAGTTAAAAATTCATTTAAAAGGCTCTGAGACTCCAGGGAACCACGGTGAGAGCTATAATCTGCAAATCTCATTCAATCAGAATCACAGACTTATGACTCACACATTAGGTTGCCCAGTTAGCATCCTATAAGCATAATTCTTAAAAGTACAACTGTGCCTAAATACTAATTAGATCAAACAATCATATAACATGTAAAATATGGACCCTAGCTATTAAAGAATTTTCTTTCCCTCCACCAATCATTCTAATAGAAATACTAAATAAATGCACAACAAGGTTCAAAACCAAAAGGCAGAGGATCGAGGTGTCTTATCTATCGCCCAGCTGCCTTTAGTACCAACCACACCATTATTTATTTATAGACCAATTTCTTGAGGCCTGCATGTGATCATTGGAGACATTTATTCCCAACTGAAAGCAATGGAACTCAAGGAAACTTCATCTGGCTTTCAAATGTTGGCCTTTGCTCATGGAGCAGAACTCAAGAAACTGTACCTGGCCAGTCTAGAATTTGTTAAATTGTCAGCCCTCGGTTTTCTTGAATCATAAAACTAATTTTATGTAACAATTTGGAAAAAAGTTAATATACGGCTCTGACTTATGCTTCTTGAACCTTGTGTCGGTCCTAAAGTAGCTACAATTATGGTGGACTTTTACCACAGTACCAAATTAGTGTATGCTATAATGTGGGTATATACGTATGCTCACATTTTTTATGTTTAAATGTTCTTATTATTATTATTATTATTATCGTATTATTGGAAACTGTATTTTCAAAAAGAAATTAAGACAACGCATGCAGGGTGCACAAAGTAAGATATTTCCTTGTGACACTAAATTCCCATTCACAGTCTGTCCCAAGTGTGTCAGCTTCCCACGCTAATACACTTAAATAATTGTAAGATAAACGTGAAGAACAAATAAACAAACAAAAACTCACTGCTTCTGCAAGAATCAGCCATTCTAAAACCTCTAAGGAATGTATTCAGAATTTCATACTGTCGGCAAAAGGAATGTGAGTAATCCAAGTTTTGCCTTTAAAGAAAGAGAAACCTGGTGGTACAGCGTAGTTGCTAACTAAGTTAGCAACTTACATAGTTTGTCCACTCACAGTCAATGGGTCCAACTATGTAAGTTAGCATCCCTGATTTCGGGAAACGCACCCCTGGCTAGTCGTCAGAACTAAATAATCCATTGCACTTCAGCTGCTCTTACAAAATTTTGTGTGATTTTGCCAGGACCACCACAGACAGCATCTAAAAGATTCATTGTCTTTTTTACAGCTCTTCTTCTTGGCTTTTAACAAACGCAAAGAACAATGACAATGGGCTATTTTGGCTCAAGTTCTACCACCGATTATGACTTCTTTTCCAACTTTTAATAACTGTAATGCATTATTTAATCAGTTGATCAATAATTAAAATTTCATGCATTTGAACTCTTAAGCATCTTCTCGATATTATGTTTTACACTGCTCGTGTTCACAAATCAGACATCTTACATAACATTCTCTAAAACAGTTCTCCTACCCTCACCATACAATATTCATAATATTTCAAATTTTCATTGTTTAAGTTGTTCTGCTTTGTCCTTTTTACCTACTGTACCTTCTTCATTTCCCCATCATGAGCAAACACTTATTTCAATGCAGACAAACCAAAACTTTGAAATGCTACTTAATTTAGTACCTAATAACAAAAAAAAAAAAAGTGGTGCGATCTGACTGGGCTGACCCTGCTGCAAGCTGCTCCATTTTTTCACATAATTGCAGTATATACTTTACTGTGACAAGGCCTGAACAGTGGAATTCCAATACACTATCTATCAGCTCCTACATTATTGGATTAGCTAGATGTGGCATCATTACCGCTGCACTTTCATTCCCATCATCGATCGCATTGCTCTTTCTATTTCACAATTAATGCAAGTGGGCCAGATTGATCAATCTTCTGATGAGTTTGGGCTGCAGTCAATATCTTCTTATGGCTTTGTGCTACCGATCTGTGTTTTATATGAACAGAAAAAAAAAAAGATTTGTCATCCTCGCATCTTTCAACCTTTTTAAAGGGCCAATCTTGTCAAGTGGTTGTACAACGTTGTACATGTGATGCCTGTAAATTACAATTACATCAATTTAAATGGATAAGAAGACCTTAAGTCTTCTTTCATAGAAAACAAGGCATTTTCCTACGAGGTATCTGTTTTTTTTCCCCTTTTTTCCCCCATCGAGTTGCTCAAAGCGATTTGAGTCTCTTTAGTTTATCTAACATTTCTGCTCATAATTATTGATTAATGAAGTTCTGGTATGCTGTATGATCTCAAGGATCTTCACTCAGAAATATTACATTTTATTTGATTTTTTTTTTTTCTGTAGAAGTAATGGATGTTGTGTTCGCAGGGCCAAAGAGGAGAGGGAAGATCCCAACAGTTTCTGTATCAGTCACATGTTCCACGGCCAGTGCCTGTCATGATCCAGGGCTGCATTAGCCTATCAGTGAAGGCATAATTGACGCAGAAGGAAACACTTGCATTTTGGGACAACATATGCTGCCTGCCGGACATTGTCTTTTTCAGGGAAACCCCAGCCTGTTCCAGCAGGATAACATAAAGACACACACTGCATGCATTACAACAGCGTGCCTACATAGTCTCGATGTGTGGGTACTAGACTGGTCTGCCTGCAGCCCAGACCTACCTCCAATTGAAAGTGTGTGGGAGATTATGAAATGCAAAGTATGACAACAGAGACTTCAGTCTCAGGCAATTACTGTCCTCAGTTCTTAAACAACTACAGCATGTTAATAAGGAGAAAGCATGTAACACAATTGTGAACCTGAACCTGAATGCACCTGTTCCAACTTCACTGGAGCATGCTAAGGACATTGCATTCCAAAACAGCCATTATTTTCAAAAACAATAAAGTTGATGGGCTGAAACATTACTCATTTTGTCTTTACACTTTTTTTTTATTATTTGGATACAGGTTAAAATGAATATGCAAATTACTGCCTTCTGAGCATTTAACACATTGTCTAAATTCTTCTTGAATTAAGGTCGTATAATTATTGGAAGTGGTTTTGTATAATCTTTCTGAATAAATATTTCGCTGGACAAATCCATGGAATCTGATGGAATTAAGTATCAGATTCAGAAACCAGAACCCTGCAACAAATCCGAGTCAGAACTCCAAACAAGGGAAATTTAAGGAAGAAAAGCTCCAGGCTTCCTGGAAGACTTCAAGGCTGTGTGAGTGGATGCCATCTCAATTTAATTAATTTCTCACCTGGTTTGCACAATTTTACTGGCTTTGTGCAGCATAGTGGAAATTACACAAATGCAAAAAAAGAATCAAAATCTCATTTTTTTGAAATGAAGAATAAGATATAATTAGAGCACAAGTGGCTGGCAGATCAGAAAAGGTAGTGCATGGGCCTGCTGTACATGAAAAAAGCTTACGTGCTGAGAGATATACAACCCCAATACTGAAATAGTTGGGACGAAGTGTAAATTGTGAATAAAATCAAAATGCAATGACTTGCAGATCACATGAGCCAATATGTGATTTACAATAGAACATAGATAAATTTTCAAATGTTGAAACTAAGACATTTTACATTTTTATCCACAAAATGAGCTTATTTCAATTTTTCTGGCTGCAACAGGTCTCAAAAAAGTTGGGACACAGGCAAAAAAGGGCTGAAAAAGCAATTAATATATAAGAGAATCAGCTGAAAGAACATTCAGCAAGTAATTAAGTTAACTGGCGTCAGGTGTATAACATGATTGGCTATAAAAGGGATGTCTTAGAGAGGCTGAGTCTCTCAGAAGTAAAGATGGCCAGAGGATCTCCAACCGGTGAAGGCTTGCGTAAAAAAAATTGTGGAGTACTTTAAAAACAATGTTCCTCAATCTCAAATTGCAAAGGCTCTGAAGGTCTCATCATGGACAGTGCATAACATCATCAAAAGATTCAGAGAAACTGGAAAAATCTCTGTGCCTAAGGGACAAGGCCGAAGACCTTTACTGGATGCCCATGATCTTCGGGCCCTCAGATGCCACTGCATCACTCACCGGCATAATTCTGTCATTGACATTACTAAATGGGCCCAGGAATACTTCAAGAAACCACTGTCTGTAAACACAGTCCGCCGTGCCATCCACAGATACCACCTAAAACTCTATCATGCAAAAAGGAAGCCATTGTTGAGCATGATCCAGAAGCGCCGCCGTGTTCTGTGGGCCAAGGCTCATTTAAAATGGACTGTAGCAAAGTAGCAAAGTGTCCTGTGGTCAGACGAGTCCAAATTTGACATACTTGTTGGAAATCATGGGCGTCGTGTCCTCCGGGCTAAAGAGGAGAAAGACCACCCCTCCTGTTATCAGCATTCAGTTTAAAAGCCAGCATCTCTGATGGTATGGAGATGCATTAGTGCATATGGTGTGGGACACTTGCATGTTTTAAAAAGCACCATGAATGCTGAAAGGTATATAAAGGTTTTAGAGCAACATATGCTCCCCTCCAGATGACATCTATTCCAAGGAAGGCCTTGTGTATTTCAGCAGGACAATGCAAAAGCACATACTGCAGCTATTACAACAGCATAGCTTCGTAGTAGAAGAGTCCGTGTGCTGAACTGGCTTGCCTGCAGTCCTGGTCGTTCACCGATTGAGAACATTTGGCACATAATTAAACAAAAAGTCTATCAAAGGAGACCCAAAACTCTCCAGCAATTGGAAGCCCGTATTAAACAAGAGTGGGATCAAATTCCAATGGCTAAACTCAAGAAACTTGTCTCCTCAATGCCCAGACGCCTCCACTCTGCGTTAAAAAGAACGTTCATCGGAGGTTTCGCTTATCTTAATGGTAACATTGTCAAACTTAGCGAGACTGTATTATAACGAGTGAAGACATAACTTTTGCTAATATACATTGTGTTAGACAAACACTTGCTTTGCTAAGCAGTACTTTCATTTAAGGTGGATTGCAAACAGTGGCATATCGCATTCATTAACATGTTTCTCTTTTTAACGTTTCATTTCTCGCGAACGTTTCTTTGCGTTTGATACAGAAAGCAACATTTTAAATTAGTGACGAATTAGCTTAGACCTGCCAGAAAAAATAAACAGCCTGGAGTATTAGCAAGGTTATCTTTTTAAGATTGGGAAACAGAATAGCTACAGAAGAAAACATTAAACTGCCTAAACCTGCAACTGGTAACAAAATCGTTCAAATAAATACTGATAAGCAAATCAAAAAACGTGTGGTAGTCCATTGTTTTTAAGATCAGAATAGGCAAATGACCATAATACACCACATGAGAAGTCGCACCTGTAGCCTGCATAGCCTCAGCCGTAGCCTACTTCAAAACAAACAAGCTAAAAATAACCGCCAAGATAACACAGCTGCTAATTGTTGCTGAATTACTTAATTTCCTATTATCACGCAGACATTTTTGTCTCCAGATTCTAGTGTTGCTCACGAACCCTGCAACTGCATATTGATTGGCATCCGTACTTTTGAAAGCCTTCAGGCTTTCAAGATACATATAAATATCAGGAAATGTTAGTTGGGGTGGACTCCTCGCAAATGGTAACAGACAAAATAAAATAAGGGGTACTAAACATGGATCACAACAAATTATTGATGTTTTTTTTTATGAATAACGCTGACTCTCTTCCTCATTTAAATGTACTGAGTTCGCTGTCATGAACGAGAGAGAAAAGTGGAATTGGACATATATGGCGGTGGGAACATCGGAAGTGACGTTTTTGGTACCTATGAATAAGTCTCGTTTTCATACATATAAATACCCAGTAAAAAGTGAATGCAAAATTCTTTCTAAAAACATGAGTTCAACAGTTATACTTTTGCTTAAATACCTAAAAAGATAAAACAATACACTCATACTTATTGCACTAGGGAATAAAGGCTACTGATCTACTAAAACAAATATGGGTTTATCATGCCCTCTGAGTGGTGAAATTCATAAAAAAGTTACACACCAGTGTATCTGCACAATTTTCAGCATTTATTATTTGTAAGAGTATTAAAAAAAATCCAGTTTCCACTTTTTTTTTCCAGTGCCTGGTTGGTTTTTTTAATCGGCTCCTTCAATTCCCATCACCTCCTCTATATCAACTGCAGATATAATTTCAGCATGTCGAGAATGGCTAAGTGCACTTAGGCCTACTTGTTACATCCTTCGGGGAATGAAGAGAGAGAGAGGAAGAACTGAATCTGGCAGATGGGAAGAGTAAACAGGGCGTGTTGTTGGGAAGACAGTGAATTGCATCCTGTAATGTAACCACACCACTCAAAATCGCTTATATTTCAAGGAAACTCCCACTGACTTCCTCCCTCAACCCCTCCGCCAAATCAAATTATTTGAGACAGTGCAAGATTGCAAATACTTCCATTAGGATATAAATCATTACTATGTTAAAAGTCGCTACCGAGAATTAGAATTTCTTCTGGCCATCCTCCGAAAGCAGTGGACTGAAGTATTTGTTCTCACTCATGTTCATGTTTGTTTCAAACTTAGGTAGTTTGTTAAAAATAAGATGTAAATATTTTAGTTCAGCGCAATACTAATAATACAGAATGGAGCACATCATCTAAACTACTGTGCTGATATCAAATATGATAAACAAATATGATAATTACTCTAAGTGAGGGGAGTAGATTACAGGAGGTTTGGGCAGCCCACCCAAAAAATTTTAATTAAGAAAATATTTTCAGTTCACTAAATCGACCACAAATTCAAACCCACTGGCTTCAGGAGGAAGATTTCTGGCGGGAATAATGCCACTGATCCCGGCATCAGCATTCAGCACAGTCAATAGCAGTAAAACGAAACGAGTCCCCACCTTTTGACCTTTTGACCTTTTTTTCTCCAAGTTTCACGAAAGAAACCTTTAAGTTTAACAAAAAGATAAGGAATGTGGTGTTGTGGAAGTGCTGTATGTGCGTTTATCGTAACAAATTTTGCTATCTTGGTTCCAATGGCCGAACCAATCTCCACATTTGAAGCCAACTGGACTTTCATTTTACACGCTGAAAAGATGACTGAAGGCAAAAAGTTCCTGGAATAAGCAGGAGCTGAAGATGACTGAAGTACAGGCTCGGTGGAGCATCACCCATCCAGTTCCAGCAGAACAGTTGTTCGCCACACATTCTTGCAGTCAACCTCCCATTTCAGGTGCTCGGTTGGGTTGCATTCCAGGGGTTGTACAAGCCATTGGAGTAAAACGAAGCCCCTGCCTTGAAATATCCATTTCATAAATGGTACACTGTAGCCATAGAAGGATGTATATGGTCACTAACTATGCTTAGGCATTGAAATAATAGCAGCTGCACACTAAAGCAAATTTTATATGTTGTAGTAAATAACTAAGAATGAGGATTTGTACTGCTCATTTAACATAAAATGGGAACCAAAACAGTATACTATATCAGTATTCAAACCGAATCATTAAGAATTCCCGACAATGGTTTTGGCAGACAGGTCTGGTCGGTAGTTCAGAAATATCTACTGAGATTTACATTGCTCAGGCATCAGCATCTGCATCTGGAACTGTCAGCATAAAAACTTTAGTTGTTGCAATCACCAGAGAAAACAGCTGTGTATAAATGCCAGTGGATGGAGTGAAATGAACACGTGTGTGTGTGTGTGGGTGTGTGTGCGTGTGTGTGTGTGTGTTTGCGCGCGCGTGAGTGAACATGTTTACATGTTTGTGCATGTGTGTGTGAGTGAACATGTTTACATGTGTGTGCATGTGTGCACATCTGTGTGTGTCTGCTTGTGTGCGTCTGTGCGTGAACATGTTTACATGTGCGTGTGTGTGTTTGTGTGTGTGTGTGTGTGTGTGTGTGTCCGTGTCAGAGCTTAGATGCCAAAATATCATTGTATCTATTTGTTAATACTGCGATTACACGTAAGTTTGCATGTTTTGGACTACTTGAGAGGACAGTAAAAATGCAGTCGACTTCTAAGACTGAGCTTTCTGACATGAGGGATAAGGAATAACCCCAGATTTTTCTCAGAAAACCTCAAAGGAAGTCTGGCAAAAAGTACTGAAGCTGTGAAAGCTGAATGTGAAGATGAAATACATGAACACACAGGCACGCACGCACGCACCCACGCACACACACACACAGCAATACCACCCTAATAATCAATGGTCACACTAGCTAGCTACATTAATAAAGTATCAACCAACACTTAATCAGCATTATTATCCATCCATGGATAACTGTAAAAAATAAATAAATAAATAAGAGGAAATGGAGGGATAAAAGCAAGCTGTTCCCTAGTCTCCAGCTCCAGGATGAGAGAGCAGCAGCTGAGATTTTACAGTGCAAGCAACTTATCGGTCACACTCCCACACACAACCAAAAAACGAAAACATCAGCACCATCTCAAGCCAACTAACTCATACTGTAACGCACGTCCTTGAATCATAGCTAACAGGACAAACAAACAAGTAAAATCAGCAGTTCAGCCGTGCATCTGATTTAACAGCCATATTACTCTTTCATTGCATATGTGGATGAAGGTAATAAATAAACCAGCAAAAGCGCAGCATAGGAAGGCATCGCCTGAGCGAGGGAAACAACGAGACAAGGACAGCCCATAAAACACAGCGGGATTTTTCCTTAAAATGACCAACAGCATTTTTCAGGTTATAGTATACATCTAATCATTTGCAGTGTAACTACAAATTTTAGAATATTTTATTTTTGTTGACCAGATACAAACTGGGTTATAAGACAATTTTGAGAGTCTACAGTGAGAGTGTCCACCTTAATTGCGATGAATTAACAGAAGTCATGTTCAGCATGAACATTAATGATGTGCAGGGAAAATGTGATATCTTAATGTATGCAGATGAATTTTACTCACGGTAAAAGTGCAGAGGAGGTTTCAGTCAAGCAAACAGATGTTGTGCTGTTGGTCATATCGCGGCTTAACCAATGTTGTTAGCAACCGAATGCGTCAAAAACAGTTTGTTTTCCCTTTTCTCCAAAGCGCCACAACACAGATGTAGAGCAAGATATTCTCATCTCAGGAGAGAGGTGGCAGGTTGTCTCAGAGTACAAATATTTAGGAGTACAGACAGATTAAAACTTCAGTTTAAAACCCATTTAAAAAGGGTCCATGATAAAGTTCACTGTCACAAATTTCAGGTTTGCCAGAAACTCATTATCAATTGAGGCAGCAAGCATATACTTCCACTCAGCGGTTCTCTCCAACATCTATTGTCTGATAAATTAGTCTAATATACACTCTGCAGCCCTAATATCAGTGGAATCATTATACTAACAAGCACTGGACACTTTATGCAAGAAGCCATTCAGTTGTCATCATTACCATATTCTAAATGAGTAAAAGCAACAAAGCTGGGCAAACCTCATCAAATACAGAGATGTCTGCCTAGTTTGTAAAATTAAGCATGTTCTACCAACTCC
Source organism: Gymnothorax javanicus (assembly GCA_029692085.1). Classification (NCBI taxonomy): domain Eukaryota; kingdom Metazoa; phylum Chordata; class Actinopteri; order Anguilliformes; family Muraenidae; genus Gymnothorax; species Gymnothorax javanicus. The sequence goes on from CM056211.1 coordinate 10,596,743, forward strand.
TCAGTCTGTTTTCATCAGTCTTGGGGGGACTGCACAGTACCACTCAGGGCAGATGCATTTAGCCAAGCCGTCTTTTCCGTCACAGTATCACATAAATGTAATTCAGCACTGCCATCAATTAGAGAGTTCCCATCATATTATTAACTTAAGTATAATGTTAAAGGGGCAATTTGGTATTAGTGAAACCATACATAGTTTTGTGGTGTAGGCTTTGTATAAATGTGTCGCACACAAACCCTGAATTTCAGAGATATACAAAAATTGGCAAAAACTGCATGCTTTTTTCACACTATTTAACTTACTCAAATAAACAGAGATAAGGTTGAGAATTGGCAAAGTGTCCCTTCAAGAAATGGCTTATTCAGAACCAACAATGTCAACACTGGTGCTTTTATCCAACTTAACATGATTGTACTCATTCCGACCTTGTATCACCTACGACAGATTTTTTTTTTTTTTTCAGCTCATGTTGGTTAAATGTATTATATCCTTTTTACCGTAACTTTCCATGATTTCAACTACTGTACATATTATATTATTGTTATTATAGTAGGATGCCAAATGACATTACGCAAAAGGACTGCCAATGAAAACTAGCCTTTAGCTAACTTGGATGCATCTATAATTGTTTGAATGTTGATTAATCTCTATTGTCCATTTTCAAATAAAATAAAGAAATAACAAATAACAAACAAATGTATTGAATGCAGGACATGACATGAATACAGTTTTGTTTTTATAAACAATCACATTAGTCACACTGTGCGCATCATAACACGATGCATGCTAAACTTCCCGACATTGTCTGACTGATGTTCGACGTTTGCCTCATTTCGTAAATAAACTGGAAATGAAGAGAATGTAACCTCATGAGTAGAAACCTTTTTTTCCCCTTTCTTTTCAATACGGTGGGTCTGAGTCAATGAATGCATGCCCTAGAAAGTCTTGGTGGTACAAATCCCTTCCCAGGGTAATGTGTGGAGGAACAACGTGATACATCACACTGGATACAGTATGATCTGAGGGAATGGAGTTCTGGCACTGAAGGCTGATGGAACTATGCTCCTATAAAAGAGAATGAAACATTACAAAGATATGTGGTCCAGATTTAGTTCAGTGGCTTTGTTTCTATGCAAACCCAGTCCTGAGGGGAGGATGGAACTACGCTGGTTTTTGATGACCATCCCAGCATCAAAGAAAGTTGTTCAGCCGAAGAAGACAAGGTCAAAAAGACAAGTGATGTCAACATCCTCGTTCAGACTGCAAGTCCTGCTGTTGTTTACGGTGTTTGATCTCACTTTTCAAGGTTACAAAAATAGCACTCATGATGAAACAGAATTTTTCAGTTTTATGCAGCAAAAAAAGGCAGCAGCAGCATATCAAGCGTCAGATTTTCAAAAACTGCGTAACATTGAGAAGCCTGCAACACGAATTCTGCTGAGTGCCCATGTTTTTCATAACTTATAATGCATTGCTTATAATTTTATCAAAACTATAGAATTTAAATCAATTCCACTCGTAATTACTAGTGGCATAGCTCATGTGCAGAGTACCACTGTGTCACAAATGCAAATCCAGTGATTTGAAATTCATCATTTTTTTCATATTTGTGAGATTGCTTTCAATGTTTTCGCATTATTGAAACCAAAGAAGCTACAGTGAACATGGATATTCTGTGACTGCATGGTCAGCATGCTGAAATGATCCCTATAGATGACCTCAGGCATAGTCAGTAAATATGAGTAAAACTAACCTCCGCAAAAATATAATCAAGCATTCAAAGTGTGTACTCTTCTCCATTTGGTCTGATAACACCCCATTACCGCTACCCACTGCTGCAAAAGACAAAAAATCAAAGTTTTCATGAAAAGCTTGCATATGAGAATGCTAAATGGAACAAATAAATATAAAAATAAATAAATTGTTATGATCCAAACCAGGGATCAAGTGCAGAGGCAGGGTACAATCCAAAGGTAAGGTTTATTGCCAGTAATATGATAGTAATATGGTGAACAGTGGGATAGAGTCCAGAGGAGAATAACACAGTTCAGTTCATATGTTATGGACAAAACCTCGTAGCTGGTGCCAATGCCCAGCCAGTGGCTTCCTGGGATGACTACCAGGTGAAGTGAACACTTCACTGAAGCCACACTCACTGTTCCTAATAAACTGGATGGAGAAATATACTGGAAAGGGATTAACAAGAATGCAGTCGCGATTCTGGTGTTTAAATAATTTTGCAAGCGCAGAAATTTGACGCTGAATCTGGATTGTCATGCCTCGGGTATAGCCCTGGATTTGTGTCTGAGCTGTTAGCCTATAGGTTTGCAATTTTCAATCCCTCTTCCTGCCACTTCATTTAAGCTAATCAGTATTATATTACACCGCCCAGCCAGCCAGCCAGCCAAAAAAGCCACACCATGCCACTGGCAAAACCTTAAAGTTTCTCAGTTAAGCGCTAGGCAATACAATATATGGCCCAATCTAACTGTGACCACAGTACAGCTTCTCGACTAAAGGAAATGAAAGCCTTAACTGCCTGTATTAACCACAGGCAGACCCAAACTTCACGTGGTTACTGGGGCAGAAGGTGAGACTGAGTATAACAGCATAAGAGCAAGCAAGGCGAACAGCACAGCAAGGCTAAAAGAGCTCATGGAAGATCGGAATGATGGTTTATACATGCGCTCTACGGTTATGTGTGTTTAAGACATTTGGAATTAATCTGCGCATGCAATTAATTTATCGCGGAAATGCATGCATCTGTGACACCAGCGGCGGACTATTAAACAGCATCAAGCGAGTTTCCTGGCTGAAATCGCTTTGCACATTTCAAATGTGCTGCTTATTTCTTTCAGGAGTGCTCACATATTGATAATATTGTAATGAATATTCAAGTAAAACGTTTATATTTGGCATTGAATGGATACACTCAAGATACTACGTTGAATGCACCAGCATGCTCAACCCTATGTGACAGAGCACAATACAACCTCCCCACTAAACGAGAGAAATAGCAAAACCCAACTGCGTCTTATAATCCAATTGCCTAAAGCCTTGACTATGTGTACAGAAGAGTCCCTGCTGCTTCAAAAATAGGTGGCCACACGGATATCCCTCTCCGACACAGGGAGGAATCATAAACTGTGATCCTGAATTGGAGGTTGGTCACGGCAACATTAAGTTGAGGGGGGGGGGGGGAGGATGCTTTCACCACACTGTAAAAAAAAATCTGATGATCTACATCTGATCCAGAATTACAGCATTCTGACAATTCCTTATTGAGGAGACCATCGTGGTTGTTCTGAGCTTCCTGGGAGCAGCTTGGTCTCTGCACTGTAAAAAAAAAAAAAAAAAAAAGTCTCACCTGAAAAAACTTTGTGTCCAGGCTGCCTTAAAATTTTAAGCTCATTGAACTTGAGATGATAAGTTGAGGTAAAATTGAAATTTTAAGGCAGCCTGGACGCTAACTCTTTTCAGTTGAGACAACTTTTTTTTTTTTTTTTACAGTGCAGAGACCAAGCTGCTCCCAGGAAGCTCAGAACAACCACGATGGTCTCCTCAATAAGCAATTGAAAGAATGCAGTAATTCTGGATCAGATGTAGATCATCATACAATCATATAAAAGCGAGGAAAAACAGTCTGTACGGCACAGCAAACTGTGCTTAGCAGTAGGTCAGGATTACCTGAACAGTATTCCCCAGAAGACAAACTTTTCATCATCTGAGACCCTGGATCCAAGGTTTGTCGTGCTTACGTAATGTAATAGAGGATAAAGTATGGGTAGTGCTGAGCACCTGTTGTTGCCCGATAGATCTGGATGATTGATGTCTCCCAGATAGGAAAGGATAACAAGCTGTTTATCGATCGCACTTCTTGGAAATGCACATCATTCTAAATCCCTTAGCATTAGCTGTTGTCAGAATTTGCAAGTGGCAAGCTACAGCAACCTACTCAAGTGGGCAAAAATCTAAATTCAGTTATTGGCTCATATCAAGGGTGGGAAACATTCCGTTTGAAGTCTGGGTATATTTAATTACCAACTAGGGCATAACATCATGGTCTTCGAGGTTCAGGAAGTGCTGGCTTTCCACCCTCAATTAACCTGGAATTCAGGTATAAAGACACTCTAGTCAATCAGAAGCATTGGTGAGGTAATTCGTTAATTAATGGGGAGATGATAAAAAATACTATACTATACAATACTATAGTAGACCTATTATTGCCTTAGTTAATTTGTGTATGATAATATTCATGTTAACTACACTGTAATTAAGAACATGATTTATAGATGGATTATAACAATCAATAATTGATTTTATTCACGAGGGCAGCTATTTAAAGAAGCTGAAATCAGTTTTTAAAAGGGAATCAGTCTTTGGTGTGGCACTGGCATTGCTAGTTGTGGATGGATCAGTCCCTTCATTAATTACATGGGACATCCGTTTACCCAGCGACCCTCATTTTCACTCAACTGGGAACTAATATGGTGACATGAGGGAATAAAGTGAATTGTGTACCAGCTAGACCAAGAAGAATTAGATTTTGCTCTTTTTTCTTAATGGCATAAATGAATACAGCATCCTCTGGACATGGCAACATGCACTTCCCTGCCTCCACTCTATCTAGCTTTATTCAGTGGCGTGTCGAACTAGCTGCAAGTCAGGCATTACGCAAACATGTTAAATCAACATGGACAAGTCACAGAAAAAAGGCTTGACTATAAACAAACCACTGGGTTTTGTCATGTATCAGACTTTTTACATATGCCAAAAGCAATATAACACACTAAACGACAGGGGGGTAAAAAAAAGCTTAATACGACCCTGGTAATATACTGAGGTACAAAATAAATACAAAGCATTTTTTCAACTAATATCCACAAAATACAGGCAAGCTCCATAACAAACACAAACAAACAAAAATAAAATACACGTGCACTCATTCTCTTGCGTGGACGCCAGAGGCTTGACATATGAAGGCAGCGCTGTGACTCAAGTTTACAAAACCTCATAAAAGAGAGTGCCCCTCTTTCAATCATGCCAACTAGCAGCTACTTCACAGCCCAAATATGTATGTAAATAAATACAGAAGAACTGCCTTCAGTGACAAATCGTGAACTATGTTGCGACAGTCCTTACTTGCATTGCAAATGATCGGAAAAATTGGGCCCCTCAAGTGTGCTGCTCATTATTCTACATATTACCTTACCAGTAAAGCAGGCCATTGAAAAGGGGGGGGGAGGCTTAGCAATTGATTTCACTGCACTGATATGAAACATATTGACAGTGTTAAAGGGGAGTCACAGGATTGACGGCAACAAGACAATAGAAAGTTAACGATCCAATAATCAACTAAGATATATGTCCTTCTTCCTAAACCTCTCCTGCAGCCCCATTCCAGCCTTGTTCCACCGACTAGTCCTACGTCAATAACACATTTGCATAAACCCACGCTTCCAGCGAATTAATGAATTCGCCGGAAGTTTGATAAAATTTGGGTCAGTGACTTTATTTTTGTATTTGCGCTCATTCTTTTCACATGCCCTCCCAAAAACAAAAATACAAAATAGAAAGATAAAGTGCTAGAGCAGGCAAGGTGTGAATTACTTGTCCTAAGGGGTCATCGCTCCTGTGTGGGTGTTTGTTTCAGACTCTGTGGCAACAGGAGCTCATTTAACAGGAGAACAATTGTGGCTTTTCTGCCTTCGTCAGCAGATCTGCCAGCACCTCACCCACCGTGGGCTTGCGCATCCCCTCTCTCGCTGCCCTGGCATTTCAGCAATCCTGAGAAAGGCAGAGCACTCCCGCCAAGAGCGACTTCTCTGGGGTGAGGACGTGATTGCTGATATGGTCTGTCAATACTTTTTCCTGCCAAGCGCATCCTCTTCGGAGACCCAGGGAATAAGAACTGGGGGCTTGCCCCCCCTAACCACCCTCCCCACTTGTTTCTCTGTTATTCCCTTTGCAATATAATGAAGGATTGAGTCAACAATGTATGTGTACAGCCAGCACTAAAATATCTGCGAGTTTCAGCATTGCAGTGCATTTACACAGCACTACAGGCGACTGTATTGACATTATTATTACAACAGATAGACGCAGTTCTGTGCATGTGAATTACAGAAATCTTGATAAACACGTCATTTAAAGGATCATAACGGGTTTGATTTGACATGGAAATTCAAGACTGCTCTGTGATAATAAAACAGGAGAAATCTGGATCAATTTCAGATGGTAAACATACTGTATGGAGAAGCTAGAGGAAGTGATCGGGTGAAAAACAGCCTCTCATTAGAGGGTGTTATGTTCTTAATGAGTAGCGTCGTTGAGTCTCTCATGCACTCATCTCTCATTAAGTAGGGAGTTTTGGTTTTCTGTTTCTGTTCCAGAAAAAAAGAAAGACTGAATCCTTTGCTACTGGAAGGATTATCATTATTATATTAATTCATTTTTAATTGTCCTAGTGATTAAAATAAAGCTATTTCTTTCACATCAGCACCACCAAGAGTCAGCCGCAAGCTATTGCCATGCATAGCCATACATATCTCCAGATCTAGCATCTCTAGTGCTTCTGACATCATTGTTTCGAGTGCAGCAATGTTTCAACGCTCTTGATCTCGCTCATTTTAATTCTCATTAACCCTAGAGGCATAAGAAGAGGGCTGCTGTCTGGATAGAAAGGACACATCCAGGTGTTTCCCGGCCATAAATTTCATCTCTGTGATGTGGAAGATTTGAATCAGCAATAAAGAACACCTCCTTAGAAATCAGGAACACTGCAGCCGCGCTCATTTCCATAATGACGCAATTTTAGATTCACGCCTCATTTTCATTTATGTGTCCGGCCATAAAGTCTTTAAACATATGATACAGATTTTTTGAAGCGGCATAAAACACGAGAGGAGAATTCATTTGCAAGTGACCCATACTACAAATCGCATATGCGCTTGCAAGTCTCTCTTACACAAATGCTATAAAGCCAGGCTTCATATTCTTTACATATTTTCAAATAAACTAAGCATTCCTTCTGCGGTGCTCAGCTGTGTTCAATATATGGACAGAAAACTACAACACTGATCCATGTCCAGTCTCCAACTGAGGGATAAAGCCACTCCCTTTGATCAATTATTGATGATATTGGATTAAAGTACAGGATGAAGATGCAGGGGTTGGAAAATTGCTGACTGTGCCTGTTTTCTGAGGTTGAATAATAAAAATGATACTTCAGGTTAAGTTCACAAGGTTAAGTTCTAATTTGTATTTTGAATTTAGTGCGGAAATAATTGCCCCATAAAGCAATGCATTGACTGGCCTGTTAATGTGCAAAACTCAGCTAAGAGGGGCTAGCTTGCTGTAAAAACATGCAGCTCTCTGACTTTTGGTTCCAGCAGAAACATTACAGTAATTCTCTGTTCTCCTTCTTCTAAACTGAAACTGATGAGCATTTTTTTATTTCAATTCCAGTTTCATTATGAAAAATATAAATTAATACCTAACAATTCCTGAAATGTCTTTTATACTTCAAAATTTGAAGCAGACAAAATAAATAGAGGTATGTAATGTAATTTTAGCAGTTCAATACGTCTGGCATACTTAGTCATTTCTCTCATCATGTTTGACCTGTAACATAATATAACAGTAATGTGTGTTTTAGTCTTTACTAACATGCAAATTGGCTGGATGTTTGCATGAACACCAAGTCTGAGGTTTACTGCAATAATAACTGAGAAACAGCAGTTTAAAATTTCCTAAAGTCTACTGAGAGCTACATGTACAAATGAAGAAAAACTGTGAGATTAAACATATTAACTACAGTATATGGATATTACATCATGTTTAGAGTTTGGAGAAGTCTTTGACTTGCAGTTTTAAACATATTGTGGTCGTCCATCTCCAAAAGTTCAACTTTGTATTTCAAGTCCAGCGTCAAAACTATGTTAAACAAACCTCTCTCTTACATGGCCTAGAGTTATGTATGTATGTAATGTATGTTATGTTTTCCAAGATGCATGTGTATTTCACATATAGGGAATCTAGCGGTCTATGATTGATATGGTCTATAGAGCACAATTTTTCACAAGCAGCATACTAGCATAATAGTCAGGGATACTATGGACATGCTATTGATTTCAGCATGTTTAATATCAAAACTGTTGGAAGGGGCATTGTTTCTGGGTAAGCTGCATCGAATACCAGTGAAATAACCCAAGGGGGGTTTCCCAAAATCCTCCTAAAGATAGGAACCTCTTTCAATAGTATTGCCATCTTGATGTAAGAGTCTCTTAAGTGCTTTGGATCACCAAATCCCAGCAAATGACATCTTTAAGATCCCACTTGCAGCTGTCCACTGGCAGCACATGGCATGCGTTGTCAATACATACTTGAAACTAGGCCTACACTGTAGGTAGCCGACAGCAAGGGGTATATCCCGAAAATTCCCCAATCCTCGAAGCCCCCTTTATTAGATTCCCCTTTACTAGACCTACAATATTAGGTAAATTTGAGGTCTGTGTAAGTAATTGTTCCAGAGATACGGTTAAAAAACTGATTTTTTCAATATATAGCGCCACCTGGTGGCAAACCTTGGAGTGCATACTTGCCCAAATCTAATCAGTTCATCCTCTCTACCATATCTACCCATATGCTAAAAATGAGAAGCCAATGTAAAGTATTTTGTGAGTTATCGTGCTAATGGCTAAATTCTGCGGACGCGGTGGCGGGTGGGGCGAAACCATGATGTCCCCGAAACTCTTATTTCGGGGATATAATTACTATTACATTCTACAATAATACTTTTGTACATGAAATAATGAATAATAAAAGAGCGTAGTAGTCCTACAAGCTATTCCTTCCTGTGTAGTCTATATAGAGAGTAAACATTAAAAGCTAAAAAAAAAAACTGGATTTGAATTATTTGGAATGAGAATATGAAATTGAAACCGGAAAAGTCACCGTAAGAACTTGATCATTTTAAATCCAAACATCGTCGTTCATTTTCAATAATCATTATGCACCAAATGTTCTCAACTGGTGAAAGATCAGGACTGCAGGCAGGCCAGTTCAGCACACGGGATCTTCTACTATGAAGTCATGCTGTTGTAATAGCTGGCGTATGTGGTTTTGCATTGTCCTGCTGAAATACACAAGGCCTTCCCTGGAATAGATGTCGTCCATTTTAAATGAGCCTTGGCCCACAGAACTTGGCGGCACTTCTGGATCATGCTCAACAATGGCTTCCTTTTTGCATGATAGAGTTTTAGGTGGTATCTGTGGATGGTACGGCGAACTGTGTTTACAGAGAGTGGTTTCTTGAAGTATTCCTGGGCCCATTTAGTAATGTCAATGACAGAATCATGCCGGTGAGTGATGCAGTGGCGTCTGAGGGCCCGAAGATCACGGGCATCCAGTAAAGGTCTTCGGCCTTGTCCCTTACGCACAGAGATTTTTCCAGTTTCTTTGAATCTTTTGATGATGTTATGCACTGTCGATGATGAGACCTTCAAATTTTTTGCAATTTGATGTTGAGGAACATTTTTAAAGTATTCCACAATTTATTTACGCAAGCCTTCACAGGTTGGCGAGCCTCTGGCCATCTTTCCTTCTGAGAGACTCAGCCTCTCTAAGACATCCCTTTTGTAGCCAATCATGTTACACACCTGATGCCAGTTAACTTAATCACTTGCTAAATGTTCTTTCAGCTGATTCTCTTATATTGTGACGGTGCATTCAGGAACCACAAGCGAGAGAGGGAAATCCAAAAAACGTATGCCTTTATTGAATGCCGGGTCAAGACCAATAGACACAAGAATTTCCAAGCCACAAAACGAAATCCAAAAACAGAGTCGACTAGACAGGCCGGGGTCAGAACTAGAAAAACAGAGGTGCAACGGTACATAGACGGTAGGCAAAAAGTTGTAGTCGAATTCCAAAGCAGTGGGTCATACACAGGGCATCCAAACACAGAAGACGTGGTCATACAAAAATAGGTCAAAAATCCAGAAAGGCAAAACAAGACAAAGAGGGCTATGGCTAGATTCTTGGTTGGACGAAACAGTCGAAGAGAAACAATAATCAATGGCATACACGAGACTCTGCACAAAGAAATATTGATCAACGTTCTGACAAAGTCAGAACAGCAGTGAGGACTCTAAATAGACAGAAGGGAAGTCACATACTATGCAGGGAACAGGTGAATGGGATGAGAGCTAATTACAAAGGAAGGTACACATGGGGAAATCCAAAACCACAACAACTGGCGAAAGCCAAGACACGGACGGGATTCACACAGACATCCTATGACAGTAAAACAGCTCCGGTCAGGGAGTTCTAAGTGCAAAGACAATGAGTGCAGGAAAGCAATTAAGCACGTGCGAGAGATCTCTCGGAAACGTAGAGAGAGACAGGGAAAACCAAGCAAGAGGCGGAGACTAGAACAGGGCGATTGCTGAGACTGAATTAGTACTAATTAGTAGCGGTGCAACTTTACAGAGTAACTAAAGTGCTCGTTAGTAAGTTAGTAATATATACATGGATTAGTTGGGTTAGTAGACTATGATACAAAATATAAAAGTTAATCTTGTTAGTAATCTAGAACAGCAAGGCGAAGGAAGTAAACGAGAATTGAAGTAATAATATGAAACACCAGAAACCATTGAAATCACCCGAAGCAGGTAGGCACACAGACCGGGGAGATGGACTGAACCAACTAGATCACAAGACAGGGGAGACAAGTGCAATGAAACTTAAAATGGCATAAACTGAGAACCTGAGAATACAATAACCAAAAAGAATAAAGAAAAGACATAATCATGAACATAAAACATGAACACAAAAACCAGAACCATGACATATATATTAATTGCTTTTTCAGCCCTTATGTGCCTGTGTCCCAACTTGAAATAAGCTCATTTTGTGGATAAAAATGTAAAATGTCTCAGTTTCAACATTTGAAATTTTATCTATGTTCTATTGTAAATAACATATTGGCTCGTGTTTTGAAAGTCGTTGCATTTTGATTTTATTCACAATTTACACTTCGTCCAACTATTTTGGAATTAGGGTTGTACTTATCAAATCACCAGACAGCGTATATACCAATCCAGCAGAATGTTTTCCCTCAAAAACAGCAACAATCATTCTGTAATAGACAGTCCTTTCCCAAATGCTGTTCAGACCTAGCCCGTACAAGTGAGCTTCCAGAGAATTCCAGCTGGACAACTGTCAGTAGCAGTATGAGGAGTTCAGGTTTAGATTTTGAGAGGTATCTACAGAGATTGCAAATGCTGTTAGAAGGCCAGCAGATATAAGATCAATACTCCCACCCACCGCCTCGCTTGTGATGAATTTTTAATGTCCGGGGGAGCTGGAGCACTCCTCTAAAATTTAAATGGCTCTAACGATGAATGTGAGGGGACTGACACCTTGATCAATCACGTTCCACTGGCTTCTCCCCACAAAGTCTTGTTGATGACGCCTACGGAATAAAAATCCAAAATACTATTTCGATAGCGACTGCAGTTCTGTGTGTTCCATGATCACATCTCGATCGAGATCAAAAACCGAAACAGTCACCTCGCCTAGGGCCAGGTGGAGCTTACAGTCATTTCCAGTATGATATCGCGACGAGTAGGAAAGCCATTACACAATGGCTATGGGGTGCTGCAACTCTGACAATCCAGCTTAATGTGCGTAGAATGACAGTGTGCGGAGTGCCTCGCTACTGGCATGTCAGGCAGTGGGTTTTCTATGAACCCACTGTGTGTACAGTGATGTATGCCCATGACATACATAAATCGTCAGTGTATTTGATTTCCATACGGGGGAAACACAATTTCTCTCAGTCAGCTTCATCTGGGGACTCAGCAAAAGACCTGAGGCTTAAAAAGTTTTGTTTACACTGGGTAACCAAAAGCTGATGAAGCATTTGTTGATTGCTACAGCGCACAAACCAACTTGGAGCGAGTAACTTGCTGCCATTGCTGATCACAGTGATGCAGCCATCGTAAACAGCATTTAATTACGGAGCAGGCTGATGACACAGGCTGCCTTAGAAAGCATCCCTTCCGAGGGCCTGTTGAGGAACAAGCTGAACGGAAGCTCACCGATGTGTGTGTTGAATTACTTCGAGTGAGAGTGAAGTTGACGCAGAGGTGATGTCAGTGGCTTATATAGCTCGAGGCACTCATCTCTCACGATGACTACTCTCGTACTCGTTCAAGATCAAGGTAATCTGAAGACGATTCCAATCGTGCTTCAGAACAGCCCCTGATGTTCTGGAGTGTTGTGAAATAGAGCCAATATTTCAAATCTGTCAAACCACTGTATCAACCTGTGTGTCTTTAAGCCCTCCTAAAGTCGAGGAAAAAAAACTTAAATCAATTGCTTAAATAATTTAGTTTACTTTTCTCATGACCATTAATGGATGATATTGATGAAACATTTAAGAAATGTCACGTCAAGTGTTTTTGAAATGGGTTTATTCAGCTTGACTTTCTGTCGTACACTCTTTCGATGCTGTTTTGAAAATGGTATCCAACAAAAAGTAATGGCATCAGCTCTTTTGACAACCATATCTCCAATCTCTTCTGAAATGCAGACATTGGACATAACTAGTCAAGTAAAAATAAAATGAATAGTGTCTGTATATACTATATAGTGTCTTGTACTTCTCTACTTTATGAAGTGCAACTCAGAAGGCAAGCTAAAACATGGGTTTCTGATATCGTAATAGTTTGTTCTAAAATTGTTTTAAGATTTGTAAATAACATGGCATGATCCAATGGCTTATGCACCATTTGGTTAAGAATAGCCATTAAAAACATAGAAAATCTGAGAAAAACAGTGAACAATAAATCAGATGCAGTTATTCAGGACCAATCAGAGCTGGAAAATCCAAGTTCTGAAAGAAAAAATCCCTCCCAGAATTTCATTCCAATAACCAAGATTTGCCAATATGCACATTTCTTCTGCGAGATAATTAAACTAATTAGCAAAATCAGCTAGCTGAGCTCAGGGATGGAAAAAACACAAGGAAGGACATTTGATTTCTGACCTCTGGACCTCTGCACTGACCACTTTTGGTAAAAATGCATGCTGATTGATTAACATTCAAAAAAGGGTTTTAAAATGCCCTTGCCAGCAGCGCATTTGAATTATGAAATAATATCCTCATACATAAACAAATAAAATGAGCTCAAATGGTCGAGAATATGACTTGTCTGTAATCATTTCCTTGAACGGCTCATCTTTAGATATCCCTGTGTGTAGTCAGTGTGAAATCCAATTCCGGCAAACAGAGGATGTCATACAGCATTTGCAGTTAATACTCATCACCCCAGTCGCCTTTTACAAGCGTTTCACCGTCGTGTTACATATCCATTTCCAAGGCATCCTAGGGGTGAGATTTATTTCCGTCCTCCATTCAGTTAATTAAAAAAGGCCTACTTGTACTTTGAAATGCATGCTTGCGGGTATAATTAGATTGAAACTCCCCTTAGGTTAAGCCGCGGTGCATTAAATTCCTCGTCCACTACAGTAAATAAGCGGAGAAAGTGTTTACTCTCAAAACAACAGCTCTAAATGATATCGGTGTTTATTTAGCGCTATTTTGTTGAGTAAGGAACTAGATCAAAGAAAATGACCTTGGTAAATATCACATTGCTTTGATAGAAAACCAGGTTAGTTCACAACCCTGTGCGTGCTGCTGGTAATTATTATAAATATAAATAAAGGTAGAGCGAAGTAATGAGTTTCAGAGGGATAATAAGTTTTGCCAGCGGATACAGAATATAAACCCCTGGAGGCCAATGGGTATTTGCAGTTGCCGACAAAGATGGATGGATCATGGCGAGCAGGGTAAACAAGCACAAGTTTGAAGACAACCTTGTCTCCATATGCCTCTGCAGACTGAGAAATGCTAACGGAGGCTACGAGGGTGATGATTCCTGATTATACATATGGCATGTCTAGAATTCATTTCTATGGAATGAAACAATATTCCCTCATAAATTCACAAATGGCACACCACAGACCGACTGGAACACATACTGGAATTTCAAAGACCAAATCCTGCGTTTTAAGATCCCACTCTGCCTCTGAATTTTTAAACAACAAAATACAATACGCACACATCAAGAGCATATTATATTGCAGAATTTCCCAAATGTAGTGTAGGCTACCTCATGTTCAACATAGCTGAGACAATAATCTTTGCCATCAATCAATGCTCCGACCACTTACAAAAGGTGTACACTCGTACGGAAATGTACAGAAACTGGTGTGTCATAGCTATCACTATACTGTGTTTTTAGCATGACTGGATCGCTATATTGACCAATTAGTATCCAGGAGCATAGCTATCCATTTTATCATCAAAAACAAATAAAATGTTTTGTTGATAGTCTGATTTAAACCAGGCAATGATTTGTCTTCAGTGTGCGTATTTCACTTTGGTTCTGAAGAGTTGGATGAATTTCACATCAATGCTAGTATTCATTTTAAAGAGGGAATCTTGCAAAATAAGGAGACGATAAACTGCATTTGTTTACTTCCATCCTGAATACGCACACCGTACACTGCACAAAATGTGACAGTACTTTCGTAAAGTAAATTACCGCTAAATTGACTGTAGTGTAATAATTGTAGTATACTTGATCTTATTTTATGCGTGAAGAAAATGAAGTGGTGCAAAGCACATCATAATATTTACTCGCTCAGTCTTCTGGCAGTAGAAATGAGTATGCTGGAAGGAATATTTTTCTCAGAAACATGACATCCAGAAAGAAATTAATTACTGACAAGATGATTAATTGATTATCAGGGCCTATAATCTATTCAGGACTGGAGAGGGGCTTGAAAAATTACTTATGAATGACAATGTGTTGAGACAACTTCCCCAGCTCAGCAGAAATCATGCCCAGTTACTAAAGAGAGGCAGGTTAATGGCTTATTTTACTCTAATGTACAATGACTGACTACATTACCATGCACTGAGGAAATTGGTCCTTGAGAGCGAGTGGACTTGCTCAGTGCATTAACAAAAAGATATTCTAATATCCAGAATTGAATAATACCCTGTCAAATCTCTCCCTAACGATGCCCTGTCCAATATGACTTTAGTTAATAAGATTTTTATTTTTATACATTGCTCTGATTTTTAGTTCACTTTTTAACGGGAGTTTAGATTGGATTATCTGATTTAGGGCACGATCACATGTGCAGCTAAATACGCACATTTGCAAATCTCCACCGATGGGCTTTCCTGTTGGAAGTTACAAATCTGACGTCAAATTGTCGAAAGCTCATTGGGATGAACTTTACAATAAACGGAACTATTTGCTTGAGCGCACAAATACCCCAAGCAAAAGATGATGCACAGTTGCATTGCCACTGGAAGTGAACGTGTCACTAACCCCTTTGCTTATATACAATGGAAGTGAATAGGAGGGCAAATATTTGCCAATGTTAATTTTGCACGTGTGACCATGCCCTAATTCCATCTTAGCGTGAATTTCATTAGTTGACCCTCCCAGGTGAATATTTACAGTTTTCCATTTAAATTTGGTAATTTGCCATGAAGACTGTATGAAACCAATGCAACAAGCGTATGGGGCAACATTTGATCATCTTGTTATCAAAATCCCACGGTTTTATTACTGATGGAATGTCAGCACAAATGTACACAATCATATTCAAATATAACATAAATATCCCACCCCAAATTCTTTAACACCGACAAATCACCAAAAAAAAGTTTCAAGTACTTGCTGATGTCTTTTTAACTTACGATGGTTTCTCAGGAAGGGTCACATTTTTAATTGATTGATTGACTGAAGTCACAAGCAGAAGCATATTTAAATCACTGAAATTAAATTTAATTTCAAGACAGGGCACAGAGGAGCAGGCCAATGGCACAAAGTAACAATTCTCAAGTCCATCAACAACGAAAAATAAAAAAAAATAAATAAATAAATAAATAAAATCTGGCCCAGGAATTCACACTTGGTTGTACCTCCCATAGCTTGACCAGACTCTGAATTCTGAAAACATACATTAAAAATTTTCTTGCAAAAATCTCCGCTCTAGTGAGGAATGTGGTGCAGACAACAGTAAGCATTTGAATGCTGAAGTTGAAAAAGGAGTGGATTAGCTTTGTACGGCTTATACATTCAGAGCAAAACAAGGTACAGCATGAAACGCAAGAGTCCATTGAAACCCATTTGAACTGCAATTATCTACTGCACACGGCAGACAAATTCATGGCTCTACAGTGGAGGAGATTGATTTCCTCAAAGTTGCTGGACTGTGACAGTACATTTCACCTTTGATCCAGACATAGACACAGAATGCCCATCGGTGGCTCCTTAACTCACTGCCGGCAGAGTGACAAGCTGTTGGAAAGATACCAATTACAGCACCGCCCGAAGCAATCCGAGTCGGCCCCTCAGCCTGATGCATGGAGGCCGGTACAATATCTACAGCCACTCAGGGCACAGGAGTGATGGGGCTAAACTCAAAGCAAAATGCATGCCTGGACCATGCACAGCCTGGCATTTATCTTACAAAGCCTGCCAAACAATATTAAATTTGCTTTTCTACGACTAGGCAACATCACTAAGGCAATACCCAGCTGTGGTTTCCTCGGTCATCACTTTTAAAGTCGCTTGTAACATTTCACGGTTGTGAACCTGACCTTTATGGCCGGTTCAGAGCTAAAGGGCTGGTGGTACTAGTAATCAACTGTGCAATGAAGAAGAATTCCATAAACCTTTAATGGTCATGAAGTAGCCTCAGGTTATGTTTCTTTGACCCTCCATTTCTTGAAATTGTGCTACACGGAGAAGCACTACCAGGATGATCTGACGGTGGGTCCTTAAGTATGTATCGGCATCATTAGGACCACTTTGAAAAGCTGAAAAAAAAGCTTCCTTTTATTTTCACTCGCCCATGTTTTTCCAGGTCTTATGGACTCCAGTTGATTAGGTCATAATGCACTATAATCGGAAACCCAGTTGTTAGTTGTGAAAGCTTCGTCTTTGGTAAAGTTCGTAATTTTTTCAGGGACAAGTAAATACATTTTGATTTGTGTAACATTATAAAAGGAGCAGGTATATTATGATAATTACACCTGCTGTTTTTTTACACCATGGGTACTGAACATTAAACATTTTTTCACTCATTCTAAGATTAACTGACTTCATAACACCTTATTTCCAGTTAGGATTTCTTAAACTACTCGATGGCGCTTGACAATCAATTATCAGGTCTGTCGCCAAGAAACAGATGATGCGCATGCAGCTATGCTATCAACAGGACTGTCTGGCAGGTTGCTGCTCTTATATTAGTGCAGTCTTCTTCCCCGGGAAACCATACATATCTCAGAGCTAAAGCGTTAATTGCCATTGCCATCCATGCCAGACTTGGCAACATGGCTGACTGAGACATTTGTGACACAGCATTCCACATTAAGAACATTATACTGCTAGTCAAACATGGTGGAAGTGTGATGGTCTGGGGCAACTTTTCTGTTTCAGGTCCTGGGTGACTGACCATAATTGCTAGAACCATGAATCTGCATTTTCCCTGAAAATCCTGAAGGAGAATATCTGACCTAAACCTCAAACTCAGTTTTCAGAGTTTCTGTACCCGCCATTTTTGTTTATTAATATTTAACCGGGCAAACCCAAAAGGACTATCATTTAGCAAGCATCCTGATTTGCTTATTTCGAACAATGACATTACATAACAGAACTCAAAACCTGGCTCGAATGCGCAGACGTTGGTGTGTAGAGAAGCGAACCACATGAGATACCAGCAACGAAAGCGAAGCTAGACGTAGGTCCAGTCAAATATGTAGAATTTTGCCAGAGTAAAGTTGAACAACGACTGCCTGCCTATTTGGATAGTCTTGACCAGTGAAAACATGTTAAATTTGAGTAGACAATAGAACCGCAAAATAAATAAGCAACAGAGGGAGCCTAACGTTGTTTTAGAGATAAAATTTTATCATTGTCATGCCATAGCTGACTCTACCAGCCAATCACCAGCTATTTCCTG
Organism: Gymnothorax javanicus; assembly: GCA_029692085.1. Taxonomy (NCBI): domain Eukaryota; kingdom Metazoa; phylum Chordata; class Actinopteri; order Anguilliformes; family Muraenidae; genus Gymnothorax; species Gymnothorax javanicus. Next base: position 10,614,800 of record CM056211.1, read on the forward strand.
TGTACATGGTGGATGTGTTCACTTTGGAGCAGAATTGCCGTCAGGCAACAACGCATGTGGTGTCCACTGAATTATTTTTGGCAAACGCTACGATCTCATGCCCTGCACATTCCACTTCCATACTGCAACTGGAGTGCACTGGCCTTTAAAAAGGCAATTTCCTAAATAAGCAAGGTTTTGACAGATTTAGCATTTGCGCAAAGAAGTTAAGATTCACTTTTATCTTGATACTTGTGTTGTTGCTGCTCATTTAATCGCACTCAGATTGCAATGCTACATTCAATGCCTTTATTAGGAAAAAAAAGTGGGCATAATATTTTTAACTTGGAAAATGAAAGTTTCTTTTCCTGAAATTTGTAAATTATGATCGGCAGTAAAGTCAAAATGTGGATTGATAATGCTAGCGCCAGCTTCACAAGCCACTCTACTTCTTACATCTGGAAAATTGCATTTGACTGATTCAATTAAAATATTGCAGGTCAACTGTGATGTGAACTTTGTGTATAACGACTCAGCATATTCAGTAATTCAATCAACGGAACCAATCTCTTTAACACATATTGAATGGTTACATTAGGAGTTCAGCTTGGACAGCAGTCTGACAAATGTTGCTTTTTCACACCTGCTCTCAGTGAAGGTCACTTATACATCTTGTCATGTTGACATATCGCCCTCAATTAATGAACCCCTGAAACAGTGAGATTTTGCATTATTTCAAAAAAGGTGAATTAGAAAGTGTTTTCTCAAATCCTGTCATTCATGTCACCACACAAATATAATTACCAGTGGTCATACAGTCATGTTTGTACACAACAGTAGGTTCTATTGTCATCTATCTATCTATCAGTTCTGTCAACAGCGAGAGAAACAATAGTGACATCATAAGCCTGTCCTCTTAACCAGAGTAAGCAATATTAAATACAATGTACATCATCTAATCATATTTACGGACCACATTCATACGTGATGATATAAAACTATAGTAGCTATTGGACATCAAAAGAAAATAGATGTGAAATGACTGTAAATGAAGCAATGTATAAATTTGCTCTTCAAAGGCTTCAAGACTGTTCTCATAAAAGAAAGTCCGTAAAATATAAATCATATTTATTATAATCCACACCAACAATCAGAAAAAGTAATCATTTTTAATCATGAATTTCTACGAAGCTTATGTAATCAACAGCAACTGAGAATCAAACTCTTTGGCCAGGCTTTTTTTTTTCCCGCTCAGTTTCTAACCAACTTTAATTATTTCAGATTGATCAAGCATATCGGTCCTCTCAAGTGTTTTCTGGAGGCTTCTGAAATGAGCATGTGGCTTTAATTGCTTGGTATGAGCAAAGGGAGAGAAGGTTGAAACGTGTAATACTTTATTGATAAGTATACAAATATAGCCTGTTGCTTTACCGGACCAAAGTGCTGAGCGATCACATAGAACATCCGGAAATTCTTCTTATTATTATTATTCTTCTTCTTTCATGAAACATATCAGTGTATAATGTTTCTTGGATTCATCAGGAGAAATACAAGGCTCAACACAACAGAGATATGAGTAAAAACTTGGAAATCACCAGAGACCTTTAGCTCCCGTAGCTGCTGAAATAAGCATGTCAGGACACAGTAGCAGACTTTTTATTAACTGTCATATGGCAGTCACCATTTCCTCCCTTATTGTGCCCTGTTTCTGGAATGAGTGAGTGAATGAATGAATGAATGAAAGTTCATTCCTTCGGGAAGGAAAATCAAAAGGCACTTTTAATTCAGGGTTGAGTGAATACCTTAATTTCATGCCTGATAAGATCGGAGTCCAGGTCAGGCTACCCATCGATGAGAGCCCAGATATTTTCTGGCCAACCAGCAATCAATTCCATTCCATAGCCCAAGGTGCAGGTTCAATTTCAGCAGAAATGAATGATTTTTTTTTTTTTTGCTTTTTTCAGTTTCAGGTAAAAGCCGGTGGAACCTGGGACCTCAGAGATATCATGCTGTCTAACAAATTTAGAAAAGTAATGTGGCTGCACTTGTTGACCCAATAACTCTGGACACAACTTTTTTGTACTTCTCTTAATTTCCACTACAGAGTCCCACCAGAATTACACTTCTTACACTTCTCCCGTTTGAATGTGCCGCTAGACGATAGCCACCTTACTCTCAGCCTTGATTTATGGTTTTCTTTCTATTATGCATACGCACCAGCTACGCAGGTTTCCACGTATAACATCCATAGTAACTCACTGCACATATTGGTCTCTGAGGAGATACCGAGTTAGTGATCCAAAACGTTACTGAGTTTCTCATGTAAAGTATGTTTTCAGTCATTAGGAACAAGTCTTGCAATGCTGGTGCAGAGTGAGAAGACATGTTCTGCCACGATATTTAGAGGATGCAGCCTGCCCAACAATGAACATGCATACATATGACTGATATATCCCGAGATCCGAGTCCTGCTTTTCATGTTGGTATCCTACTGGGATATCCCAGTCTCCATTTCTTAAATCAATAACGTCTCCTTGATGGCGGACCGGCCAAAGCTTTTCTATTTGACAGGGTGGTTTTATTTATTTATTTTTGTCCACCTAATGATACATCAAGACTCTTCGGAGCAACAATAGGAGATGTCACGACTGTCTCTGCGGGGGTTTATTTTTTAAGGAGGCCAGGGTCAGAGGCCCAGCCGCGACCAGCATCTAATAACCAGCTGCATAATTCATGCCTTACACTAACCTGTGGGGCATGATGGCTGGTTTTGATTTTGTCAAATGTCATCACTTTTCGCGAGTACAAGAATGAGCACTTTTAGACATGGAGTTCATTTGAAAAAAAAAAAAAAAAAAAAAGCTGCCTTTATCAGAACCACACACACTATGTAGTCATTAATTCAAATGTACATAATTTATTACCAAATTATGAAAAAAATATGTAAAAAAGAAAAACTTATGGAAATGTTTTAGGATGGAGATGCCCGCATCATGCACTGAAATTGCAAGAACAGTGGTGGATTAAGATAACATTTCCCTCTGCCATTTCAATTAATCACCAGGCTTTTGTAATTAATTTATGCCCTGGATTTCTCCGCAGTTCAGAAGCTATGGCACAGCTGTCATTGGGGTGATAGAAAAAAATGCCCAACAAAAATGAAGGAATAAAAATAATGGTATAACATTGCTTGCGCCATTTTGTACTAGTGACAAATCTACAATTGTTTACCAGCTCTTTCGCAGGAGGATAGCATTTCAGAATGTCCTGTGGACACTACAGTCCTTGTAATATTCATGCTCAAGAGAGCATACAGTTACTTCACTGGACAAAACAGAATCTCCCTCTCTTGAAAATACTGTAAAGAAAAACGTTTTTAATTCCAGTTGTGAAAGAGTCACAGCGTTAAATGGTGACTCGAAGCATAGAGGAAAACCTTTTGTATTTCATTACCTAAATGAGCAATAGCTGTAGCCGCATTTGCGAAAGTGCTGACAGGTTCACAATTCTCATTCCATTGCCTTTACTTGCCTCTCCAAATTTAGCGCAAAATGGGAAATCATGAACAATTGATACACTCGGTTAGCTCTTATCATGGAGACTGCTCTCAGATCTAGCCTTTGGGATATTTTAGACATTTTAACACAGAAAATAAAAGGCAGTGTTGTCTGTGAAGAGCTGGATTAAATGGTGGAGGCTGAAAGCGGTTTTCGAAATGTGGTCAATAAGACAAAAATGGGCAGATAGTAATTTTGTAATCTAAGTCTGCTGGTTATGCTCAATAAGTTGGGCATGTGTGAAATGAACCACGTCAATCGGACAGTGTTTAACTGTTTAATCCAATACAAACCGGTGGACCAAAATAGAAAAAATAAATAAGGTCAAAACGTGGGCAATATCTCACTTTCTTTCGCTCTGTTAATCTTTTGCGTCTGATGGATCTCGTTCCAGTCTGTTTCATTAAACTCTCTGAGATTTGAAAGATAAAATCTGAGATATTAGATACAGTTTGATAGTCATGACTCTGGATTATTAAACTGAATACACTGTGGGATACAAATAAATAAACCTGCATTTGTGGCAGAATGTCATATATATATGTATATATATATATATATATATATATATATAAAACAAATACTCATAGCATTGTTTACTCACCCAAACTCTCTTTCCTTTCCTTATATGCCATCGGATAATGAATGGACCTCCATCCCTAACAAGCTGAACCCATCGATTGGCTCATAGGCAATAGACCTAACAAGGCGGCATCTTTTATGGTCTTTTAAAAAGGAGACACAGCTCATCTGGGGATGGCCTCATGTATGGACTGCATGACCTGGGTGAAAATGCTGCTGTTCTGTGGTGAGTAACACAGACTCGCTTGAGTCTGTTTTTACCTCATGGCTTCGTTTCATTTCGGCAAAGTTGTATTCCTGGTGACAAACTTTTAGTTTCATACTTGCTGCATCCACTTCCGCGATGTGTGCCAATCCATGAGCTGATTGTTTGTTGAAATGCGAGAACCCATTCATGATTTCATTTAGTGGGTTTTATTTCTGTAATCTGTTCTCATCTTGTCTATGGCAGCAGGGAACTGAGAGGCATTGAGCCATCATAGGTTTTCTCCCTGCATTCTTTCCTGATAAACTTGTTGTTACTTCCCAGAATTTTCATACTGTTAAGGAAGCCTATGTGGGTTTGGATGCTGCTGTGTTTCTTTCGTGTATACAGGTGGTGGTGACATCACAGCTCTGCCAGGAGAACCTAAGCCACGGTCAGCAAAGATGCAAGCCGTTGCTGGACAACTGATTTTGGAGGGAGTTCCAATCCAAAGGCGAGGAAAGAGACTGCCACGCCAACTAAGTGTAGTGAACTCCGGCGTATATATTCCAAGTTGTAGTGTAATAACAGTGACATACTGGTTAAAAAAAAAAAAAAAAAAAAGGGATTTACTGACATTCATGATTACAGAAGGCTATGCAACATGACTACAGTAGCACAGAATAACCCAATATTGACACTGTATATTATACTGTAGTGATTTTCTCTTGGTCAGTCATTAGGTAAAGGAATGGCAAAACCTTTTGGTTACTCCGAGCCTTGTAATTCACACACAAATATCCCCTGAATGAACATGCCAATTTTATTTATTTATTTATTTTCCTATCAGGTTTTTATATTATGGCAGAAAGCAAAAATTATCCTCAAATGAGATAATTGTGTTTTCCAGGATAAATAAGCTGAAAATTTAAATCAAGATATGGACTAAAACTTGGTTTGAATATAATCCTGACTTGGAGTCAGTTTATTCTGTTGTTCAAATATTACATGGTATTTTCTTTTCTTTTTTTTAAATTACAATATCAAAATTAACAATACAATGAGTTGAGATATGGTTCAGATTTTGCAGAGAGTAGCAATGCTTTCTTACTGCTGAGCGAGGTATAGAATTTGTTGTGGAAGAAAAAAAAAAGTGAAAATTAATCAAACTTCCCGATTCCTCTCAGAACATGTTCCGATTCATTAATTTGGCCCCGGAACAGTGTTTCGACTTGTTCCAGCCCATTTCCACCCCTGTTTAAACGACGATAAACGATAAATCATATCTGAACTGAGAGCAGTGATTGATTGCCCTTTCTCCAATGATTCAAGTTAGCACACAAAAGAAGGTGTTTGCTCCCTAGTTGCCATGTAAAGCATTTTTCTCTTCATATTTGGTATATTCAAACTCTGTAAACAATTTAGCTGCATATATTAACCCTCTTAACCACCACGACCTTCTTTGAGCTATGACCTACCCAAAATAAAGTGCTTACTCCACTTAAACTACTTAATACACAGGCATAAAATGGTCTCTTCGAAAAGGTGAACATCAGCAGATTGCTCTCGAACAGACAGAATAAACAGCAATAAATTTAACTTCAGCAACAACACAAGAACTGTTTCCTGTCTGAAAGAAAAAAAAGATTATCCGTTTTCCTCTGACCCAGTGGCCCTGGGACCAAAACTTTTCAGCCCAGAAACTCAATGGATCCACCGCCACCCAAAGTTACAATAATCTGCCAATAGAAACTTTTTTTTTTGGCGAAAGTATTTTTGGAGACAATTTCCCAGTCTTCCTCATCACTGGGTCAAATGTTCAACAAGTTCCAGTGCAAACAATTTTCTATATCCTTCCTCCATCTTTAGTTGAATCTACACTTTCTAAAATACTCTTCCTATTTTGCATCACTAGCGTGTGCTAAACCCTCTGTGATGCCATTATTTCTAAAACTCTTTTGCTCCACTGCCAGTGGAGTTAGCCACAACCTTGAACACCAGAGATATCCATGCGTGGGGCACACTTGGTGCCAGCAGAGAGCATCTGGGGTACTGTAGGTTCGGAGGGGGCTTTCGGTTTAGAACATCAGACATGACTGTTAAACCTACTGCCTGTTGTGGGCCAAGCTCAGCAAATCATCTGTGAAGGAACCACCTGACAGTCCCTATAAAGTACTCTCATAAGCACTCTGTTTTCAGCTATGTAATACAGATGATGCTTAGTTATTTGCATGGCATGTACTAAGTTAGGCCAGAAATATCTGCCACATGCCATTGTGTGCAGGCCTCGTCATTATAAGAATAAATAAAAACTCATTCTCATGTAATACAACGTAGCTGCAGACAGTGCTGCAGGTCTGTTTTTGCATCATGTTAATTGGGACTATTTTTTGGTCTCATATCAAATTATCAAATTCTTCTGTGGAGGATCATGTTTTTTTTTTCCCCACAGAATATTGTTTTTAAGACAGTGTGATGAAAAAGATGTGATTTTCTTCTTGTTCTGCTGTTTTTTTGATGTGGCGTTCTTGTGGAGGAACTGGTTTTACTCGTCTGCCTTCAGTGGGTTTAATTAATGCCTGCGGAGCGAATCTCAGCGGCTGCTCTTCAGGAAGAAAGAGGCAGGCCTTCGAAGCCGAAGCGCTCGTCCTCGACACCGTGGCACTGCCTCCCTGCATAAATCATTCAAGTAGCCAGCAGATTGAGAGGAATCAATAGTCCTGCAATGCCTTGGTCTGCACATCACAGACTCCGTACCAGGACTGACCCAGGGTTGTATACAAAGTATGATATTAAAGGAAGCATCCAGGCCTCCTGTTCCAATCTGGGGGAACCTTTGCAGCTTATCAATCATTCATCTCCCTCGACTCATTCTATCATTCAGCTGGCGCTATGGAGCATTTGAAAGTTAAAAGCAATGATATGATGTCCTGCCCTCCAGAAGCCGGGAGCACGCGTCCTATCAGCTCGCCAAAGTCACACAATTTTCTCATTGAGGACTTACTCTGAATTCATTGACTGAATCTGATAGTGAAGTAATCTACTCCGTTTGAATTGTCAACAGTTCATTCCTCACAGCTAGATTTCTGAGGTGCACTTGATATGAAAAGCATTAAAAATTCTTATGTCTGGTATCTGGTCAAAGGCGATGAGGCTTATTTTTTCTTGGCCTGACCACGGCATACAGAGAAAAAAACTGGATATTAACGCTTGTGGTAAAGGGTTTCTTTAACGACAGAAATCAAAATATGGTGTTTGGAACCCCTTGACAAATAAAATACATTAGTACTCATTAGTACTCATCTGTTGCCTTTGTTCTGAATCACAAACTAAATGTTAGCTAGGTGTTAAGTGCCATTGTAGGTCTAACTATCCACCTTGCATCAACTGCATAATTTTTAGTTGCACTCAATGGGCCTCATTTATCAAACAACATATGAACAACTGCTATCTTATTTCCTTCATACCGACGTTTACGCATGAAAATTGGGATTGATCAAACTTTTCCGGAGAATCGCCTGAAGCCAAAACCATTGCAATTAACAATGGTTAATCATTAGAGTTCATGTCTGTGCATGATTTCAATTTTAACCAAAAATTGACTTTTGAGTTGAAGAATACTGTTACATTCCTTGCTAAAACCATGCTCTCACACTTAAGGCAAAGTAGCAGGGAAGGCCATGGTTCTGGGAGAGAGGTAAACTACCAGGGTACTTTTGTAACACATAAAAGTATTCTTCAATTCAAAAACAGATATGCAGAACAGGACCAAAAGACATGGATACCTGGGAGTGTCAAGACTGAAAACACTAATGTGTTTTTTGTGTTTTCGCTATTGGACACTTTTTGAGACTATATAGTTTTCTGCATATCATTTATTCAGTTGGATTCTGTATCTTATGATTAGGAGGCATAAAATCATTGTGCAACGTGGTCCCAGGCAATCAGCATCCAGGATTGAAAAGGTAGTTCAATAATGCATTATACTGTAGCAGATTTTTACAGTGCTGGTCTCGGAGCTTTCAGCATCATAGTCTACTGAATACTTCAGGCAAATACATACCGTGGATAACATACACCAATAAACCACAGTAAAATACAGTTTTTTTTCATTAATTAAACCAAGCAGTTTTTTGTATTGTTCTCCATATTGTGTTACATCCTTTGTAAGACAGTGGAATCTTAAAAGCTTTGCAAAACAATAAAATATTCCTGCCGCATATTTCCTATGTGATTTCTTCCACTTGACATCATTTAGCTGCGGTTACTGCAGAGGTGGATGCTTATTGGGCCTCCATTTTATTCCTAACATCAGCAAAGAATTCATCGACCAGGGGCATTACTCCTTTCATTTCAAATACTTTTTTGCTTTCTGTCTGAAAAAAGTGCACAGGCTGCAGTTTTTGGTAATATGCTTTGGAAAAAAAAAAAAAAAAAAAAAAAAGTCAATTTCACCTCCAGTCAGCCTACAACGAGCCAGATTGCCTTACCCCTGTGCCTCAGAGGGTCTATGGAGGTCAACAGAGGTGCCTGATTGGCAAACTTTTAGATTACGCCTAGCCTTCACATACATAAATAACGACTTTCAAAATATGACTCATTATAATTTATGCCCAGTGAATGGTCCCAAACCTGTTCTCGAAGCTGATGCAAAATACAAGGAGCCTTTTCATCAACCTTCAGAACCTTCCGGATTGATATGTGCTGTACTGACAAGAGCCAGGCCCCCTCAGGATGCCGTATAGGGAAGACTGATGAACAACTGAACACCGTTAGCCACTGCGATGACTAAGAAATGCTGTATCTATACGCATTTCAGATGACATTTTTCATCAACAAGCAAGATGCATGCCCTTGCTATAAACCAAGGCCATCAGTATTGTTTTAAGACGTTCCTACTTGTTACAGTTCATCCAAAAGCAGTGGAATTGCTATTGTAAATAAGTTCCCCAACTAGGAGTTAAGTAGTAGCGAACAGGCCCTGGAAACATCGTACCAATGTTTCAGACACCAGAGTGGCAGTAGCTTGGTTTCCCGCAATATAAATCAGATGGAAGCAAACTTTATCTCATTGTTTACATTTTTGAACCTTGATACTGATCAAAGATTGATATGACACCACTGATATGTAACTAAATGTCTAAGGGCAATGTCATTAGAACCATTACCCCTCATTATACATGGAATATGCAACATTCAGTTAGGTTATTGTGCCCTAAGTGTTAATGATGGATGGGGAATGTCAAAACACGGCAAAAGGACATGCCCCAGCTGTGCTGGTGGGTTGTAACTCTTGAATGGCTCACATTTCTGCATGCGAGTGCCATGGGTTGAATGTATGTCTTCTAATAACTTGCAGGGCAATGACCAAAATGGTCACTGTCACACATTCACACAATATCATTCAGCATTCAGCATACCCTGAGTTAGCTTGTGTCCCAGTCTCCCCAACCCACTGTAAGGAGGCTGAGAAATACTAGCTTTTGAAATCGCATAGGGTGCAAAGATGATGATAAAAAAGATTGAAAGGTCAATGAAAATCAAAATGAGATGATTTTTTTTAGAGGAATGAAGTGATATGGATGAAGATAAAAGTTATTTAAAAGCTCGTTTAGAAAACATACTTGAAGCAGTAATGAAATGAGTTTCTCTTAAAACATGGGTACAGAGAAAAAGTACACCTTTTAAATATTTCCACATGAATATTCACAGGGGGAAAAAGCTAATTTCACCCCTTACTGCTGCAGTAATTAAGCACTCAGTCTCCATGCAGTGGCTGGTTTGCTATGATTTTTATGATAAATGACCAAAAGCATATCGACCATAAAAAAAATCAGCCTAGCGAAATTCCCTGAAGCCCGAGAATCTCAATCAACTCGAAATCCACAGCAACTTAACCCCTTTGCGCAGAATACAAATAATACCAATTTTTTCCTGTTATGCATGAGCCTATTTAGGCTTTATAACTCAGTATTTGTGTCACAGAGACTCTGGAAAATTATTCCAGTGAAGCAAGACATCTGGAAATTCAATTACAGAATTATTTAGGAATTAAATTTCAGAATTTACGAACGCCGGTGTCTATATCTGCGCAAAGGGCTTAAGGGAGAGCAGTGTTCACTCACTCACAGCACTGCGGCAGCCTCCTGACAGCACGTCGCCCATCATTAACTTCTGCTATACCGAAAAAAGCCCCATTTTAGAGGGCTGTAAGACTTATAGGCGCAAAACAGCACTACTGCCAAGAAATCATGAACTTGCGTTCTGTACATTGCATGACAGATTTGATTTGGTACCAACCAAACTCTTATCAACTGAGGTCTTTCAGTATCCACACACGATTTGATGTAGTGCACCATGCAGGAACATTGGCACTTTCTCCTCTGACCTCACCCGGCACTCTAAATCTAATGCACCGCTTCCGGCTCCATTTCATCCGCTGACAATGGAATAGCCGCTAAAACATGATTGGGCTCACGTGTGACTGCAGGTCAGACTCGAAGAAGAGGATGTCCTCAAAGGGGGTGAGATTACTGCCTAACAATGGACTCAAATGTTTGAGGCAAAAATATTATATTTATATATTTTCAAATATGTGATATTATGTTAGGAGATCATTTGCAAGGGAAAGAACGTAATTACATTAGATTTGATGGTTTACTTCGAGAACAGATTTCGTGAGCAGTAAAATATTTGTGTGTATTGTGTACAGCGAGCGGATAACGCAATAATGACCTGAATATTGTTCATTATCTCATTTATTACACTGCTATGCAGTCAAAAAAAATCAAAACTTTCACACAAATTATTGATTTAAAAATACATTTATTGATTGAATTTAAAATAGATTTTATTTCATTTATTAAAAAATAAATTAATTTAAAAGGAGAAAAAAAAAACATCCAAAAACTCTATGGTTGGAACCGCGTCTATGATGAACTGGATCCACTACAACAGTCTGTTACTCATGGTAGCACTCTGCTATTCAGAAATAACAGACCATCAAATAAATGTTGTAATTGACCTATCAGAATTGAGTATTAAACCAAGCTATGAAATAAATTATAAATATTACATAACTATGAAACTTTCCTTGTTCAGAAAATGCATATTTAGAGGGAAAGCTTTAGAATTCTGCTTATTGCAGGATTTTGCAGAATGAAGAGCAAGCTGATAATTATTTGAAACAATTCCTTCCATGCATGTATAGGTAGCATCGCCATCAATAAGAGCATGGATTGTGCCATCCCTATAATCCTCAAGAGCTTTAATCTAAACCATTCTCAACACTTACCACAATTACACATTCATAGCACATTTGTAGGATGATAATTACAACAATTCAGATGTCACAAAACAAAATTTACGCTTGTTGCAAGGGTATATATAGTATAATCCCTCCAGACAAGAATCTACATTCTTAGTAAAAGAACATTTCCACTGGCAAAAAACAAGACCAATTCAAATAAAAGCATCCCAGCACACTTACCTGACCTCTGTCATGCCAATACTTTTCAGAACACTGCGTTTCAAAATGGCATTGCATGGGTTACTACAATATGGCTTAGTTTACATACATACAAAAAAAAAAAAAAATCCATCAATCCCTCAATGTATTCTATTTTGTAAGTCTCACCATATTTCTGAGTGACATTATTGTGCTTACACCCACAGACTTTGAAAGACCATCCCACAAAATCTAACATGACGCAAACATTAGAAACCAAACATCGGAAAACATGAGACCTCCAATTATGCAGCTGTAAATGATCACCTACATGATCCCTGATTGGCTCTAATATAACATGTACAGTATAGTATTTATTGGCTCTCCAGAAAATAATGATTAAGATAGGGACAAATCATGAAGATGTTGAGTTGCATGACAAAGACGTAGATAAGCTATCTCAGTTGTACATAGCCCTCCTTTGTTTTCCTTCCTGAACATCCAGTAGTATTGGGCAGTAAAAAAAAGGAGGTGATGAGTGAAAAGTGTTGAGAAGTGCCTCGTAAAATTAGAAAAAAAGTGGTTCTGGTAACAAATAATAGTTAGCAAGAGAGAAACTAGCAATTACACTTGACTGCGAGCACATTCGTGCTCACATTGCCTTCATGTGATGCATTTGCTCTTCTAAATTGCTGCAATCTGTGATAGTTTTCAACTATCTGAAGATTTCAGCGAGCTTTAAGGTTTCAGTATTTTTTGCTGCTCGCACAGGCATATAACATTGTTAGCCAAATTAAATCTCATCACAGTCATACCATCAGTATGGCATGTTTCTTACAATGACAAATTTGAGTTTGTTTTCTTTGTTGAAGTGCTACACAGACACCACGCATCCCTGAGATAAACTAATTACATTGGATGCCCAAAATTGCAGTTACCCTCAGTTAAGGCCTATATTTGAAAGTAAATAAATACATAAATAAATAAACAAACGCTGCCTCAGAAATCCTGGCTTGGTTTCGTCAAGGTTTTTCTATCCTGAAAGGAACTTACTTCTTTGCTGTAGTGTGATCTGAATCTCCAAGTGGCCTTGACTGCAATACATTGTTATGAGACTGGAAAAGAGATTTGCTATCAATACATCAATTTAGACTTTTACATGATTTATCAGTATTTTTTATATTACCCCATATTAATGAATGCCTTTGGCTCTCAGCCAAGAGTGGCAGGTAGAATTTACAGTCTATGTATGTAGCAAGTATTAGAGTCTCACCTTAAAGTCTAAATGCAACTTAGAATTCTTCTGAACAAATCTGCTAATAGTTAAATAAAGTTAATAAACCCATTTTCATTTGTGTGCGTGTGTGTGTGTGTGTGTGTGTGTGTGTGTGTGTGTGGGTGGGTGGGGGGGGGAGGGTCTGTGTTCAAGCCATTTGGCTATAATGGTGAGCAATAATAGGAGTGGCCTATTGCAAAAAGGCACAGAACTTTCAAATGGATTCACAGGCTAAGATTTTGTGGAAGGTAATTCATGAGGTAAAGGAAAGCCTAATCACTGCTCATGCCAACCGCCAAAAAGGGTGCGAGGCAGTGGAAGTGGCCTTTAACGAAAAAGCACATAATTTCAAAATGGATTTAAATAACATGGCCAAACTTAGAAGAAAGACGCATACTAACACACACACGCACACACCATTTTGTTATGCCCCCTTTCATAACTCATAAAGTGCTAAGGAATTCAGTAGATGCTCCAAGAGCAATACCCACTAAACGTTAGGTTAATCAACAGAGATATTACCAAGCTATCCATGTTGGACTCATTAAAAGTGATCATTTTTCCGTGTTATTATTGGTCAAATATCACACTTGTACTATCGTCAACTTACACTGGCCATAGCTGCAATTTATCCATACATTGTATGTGCTACATACACATTGAGCATTGAGGGAGACCTCACTACTACAAACACCTATGCATACGCACAGCTGCAGATGGGAATCAGTGCTTTTTATTATATGTACACTACAGGCCAAAAGTAAGATCAAATTTGTACAAAAAAAATCATAGTATCATTGGCATATTTTGCAACAAAATAAACATGATTATTATATAAAGAGTCAGAATATCAGAATACATTTTTACTCAAAATACCAGGCCCATATTACTAGGCCCATGGTCCTAGTGCCTGCCAGATTGCCGTTGGCATCCGGTGGGCTGTACACCATGACATAAAGTGAATAATGCAAACTGTGTTTTGTTTTTTACTTTTTCACTGAAGTTGTGACTCTTGCAAATCTTCTCAACCCAAAAACTAAGCCCCTCCTTTCTTTTGTTAACATTTATTCAGCAGTAGTCTGGTAACATCAATGTATACAGAACCTAAAGGTAAATAGAGGAAAATGGTGCATATCAATGAAAGAAAAGTCTAATAATGCAGTAAATACATCCCAAAATCCATAGATTTTATACTGGTTTTTAAGAAAGCATTGTGGACAGAAACTTGAAGTTGCTTCCACATTTTTGACCTGTACTGGCCTTGCTTCCAAACTTCTGGCCTGTAGTGTATTACAGCTATTACACAGGTGAAAGGATGAGGCATAAGCTCCATCCTTCAAAACTGACTGGGAAGTTTTCTATACTTCTGCACAAGTTGCTGAGAAGAAAATGTTGCACAGAATGCCTCCATGTTTATAAGCACTTCCATTATGATTATTTACATTTATGATCCTCCCAAAAAGGTATCTGTCCATTTCAATTCAATTTATTTGGCATTTCAGTTTTTAAAGCTACTTTAAATACATACTAATATATGCAGTGGAGTATGATTCAGTGGTCATTCCCAATTTCTACTATCATCTCTGAAGTATTCTAATTACTTTAAGGCAGCTCTCGAGGATTTTTGTCCACAGATAAAACTTCACACATTTTCGAACATGCCATTAAAATCACCTTATTACCGAGGCAGACCTTATTACCTACCAGTGCAGCACAACACTTCAAATCAAATCTCACGTAGCAGCTTATGAAATATAGAAGCACGTAGAAGCCCTTACGGCAATATTTATTAGTAACCCATTAGCAAAACGTCTACGTACCTCAGCATGATCTGAGCAGAGGTTCACCAATCAGCAGTGAGCTTATGTAGGTGTCAAATTCTAGGTTTTACAGTAAAAGATGCGATGACCATTTATTTTCCACTTCAATGGGAGTAGCCAATGATTCCAATTTTTCATTACAACAACTATACCGGCCACTATTGTTGGTGTTCTAACTCTACAAATGGTAGTGTGGGTAAATTAAAATCACATAAACAACAGCTTCCAAGAAATATTGCTATACTCAGGAATTTTGCAAGCTTCCATCGCAGAACAACGATTGAAGTGCCGATAAAGCAAATATCATCAAAAGTTAGCAACTGACAGTAACTTTTTGTTACCCCTTACAAATTACAGTTACTAAAGAATACATATATAAAAATGTTGATTTCATAAAAAATGCAAAGGACATTAAAAATGGAGAACTGAGGTTAGGGAGCCACACAGCAATTAAGGGAATGACACCGGAGAAGCACAACAATTAAATTCTCCCATTAGCCTTATGCTTGTTTTGACTCACAGCACAGGCTGGCAACAAGGGACAGAGAAAAGAATATAGAAAGCAATTTACTTGTCTTGTAAATAATTTCATAGAAAGTGCAGTGATGCCATAATACACTTAAAGATTAGGGATGAGCAGCCAAGTGGGTCAAACTAATTAGCAACTTGCACTGAGAGGGTCGAGTACATCTCTTCCAGCCATTCAAACAAGACTCAATGTATGCCGTTCATGATGGATTCACATGGATTGCAGTCGAAGATAGACAGTAATCCAGAAGTCATTATAGTGTATGAGAGGTGTATGAAAGTACAAACGTTAAAATAAGATTAAGATGGCAAAAAAAAAAAGTTTTGAATGAAATGAGAGATTGGAAGTTGAAGCAAAAAAAAAAGTAATTATTTACGCTTTTAGTGTTATAGGAATTTCATTGTAATTTCGAACGGGCAATAAAAAAATGGTACTTGCTCACTATATACATTATTTACGTACACAAGTCCTCAGAGGATTTCAATGAAGATTTCATGGGAGCACCATAGTAAGCACTCCAACTTCTGGTGCTTCCTTCTGCAATTCACCATAACAGCACAGGATTTTTTACTTCCCCCTGCCTTCACAGTACAGCTACAGTCCTAACAATGCCCCCCACACACAAAAAAACAAAACCAAAAAACTGCTGATCAACTGACAACTGCTTTTTGTATGGGCAACACTAAATTGGATTTGGATTTGGATAAGCCTACCAGAGTAGCATTACTGGAATGTCGGATATACTATTTCCCGCATATTATCAGATTATTAGATGATGCATTAAAAGACAAGCGTAAAAAGAGCCAAAGGAATCAAGACCAAACAAACCCCCAACACTCTTCAGCTAAGCTAGGAAAACAGGAGCAGAGCTCAACAGAAACTAGCGCTCAAAGAAACAGACTGTCTTCAAGCTGTGTTCCTCCGAGAAGGACAGATGATGGTCTACAGACGTGACTTGGGCTGCAAACCCTCACACTTCAGATTCTGAACATTAAAGACAAAGAAGATATCATTGATATACCTACAGCAGAAGCTAATGCTGGAATGAAAGGCATAGTCATTGTCCTTGCCACATTCTGACCCCTAACTTTAGCTCAATAATTCCCAAAATCACAAAATCTAACAGTGCCCAGTATCGATTCCGGATTGTAATCACTGATTAATATTGGCTAATTTGCAGGACCTTGAAGAAAACAAAGCCACTGACATCATTTTTTATTATATGTATTAGAAATGTGTCTCAGCTTCTATTTGTCATCTATCTGCTCCCAAAATCTCAAAAAAAAAAAACACGACACAAAAACCCTCCATTGCAAGAATATGACTTAATTACATAACTGGCTATTTGTAAGCCTACAGCCAAATTAAGGGGGTAAAAAGTAGAAAATTTATTTTCCATTCCTTAACAGCACCTTAGGAGCAAATCATCAGGTTGAAGAATGTCCATTACCAACTAGTAAGAATTAGGCAGAAAGATTATACAAATTTAGATATTTTCCCAGAAGAAGGGGATTTTAATATTAGCACTGACTAAACTTTTACTTTAATAATATGAAGCAGGGGCTGTCAGAGAAAAATGTTTTAAGGTAGTTTTTTTTTTTTTTTTTTTTGCCTAACGTGGTCTTTTGGGACATCATAAAATGATATCCCTTTTCCATGCACCCTTTTGTTCTGACATCCTGGGGGGCATAAGCACTCTGTTTCAAAATTAAAATAGCAATTAAACTGAAAATAATGGCACTGAATCGGCAAAACTCCTGGACTCCTGCTAAAATGGGGTTGTTTTGATAAAGGCAGAAGCATGCTGGGATTGTTTAACATCACCACCATCACGTAGGACTGTTTAAGATTAAGTCCATTTAAATTCATTGAAATGGAATGAACAATACACTTCCAAAGGGAGTATGGGTACAATTGGATACACTCGAAAAAACACACATTTTCTTGATCTAAAAATAAGTTTTCACATAAAATAATGGGATACACAAAGAACTCAATGGAGACAATGGCCTGGATCTGTAAGTGTTAGGTTGAGTCGTCCCCCCGGTTTATCTATTTATTTGTTTGATTGTTCGTCTGTGTGTTTCTTTGTTAATTCATTCATTTATTTTGGGGGAGAGATACTTTTTTTTGGTTCCCGGAATCTCAGATTTACAGAAATGAATTCCATTTCTCAATCTGTGACTTTAATAAAAATCTGGGATTATGATGTTGTAAGTACAAATAAAACTATTTTATTTTTTTCTGCAAGAATTATGAAACTTGTCCAATGCAAATCGTTGACTGAATGAGTCCTACCTTAAAGTATATTTTTGCTAACCATGGTCCACACATATACTTTCAAGGGATGGATTGCTAAAAAAAAAAAAGTCCTTTCTTACAGTCCAGGCAAGAGGCGAGAGAGCATGACTCCAATTCTAGCTGTGGAGGATATTGATTTTAGCTATTGCTTGAAGCCTCGCAATACAGTTTTCAAAGGTGCTCCTCAATTTCAATTTTAAGAGTCGGACATCCGTTTTTACTGGCTATGTTCCACTGTGGTAACTCACTTGCATGTCTGGTCTGGGCAGTGACGGATGGTTTGCGATACCTGTGCCTGATTGTTTGCTGTTGCCCACCATCAATCTTACTCAGAACCGCCCACGTCCTTTTAAGAATTAGATGAAAGACCCGAAATAGGAGCGATCGGAAAACAAAAAAGTCATAACGTTCGATTCAGCAAAAATTCACTTCTGCTCCTGTTACCACTTACATGATCCAATAAAAGTACTGAAAACAAGCGCACACATTGAATAAAATTTCATTTGTGCTACGACAAGATGGCGAAATCTCAATGATAAAGCATCTGTTCTGCCAAGTTCAAGATGTTCAACCTTTGAGTTTCAGCAAAGTGAGACTGTAAATACTGCCACATCATCAACTCATAAATGTGAGGGCTGAGAGGGAACAGAAAAATCTTTTGAAAAGAAAGCATAGACAACTGCTTGTGATTTGACTTTTAGCTGTCTCCAAAGACTACATAATACCTTATTTTATGACAAATCCAGCCAACGCTTAGTTTCATGTAAAATCATAAGATAAAGCTTTTTTACTTGCATCAATAAGAATCATATAGATACAGTACTGTGCAGAATTAATTGCACCCTGGACATGTTAAGGTCAAACATACAGTGCAAACCATAACTAGCTACATGACGGAACTTCATTTTAACACTTTTTCCCACGTGTCAGAGTCTCTTATCAAGCAAACTCGTCTTTCATGGAATTTACTAGTTCAAATTGATTGACACCCCTCACAACTATTATAACTGAAAAAAAAGCTGAATTAAAATTATTTTTAACATAATTAAGACAATCTCAGGCATGGCATTCCATCATATCCTATCGTACTCAGGCATAAATATGAGGCAAAGTGCGAGCACAATTCATTGCCCATCCCTCACAATGAAAAAGTAAAGCAACAGTCAGTTCAAAAGAGACAGATGGCAATTGATCTTCACAAGTGAAGTAATAGCTTGAAAACATAGATAAAGTGTTAAAATAGCAAAAAGTACTGTAATGACCCAGATGCACCACTGCATGAGAAGACAAGTGCATCAGAATCTCTAGAAAAAACAGCTGGCAGCTAAATTGAATCGTATCCACCAGGCGTTAGCATCTGAAAATACCACTGTAGGTAACTGAGCTTACAGCAAGCATTTCAATGAAACGCCACATCCGTTGATATGAAGAGTTTGTTTTCAAAATGCAATAAGTTCCAAAATTACACAAACTGAGATAATACCATAGAGCGATAGCACTGTGCTTCTTACAAGTGGGGCAAAAATCCATTTTTTAGAAATTCATGCTATAAGGTGTATTTTTTCATGGTCAAAGTTTGTGTTTTTCTATAAAATGCAATAGTAGCCAACATAGAAAAAGCTGATTTACTCAAAATGAGTAAAATGGATATATTGTGTTTTGGACACAAACTTTTCATATATAATTTGCTTGTGTCAATAAAATAATATTATCAATGTTGATCAGTGTAATGCTACCACAGTGAATTGATTTATTTCAAAATTATTCAAAAACGTCCAAAATTTTTGAGCAGTATTGTAAGTTTACCAGAGGGTAAATAAAAGAACACAAGACTCTGAGCAGCCCAGGCAGCTCTGGCTTTAAAAAAAAAAAAAAAAAACAACAACAGCGAGGACGGGCTGAAATAAAGCCAGCTCAACATGGTTTTGTGATGGTCCGAGTTAATTGGTTCTTGTTCTGGCAGTCATTTAAATGATTCTGAACTTCTTCTATTAATGGTAATGGCTCACTCGCAGGGGCCCCCTTCTCGCCTGCTGCCCCAGCCAGATAGATTGTGGCCATTAATCTTGTGTTCTTTTCGCCTGCAGACAACATTAGAGGGAATACGAAAGGTGTTATGAGTGCTTTAGTGTTTCTCCCTCGCCGGTGTGTGTGTGTGCGCGTAGCGATGACTGCGGGAGAGCGGGCCAGGACCAGCCTGATGGAATGCGGCTGAGACACTGCTGAGATATTGCCACTCCGAGCCTTGCCGCACTGCCCGCCACCTCCGCTGCACAAAGCCACCGGGCAAAAATTTCATTAATCAACCCCTCACATCTATTCTTTATGATGTTTTGGTCATTGTACAAGCAGTTTTTCACTGTTTATTACCCCAGTGGAAAACAAGAAAAGAAGAATTAAGGGTCCTTTTGTTCTCCTGTGCATACAGGGCAAAGGACGCTATGCGCAAAGACTCTTTCTGCCTGTGATCTCCCCATGAAAACTGTAGCCAAGAATGCTTATTATACATAAAGAAATCAATGATAGAGCAATCATTAAAAAAAAAAACAAACACATATTTTATGCACTGCAAGTGATGAACTGAGGAAATAGCCAGTATTTTCAGTCAAGGGAGTGCAAGGCCATGTACTGTGATATTATCAAAAAAAAAATCCCTTTATTGCAAGATCAATTGAGACAAAGAGAGTTTACGTTTTTTTCATGCATTTCTCAGTTGAAGAATTTACTGAGCACGGCAATCACTGATTTAGAATAAAATAATTTTGTTTTTGAATCTTAGATTAATCACATACCTTTTTTAATAAATCCAATCATTCACCCAAAACCACGAGGGAGCTCTGAGCTAAGAGGATGAGACCATACAGAAATAAATAAATACATAAATAAATGACTGTTTATTGCTGCGAAACATTAAAATTATACCACCTGTAATCAACAATCATGCTGAAGTCCAAATATGAAATTATATTTAAGTAGTTTGAAATCATGTTTCCCCAGTGAGCACCAAGGTAAGTTTAAATGGGCTTATGCATCTCCCTGCAAAACTCTGCAAAATATTAATCTGAACAGTGGACATTCCACAAACATAGCTTTAAAGAAACACATTGTCTCTAATATCAGTCAAATTACTGAATGACAACAGCTGACAAATTACTGACTCCTCAACTTCCTAATGACTGAAACTGCATCTTGTTAAATCCTCTGATGCCATCTGTTGGTAGGAGCGTAGAGGTAGTTAGGATTGATTTCTTTTTCTGTATCTCTCATCTATCACGGATCTCATCAAGGAAAAATCACTAAGTAAAGGCAAATCCTGTGACGTCTCCATGTGTGCTTGCTTCAGAATCCAAATCGCCTGTGAAAACAGAATGAATTTATGGCTCCCACACAGAATTACTTGGATAGAGCACGGCGCAACAGACTTAAAGTATGTTTTTTTTTCAGAAATGTAGAACTGTAAGCTTATGTAAGATGAAAGAATATCAGTGTAATAAACGTGTCATGCTGAACACCATTCAATAATGTAAAGTCAAGTGGAAAAAAAAAAGTGCATGCCTTAAAATACACACCCAGCTTCAATACGGTTACTCTATATAAGACAGCTAAATTTGATGGCTAAACCAAAACTTGCTCCATGACAGTAAAAAGGAATTCCATTACAACTGTAATATCTGATTTCACAACACGTTTGATCGATGTTTACCAGTGACAAAAATGAAATCAAAATAATCAAAAAGTGGAAAACTTCATCGGTGTGAGATATTCTAGCCAGATGGAGTCCGTTCCCGAGCTCTTCCATCATGTTCTTTTGCCATGTCTCCCTGTCTTGTACTGGCTCATTGATTTCTTTTATCAAATTAGTAGTAGTCTCACCTGGTCCCAATTAGTTTATCCACTGCCCCACACTATTTAAGTTTTGTGTTTCCTTTCTTTTGTGCTTTGTCTTCGTACTCTTCTTCTGTGGTATAGGTGTTTGTTTAGTGTACACTGCAGTTTTTTGTATTCTTATGGCTTTGTTCTCCGGTTTCATTTGTTGCTTTGATTCATGGGTTCTATTTCTGGGTTTTTTTTGTTTTTTTTTTCTTTAACGCAACTCATTGCTGTTTTATTTGGTGTTGTGCTACTAAATGTTAAGTGTTTCCCTGTTTGTGGATGCTGAGATCGTTCTTAATTTAATCCTCTTCATCCTCCCTTAACACCTTCAGTGTTGCTTCTTTTGTGTTTTGTGCTTTTAAGGTATTGAATTGTCCTTGTGGTTTATTCCCGCTTTTTTCTCCCACTGAAAATGTCCAGGTGTTTGTCGTTTCCATTGCTCTCTCCACTTCCCAAACCCAGTTTATTTTGACAACATTTGGCTCATAAATTATGTAGTATTAATTTGAAAAGAGAATGAGTCTGTCACTGGCCAATCATCATGAATGGTTTGAAAATCTATTACACACAAGACCTCTTGAATGATAAAACTATTTTGCCATTGGAACAGAAGTATAACAGGGACAGAAATGGTAGTGTCACGCTATAGCCTACAGGCTAATGAATTCTGTGGGAATACTGTAGTTGAGGCCAGTGTTAATTCAATCCTTACACTTCACATGTCATGAAGACACTACATTTTACACTGTATAATGTAAAGCCAAAATTCTTAAACATAATTTACACCATAAGTCACATTGTTATGATGCATATTTGATGTGCAAAGCAGTTTAAGAGTCCAAAGATTTTATGCAGGAGAAGAGCCCCAAAAACTTTTCAGAGTTTGCTCCGGTGGGGGAAATAATGAGCAGATGGAATATCTCTGCTGAATATCTGATCATAAAAAGGAAAATAAAGCATATGTTTGGAAGGAATCGAATTACAGAATATCTCTACTCTAAAACTGCGGTTATACGGCAACCATCTGAGTACCTCTGAGGAATAATGCCTCGCACCAACAACAGTTCTAGGGCTGAATGCTCAAAGGGTACAAAGAGGTGTGAAAAACATAGTGGAGCACTAACAGGAGATCCAAAGAGCTGCTAAATTGAGGCGAGTAACTGTGTTGCCCAAGGGACCTCCTATATTCGACTGGAATTCCGCAATCTTATGGGACATTATGGCCCACAGTCCTTGGGGAAGACGCATTTCGTTCCCTGAAAGCCGCAATAAGCCTACCTCATAAACACCCCATAGTCTCCAGCACTCTTACTTTATAGCATTGGAAGCAACGTTTATGCCCTCAAAATCTAATTTTTTAAGTGAATCCTGAGAATCTTTAAATTGGTAAAATGTATTTAGTGCAGAGGAAACCCAGCCAGTTATATACACAGAGATCTACAAGGTTAAAGTCAAAATAATGGACAACACCCGAAAGCAAGGTAAACTGCCCACATGCAGTGATCATGGGCCCAGCTATGTATGGATATTGAGGCCTATCTGGGGGAGAGTATCAGTATACAGAGTCAGAAACTAAAGTATAAGCAAGGTGAATACTAACTATCCTAAACAAAGGTGAGAGTACAGAATTATGATGGATCAATTAATTGGGCTCAAACCTGTAAATCTATACCTGAGTTTGATCATTCTTTGCCAGGGATGCACTTAAATCACTCACAGTTCTTGCAAGAGTGTGTAACAAACATCCATCTCTCCTCGATAATCTAACCCTCTTACTCTTGGTTATTCTTGGAGCAAGTGGCTGCTGGGAACTGGAGTCCATCCCAGCCTAGAATTAGCAAGAGGAAGGAACACAAACCTCACATATACACACAATCAACTCAAATTTAATAAATTCCAGACTACGTTTGTTGGCACATTTGATTTGCAAGCTAGGACGGACTTAAAAGCAGATTAGTTATTTTCCAATAAGTCAAGCAGCCACCGTAAATTTTAAAGTGTAGGAAAGGAGATTGCTTCACTGAAAACCAGACACACAAATCAAGCTGACACACCATCTCAGCTCATTCGCTCTCTTTTTTTTTTTTTTTTTTTTTTTTAAAGAAAATGAAAGTAATAGTTTGCTTAAAGTCAATTTAAGTTGTTAGGTACGAAGGGTGTTCTCAGCTGCTTTGGGTTTCACAATAACAGATAAATGTCGGCACTGTTCCAGAAGAGATAAGCGAGATTCTATTGGTCAAGTAGAGGACAAAAGAGTGCTAGAGGGCAGGAGAATGGATGGAGAGATGAATGTATACAGGCGATTCCAAAGGCAGGCACTTTCCCAACAATTAAAAAAGGCAAAATGGGGTCACACAAGGGTAGTCAATGAATCGTTTACTGACTTCAAAAGAAAAAAAGTTTTCCCATTTCTACAGCGCTGCAGAACTTTCTGAGCTCTTTGCCTATCAGCTGAAGTTCCCCCATTTTAGGCTATCAAACAGCAGGGGGTCCACATGAGGTTTAGCATGCATGATTATCTTCCTTAACAACATCAGACGCTGCACGGAAAATCAGCCGTCGAAAAAAAAAATGGAAGCGGGTAAGATTCGATGAAATTTTAAGTCATTTTCACCTCCATGAGTTGCCTTCTTTAAGAGGGATACTTGGCAAGGCGGTCTGGCCCATTACACTATAATCGCCAGAATGCGCCATTTTCCTGGACTTCTCCACTCTTTTCGGTGAAAGAGGCTCTTGATAACATCATATGTATGCCGCAGGGCCATTTAAAAGTTTGAGACGCTGCTCAATGTTCCCTACTCTCTGTAGACTCGCATAATGTAAACCACACAGTTTTCAACACTCTTAAAGGCAGCGCAACTTACATTTGTGACCGAACATGCTGAAGGAGATATAAAATCCTTTTTTTTAACATCTCTCGTGAAGCTTGCGAACATTTCACGGAGGTACGAAATGAGCTCTCACTTTTAGACATCAACGATCTGTATTGGTGACATAGCTTGTAAAATTATGAGTGACTGAGAGAGCTGGTTTTGAGAAATCAGATAAACATGAAAACTCGACCATAAATCACCAAGTGGGGAGGGGTTAGAGAAAATAAGAGTGAAAATATGGCTGTTGGTATTAAATAGATGCAAAAATGCAGATAAAAACTTTAAAAGGGAAGCATAAAACTTTCGCAAAACTGTAGAATGTTTCATAAACAATAAAATGGCTAACGCCCTAATCCCGTTCTACAACCTAAATTCCAGGAAAAGAGGGATACATGAAAAATAAATAAAACTGAATTCAGGGATTTGTCAATTCTCTTTTACCTACATATGGTTGAAAGCAGAGCAAATCAATCATATGTAAAATTCCACCAGATCAACTGTATTGATCATTTCTAATGTTTTTATAACTTCATTTCCAGTTTGACGAAAAGCGTGTTCAGACGAAAGCAAATACATCGTCACAAGTGGCTAGCTTGCCAAGAAAAATGAGCAAAAGCATGAAATGAAGACAGTCTCCATTCACCACACGCTGTACTCCCCATAATGTTTTGTGTTCAAGAATCAACGTCAAACCTACCAAGTTATCAGTGAAAAATAGACAACTCAGTCTGAACTGTTAACCACCATGAGACTGCTCCGCACTGAGTCGCATGCTGAGAGGGAAATTCGTTTTGAAAGCAGCCAGCAGCTTGATGTCCCAGTTTTTGTGGTGCATGAGGTGGACAGAGGAGAAGTTACGTAATCTTCAGGAAACCACCCATTTGAAACATTCCACAGGTAAACAGGTGAAATGGAAACTTAAGTTTGGGTATAAAATGAGCAATCACAAAAGGCAAGTAGCCAAACAGTTTAGGAATGTTTCTCATTGTGCGATTGCAGGTAATTTAGGGATCTCACCATTGACAGTCCATAATACAACCAGATTTCCACAAACAATGGATTTCATTTGAACAATGGTATTGAATGGTGTGCTTTAATATTTCATATTTATGCAACATTATGAACATAAAATGACAGAAACCTACAATTAATTAACAAGTGAGATAACTGCCGCCAAAGTGATCCAGATAAATCATCAAAAATACCAAGCAGACATCCAGGCAATCCTCGGGAGACACTGCAGTATATTGGTTCTTCCATGTATCCAACCCAAATTCTCTGACTGCACTTCTTATTTTAGAAAGTGATTAGCTTACAGTAGCACATGATGGGTGAACTGGTTCTCCCCATCTTAAAAACCATGATCGTTTGAATGGAACATTGTGGTGTGATTTCATTTGGGCTGCAGTTTGTGAATATAACTTTATTGTTACATGTATCATTTATAGCCTTTTAAAACCAATGTAAAAAGAAAAAGGGAAAACTAAATAGGAAAGTTTGAAACAAAATTCAAATCAGACTTTTCCATGTTGGAAAATTAAAATAAAAAAATATATATGATAATAATACACTGTAAAAAAAAAAAAAAAAAAAGTTATCTCAACTGAAAAAAGTTAGTGTCCAGGCTGCCTTAAAATTTTAATCTCTTTAAACTTGAGATGATAAGTTGAGGTAATATTCAACTTATGATCTTAAATTCAGTTAACTTGAAATTTTAAGGCGGCCTGGACACTTAACTTTTTTCAGTTGAGACAACTTTTTTTTTTTTTTTTTTAGTGTATGGGTTTTCTCTCAAAATATATATTGATCACAGAATGCTCAAAAATACTGAGGCAACATAATCCCCTCTCATGCTTTCTGCATCACCATATGTCACTAAATCACCTCATCATTCTCAATGCTTCTGCTAATGAACGCTAATGAAGAAGACTTTGCTGGGAAGAAGAGAAATTGGCTGGACTTAACTAGACTGTAGCATTTTGGCTTTTTTTCTTCCTGCATATGGGAATTATTCCTCACTTTTCATCAGGCCTCTCACTAATTTCATATTAAAAGCACGGCAACCTCTGCTATTTCCATTCATACTACTGACTAAAGCTGATAGTTGGAGCTGGCTTCAATATTGAGACCCTTCTCATGTTCCCTGATGAGTCTAATCCAAATATCCTCACTGAGCATTAACTGATCAATTTAGGGAGTTTTTTTTTTTTCATCAGCCCAGACCAAAGCCCCCTTTTGTCCTCAGACATTAGCCAGGGAAAATATTGTCAGCAAATAGTATTGATCTCCAGGCTACGATATACAGAGCACTCAAGGTATCATTCAATTCTCACTACTGAGTGCTATGAATACACTCACATTTGTCTGCCATAAGCAAGGTTTCCAGAAATTTCTCAGAGGTAAACAGGTCCGCTTATTCTGAATCCATGCAGTGCTGAGCGGTACAAGTTGTAGTATTTCGCAATTAATAAAAATGGTGGCGACACACTGTATTACATCGCTATATGTTTTTCAACGGTAAATCATCTCGAATGTTGTTTGCCTGAATGACAAAAATAGATATTCCACTGGGATACAAACGCATCTAGGATTTAGTAAATTCTGCTGCAGTAATGTCACATCGTGATTCCAATTTCCAATCAATGTACATTTAGACATTTACTGATCAGATTCACAAACTTCAATAATTGTAGCCTAATAATAAATTCTTCTCACTCCATTGTTATACCCCATCGAGAGACTCTGCTTGCTCAGGTTTCAATAGCCACTGTTGAGCAGAATGATTTATGTGGTACCCTTTCATGTTAAGATTGTGCACTTACTGGATGGTGGGATGCCTAATGTAGCAGATGGGGAATCTCCAAAGTTTGTACCATGGCTATGAGACTGACAGGGTGCCTGTTTCGCAACAGTTCACAAGACTGGCTGAGCAAACTTACATTTACAGGAGCTGGAAAAACTCCTCAGGCTGATTTTTGGGCAACAGGTAAGAGAGCTGTGGTCTGCCACCCATAACATACATGCACTATACTAAACTATAACAACCCCAGAAATTTCCCAAAGATAAGTAATTTTGAGTAGGAGGAATTCACCATTATCTAGTTCAATCTAGACTTTATTTAGGCATTTTAGCTTTATACGTTTCGATGTGCAAGGGTGTTGTGTTCAAAGCATTTTATGCGAGAAGAATATTTCATTACTACAGTTCAATGACTAATTAAAGGGTCTATGGGCAAACGTTCAATGATTTGCCATGTTAGGAAAGCACAATCAACTATAAAAAAGACAAGGTTCATGTAAATACCGCTGGGGAGCATGCCCAACATAGCACATTTTTTGATAAGTAATGGCTTTTATCAATCTAACAGTAGCAACACTGGTAGCTTATGATTTCACTTAAAGCAGCAGCGACCATTTAAAACACAAGAGGGATATGACATTAGAAGTTGCGTTAATATTGGATGTGTGAAGGCTGGATCTTCGACTAAAAAGAGTTTCTGAGATCTGGGTTAACACTTGCATTTAGAGCAGATAGTAAACTGGGTTTCTGAATGTGACTGTGCATGCGCATGCAATTTTAGATGTGCCATTTAATCAAGTCAATTCATTTAGATCAGGAATGTATCTCTTCTAGTTTTCGCACAGGTAGTAATGTTACTCCAACTTCCTGACCAGTTCTGCAGCGTAAGGTAAAATCTGGGACACTGACACTCATATCTACTGTCAATAGACAATTTGGACAAATCCCATCTTCAGAAATTCCCATTCTTTTCATAATCCTTAGATGTTATACACACCAGACTTTGGAAAACAGATTTATATGCTGAATAACACCGGTTGAAATAGGCTGTGGAGATAGTTTAGAGTAATCTCTGACAGCCAGTCACTGCAGCTCAGGACTGATTATCATTATTTGAAGTCAAAATACACCATAATACCACAGGAAGATTTTCATCATCTCCTGTGCCAGAACAATTTGTAATGCAATGTGTGTCAAGCTTAGCACTCATTTATAAGTAGACTGAATTTCAGCAAATAAAATGTGCAACAAAAAAACCTAAAAGGCTTTACAGAGAAAGTGTTGATATGTGAGAGTAAGATCACTCCACAACAGAATTATCAAATTCTTACATGGCCTCAGCCAGGCCATTCAGTTTTAAAAATTTTTTATGGTTTGCATATCCCAGTACAGCCCCTGTATCTGTTTTTGAAGTTTCTTGTAAACTGTGGTCACTGATACATCCACACACCTGCCAGCTAAAAACTGCTTCCTGTCCAGCATAATGGGATATGGGGGTGATGAGGAGAGAGTGAATAAAAAATGAACCTTTGCCCCAGACATTATGAAGCTCACTGTATTTGTCCTTTTAATTTTAAGAATGCAGAACACCAAAAATTGTGTCAGCCATTGATCCTTATTTTGGCATGATTATCAAAATTTTCAGTCTTAGACTATAGACATCAACTGTTAACAAACCTTGTCACTTGCAAGATGGCGCTAA
Organism: Gymnothorax javanicus; assembly: GCA_029692085.1. Classification (NCBI taxonomy): domain Eukaryota; kingdom Metazoa; phylum Chordata; class Actinopteri; order Anguilliformes; family Muraenidae; genus Gymnothorax; species Gymnothorax javanicus. Next base: position 10,643,723 of record CM056211.1, read on the forward strand.
AATGTACGAAGTAGACTCCTGGATGAAGCAGCAATGGGATGCAGCAATTACAAAAAAGAAAGAAATTCATTTGCCAGCTCCAGGAGAAACCTTAATCGAGCCACTCCTTGTGATGTACACAGTATGCCATTAAAAATAATGCTGCTTCTCTGCCTTTGTCACATTGGCAGGGCACAAGGGCCTTCAGGTTTGCCGATTACATGCCAAATACCTGCCGGCTACCAGTGCTCATCAGCGATCCATTCTACACCTCATGTCACTTTCATTACGAGCCCAAGGTCTTCCAGCCAGTAAATTTTAATTATCACTTTCTATCATCCTGAATAGGCCGACAATCAGCATTAATTCGAGTTCTCATAAATCTTAATGGAAAAAATGATCAAGGTGACTCCTTAAGTTTTTGAGGTCAATCACTTATTTCTGTCCATTGCACTCCTAGCAGGGATTCGCGCACCATAACTTTATTGATATACCTGACAGAGCCCACCTATCGGAATATTCCAGATTACTGAAAAAATTAAAGAAAGATTTGTCAACTAATAGGCCACTAACTGTATGTCAATAGAAGACCTAACAAATAAGGGAACCATAATATGTCAAACAGCACCATCTGCTGTTAAAAATGTTTTGTCATTTACGTCATCAAACAAACTGCAAAAATCCCTGTACAGAAGGGCTACCAAAATCTGGCCCTTGAATCCACATTCAGCCCAGTTTTCTCTCCTTCTAAGCAATTGAGTGAACAATTTTTGCCTCTGATTGGCCAGATAGTCATCCCACCTGACTCCCAGGTAAAGGGAAGGTGGAAAACCAGCACTTCTCTGCTCAAAGACCGGGATATAGGGAGCCCTGCTGTACAGTATCCATTTTTACCGTACGTATTAAAATATACCACATGTTCATTTCACTGGAATTTTTTTCTACTGCCAGGCTCTGTATATCAACCTGTGAAAAAGCCATCTTCCGGCTGTAACTTCCTGTAACAAGCACACTGCTTTTAAGATTATAGGAGCATAATGGTATGAACCCATCCTCACTCACTGTGCTCTCCTCTGTGTCTATGCAGCCGCTGCAGCCGTCTTTAGGGTCCTGAAAGAGAATGAAATAACCACTGTCATTTTGGACTTATTATATCATATCATATATCACATCATATATAATTTTATCATGTACCATTAAAGACATATATCGTTCGATGAGAATATTTCACTGAACTCCGCAGCATTAAGCAAGTAACAATAATAATAATAATACCCATACTAGAATGAGTTTATTATTATTATTATTATTATTATTTATTAAATTTCCAATTCAAAAAACTGCCTTAAAAATCTGATTCCCAGATGTAGCACCTGATGGTCTCGTTGGTACAAGCTAGTTTCATGGAGGCGAGAGAATGGCTAAAGCTTTAGGTCAGAGTTCCCTAACAGGTTTAAACAGCAGTGAGGGCCTATGAAAACAATTTGGCAGCCAACCATCATCTGATCCCGCACTGTAGCAGAGAAATGCATCATAACCTTCAAGGTTAGACTTTTTCACACTGAGATCCTCAAGTTCCCAGGAACTGTATGTCATGGTTTGAGACTTTTGCAGATTTGTATAAAAGCTACTTTCTTCCTCTTTGGTATCAGTCCCCAGAGAAGCACGTACGATGCAGTGAATCTCTAGCTCTACTACAGGCATCTTATAAGCTTCCACCAAAACTCCACTGTGATATGAAAATATGGAACAGAAAACAAAAAGACCAAGGACACAAACGTCATGAAAAAGGAAAAATGAAGAGTTTTAAAGTTACTGAAATGTGTACATCATTCATATAAACGCATAGCTGTAATATGAAGGTTAAAGCTATGCCATTTCCTCTCCCCGTGAGCACATTCCCTCATCTGCAGGTAGCAATCAGAATGAAAGGTGCTGTTGGCTGGCGCGTCAGACTTCATTTAGGATCCCTGGCATTTCATTGTTATAGGTCAGAATGACAGATCTGTCTTGGCAGAAGCACAGGAAGGTTAAAGCCAGGTTTCAGAGAAGCGGGGCGAGCCTATCAACATGTCGACAGCCCCATTTCACCATGCACAGACAGCGACTGGCCTCTCTCGGCTGGAGAGTAATTAACAAGTATAGCCTCGGCCAGACCAAACCAGAGAAAGCAGACAGGCAGAAAATTGTCAGACATATCTGGGGATGGCAGGGGAGGAGGGGGGCGGTGTGATCTATGAATAAGGACAGGTTGCTATTCGGGTCAAGCCATTTAACACCCATGTACTTTCAAATTAAGGCTTGCTCATTGCGACCTGTCCCTCCCAAACAGGAAAATATCAGTCCGCTGTGCATTGAAGTGTCTGGTGGTGTTGATATATTACTCAATTCTGAACTACTGGTGTTTTTGCTAAAATTCTTAATGCCACACCACTGCTTCATACATAGTATTTACAAAAGTACCATTACACATTGTGACACGTCATTTTAAGGTGGGATACCATTTTCAATATAACAGAAACGATAATAACAGTAGAAAAGTAAATAGAATAGTGACGGAAAGATAACACCAAAATCAATACATTCATTCTCCATGCATTTCTCTGCTGTGCTACTTTTAATTGTTGGGTATGTTTTGCACAACATTTTATAGATTACTCTTAATCCAAGCACTAATTCATGTCGACAGTAAACAGGTACGTTTTCTAATTTATAAGAAAACCCAATAGAAACAAGTTTTCCCTCATTATTTTCCCCATCGAGCCTAATATGAAAACAGCTGTATTATCAACTTTATACCAGAAGATGGCAGTCATTACATAAGATACAAACAACATCAAACATATAATTGCACTTAAAATTCTATGTGAAAGTCATCATTTTAAAATAACATTAAAAACAAAGTGGTTTTAGTCCCAAGTTTGATAATGCATTGTAACCTAATGATAAGGTTGTTTACATGTCTTTTATCACTGAACTACAGATTACAACAGCTTTGAAATTCAACCACAGCCAGGAATACACAATGCAGTTAGGTACAATAAATTTGACCTAAAAATTAAAAATTAGCAGCATACCTACTGAATAGTTTAGAAATACCAGTGCTACCTTGATGTATTACAATACTGTGTATGCACTACCCTCAGAGGTCGATTATAATTCAGACCATTTAGCACATGCAAGAAAATTTTGCAGGCCAGCTTGGGGGCATTTCAAACAAAGGAGCAATAACACTGACATGAAAACCAAATAAAATATCCAAAAAATATTTTCCCCCATAAAAATACATGAATAATATTTATACGATGTACGAAAGCAAGACCTGGCCATCACATTTTCCAGTTATTTTCAAAGAGTTGTAAATAGTATAAAACTGAGTCTCCCATAAAATAATACAGCTTGTAGAACCAGTCTTGTCTGCAGATAAATAGCAAATGACTGGTTTGAAATGTAAGAGATACAGACGAGCTCCCCTCTATCTGAGACACTGGTGTCAGTTTAAATTTGAAAATGATTTACAGTGTTCCACGGTGGTGTAATACTCCCAGCTGCTGTAAATACTTTTAACATCTAAATATTCCAGTGTGACAGAGACAGGCATCCTACTTTTCCCAAGAGATTTGGGAGCCTCCTGCATTTTGTAACCTTCTCCCTGACAACCGGAAACAATCCCAAACTGAAATCAGCAATCAAAAATTACATGTTTCAAATGTGTATTTTCTTGCTGCAGACTGACAGCCAGTGCCACAATAGCGAATGTTTAAAGGGAAAAAACCTAGGTAGCTTAACGTATTAAAGTCTCGCCGAAATTGGTTTTCCGCAAGGATGGGAAGTCGGCAGGGACATGTAAACCTACAGTGCGAGACCTATAGGCAAAGTCTTCGCTATCTCGGCAAAAGAACAGGACAGGTGGCTTTAACATGACCAGGGTTCCACAGGTCACTGCTGAATTTTACCCCACGATGAAGCAAGTGCCGCTAGGTTACAAGGAGTCCCTATTTAGTGCTCTTCACTGATTGCTCCCTTCACTCACCTACTGCGCTGTCTGGAATGCTACTGTGGCTCACAGGTGGGGGTGCACACTTGAGCCATACAGATTCTGATGTGGCACAGTGGTATTCAATATCAATTTCAATTATATACAGCAGTAGTTTCAGTAATGCAATTATAGCATTGTTGTATCATTATATCAGTAGAAGAGAAAAGTGGCAACTCTCTACGAGCTTTTCGAGAGGCTGATTGTGATATCATCACCCCTGTCCTGTATTTCTGATGTCACTGACTTATGTTTCGGGGTTTTTCTTTGTAGCTCACAAAATATTTCTGTCATTAACCGCTGTTGATTTTTTGGCTGATCGGTTTGATGTCTGTTGCTCAGCACGCCAGCGGTTTCTTTCTTTGTTCTGGGTATTGTCGCACAGGCTATCCCCAATGCTTGTCCAATGGTTCTGATCAATTTACCCTTTTATCTCAGCTTCAAAATTACTTGTTGTCTCCTACATACAGCTCTCTGGGCTTAATTTTGGTTTTCATTTCTATTAAAAAATGCAGTTTTCACAAGAAACACCCAAGGTTAAAACCAATCGTAGAAATTCAGAATTATTTATTGTTCAATCAACAAATCTAACATAATACATTTGGGCACCAAGATGCACCTGCCAGTCACATGTGGCAATACTTTTGCTCACCAAAAAATTGTGTGGTTTGACAGAAATGGATATATGCTCTAAGTTGTGCAACATTTCTTTATGAAATTACCTGGAATTAAAAGCTAAAATTTGAATCTGTCTCACATACATATTTCGACCTTAAACACAATTGTCGTCACTGTCCAGCAAAAACAAAGGAAATGACCTTGTTGTTGCAACACATTTGGAGACCATATATTAGCAGTGGTCACAATCACAATGGTCCGTTCTTATATTAAAGGGTATTAACCTCACTCGTGTGGTAGATGATCAAATCAACATAGATGATCTATTATAACCTCTCATGAAGATGCAGAGTTAAACTTGCAGCATTCTCAGATGCATTTTTAATGATAGCCGTCCTTTAGAACTAAGATGATCCCACATAAATGTTTGTCATTGTAAATTTCATTACACTGGTAATGAATATAAACTGAAAGCTATACAGTTATGTTTGCACTCAGTGTCCGGTAATTTAATAGCTTATGCCATCATTGTGTAATTGAAAGTACAGAGAGCACTTTTCCATTAAAACCCCGTGTTATTCACCTCATATTCACCTCATACAGAACGATCAATAGCTAAATCAATACCGGCTGAGCAAACAGTGATGCATGTTCAGCGCGCTGCAGCGCATTAAAAAGACAGTTTGAAAGTATATGAAAATAGCATGAGCATCACACACACACACACACACACACACACACACACACACACGTTATACACAAGATATTAGGAAGGATGGCAATAACTCAGAACACAAATTAATACAAAAATTTCTCTAAATTCCATATCTCGTTTCAGCTATTCCTCCACTGCAGGATTTATGTTAAGGTGGCACTTCTTCAGAACGTTTTCAGTTTTTACAAGAATACACTTAAGATGGAAAACATCTTTTAAGCACATTGGACCCAATCGAACAATGGCACAAAACTGTCACTTATGAGCCTAGCATACAAATAGGGGTTAGGGGTCGGGGGGTAGGGTTCGTTTTAAACTGGCGTCAAACAAGGACGCCAAAAGCCTACTTTTGCGTCATATATCGACGCTTGGTCAGGTAGCGTCACTATATGACTTGTCAGGATGAGACTGGGCTCTATGGGGGGCATTTTCCTGGCATGGTTCGGTAAGTGTCACGGCAAATGAATTCGGTTTCTCTGCTGATTTCGATTTCACATAATTAAACATTTCTGTCATGATGGGATGTCTTCCCTGGTTACCGAAATGCTTTGATTATTTGAAGAATTTGTTTCCAAAACGCAATATATCCATTCTACTCATTTTGAGTAAATCAGCTTTTTACTATGTTGGCGCCTGTTGCATTTTATCAAAAAACACAAACTTTGACCATGAAAAAATACACCTTATAGTATGAATTTCTAAAAAAGGATTTTTGCACCATGTGTAAGAGCACAGGGGTATTACTCTATGGTATTATCTCAATTTTTACTACTGGATGAGTGAAGCTTAGGAAGGAGTGTTTTGATGAGACTTGAGCATCATTCACTAATTAATCAATCAATCAATCAATCAATCAATTTGCCATCACGACCACAGGCAGTAAGATTCATAAACAGCTTATCCAGGATAGTGTCACTTTGATTGTAATTTTGGCACTTATTGCGTTTAGGACACAAACTCTTCATATGTACCACTGAACTCTCAAATATGTCATCGTCATAAAGAGAGTTTTATGGGCTGCAAACTCACCCAATGTCATTGTCAACAGGCAGTTCTAGCGAACGCAGTCAGGTCACTGTACTGCCGTTGATATTCTCTTCCTCGTGAGAGAAATTATTCGTCTGTTTCACCTTATTTCACTGATGAACAAGCATCACGGTCATCAAATGTGCACACTCGACCACAGTTTCCGACCTTGTTTAATGATGTTTTTTCCCGTTGACATTAATGCAGATGCCACTTTCGTCAGTGTTGCGAAAACACAAGTCAAACAGTTCTTTGTAACTGCTGAGTCACTTAGAGGTTTTTCTCGATCTTCACCCAAAGTCGAGATCAGCTGGGTCTGATCAGTTTTTTGACACATTATGCATTCCACAAAACGTAATCAGATGTCAACAGCTTCATTGTATCATGAAGTACACATCTAGGGAAGCATCTGAGCTGGTAGGTTTCTCCAGTCATCCTTTTGGGTTTTTCCATCAAATTTTCCCCTGTCTGTATGAGTGTTTTTCTGATGTGTATCTCAATATTTTTTTTGGATGAAATACATTGAATGGCATTGTATAGGAGGCAGCTATTTCACCAAATTACATTAAATCCTCATTGAAGGGTACAATGGCAGTGTTCAAGCTATACATTTTTTTGTGTGAGGAGAAGGTAGGCAGCAATTACCAGCAAGCTCGCAGGTTCAACCATGGCAGCAGGTTTTAAGTCTATCTTTTGATAATTCCATCAAAAAGATATGGACCGTAATATAAAATAGGCATGATGGACATATGTATGTTATAACATTATTATAATCTGGGCCTCTTTTTACAACAGCTGAAATGTGATTCCTCCAACCAGCAAAATCCAAAAATTTTAAATTGATATACTTTCCTGCAATTTTTTCGCTATAGGCCAAGCTCAAAACCTGCTTTGAGTACAAGTAATGAGTATGCTGATACAAATGGTGCTGAATCAGTCGCCATCTTGTCTTTCTGCTAAAAGCGTGCTTTTAGATCAATGCAGGCAAGAGTGCTGTAAACCACCAAGATTCTGTAAAGTGCTAGAGTTTATAGTTAAAAAGGCTGGAAACAAGATTTTTTTTTTTTTTTTTTTCACACATTTTCCCCTGCCAGATTCCTGATACTTTTATAGGGATTTGTTCTGAGGTGAACGTGAGTTTTAGACTTTTCGGTATTTTATTTCACTGTTTAAATTTCACTTATGATATTTATTTAAAGCCCAGGGTGAATACCAGTATGGACACAATGAATATCTTTATACCCAGCTCTAAAATATGAGTTTTTTGTGTGTATTAATGAAGGACAGTGATTTCATTAATCTGCTTTAAATGACTCCAAGTATTGCATGCAGGAATGAAGCCTTTTTCTGAGAGTTACAAGGTTCATCACTGTTATGGATTCAAAGCGCACTGTGAATCACTGTACAAGTAAATTTAAGACAAATCTGTAGATTTAAGACTAAAAACCTCAAAAAAAAGAAGGAAACTTACTAATAATACCATATAACAGCATTAATTCAGCTGGTTGAGACGCTGGGAAGCTCAATTTACACCACAGCAAAGGTTAGAGTCTCCGCTTGAAATGAAGACTTAACATACTGTACAATTTTATTAAAGTACCCACATTCTGTCTCCATGGCAACATAAAACCTGCAATGATAGCCAGGGAAGTGGAAAAAACGGCTCCTTTTCGCATCAGGAAGAAGTTTCCGCACAGAACGCCCTTGAGTCACAGAGATCAGAATGGCAGTCGTTCTTGAGGCTATTTTTTTTTTTTTTTTTTTTGCAAGAATTCCTTAACCATTTGCTGCCAGAGACCTACTTCAGTGACAACGCAACTGATCTCCCATGAAGAACGACAGCACAGGTTGTAAATGCAAGCTTCTAAAAATGAACCATATTTAAGTTTAAGTGACAGATGCTCTCTGGTCCTATTTGTAATTATGGCCGTAGCAAAACAGGAAATCATATGGTGCCCATATATGGCGAGGAAGTCTACCATTGGGAGGCGGTTGGGGTGGATGGTCGGGACCATGAAATTGGAGACTTCCCCCAAAGTGCTTGATTCCCATTTCCATCTATGAGATAACAGCCATGAGTTACAACTGTTTTTTTTTTTTTTTTTTTTTTTTTCAAAAACAATCGCCAGACCCTAACCCTGAACACAAACCTTAACCTCACCCTTCCCATCAACTTAACCCAACCTTTAGGAAGTAGTAACTTAGAACAAAACCTCAATGTCTCTCTAACATTTGTTATGCACAGTAATGGAAGAAATGCTTCTGAGGTATCAGAAATGCTCTTATGGGTGTTATTAGAAGAAAGAATGAACAACCTATGGGAGTGTGTCACTGAAAAAAATATCCAACCAAGGTCAGTGTGACCACAGTTGTTCAAACATACAGCAAACACTGACCGAATTCAAATTTGAATGCTTCATGCAAACTTTAATCTCTTCTTATACACGGTAAAAAAAATAAAAAATTGTCAGTAAGGCTACGGATTCAGCCACAGATTAAGATAACTTTCGTGTTCCATTTTTGTCATTGTTTTAATTGATGCCAGAGGTGTCGTAGTGAAATAAGACGGAAAAACATTTACAGAATGCAAATATGCTGCATGACATTTTCTCCACAGAAACGCAGCAAAAACAACCTTTACATTTAAATCGCATAAACCAATGGTGCCAGGCACAACATACCCCGCTCAAGACGTTTTAGTGCTTTGAATAACTCGGGACCCTTGACTTCCAACCCCTACCGCAAACAAGCCTATTGACGTCACACTATAGTGCAGCATACGAGTATGATTGGGAGCAGAACTGAAAATTGCATATTTAGAAATTGATTGGAGAAGATTGAGGGAAGTTATTGAAAAATCAATATAACTATCTTCAATTTTTGGTAACCTTGACCTTGACCCAATTTGGTCCAAGAATTAATCAGGTAATCCTTGGACGTCTGTACAACTTTCTTGAAAATATTATGTAATATAATCAAAACGGTTTTGCGCTACACTGCTGACAGACACGGGCAGGCAAGCAAGCAAATGCTTCTGAAAACAATACCCTTCACCTTTCGGGCTGGGTGACAATATTTTGCTTCACTTGTAGTCTAAACTCATAGGAAAACAAAATTGGTGGACAGAGGAATAGGAAAGATAACACCAATTTATATCGTTATTCCCATTGTAATCTCATATTCCTGAACATCTTTCTGATCCTCAGTCATTTCAATGAGAATATTTTGATTTCTTTAAAATAAATGCATATTAATCACTATGAATAGGTTATAGAGGTAGCTCACAGTTCTTAATTACAGAAAAAGATTTGCTGGAATGATACATGAATGATATGTGGCACAGTTTATGGAGTTTCATGCAGTTAAGGCACGTCGCGTAAGTCAAGTGGCACCGGCTGAATCAGCTGATTAGTGATTTTGCCCTCCACAATTTCTGCATATAAAAGCCAGACTTGAATATTTAAGCCCCCCACTAATTTGGCTGCCTCCCCCTGCATGCGTGCATGCTTGTTAATGTGAATCACCTCAACCACCCCAGTTCCTCCCTCGTGCACTTACTAGATTATGCTTCATGGGCAACATGGAACGGATGTTGACAGCACTGTTACCTCACAGCAAGAGGTTTGTAGGTTCAACTATAACGGGGATCTCTCTGTGCAGAATTTTCACATTTCGCCGTGTCTGGCTTCGCTTTCGTACTTCAGTTCCCTCCCACATCCAAAGACATGCCGTTTCAACCTATCCTGTATAATTAAAGGTTAATAATAGTCCTTGCTGCTGCTAGTGCTGCACAGAGGGTACCGCTCCAACAGCTTTACCATACTATACTACGGTGTATGGCCAGGAGAGCAGACCTAAAGCACCAAGAGACATGCCATCAGAGTTCAGTAAGGGCTGCAGAAACCTCACCTTTTGACACATGATTACTCTCAGCGTGTTTCCATTGGCTCGGCTTGAAAAACAATCAAACACTTAATTTACTGAATCATGAAGACATATGTGGCCTATAATGTTTTTAAACAGTAGAATTATAATGACAAAGAGCAATAAATGGGCAACAATGAGAAATTGTGAGGGTGGTAATAATCTGATTAATGCATTAAAATTGCATTAAAGTGGTATGTTTGAGGAAACTAGGCACATGAGCAAAGAAATGCGCACACAGACCGAGATAAGAGAGCAGAACAGAATGGATCATGAAATCAATAATAAATTAATAATAGCCTTATGCTGAGCGTGCTTCCCAAGTGTAAAAATATTATGCCAAGTCAGTGCTGGTTTGAAATATCTACGGTATCGCTGCAGCACTGTTACAGAACAGAGGCAGTGCAGCAAACAAAGGGCTAATGCTTTGTATAAACCAAAGCTGGGATTTCTGGTAATGATATGAAAAACTTTGCAAAAATCGTGCATTAGCCTCGATCATGTAGGACAAGCCGTCCCCAGAGCAAGGGGACAGCAAGGGGTGAACTAAACAAGAATTATTTCCACATATTTTGATGTGATTTTGATATCTACAGTATGATGCAATAAATGAGAATTTTTGTCATGGAAGTCTGTCTTTGAAGAGATGTTCCTCAAAAAATGCTACAATGCGTTTAAATGATCACCTGTCTTTAGCAAATGCGTGCACATGCGCGCGCACACACACACAAACACAAACACACAAAGACATGGCATTTTTTTAGCTGTCAAATACAAACATTGAGTTCAGATTTCCCTGTGAGTGAGAGCCAAAGCAATTTCAATTTATTCACAGTTGAAGCATTTCTAGTAAGAGCTTTAGACATTCAAAACAAATTCTTCTCCTGCGCATTAAAATACTACGCCATGTTAAAATGGAATCAGACCATCAGCAAACTACTGCCACAGATATGTAAATGAGCATAATCACAGACATTCTCAAAACACTGACTCGAAAAAATTAAAACTAGCTTAGGCGCCAGGCGTTAAATGAAAACACAGGCCACTGCCCGAGTATCAAATGTGATCTTTACAAAAATCTCTGTGAGTTTGCAAGCTTAGGCTTGAATGATTTTAGACGTCAAGCCGCAGCCACGATGACCTTCAGATTTCAGAGAAATCAATGCCTTCGTACAACAAACAATCCAGGGGACTCATTTATTAGTGGCACTGAAATGATGCCTGCAGCAATTTTTGATGGATCTTGGAAATATATGAACATACTAGACATTAAAAAAAATACCAAATTTCATAAGATTGTGGACATATGAAAAAATCCAAGTTAATCCTGATTTATTAAATAAAAAATTGCAAACATTTCAGTAAACCAACAGTTTTATACATAAGGATTTTTTTTTTTTTTTTGAGGGTATGCATTATTTAGGTTTGATATCCACGTATTTTTTTTTTTTTTTTTCCTAAATAAGACCTGAGGTCAGAGGTGGACAATGAAGGCTATATCTGTCCCGTCTTTAATTACTTAATTATTTAAACCATGTGTGAAATCTCGCATTTCAGTTGGATTTCTTGAAATGTGCATGAATGACCAGCAGAGTCCGTTCTTGTGTCCCAAAATGAAACAGTTTACTGAGATCTAATGGATGAGTAAACCAATGTTTGTGTGCCCACTGCCCGGCCAATTTACTCATTTAGTCAGGGTAACTAGTGGAAACAAAGATGTGCACAAACACTGACCCCCCAGGACAGGAACAGCACACCCCTGCCCAGGTCCTTCCAGGCACGGTGCTTCTGCATCCTGACTGAAGCTATGCTTGTTCCTGCATCTCATTTATTACTGCAAGCAAGATGTTGTCATAACCCGTCTTCATGTTAATTAGTTCTCATACGTTTTCCGTTCTGTGCACGTTTCACAGAGATCATTGTTCTTGTCTAATTAATTGGTTAATTGTCTCGTTACCTTGTCAATTCCCTTGTGCATTCCACACGCCCCTTCCCACACTTTTATCGCATTCCCCTCATTATCTCAGTGTATTTAGGTACCTGAGTTTTCAGTGTTCTTTTGCGCCTATAATTGTTGCCCTTTTGCAGTTATTTTCCTGATTTGCGGTTGTTGCTTGTCCCGTTTCCCGAGTTCGTCTGCTCAGTCCTGACCTTTGCCCTTCTGGTTTTGACCTCGACTCATCTCCTTGACCTCACCCTGCTTCATCTCCAGAACAACACAACCAGTTCTCTGACCGCAGGCCGTCACTGGACAACTGAATGTCTAACCTGCATTGCTCTTTCAGCTGCGTTCTGGCTTTGGATTCTTGAACCACGGTATTAAAAAGTCTGTTCATTCTGATCTGGCTATTGGCTCTTTTTGTTCTGGGCACTCTGGGAAGATGTACTTTTACTCCTAATTCCCTATAAGATGGACATACTGTATGTGACTGAGTCTTCCCTTTCTATTTTTTCGTTAAGCCCCGAAATTAGACCAGAAGGCGAATCGCACTCTCATTGAGCTCCTTAATTAGCGGGGTGAAGGTGAATGTGGAAACAGCTGAGCCTAATAATGAGATGTCAGCCGCTGCAGTCCGAAAACGGAATTTACAGTCTCCGTTCTACATGTACATTCAACTGTTAAAGTCCTTCCTCTTTAGTGGAATGGACAATACAATGATGTATAGTACTGTACCGGTCCTTAAAGATTAAAAAAAAAAATGTGTTCAGGTCACCAAAGAATCACAATATCGGCTGATAGTCGTTGCATATTCTTGCTTTTGCAAAATTCCTAAATATAAAAAGCATTCCGAAAAAACAAGCGATTCAAGCACCGTCATTAGCGGAGCCGCTAATGATTGATACACCGTCTGTTTTTTTGTTTGGTTTCTTTTCTTTTGTTCCCCTTGCAGGTAGAGATGAGGAATAATGTCATATTTTTGAGCAGCAAGGTTCAATAAAGGCATAGAACTGTAGAATCCTCTGATCATGGAAGAGCATATCATTGAAAAATACTAAATTATAAAACAAAGTCAAAAGACATTTACTAGCCTTGGGGGCTCCCCGGTGGCTCATCGGTCTAAGCGCGCGTACCATAAAGGCTGTGTTCCTTCCCGCAGCGACCTGGGCTCGAATCCGGCACGGGTCATTTGCCGCATGCCTTCCCCCATTCCTCTCCCCAACCTTCCCGTCCCTCTACACCGCACAACCATCAAATAAAGGAAAAATTCCCAAAAAAATAATCTTTAAAAAAAAAAAAAGGCATTGACTAGCCTTTTAAAATTTTACTTTATTTTAGTACCAAAAAGGAATCCTTAACTGTGTTGAGTGGCGTTTTATGAGGGAAATACCTCAATGACTGATACAGCCTCAGCTGGGCAAAAAAGGTAGGATGGTAAGGAAAATGCATACAAAAACAGACAGTGATGATTTCTCAATTTCATTTGACTCCTATTTCATAGCAGACACTATGAAGACAAGATGCTTAATGGTTTGTCTGGTCAACTTCATTTTATTTGTAATTATACATCAATTCCTGCCATTCAGGCTAACAACACATTCCAAAAAAAGTTGGGACAGGAAATTTAGAACTAGTGATGAGGTTTTTTAAAAAAAGGTGTCACAGGACACTTAAATCAACTGACGTCAACAGGTGATTGTAATCATGATTTGTTACAAAAACAGCTTCCAGGAAAAGCCTAGTCCATCAGGACCAAAGATGGGCAAAGGATTGCCACTTTGTCCAAAAATGTGAGAGACAATTATTGAAAGGTTTAAAAACAATGCTCCTCAAAGAAAGATAGGAGGGGATTCGGATATTGCCACCTCTATGGTGCATTACGTAAATGAGAAGATTCTTCGCATCCCTTTTGCTCTTCAACTCCGCGCCTTTGGGGATTTTGCAGGTTCAAACTGCTAGGCAGATGTCACTGCTAGCCATGTGCAAGGACCACCAGTAAAGCCATCATAGTTTCATGTCATCATCACAGCAGAGTTGCTGTTCATTGTAGACAATCATATTACTCCTGAACGAGCATTATTACTCACACAGCAATATCAGATTGTGCCTGCTGTTGGGCCCTTTCGCAAGGTGTTTCACCCCAAAATTGCACCAGGGGCTTCACCCATTTCTCTCGCCCCCCTCACTTGCAACAGTTCTAAGTGGCATTTGTATTTGAAAAAGAGAAACATGGTCCCCATGGAATGTCCCCTGATTAAATAAAGGTTTTAAAAAAAAAATGACTGGGTTCATAACATTAATGATTCAACAGCATGAAAGCATCTGGAGGTCATTGAATTAGCAGAGGCTAATTCAATACAAGTGAAGAATTAAAGTGCTGAACTTTGAAAATCTAATGGGTTCATTGCACATAAAGCACCAAAATGAGAAGTGTGTGTCTGGGTCGGATGTGCATGAGCGGAAGTGTGAGTCAGAGAATCCTGTGTGTCCTCCAGCATATGAGGGTTGCACAGCATTGTGGGTACATGCCTTACACATACATGTACGAAAAACAAAGGGACAAATGAAGAGAGATGCAAAGTAAGCTTGGGTGGTATACATGCTTTGTGGTGAAACTGATATTACTGTGTGAGATCTGAAGGTCAGGTTATTATTGGTCAATATTTAAAGTAGATCACATGAAAGGCTTGGTATATGTGTTATATATATTCACCCTTAAAGTGCTAATCACTGCTATTGTCACGCCAGCCGCAAAATATACAAAGCAAAATTTCAGACTTCAGCCTTCAAAAGGTCAACAATTTTGTCAATTTTTAATTGGTAATGATATTCAGAAGGGTTCACAGGTACCTGCGAGTCCTTCTGAAGGTCATTTGTCATCTAAATAATGAATGATTAACCTCTGGAAGGATAGGGTGAGTAAAAATTAAGCACTGTAAGGGTTAATGCAAATGCAGTGCATAATGTGGCTTGGAGCAAGCAAAAATAATAATTATAAAAAGTATTACAATAAAAAGTCAGTAATACAGGCATGGTATTTGTATTATTATGCACTGGGCTTGCATGAAAATACATGTTTTATTTATTTTATTAATGAAAAATATTACACTAAACAGTGAATAATAAAGTAAATCACTCATATTAGTGAAATTAACCGTGTACTGATGATCTATGCCTTTTATCTCAAGTGTTACAGCCTTAGTTGGTTCACAGTTTGTTTGGTAGGTGAGAGGAGATGAGGGAGCAAGAGGGAAGACGCCCTGCATGTGTCTTGCATGCGGGGGCGCGACGCCAGGAAGACACCAAGAACAAAGAGTTGTTGACCTTTTTTTAGTTTCCTTGCCATCTGTGTGTATCAGTCTTACTGTTATTGGCTTTCAGAAATGTAAATTACGGCAGGAGTCGGTCTTATTTTTCACTGGTACCTTCTCGGAAGCTCTGCTTTGGAATGAATGGAGATATATGTTCCATTTTATCTACACTTTCGACCTGCCCAGTGTCTTACTGCAATCTATGTCCATCCAATATTTATGTATTTTCATGATGTTTGTGTCATAAATTAACCTGTTTATGCATTTATGCGTTAGATTACTGGACAGCGTCTTCAGTTATTAAGTGTATGCATGTTAAACATACTGACATAAAACTGCTGATTGTTCAGTAACTATAGTTCACTCAGGAAACTCACGTGTAAACAGTTATTGGCTATAAGAAACAGATAATCATAGCTTAACATCTAAGCCTGACTGAGGCATTACATTTCAATTATTTGGCAGATGCTTTTATCGAAAGCAACTTAGAGTAAGTGCATAAAATTAGAACTGGAATGAGGCCTACCAAGCTTGCAAAGACGAAAACAGGTGTGGCAAAATGCTATCCACTCTCCCAAAAATTCCAGAGGGGAAATATTCTGAGCTGACATTAGATGTTGGAGTGTAAGTGGGGTAACTAGAGCGGACAAGAGCGATGCTGCAGCAAGCGATGTTAAGCAGCAGCAGCAGAGCATGATGCAGAGCATCAGCAGGCAAAGCCATTTTTTTTTTTGCAGTGGAGGCATAGCAGGAGAGCTAAAATAGCCCCTTTTACAGAAAGCAGAGCAGTGGCAGATATGCAGGGAATTGTTTATGAGAACAAGGGCACATCTTGAGTTGTCAGCCTGAAATAGCTCTGCAAGCTATGCCCAATGATTGGTAGCACTTGTTCATATTCCTATCACATGAAACAGTATCATAATTATCATTTGGAAGTGAGATCAGAGGTTTGAATAGAATTAAAACATTGGGGAGGACCGTGTGGCACAGTGCTGAGAACAAGCCGCAAAACTAGCAAAAATTTGTTGTCAGTGTCGTCAGCGGTCCAATTGGCAGTCACGGCACTTTCTATTCCGCGATCACATCTTTCTCTACCCTCTCTCTTTCCCCCTGTCTAAATGAACTGCCAATACCGTTGAGAGCAAAAGTGGAAAAGATTTTTCTGTTGCAAGTCAGATTGCCTGTTTAAGCAGGATACATTCAGAATAAAGTTGCAGTGAAGAGCCAACACTGTTAAGGTGCAGGAAGGGAAGTGCGTTCACTATGCTCAATGCAGCTAGATGCATTGCTTCTACAGTTTCTCTTTCAAAAATCATTCAGAATTTTACAGTGAATTCTGGCTGTTGTAATTAGTTTCCAGCTCCCTGACTGCATCTGGTCGTTATGATAATATCAATGCGTGCACGAAGTGTGCCACTACCAATGAAACCATTACTTTGGCGACTGTTCAAATAGTAATTACTGGATTCACAGCTAATTCAGTCAGGTCCATCAATATTTTAAGAGTTTGTTTTCAAAATGCAATAAGTGCCAAAACGACATAAATTGAGATAATACAATAGAGTGATAGCCCTGTGCTCCGTACACATGGTGCAAAAATCCGTTTTTAGCAATTCATACTATAAAATTGTTGTATTTTTTCATGGTCAAAGTTAGTGTTTTTCTATGAAGTGCAGTAGGCGCCAACATAGAAAATGCCGATCTACTCAAAATGAGTAAAATAGATATATTGCATTTTGGAAACAAACTTTTCAAATGAACCTTAGAATGAAGTATAGGGTCCCACCCAGTAAGCATATTTGCTACAAACACTCTTTTTTACGGAATAAGTGAAATGTATTAACAAACACCTTGGAGAGGACTGTCAAGGGGGTAGACGTAAACAGTAAAATCATCATTAAACAGCATTTATTATCTTGTGCTTGATGAGAATATGGACTGAGTATCTATAACTTAAAATCTGTATATTTCTGCAGACTGCTCTTAGGTGGATAAATAATTAGATATGTACTGTATATTGTGCGTTTAGTTAGACAGCAGGCGAGCGCGAGGTGAGATGAACAGCATTGATTATTTTTAATCAGTTTGTAACGTGGATGTACATGTGTTTTTGGGTCATTTCTATCTTTATGTAGTCCTCTCCTTTTATCCAAAACTATTTTCGATCATGAAGTACAGTAACCTTGAACACTGCTCTGTGAGGAGTGGTCATGCGTGGGCATGTATGGCTGTCAATGCAACTGTTCCCCTAGTATCCATTCATGATGTGACTGATATGACTGTGTTGCTCTCCAAACACTTAAAGACCTGGCTGCATACTGATTTTCTGCCATGCAATTTGCCGTACTGAGGAACAAGAACAGGTATACCTAATAAAGTGATCAGTGAGCATACAGACATTCATTCTGCAGTGTGCTTAGTAGTGCTGGCAATCACAGACCACAGTTTACCACTAGTTGTCTCCTGAGTGTATAATATTTCTCACCATTACTAATCCATCTCCTCTCTATGGTGTATTTTCATTAAAGATCCTTCAGCATACTTACACTCATGAGCTCATTCTATTTTCAATGTGCATTTCCTAATCCACGCGCCCGCTTTCTACAGACTTCCTGTACGTTCACCAACTACTTGATTGTGCACACCTACACAGTAACGCAAATAGCCTGCTCCTCCAAACAATAAATTACGTAGCAGCAAGACTATATAAAGTGCGAAGACACAATGAAGTGGTTTAATTGTCTTTTAGCAATTTATATAATAATGGGTAGGATGTGAGATCTGAGCACGATCTAAGCATCATAGTGAGATTGTTGGTGCCAAACACGATGGATCCAGCATGTGACAAATAGACATATAGCCCTCCTGGAATTTTCTCGCGTGACAGTGTCAACTGTGTACAGCAAAATGAGTGAGAAGGGGGAAAAATTTTAAAAACAAAAAAGAAGAAAATCCCACGCATGGCAGTCTTTGTTTTTTTTTTTTTTTTTTGAAAGTGGTACCACTTTAATGAGAGAGGTCAGAAAATGGGCAGATTTGTCCATGTCATCAAAAAGGCCAAAAATGCCTCAGTAATATGCCTCCATGTCTCTGAATGTGTAGAACATTAAAGTATATGGGCTTTAGCAGCAGAGAGCCAAGCACAGTTTTCTACTCCTGTCAGCTATGAATGAGAAGATGAGACTAGAATAGGAACCTGAGCAACACAATTGAAGGTTTGAAAAAGTAATCTGGTCAAGAATTTTTTTGTTTGTTTGTTTGTTTTTAATGTTACTACATGTGGATGCATATTCATGTATTACAGCCTTAGGTCAAAAGTGCAGCTGGTTTAGGTGGTGTAACGGCATAGGGAATGTGATATTGGAGCACATTCTGCCCCTTAACGCTAAACAGGGCATCATTTCAACGTGACAGCAACCTCCAGCATTGTTATTGATCAGTCTTGCCTTTATCAAATGGATACGCTCAGCAGGGTAACATGCCATGTCACAGACAACATATCATCTCAAGCTAGTGCCATTCTCATAAATGGTCATGTCAGTTTGCCTCAAAGGGCTACACAGACCCAGATCTCAAAATAATAGAGCAAACCCAGAATGAGGAAGAATGGGAGGTTCCCAGCAACAATGTGTGGCTGACAAATCTGTTAAAACTAAGTTGTACATGCCACTGAGTCAGCATTAACCAAAATCCATGGGAAATTCTCCAGCAACCTATAAATACATGATTAATTCAAGCTACTCTGGACACAAAAGCTGGCCTTATCTGGTATTTAAGAAGTGTACCAAATAAAGTGATTGGCAAGCACTGAAGGTATATCAATTTTTCTATCAAATATGACTTATTTCCTGCACATGGTGCATGTCTATTTAATCTTAACTTCATAATGTGAAGTTTTATTTTATTTCTGTTTTAGGCCTTTGCCATTTAAATTTTATCTAAAGAATGCATTTTATACTTTCGTTAAAATTTTTCACTTTGATTTGCAAGGTCATAGCATAACCTACAAGGAACCAAAAATATGCAGGGTGACATGTTATGAGCGTATATCTGCTAATTAACTAAAGGTAATGAAGCCGTGTTAAATTCTGAAACTGATTTGTTGATTTTTATGAAATTATGTGTGAAATATGACAGCATGAAACAACTGGAAATAGTACGCCTTGCTCCCATCTCCAAGAAAAAAGGTTTTTTTTTTTTGATTTTTCTCTTTTCTCCAGTGCTCTGGTGAAAGACGAGAGAGAACAAATTCTATTCTCAATTCCATTATTCCAGCTACACTGAGGCCCTTATCTTCACATCCATTGCACTTGCCCAAGCTTTTGAAAGCAAAACTTACTCCGCTTGAGATGAGATGATCACTTGTAAGTTTTATTAGACAAAGTGAGGCACCCACTGGACCTGTTACACTGTGTGAGAGCTCCGCTGAAAAGAATTCATGAGCTTTTTGGTGAAGAGCAATTCAAAGATTACTCGGAGAGATGTTTTGTTCTTTGAATCTCCCTCCCTTGCCCTCAAAAAATAAAAAAATAAAAAATAAATAACCTAGAGGGTACGCAGAGAGCACATACCTCCCCCAGCAAGTTTTCATCCGCTAGCACTTATAATCAGCTGCAGAGTCCGGATCTCTGACCGGATTCGTCTGAAAATTTAATCACCTCTTCCCATTCATACAGTCCAACTTCCCATTAAAGTTTGTGGTAATCTGTTGAAAAAGTTTTGAGTAATTCTGCTGACAGACACACACATGAACACGCACCCACACACGCCCGTGCACACACACAGACACACACACGTTTGTTTTTCTATCCCCCTGGGGACTAAAAAAATTATTTTTGCTCCAAAATCCTATTAGCATCCCCCTAAACCTAACCCTATCCCTAACCCTAACCTCAATCTTAAAGCTAACCCTAATCCTAACCCACACACCCCCCAAAACAGCCAAACCTTCAACCTTAATTTATGGTCTTACCTTAATGTAGAGCCTAATTTTAACAGCTAACCTTAAAACTAGACCTAAACCAAACCATAATTCCAATAGCAACCCTAGACCTAAACCTAGCCCTAAATCCAGAATTAAGATCTGTTCCCATGGGGACCCAGAAAAAGTCCCCACAACACATGGTTTCTCAGACTTTATTATCCTTGTGAGGTATTTTGGTCCCCAGCACGATATAAAAACAAACACACACACACACACACAAGTGATTACAATACCTCCTAGCGGTGGTAAAAAAAAAAAATAATAATAATCGTAATTTATTAATGTGGAGCAGAGCTGAGTGGCCAATTCCCACAGTAATTTGGAACGGACACAGCAAATTTGGGATTAAGTAGACATTCACGGTTCTCCACTGCAGTATTTGGTATCATCAGCAGATTCTTTTTACGTGAAATACAATGCCATGCTTTTGCAAGTATGGCTACAAAAAGAGTTAAACATGAAAATGAAAACTTAACGAGATTTAATCTTAATCATCAAAAATGCTAAAATTAAAGGATAATAATTTCAAAAATCGCCATAAAATCAGACCACACATTGTCCAATGGGCTCAGTCCTTCTCAATTAATAGGATATGCCAATAAGCCATTCAAATGGCAACCTCTCTAGCATTGTACAATCTGTTTTTTTTTTTTTTTTTTTAGTTCTTTGTTCACACCTACTGTGCAGCAGTATCCTATCCTCTGGCAGTCAACCATGCATAATAACTGTTTTCATATCTCCCATTACTGGTGAGTGGTTCTTGTTCCAACAGACTGACTGTGCTGTTCATCTCATACCAATGCAGAGTTATCTGGGTAGCACTGCAAATCGCTTGTCCACGACTGAAACACTCCTGGCACAAAATGAGATATACCAAAAGCACAAGTTGGATTTACTCTCCAGATTAAAGTGCGATACGGCAGTGAGCTGCTGCACAGAACCATGTTCCCGCGAAAAAAAAAAAAAAAAAACATAATCATTTCAGGTGTGTCTGAGGACAGGCTGTTCACACTAAATCACACCCTCTACTTTCCACATCTCCAAAGAGACCACATATTTCAAGTCTGTGTCATGCAAGATAAATACAAAGATGGAATTGCTTTTGCTGCGACTCTGTCCCTTTGAATCTGATAAAGCCCTTCTAACCGTGTCAGCTCGGCTGAAAATGACTTTCAACAAAAGCGACGTGAAAGAGGAGCCTTCGCAATCATTAAAAAAAAAAAAAAAACCCAGTACAAGCAATAATTTATCATGTTTACTTTGTGTATCGATGGCAAGGAGATGCACTCAGATAACTTTAGCAGGTAAATGGATTGATTCCCGGTGTAGGTGTTCACACGGGCATCTCGGCCAAAATGACTTAAGGGAAAAAAAATTCAATGGCAAAATGGATGACAGAGAGTGTCAGCAAAAAGTGAAACAAGGAGCATGACATTTTGTGGGTTACTCTCTACCATCTCGAAAACCAATGAAAATGCAGCCATGATAAATTCATGCAAGTTCTTTTTTTGTACATTGGATACGTCACTTGGGCACACTTAACTGTTGCCATTTTAGACACAGGAAATAAAAATAGTGTTGGAAATACTGAAACCCTTTATAAAACACTTATTCAAATATGTGCTTTATGGTTTTAAATAGAAAGGTGAAAGTAAAAAACAGAACAAAGCTGAGAAAATTCTACAGCTTAAGAATTACTCTCCTTATAGATCGCTCAATACATATTGCCAAATCGGCTTAAATTGCTTTTTAGCTGTAATGTAGTGATTTGTTGTATAAGGACTGAGAGAAAGTGAGTTAAATAAATTTGTTTCACTCTTCTGAATATTCTGAATACAACACAATCATTACAATCAAGTGACAGATGACCAATACTTTAAAATTAAGTGAAATTACAGCGTTATTATACAGTATGATAACAGGTGGCTTCATCTCCAATGTGCCCATCTTGTAGCTTGTAACCCGTATCTAATTATCAAAGTGTGAGATAGTTATAGTATCATATAAGATTATATTTGGTCAAAGTGCGCTCTTTTTTATGATGGTAACATTAGAATGTATGGATACGAGTTTTTTCAGATGAAACAATATTTTTAATTATCTCTGTACAGGGGGAGGTCATTACATGCTGATTGCATAAGTATCACAGTCAGAGATTCCTTAAGGGATGCAATGAATCAAATCTATTTATATATAGATAGGATGCATGCCCTTGGGAGATGAGCATTATGTTGACAGTATGTGAATTCAGTGAAAATGGGAAAATTCATTGCTTCTGGTGATACGCTTCGGTTGTAAAAGGTCGCCATACAATACGTATCGAATAGCAAAATGCTGATGAACATCAATAAAACTGCGCAAAGCAACACATTTCATAAGAACTTTTTATCACTTGTTATGTATTCACAAACATGATGATGTCGTACTGTATACATATCCACAAAGACTTGTTTGGCCTCAGCTGCATTTTAAAGTATTGAGGGAATCCTAATCAGGTTTCTTTCGAAAGACAAAGAAATGAAATAAGGAATTGTGAGGACAAGTTGCGCAGGAGTTGTGCAGCATCGACAAAAACAACTGCAGGATTCGGGCAATGTGACCCCGAGATGCAATGAGTCATGACTGCATTTTATGAACAAATTTTGACCTGTGCATTAGCTGCATATTATGCAGCCACGTTCTTTTTTGTAACCATACTTTCATGGCCGTGCCAAAAAAACCTGTCATACAAGCCATTCCGACAGCACTCATCATGCCAAGGCTGATGAACACATAGAGTACAAGAGCCTGAGGGCGAGATGAGATCAGAATGACAACATTAAAGCAGTTGTGATAAAATTTAGGCACAAGTACGCAGAGATGTCAGGCCATTCAATGAGCAGAGGAATGACTTTCAGTCCCTAATAATTAGAGGGCCATCATACAAACTTCCCAGACCCCAAAACTACTCAAAGCGCAAACCCCTGAAGGCTTAAGTTTTAGTATGTAGTATGATCATATGGCTATCAACGACAAAGTGCCAAGATGGTAAAAGGTGCAGGTCGTTTATCAACCCTCATTTCAATTCAATTGTAACAAACTTTTTGTAACAATATGTGCATGCAATTACGGGGAGCAATTAGCAGAAATGTGCTTACTTGAAAAATGTGCAGTTGCCATTACCACTGGCGATAATATGTTCTACAACGACAAGTCAAAATCAGACCAGAGGGCCGGGACTTTGTAAACTAAAATAGTTGATTGAATAGATTATAAAGGATGGCACAAACATGGAATTGAGAAAATTATGTCCAACTCAATTACTTTAACCTTTAAACTATCAATAGGGGGCTAAAGTCCAGCATTCAAGCTAGGCAATGACACTGAAACCTGATGTAAATGTTGTCATTCATTCTTTTAAAAAGAACAATTGCATCAGCCTGCATTCAGCCTAGAAGAAGGGAACTTCTGTACATCTGACTGGCTTTGCAGACGATGTTGCAAAATACCAACGCGAACAAACGGAGAACAAGCTAACTGTGCATAGAGAGGCCCGAGCCAGAGTTGGACCCACAACCTTTTTGCTGCAGCACACTGGGCCACTTTTTTCTTTTAAAGTTATAATATTCTGGATGACCGTGATTGGAAGTCCATGAATTAACCTTTTAGGGGGAAAAAAAAACAAACATATAATTCTATGATTTCTGGGAAATATAATTCCTGCCATTCCCAACTCTCTGAAAGACAGGCTGTTCTTCTGAGTAGGCGTCCCCTGTATGGAGTTAGCTTTCTTCCAGTTGTCCAATGAACACAGCCACCGTGTCAACAGTGAGCGATGATGTCACAATCTCCCAGCTACAGGCAAGTCTCTACATACACATGACTGAATAAGTAGCTAACTAGCTAGCTATTAAACTGCGCAATGAGTATGAGATGGTGAAGTCCGCAGGCTAGATTAACAATATTATGAAAATCTTATGACCAATGAGAAGCTCATCTTCAGCTGCCTATTGTCATGCACTTAATTACACCACCTGTGGGTTTCATTAAGAGATCACATGCTTCCTGTTGACATTCCTATGAACAGAAAGGTCATCTGTTGGGTCTGACAAACACTAACGAGCCCATGTTGTTCTGTCTAAGTCAGCAGCCGTCAGGACTGCGTCCTCTCAGCCGCCACACACTAACTGATTCAACTGCATCAGAGTTGCGTTTCCACAGTAAAACAACATTCAGAATCTCAACAGAAGATCATTTTCACCAATCTAGAGGCAAGCATGATAAGCCTAGGTGAATGATTTATAGATTTATAATTTTCCATCGAGACAGAAGAACAAATTGATATCATGCCTCGTATACAGTAACTGCATGTCCAACAGATTCTCATCCCAACTCGTCATATAGTGACGCTACCTGACCAAGCGTCGATATACGACAAAAAAGAAGGCTTTTGGCATCCTTATTTGACATTAAGGGTTAGGGTGTGGGATAAGGGTTAGAGGTTAGAGGGTAGGTTTCATTTAATACAGGAATCAAATAAGGGCGACTGAAGTTTCCTTTTTCGTCGCGCCTTGACGCTTGCTCAGGCAGCATCACTGAGTGACGAGTCGGGATGAGACCGTGCTCGCATGACCTCCAGGCCAAAAAAAAAAAAAAAAAAAAAAAAAAAAAAAGACATGTCCTTTACGCCAAAACCAGTGGTACTGTGGTGGTGAAGATAACAAGGGTTAGTCTACAATAAATACTTCTTTTTTCCCGTGGGGCCATATTACTTTTTTGCTGTCTCAGAGTAATTCTTTACTAAGTAACTGGAGCTGATGGCAATTAGATTGAGCGCACACGGCTTAACACCTGAGGTGTTGCAAAGGCAGCTTTTTAATGGAATTTTCTTTTTGAAGTGACAGATAATTTTACCTTGCTGTCAGCCTCTGGTGGGACATTAATATAAAGTATTACTCAGTTTTTAATTCTCCCTCCAATTTCACCTTTCATTGTGAATATTAAACAGAGTTTTCTTATTCAATTTTGAAACATTAATCAGCACTGTATGGTAGCAATCAGTTGCAATGTGTCACCAAATTTGAGTCAGGAAGCAAATCACACTGCATTGTTTATTTATTTTACCTTATTCTAAAGCAGTAATTATGCACCAGGGGGTAGGTGGTGTTATTAAGATGGTAGTCCAGCTAGCCAACACAGAGGCCGACTCAGATTTTGGAAAATGTAATTAAACTATTCTGCAAGCGGACAATTGGGGGTGAGATCGTGGAGATGGTAATGTTTAGCTAACTGCATGTAGAAAATTTGGGATTCTCCTCTATCCTAATCCCCACCCAAAGAAGTGTTACTTTAAAACCATGCCGACAAAACTATTGATTTTTAAGTAAAACGCTCATTTGGCAGAGCAGGTGTGAATGATGATACAGCCTTGATAGGACCTCTTTGGAACTGCTTGTTCAGACAACACAATTACTACAACAGGATAGTTAGGTTGTAGCTAGCTGTAACGGACGTGATTTGAAAAAAATATAAATCATCAAATATCATTAAAATGTAGACCCACTTGCCCAGTCACAAAAATGCCTTTTTTTAAACATGTATGAACAAATTCAAGTAATGGAAATGCTGTTCATTTGTACATCAAATCACAAAGGCTTCCTCTTGAACTTTTTTCCATCCATAATCCAAATACATACAGGTAATGCTGCTTAGAGGACGATAAATATGTCATTGCAGTCAATAAGCATGTGTGTTCAGATAAATTTGCAAACTTGCAAACAAGTCTTATAGCGTGCAACAGTACAGGCTCTTCATTGGCGCATTTTGCTTTTCAAAATGCTCCAAATGTTTACTATTGGGGGCAAGTCAGGAGCGCAGGCAGACAGTGCAGCATCTGCACTTTATTCCTATGCAGACTTCCTTTGTAATGTATGCAGAATGTGGTTTTGCATCGTCTTGTTGACATATGCATGGCTGTCCCTGGAAAAGATGCTGCTGTGAAAGCAGCATAGTTTACTCCATAATCTCAGTGTATTTTTTTCCGCATCTGTGGCGCCTTAACAGAAGAGCAAGTTGCCCTTGTCAAGGGCCTGACACAACCCCATACAATGACAGAGCATGGCTTTTGGGCTTGCTGATAACAGTCTGAATGGTCCTTTTCTTCTTTTCTCAGAAGCATACAGCATCCATTTATTCCAAAAAAGGCCCAAAATATTGATTTGTTTGACCATAATTCAGGTTTGTACTGTGTAATGGTCCATCGCAGGTGCCTCCAGGCTTAGACAAGTTGACGGCATTTCTGGACGCTTTTAACATAAGGCTTCCTTTTTGCTCAGTAAAGTTTCAACTGGCATTTGTGGATGTGCATTGAGGAATTTGACAAAGATTTGCCAAAGTAATCCTGAGCCCATGTGGTTACGTCATGAATAAATAAATGATGGCACTTGAAACAACAGCATCTGAGTGATTGGAGAATATAGGCATTCAGTTTAGGTTTCTGCCATTGCCCATTACACACAGAAATTCCATCAGATTTCTCTAATTAATTATTTTATGCACCATAGACGGTGTCCAAATCCGATCCTATTTTTAGTTGAGGAATATTGTTTATAAACTTTTTTGTGATTTTCTCACATATTTATGGGTAAATTTTCAATCCTCGGCCGATCTTTTCTTGTGAAGGATTTGGTCTCACCTGGATGCTGCTGTTATACCAAATCATGATTATTAACATAATTATTATTTATTTATGTTTTTTTTTATTTTACCTTTTTTTTTTTTTTTTTTACCTCATTACTAGTCCTAAAATGGCCCCGTCCCAACTTTTTTTCTGGAATGTGTCGCAGGCCGGAATGGCAGGAATGTATGTATATTTAGAAATTAAATAAAATTTGCCAGACAAAACATTAAATATTTTGTCTTCATACTGTCTGTCATGAAATGCAACTCAAAATAAATTTAGAAATCACTGCATTCCTGTTTTAACGTGTATTTTCAAAATTATCCCTACCTTTTTCCACGTTGGGGTTATAAGTAGTACAGACATTGCAATCTCCTGCCAGAGAATGGTGATCAGTATCACTGTTATACTGGGGTACACTCTGCCATACTACATTCTTATTCACACATACTGGACCACAATCTTGCATGATAGCTGAATCAAAACTCATGACCCAATGAGACATGAGAAGTTGATGCTGAAGCAAGCATGCTATCACACATTAGCTGGTGAGATAAGAGGCAATAACTCAGAGGCACATCCAACTATTCCACAAAAATTCACTCGGTGAATGTGATGAAATGTTTATTCCAATCCATGGACTGTTTTCTATTCATAATAGTGATGAACAAGAAAGTAAGATCCCTCCAGTGGGAACTGATTTCTACCGGTAATTATTCAGTTAATTAAATATTTATGTAAGAAGGGTGGTCTGGTTGAGGCTGTGTCCCCTTTCAGGAGGTCCTGTGTTGAAAAAACATCAAATGCAGGCATTACATCAAAGAAGACAGATAAAATAATAATAAAATATACAGATCAGGCATCATAATAGCAAAATTGCATTCACTATAACATATCTAATTGAAATGCCCTTGAACCAATAATTAACTTTCCATGTGTATAACACATTGGATTCATGTATAGTCACAAGGCCTAATTCAGACCTCTTCAGATATTTTTGCTAAGTAGCAGTGGGAATAGCAATCTGTTTTTTCCACCTGCTCATCTTTTATATTGTCAATTTGCTCATCATTCATTTTGAAAGGCACTGCCTTGCTTTTAGATGCATGAGAAAAAATGAACTTTCCAGCTAATGTAGCACAGGCCCACAAATAGAAACATATATTACCAATGTAATTCTGCACACATACAGACCTCCAGGATATCTGACTTTTCAAGGCACAGATGAGAACTTGATGAAAATTTAAGACAAACCTCTCCTGACATCAGTGACTTGAATCTTGTTCGGCTCTTCACAAGAGCTAGCACAAGCTTACGTCAGCGTGCAATCAAGGTGGTGCCAAATCGTGCAGGGAACTTATCTAAAAACGTACGGCTGAAAACATAGATGAGTCAGTTCTGATTCCAGGCACTGATCAGACCTTATTCCCTGGAGGCAATCTCTGCATGGCCATTTGTGGCAGATAGATCAAGCATCCATCTCAAGTTAGCATTGCCGAGCGATGAAAACTTTATTTTCTCAAAATATATTTGTACGAGCGTTTTTTGCAGGGACCATGCACATTAATTGACATTACTGTAAATGTCTCCGCATTAGCTGGCTCACTTTTCAACTGCAGTCCTTGGGCGAAATGGAAAAAGCCATTAAAAGCAGGTTAAGACAGGAAATGAGAGCAAGACAATCATGAGGTCTCGAGAGCACATTACTCTTCAATGAGCGCAAATATTACAAAAGCTGCAAAGCATAATAGCATGCAGCCAAGGGGACATTTGGATCCAGAAAAATAGAATGGTATGCAAACAAATCACATAAGTTATACTCAGCATTCAGTCAAAATGATAGCATAAACATACAAACTGTGAGAGAGTGAAGGTAACAGCCAAGTAAGAACAGGTTACAAACAGCGGTGACAGGGCTGATTGCTTTTAAGCCAGGTTTTCAAGATACTAATGTATGAGTGATACTGTAGGTGCAACGGCATCTCATTTCTTAGGGAATTGTATTCCGTACCTGAGAGGCTCTCGCTGCAGAGGCTGCCAGGGCAAAAGCACTTCCCCTCTGTGCTGTAATGATATCCCTTCTTAGGGCTGATCTTGTATATTTGGTACTCTGGGTTTTCTGAGTGATGCAATTTCCTTGGAGCAGGACTTTAGGTAAGATAGGTCTTCTAAAATTTAATAAGATTTTCCAGGTCAGAAGGCCACGTTCATTTAAAATGTTGCAATGATAACAGCTTTTTGGTTTCTTTTAAGTGTGCTTATATGTTAACTGAACAGGCTTGACAGTTTAGTCACTTGGGTTAGATTAGCATGACAAAAAATATGTAATTTATGAAAGAACATTAGCTTGAAAAACGTAGCTGCTCCAGTGGTTTTGCAGCTCCTTACACATCTGAAGATTAACAAATTGAGTTTAGTCACTTGAGTTATACGTTGAATTTGTTTTTCAAACAAGAGGTTCGAATCGACTATGATGCCAAGATATTTGAAGTTGGCTACTATCTGAAGTTTCTATTTATACATAAATTCTTGGTTGAGGACCAGATGTTGCTTGCTTTCAAAAAATGGCTTAATGTGGGTGAACTTCTTATTTTATGTTTTTGAGAAAAATTTTGCTTTTACAAGAACGTAAACACTGTTATCTTTACAGAAAGATACGGGCAGAAGTTAATGAGCTAATTAGAAACATAAATGATTGTCTCTGCAGGTTTGAGCATGACTTTTAGCATGCACATAAATATCATCTGCTTATGTGTGTACCCCAATGCCATTACTTGCAGACAGTATGTCATTAACATACAGACTGAAAAGTAGTGGACCTAGGATGGGCCCTATCGGCACACCAACATCACACATTACACATTTGGCCGATATGTGCAGGTGTCAAGGTTTATAGCGAAAACTGAGGTGTGCTTCCAGAGTGGTTCTGCTCACTGCAGTGCAGTCAATGTAATGTTGCCAACACGTACATTTATGTGCAGAATAATTAGCACAACAACAAAAATAAACAGAAATGCAGAATAAAATGCATAATTAAACCAGACAGTCGGTCGCCCGCAGGTCAACATGCATCATCAATTCAAAATAGACAGAAAATGATAACCACTTTTAAAAGAAATGTCACGGGAACAAAAAAAAATGTAAAAAATAAATGGTTAACCTTTTAACACACACATCCCCTTTTTTGAGCAATTTCCAGAAAATAATGAGCTAACCTTTCTTGAACCGTTGGCAAAATCATGGTCTCCTCTGTAAGGTGGCAATCGAGATACTGCCCTCCAACAGTCAGAATTACAAAGACAACTATGATGTTGACTAATAACACAGGGATTGAAAGTTTTTTTCAAGCAGAAAAACATCATGCATGGATTCTGATGGGACCGTAACCGAGGTCATGACACAGATATTGATACATTCTTGCAAGATATACAACGTTTTGTGTGAGGATAAGCTGAGCACTAATCACTAGCATGGCAATAATAAAAAAAAGTCCCTGTAGTGCCAACTGATAGAGAGGAAGATGTGAGGGGGTAAAACATAGAACCTAAGATCGTAGCGTAAGATTTGTCCTGTTTGACTGCATCGGGGGGTCACAGTCTCCAATAAAAACTGAAACAAGACACTATAATCGCAACAATGAGAAGCAAAGGGTTGCATGAAGAAAGCCCAGACTGAGCTTCAAAAAAAAGTGTCAACAGTTTGGCAAACAACGGGGAAATATGGTTGTCAGCGCTCGAAGCATGAGAATTATTTGGTCTTAAATTACCCATATTTTCCAGCAGAAGAATAATCACAGACAAACATTAACATCCATATTGAAATGCTTAAATAAACACAAAATCACTAGTCTACAATGGCCATCATAGTCTCTGAACTTAAATCCCGCAAACAACTTTTAGTCTGAACAAGAGGCCATCTTTAATTCCATAACCCAATGATTACAATGATGTGGTGGTCAAAAATTTCTAGCAAAAGAAAACTTATAATGAAAAAGAAAAAGAACTTAGAGCTGCCGGATAGCTAACTCGGTTAAAGCACCGCATTGCGGAGCAGAAGTGACTATCATGGCGCGGGTTCGAGCCCCGGTCGTACCAACCGGCAGTGGTCAGCAGCTTTTTCAGAGTAGCGCACAATTAGCCAATGCGCTACAGGGTTGCAAATTGGGAAGGGACTGCCAGGAAGGGGAATATAACAAAATGGTTGCTTTGTTCATTGCTCAAGCGCCTCCTGTTGGCCAGCCGGGCGTTCGTCAGGAAGATTCTAAGCTTGTTCATGTTCGGGTATCCTCCGCCCTCGTTCTGAACTTGCGAGGATTCAACCAAAGAGTGTAAAGAATCAGTAGTTGATGGGCACGTGCTTCAGAGGAGAGCCATGAACCATCCCTCTCTCCTGAATTGGCAACAGGGGGTCGCATACGAGCAAGCCTTGTACATAGTTCACCAACTGGGCATTCCAGATTCGGGTGGGATTGGAGATGCCAAATTTAAAAAAGAAAAGAAAAAGAACTAAACTTATATTATCGTAGTAATATTTTATTTTGGTGAGAAAGAAGCTACCAAATCTACTCCCATCATAGTAAATTCAGCAGTTCATAATTTGTTTATGTCATCAACTTAGATTTTGAAACAGTCTGTGCTTAATGAGCTCTGTCACACCTCTGCTACAACCAGTAGCTTCCAAGACATAAATGCTGCCCCAACAGTGCTTTCATGCCACAGAATAAATACATCACACATTATGGATCCAATCATTTTAAAAGCCATGCCCAGTATCTCTGATGCAACAGCAGGTAATTCTAAAACTGCAGGAACTATAAGGAGTTTGGAGCATTGCCATCCTAACCAATATGAGTTTATGTGACCAAAATGTTAGAAAAACTCAACTTACTGTTCTTGCAATCATGTACAACCATGTTGAAATACAGTTTGTTCAGTTCATCTACAATACATATAAAATAATTTACTGAAAAGACATGGCAAAGAAAGAGCCTGAAGCAAGTATTTTTTTCCAAAGTAAACTTTAAAGCACTTGGCAAGCAGAAGTTCAATGTTTAGATGACATAAATCAAACCTAACCAAAATGGTATGATTAAGCTGAGCCAAATGATCAATCCAAAAGTAAGCGGAGAGTTTAAAGCTGACTTCGTCGTTAAAATTTTTCAAAAATTACCCAAAAATATATCTGAATAGTAGGGACAGTGTACTTTCATTGGGTAAGAGCCAAAAAAGTGCTTTCTTTGCCTTTAAGCCTTATATCACATTATTAATATTTGGTATTTAAGCAGCTCTCATGGAGAAAAGATGGCAGCTGGGAAGGTTCAAAGGACCCATGTAATGGAAATATTAGTTTACAGTCCACACCACTTGAACAGTGGTATCCTCACAATAGTGGCGTCCTTTTTCACAACAGTGTTTGAAATAAACATCCTGAAATCCCTGCTGTTTTCTATGTTACAAACATACCAGCTATGCATATTGTTTAGGCCTACCAGCCCTGTCTGTCTGCCCTGCATCCTCCCATGGCATAGCTCGACCTCCCCACCTCTCTTTCCCTCCAAGCACCAACTGTTGCGTTCAGCTCTGATGCAAGTTAATCAGAACAGAGCTCATTGTCATGGAGGGGACGACCACTAAAAATAACATATTCTTCAGAGGACAGTGACTGACAGGTGGTCAAAAATTCCTTCAAAAGTGTCCCCTAACAATGTCACAAATGGCCTCGAAATTATGAGATTTTTTTCCAAAAAAAATAACAAAAATATGTCTATTTTTAACTATGCTTTTGGATATCCATGAAAGTAACAACTTAGCATGACATGGGTCTGTGGATGACTTGACCCACGGCCGCATCCATAGATGCAAAATGGCTCATTTCAAGTGATTGTGCCATAAATTTAGCTTCGCATCATCCAGCTCTCAAAGCACCAGGATTGTTTGGCAGGTGCAACAATAACAAGTGCTCCGGTTCCTCACACCTGATTATTTCTGGAGCAATATCATCCTCTTCTCTTTAAATGACAAAAAGCAGCTGCAAAATTATAAACAACATGAGGACTCTCATCAAACTGCAAACTGTAACCTGTACAAAATTACTGTGTTTGATAAACTGCAAATTAATGCATTCAAATTTTGGCTCAATGGCACATAATTCCACGGCTTATTTAAAAGGCTGCTGTCAGTAGGAGACCCTCAGGAGCAGAGCACTATCTACAGGATCACTGAGAGCCACAATGTGAGTGGCTCAAATCCAGCTACTCAATACATCCTATCTCACTATACAATCGTGTCCAGCCAAGCCGAAAAATCCCAAAATATAAACAATGAACCATTATCCGTAATGTCAATCACTGTACTAGTGCATAAATGTGACCCTCCAGTACCAAACCAGTCACATGGGTCAATTTTTCAAATATGAGTTTTTGGGCTCATATTAAATGCCCTTTCAGATGAGCCCAAAATCTCATATTTGAAAAACTGACCCATGTGACTGGTTTGGTGCTGGAGGGTCACAAATATAAACTGTAATTGTTCTATGTATTGTTTTTGGATGATAAAACTTAATTTGAGAACATTTTACTTGAATGATAAAGGTGATGCCCCACACGGAAAGAACCTATATAAACATATAGGTTTTAATATAGGGCCAGATATAGGTTTCGCATATATGCAACATACATAAAATTGGCCGTTTTCATATATTATAGATACATATATGTACCTATGATATATGAAAACGGCCAACTAAAACTTCAGCGCTTTTTTTTTTCTTTGGCATTTCCAATCACACCCGAATCAGGAATATCCAATTAGGGAACAATGTACAATTTCTTAGACTTGTTCGCCTATGCGGCCCCCTGAGGACAATTTAGGAGAGTGTGCACAGCCCGCAACTGTTAACATTTACTTATTAAATATTTGCTGAACACATCTTCGCAACTTCAGACTGAGGGTGGCAAATAATCATAAACAATGTTGTCAGAATCTTATTTATTAGCGTCCGTCTAGCCAAAAGGACGCACACAACGCTTCCCAGCAGGCCCTTCGCAATTAGCATCCCTGTAGCGCATTGGCCAATTGCGCGATACTTCTGAAAAGAGCTGCCGACCACTGCTGGCTGATAGAGGGCGAAGATTAAAACCTATATGTTTATATAGGTTCTTTCCGCGTGGGAATTTAAGAATCCTTGTTATTTCATCCCTGTAGGAAAAAGTCTGGGACCTTTAGGTGCTATACAAGCATCTCAAATAAAAGACAAGTGTCTGTTCAGTAAAACTGGGAACAGAAATGTAGACTTTGTCTTCAAATTCATTAACCACAGTGAAATGCTCAAATAGATGTGGGGATGAAAATGACTTTTGAAAGGCATGTTTACTTGAATGTATGTTCTTCTGCGTACCTTCATTTTGTTATTTTTGTTTTATTTTGCTACATTTAGACTAAGGACCTCTGAGCCATATTCATTTAGAAACTGCATTACAGACAAGATAGAAAACATTGCATTTGGTGGATGTAACAGTGTAGTGTATAACCTTTCAGTGGACGTGTATGAGCTGCAGTGATGTGAATCCAATTTTATCTAATGTGGTGAATCTGGCAGTGACTTAAACTTGAAAAAATTCTTAATTGATGAAATAAACATAATCAAACCATTTTGTTTTTATACATTTCCTTCTCTTCCACAATACACAACTCAATCTTCATAGAATGGAAATAAGTATGGTCAAGAAAGAATTGATGACCTTGTTATTGTTAATGTTTCAGGAAAAAAAACGTAACAAATACCGGTAGTATTAGATATTTCTGTTGATATCATAGCTTTTTGTCTCCTCTCACTTGCCATAGTTAATAATGACTGGTTTACACGTAACATGCCATTGTCACATGTCAACATGTATTTAGGATCAAATGTGATGCCAATTTCACATGTTCACATGCAATTAATAAGTTATTGCGTGAAATTCTTGTTATTTCTGTAAGGGACTTTGGACTAATATGCAGATATTACCTTGAGAATAAAAATATGAGCTAGGCATCATGTATGACAGTTGCAAAAGTGAGATATGAGCTATACAATAGGTATGACAAACAGAACCCGCCACTGGATATATGAGCTATATAGGAGACCTATATGCCCTCTATAAGCACATATATGTACCTGAATTTGGCCTATATGCGCATATATGCTGCATATATGCGGCATATTGGTTGCAAATATGCGCATATATGTTCATATAGATTCTTTCCATGTGGGGCTACCTAACCAGCCAAAGGCTATTCTTTTCAAAGTAAACTTAATAGACTGATCATGTAAAATAATGACAGAAAACAAACTACAGGCCATCTGGTATCACACCAGCCGCTACCAGTGATGGCTGTACTTGGCAAAAAAATATATTGCTAGTTCATTTTTTCTCATCTTTTCACCACATCTGACCAAATTCATTGTCTTGAATCATTCCTTTTCATTTTTTTAAATTTCAATTCAGAAACTATTTCATCACCCTACTTTGTAGTTTTTCAAGACAGACCTTGTAGGGAGGCCAGACACACAACATTCAGAGACAGTTTAGATTAAGCCTAGCCCTAGACAGTAATTCATTTTGAATGGGTAGTCTCCATACAAAATGTATGCCAATATAAAGGCAATTTATTTAAAAATATTTAAAGCTAGCATGCTTATCCTTGCTTCGATATCTTTTTTCACAACTCGTGTATTTGCAACTGCCAAATTAAAGTTGAACAAGATCACCAAAACATAATCATCTAATGTGTCAAGCCTATATCACCCTGGACAAAATACATAATTTTAAAACCTTTCGAGTGCATCACCTTTTCTGAAACTGTTTTTGGTAGTGATCTAAGTCAGGAAACTTTAATATGCAATTAAACTTTTATAAGCACATGACAGAGCACTCAGAACTCAGTTTTTCTTGCCCATTCATGACCGCCTGAGCAAAACGGTGTCACCATACAGCCAAAATACGTGTACACCAAGTTCAAGCTACTCTGATAAATAAGACAATAACCACTATAACTTTTTAGCCCTCTGAATGTAATCAATATTTGGCAGGCAGGTCCATAGCAGCTATTGAAAGACAGGCCTCGGTCTCCCCATGAGTCGTAAAACAATGGGTGAGAATTTATGCTGAAAGTGCATAATTCCGCACATGCATGTGGAGAAGGATAACCGTTTTATCCAATGCTTTAATGAGTCTTTAAAAAGTTGATGTTTAGAAATAATATGATTGATAAAATCTTAAAATCAGGGTGAGATAATTATTAGAAATATGCAGTCTATTCTAATGGTATAGTATGATAAAGTGAGCAAAAAACATAACCTTAACAGGCTGCTCAGGCAAAAACCGTGCTCTAAATCTACAAAAAGTAAGATCCCTGCCACGCGCACAGATGAGTGTCAGAGACGCCAACTTCAGTTTGCAGCGCTCTACACCACTGAATACCCTACGCCGGAAATGCTCATACACTGGGACATGCTTACATGATGGGCTCAACTGTTACATACTAATAGCAATATTTCCCTGTTTGCCTCTTGCAGCTGTGCACATTCAAGATAGTTTTGTTCCCTTTCAGCATGCATTCAGCCAAATATAAACTCCGTGCCAGATAAAATGAAGTACATTTACTTGAAGTGATATTTGGACCATCTATGAATATCTCCATTTGTTGGACTCTTGAAACCAAAATTTGATATGATCCCATATTATTTGATTTTCTCAACTTCCGATATTGTAATGGTTCCACTTTTCTACAAGCAAAATATGACTGCACCAGTGACCAAATAATAATTTAAAAAATCACAAAGAATGGGACTTGAAATATGCTGTATTCTGGCGCTACCGTTAAACTTAAGCTTTCATATTACTCTGAAGTAGCTCAATGTACAGATAATAGCTATGTGCACATGCTACTGAGCAAACATTGGCTTCGGGCTTTGTCACAGTATAAGCCAATGGCTGACAAACATTCGAATTCAGTAACAGCGCGGCTTTGTGGAATCTGCGAATGTAAATGTGCATAATAGGGAGCCGTGTTTTGCAAACTGAGCGCTCAAAACTGAGGATGAACGACTGACAATGGACTGGTATCAGTTTCCGTCCACCGAAACGTCTTTCTTCTGAAGTAGCGCTACTGTAGGTGATCTGGCAGCATATGCTGGAACATTACTGTTCGAAACAAACGATTCATTTACATGCCAGTCAAGCTTTCCAGAATTCCTAAGCCGTCTGTTTAACAACATTACATTGCATCGCATGTGCCCTTAAAAAAAGGCAATTTGTGTTCATTTATTCATTTATGTATTTAATTGGCGTTTCTTTGAAATTGCATTATCAAGTGTCGAGCGCATCCATTGGGGAAAAGAAGAGCCGATGAAGATATAGTAGTACAAAGTGCCTTATCTTTATGCTCCGACCAGAAACATTAATTGTAGGGCGCTAACTGCATATCCATAAAACTATTAACCGCAGATTTAATCAGAATCAGTGCGCAGAAGAACACAGATGAATCATAGATGTTATTTTTCATCTTCCAATTATTTGACTTCTTTTGCCCCTGAAAAGCCAATCAAATCCTTCCTGCATAATAGAAAGACAACTGATTAATTCATTTTCTTTAACACCAAGTGTTGTGTTGTCCACCAAGAATCGTAGTATGCGTAAACTGTAGACTAAGCAACGGACTCCCTTTTTGATGTAATATAATTGTTCTATTTCCATTCAACTTTCCCTTCACAGGTGCTGAACACGAAGTTTCAGAGAACGGCTTCAAAGCTACCAATGCACCAAGACTATATATATTATTCTTAATATGTAGCGTAGTGGAACACCATCTCGATATAAGCTAACGACTGAAAGAGCGCAAATTAATTTCGTCAACGGGAACCTAAGAACTGCATAAGCTCGCTAACAGGCTCTAATGTTCGTAACCAAAAAAAGTTGCGAGCACAAGACAGATGTCATTGATTTCAGGCTGGCATCATCGGTGTAAAACTAAGAGCATTGTTATAGCATTACGCTGCGTGTGTATTTGTCGCTCCGAGAAAATAACATGACTGAGCTGCGACCTCCCAAGAGTGGAAATTAGCCTATGGTAATTTATTGCCAAAATATCACTAGCCAACGCAGGAACCAATGTCACATCAGGTTAGAGCACGAACATGGAGAGAAATCCGAAAAAGAGTACAGTGATCTTGTTTTCAACTCATCGTTTACTATACGAAGCATCCTATAGAAAGCCGAATGCCCAGTCACATCGTAAACAGCACTAGTAGGCTATTGAAGTACTTCAAAGAGCATACTCGCATTGCAAAACAACAGTGTTCAAGATACGCGGGTTCGTGGACAAATAATTCAAATTATACGCCGTGTTAGTACTGACCTTATTTATGCAGTAAGAAGGGTCTGTCGAGAAGGAAGGAAATACGCCAGCCGCAGAATTAACACAGAAGCGCATTGAAAACATCCCACGTTCGTTTAAATTCCTCCTCTTTCAGAAGCGCTTATTTCCCCGTCTCCCAGCCTTACCTGAAGGGCATCCCACGACTGCAATAAGCTGCCAAGATTTCATTGAGGATCGGTGGCAAAAAAGGAAAAAGTACCTCCTGTCTCTCAAAGGGGGGAGGGCGGGGACGAGATTGAGGAAGAGTAGACGGAGAGCTACTTTAATAGAGATGGAGAGGGAAGCACACAGGACCGTACCCACGTGCTGTCAGCCTGAGAGCTACATACCGTTGGTTTGTCTATTTTAGAGGACAGAGTCATAAAAAATTCACAGAAATGTTATGTTACTACTACTACTACTACTAATATTATTATTATTATTATTATTATTATTATTATTATTAGCAAGAATACTGTAATACAGTAATCAAGATTAAGAAGTGGCTTGAGCAAACAGCCCAAGTATTTACACCTAATTCAGTAGACAGACTCTTACTCAAAGCATTGATCCAACAATTTTGCATTGACTGACCCCTCCATAAATCTGCAACTATGTAAGTACCCTAAAATGTTATTTGGCTGTCTAAAAATCATTTGCGGCATGCGGCAGGACTTTAGAATAAATCACTTGCTTATTTTTTCCCTCTCAATAAACTTCACTTCCGTCAATAGAGAGAATATGCATCGAATCAATAGTCTTTTGGCCAGCAGAAGCACATTTGTTCTGACTGAGGAATGAGCTGCAGAGGAAAATTCCACTCATGTGCAGAATGCATAACATTAAACCATGTGAAGCACAATAACATCTCACGTTATTTGGCCAATAATTTGCAAAGTAAAAATTATTTCTTTTATTGGCATTGTTTTCATTGTCATTAATATATATATAATGCAGACTCAGGGAAACATTCACAATGTTGAAAATCACTTTCAATAAGCATAACTGTCAAAATAAGAAAGCTCATATTGGGTTGAGATTTCTTCTTAGACACGTATCCAGGACCAAACTCAACCTGCACTTCGGTCCCTATCCTCAGGGAGCCACTACAGGCACTCCCAGCTGCTGTTATCAGTAATAAGCAGTGAACGGAACAGAAGCAATTATATAATTAAGGATCAACTGAAAAAGCTGTGGAAGGGACAAGTGTCTAAACCACAGCATCCAATCTTATGCAAAAAAGGATTGGCAAGATGCCAGGTTTTTGTTCTAATCCAGTACCAGTTCACCTGGCTCTCCTAATCGAGGTCTTGACAGCAGACCGTGATTAGTTCATTAGTTAAATCAGTTGTCGGCTTGCATAAGAAAATAAAAAAAGAAAGAAGAAATGTACACCGTCCTTTCCGGTGTAAAAAAACCCCTGTGGTAACGGAATGATTAATTGAGATGATCAAAGTTTTAACACGCAGATTGCAGAGCGTCAGAATATCTTATGTTGTCCCCCATCTGTACTGGAGGGCTTAGATACATGTTGAAACTTAACTCAGGAAAAAAAAAACCTGATAGACCCACTGCTGTTCTAGATACAGCACAATCTTCCCAGAATAAGCTTTCAACCTGTTAAGTATGGGAGAGTTGAATTTGTATATTTAAGTTTAATTGGTTCGATAAAAATGACAATTGATTTGAATAAATCACACTTTATTTGATAAAGGCAAAGCAAACATGCATCAATCATCACGACTCAGTTTGCCTAGGCTAAATAGGCAGTGCTCTCTAAAGTCACTTGGACTGGACTACATGTAGAACCATCATTTTCCTATGAGTGATGTAATACCCACTTGGGCTCAGGAATACTTTAGTAAACCATAGTTAATACGAGAATACATGGTTACATCCACAAATGACAGTTATACCTTTACTGTGTAAAAAGAAAGCCTCATGCTAAGTGTCCTGAAGCGCTGTGGACACCTCTGGGCTCACTAGTGTCTGTGATGGACCATATTACACCAAAAATGATGTTCTAAATTATACTTAATCGGCTCTTCTATTCAGTACATGATTTGATTAATTTCACGTCCATTTTCTAAAGAAATGGACACCGTGTTCCTGGATTAAAGAGACAGAGTACCATCCAGACCACTACGAGCAACAAGTCAAAAAGCCATGCTCTATAATGGTACGAAGTTGTGCCAGTGCCCTTGGTACTGGCAACTAGCACTTTTGTGAAGGCATCATTAATGCTGAAAAGTACACCGCGATTTTGGAGCAACCTTTGCTGCCTTCAAGATGACGTCTTTATCAAGGGCGCCAGTGCATATTTAAACAAGACAATGTAGAACTGCATAGTGCTCAAATTATGAAGGCATGGCTGGACTGCCTGTGTGGGAGCTGAACTGGCCAGGTTGCAATCACGACTTGTCCCCAGTAGAGAACATGTGATGCATTCTGAAATTCAAAATGCAGCAACAAAGATCTCATGCTGTTGCACACCTTAAGACTTGTGTCAAGGAAGAATGGGACAAAATTACACTTGAAACGCTTAAACACTCGCTGTTTTCAGCCCC
The DNA here is from genome assembly GCA_029692085.1 of Gymnothorax javanicus. Classification (NCBI taxonomy): domain Eukaryota; kingdom Metazoa; phylum Chordata; class Actinopteri; order Anguilliformes; family Muraenidae; genus Gymnothorax; species Gymnothorax javanicus. The sequence continues at coordinate 10,684,876 of CM056211.1, forward strand.
TAAACATTTATTAGGTGTTGTGAAAAGGAATGGCAACATTGAATCCACATTTGTTAACTCATGCATACCTATGGGCAATTCAAAGTCTGAAATTAGACTGCCACGTCTTTTAATTGCAGGACAAAGTCAGAATTCCTGCAGGAGGAGAAAATGCCCAGGTGATAATTTCAATCCAGAACCGTCTACATTCCCAATGCAATTGACATTGCGCTCTTGCCAAACAACCTTGAAGTCTGCTTTTGACAGATCTCAGATGCTACAGAGATTTGGCTTGGCTGCCTAATTGGAATGGAAGATCTCCCAGGAAAAAAGCAGGTGGCCCCAAAGGACCGTGTCTTCCAGGAGGATCAATGTCTGGCGAAGACGGCGATGCTGTTTAGGAAGCTGGTATAATCTCACCACTCTCGTGTCTGTGTCTCTCAGAAGACATATTGCCAAAGCAATTTATTTGAAGCATTTTCCAGAACTGATTTCATTCAGATAGTCCACGAGGTACAAGTCAGATAAGGAAAATGGTAGCACAATCTTGTGATATTAAAATGTTCACAATTAATGTGAATAATATTTTCAGATCATTAAGGTTATTTCTTTGTTTTTGCTCTGCGCAATTTGGCCATGTACAATTATCGATTTGCGATCAACATACAGTGACTACAGTCCCTAAAAATGTTTAGCTTTTATTCGGTATTTTTATCCATCCTGGCAGAATGCAGAAACTCCAGCACTTTTATGCTGTAGTCCCCTATTTTAAGGGACCAAAATGTTTGTGACAAACCACTTCTGATTTTTTGACTCAATTTTTGTTACAACTCTAAAATTTTGGGGTACAGAGCCAAATCAAGCAAAAAATTCAACAATTTACAATTGGTCCAAAACACAGACAAGAACAAAAAACAGAAAGCTACCAAAAATGTCACAATTAAGATGCACAGGGGTTAACTGGAGCTAAAAAAAACATTAACAGCTTAATTGCTAAATCATTTCAACCTTATTTAATTTTGTAAAGCAGAGGCTGGCACATCTTTCACCATGGACAAAATGCACCTGGGATTCGGCTGTAATTAAAATGTTTCGCCTAAGTGATTCATCTCAACTCAGCATGAAAGTTTTTTTTTTTTTTTCTAGAACAAATATATAAGAAGACTTCACACCTGATAAATGTAATATTGCACTCTTCAGGTGCTGAATAGCAGGGATGCTCCTACTCTTTAGTAGGAAGCCTCTAGTGGGATTGTCCTATTAATGGTTGTAGAAAAAATTATTGTGTCCCAAGAGGGGCAAATTATTGGCCTGCATCTACCAAGGAAAACAACTAAGGAGATTGCTGAAATCACTGTAATAGGGTTAAAGACCGTCCAACACATTATTAAAACCTGGAAGGATAGTAGTGAATCCTCAAATTTGTTAAAGAAATGGGTCAGGAAAAAAAAAATCATGAATCATGGTGATCGGAGATGAATAAAATGCTTTTGTGAAGTCCATTGGTATAAAAAAAAAAATCAACGGCTATGTTTAATTGATAAAGTATAAGCATTCCCACATTCACAATGCAACAATCATACAATCTGTACAATCTGTACTGTACAATCATGCCGAAATGAAAAAACAAATAAAATAAATAAAATAAAATAAAAACAATAACTGGCAGGATTGGGACTAAACAGCCGCAAAAAAGCCACCTGTTAGTGAGATTGATCGGAAAAAATATTTCAATTTGCTAGGAAGCATAAAGATTGTACTGCAGAGCAATGGAAAAAGGTTGTGTTCTGATGAGTCCAGATTTATGCTATTCCTGAGCGATGGGCGAGTCAGGGAAAGGAAGGAATCCCATGAAGCGATGCACCCATCATGCGCAGTGCCAACTGTACAAGGCTCTGGAGGCAGTGTTATAATTTAGGGTTGTTTCAGTTGGTCAGGTCCAGGCTCAGGAATGTTATGCAGCAATAGAATGAGGTCAGCAGAATACCTGAATGTACTGAATAAGCAGTTCATCCCATCAATGGATTTTTACATTTTTGATGGCACAGGCATATTGCAGGATAACAATGCCAAGATGAATCAAGCTCAAATTGTGAAAGAGTGGCTCAGCGAGCATGAGGAATCATTGTTACATATGAATCATCCATAACACCTTAACCAATTCCAAATCTTTTGGATGTGCTGGAGAAGGCTTTATGGAGTGGTTTAACTCTCTCATCATCAATACAAGATCTTGGCCAAAAATTTAAAGCAACGCTGGTCGGAAGTAATGTTGTAATATTGCATAAGATTGTTGAAACAATGCCGCATCAAATGCACGCCATGATTAAAGCAAAAGGCAGTCCAGCAACATTTTAGAGTGTGGGCCATTTTTGGCCAGACAGTGTATAGCAACATAAAAAACTAGCCTAATTTATGTAACTCTCTAAGAGTTAACCTGAATTCAGCTGAGGAAAACACCAAGGAAAAATACTGCTAATATTTTTAGTAACACAAGTTGTACAGCTCGTATGCTAACCTTAAATGATTGAGTAACAACCTCAAGCCAGTTATTCCAAAAATACTCTCGATGATTGATACTGCAATCAAAAGGTAACAAAAAATTGTTTAACAAATAAGATCAGAACTCCACATTTACTGGGGAAGTCACATCTTTAGATTCAGTACTGTGGCCTTCAACTTTATGTAGGCCTACATACAATAGGCCAGGGCTGTTTAGTGAACAGGTTAAGAATGAAAGTGACACTATAGTTAACTCCTGGATAAGCTGTTTGTGAATTAGGGACCGGTCATCCATGCCAAGATCATATTTATCTTACCACCCGTGGTCAAGCTAGCGGAAAATTGATTGATTGATTGATTGATTGATTGATTGATTGATTGATTGGAGAGTGATGCCCGAGTTTCATCACAACACTCTTCCTAAGCTCCGCTTATCCAGGAGTAAAAAATGAAGAGGGCACCTTATCTTACAAGAACACTGAGCTGCTGTCTAGAATAATGCATATCTTACTTATGCAAGGAAATACAAATTTCCCAGTCATTGCTCACTAAAAACAACACAAAGATATGAGTATATTATACTGACCACAGCCTTATAAGGCCATTATCATATTGTGGGCATTCACTACACATGAATCCTCTCTCGGTCAGTCATTATAAGAAATTCTGAAAACCCCTTATAAATTTATGGCAGAAGACTTCATATAAATGATAGCCCTAAATGTGAGTAGTTGATATACACCAATCAGCTAAAACCACTTACAGGTCAAGTGAATAACATTGATTATCTTGTCGTAATGGCACCTTGTCAAGGTGTGGAATATATTAAGGTAGCAAGTGTACAGTCAGTTCTTGAAACTGATGTATTACAAGAAGGGACAAGCTGACTGAGTTCTGAGAGAACCCCACAGCCCTTAACTAATTATTAATTAACTAGCACTCTGCCCGTGGGGATCCAGGGGTTCTATTTTATGTAACTTCGTCTTTATATTATAGTGAACAATGCACCATTATGATGTCATCACATGCACCTCTATGATGTCATCACGTTGCTATGGTGTTTCCATAAACACCAAAGTGGCAGTCACACGACCGATGTTTTTATAGTAACTAAAACTAAATAACCATCAAGGGGAATACGCTGCGCTGACATTCCGCGCGCAGTGGAACACGAAGTCGCCTGCAAGACAGAGCAAAATAGCGTCGCTCACATTATGCTGCAGATTACGCGTTACTTTCTCTTGCGGCCTGGCATCTGTTTTTTGGGAATCAGGACTCCTGTGGATGAATTGGCTTGGGTTCAAAAGGGGGAATCCCCAGGAGAGGACATACAGGGGGAATCCCCCCTGCATGTCTATATTATAATAGTGTCGCTCACGTTATGCTGCAGATACGCGCCCGGCGGAGTCTAGCACCGATTGGCCGGACACGGTCGCCTGCAAGACGGAGCCAAATAGCGGCGCTCACGTTATGCTGCAGATACCCGCCCGGCGGAGTCTAGATTGGCGTGGATGAATTGGCTTGGGTTCAAAAGGGGGAATCCCCAGGAGAGGACAAAGGGGGAATCCCCCCTGTATGTCTATATTATAATAGCGTAGCTCACGTTATGCTGCAGATACGCGGCTGGCGGAGTCTAGCGCTGATTAGCTGGACACAGTCGCCTGTAAGACAATGCAAAATAGCGTCGCTCACGCTATGCTGCAGATACGCGCCCGGTGGAATCTAGCACTGAATGGCCGGACACACACACACACACACACACACGCACACAGAGGCCACTCGGCTATTATAATATAGATAGCGAGGTCACTGTGCCAAGGTTAAAGGTCAAATCCACCAATGACCCTTACGCTGCATACCTACTCCTCACAGGGAACCTGCATGTCAAATTAGAAGCTGCCGTGGTTAGTACTTTTGGAAATATGGCCCAGAAAAAATTTTCAAGTTCAAGGTCACTGTGCCAAGGTCAAATCCACTAATGACCCTTAATTTGCTAACCTAACCCTCACAAGAAACCTGCTTATCAAATTTGGAGCTGTTGTGGGTAATACTTGTGGCAATAGAGCCCAGACAAATTTTTAAGTTCAAGGTCACTTTGCCAAGGTCAAATCCACTAATGGCCCTTATGGTGCACAGCCATCCCTCACAAAGATCCTGCAAACCAAGTTTGAAGCTCCTATGGCTAATGCTTTTGGAGATATGGAGCCGCCGCCCTGCCAGGTGGGGCAGGATATAACAATACCCCATCAGCCCTTAAAGCAGTGGTCTCCAACCCTGTTCCTGGAGGGCTACTATCCTGGATTTTTTCACTCCATCCAAAATGAATCATACCAAAATTCCCAGTTAGAGATCTGCGCATTAGCCAAATCAGGTGTGCTGAATTAGGATTGGAGCAAAAGCCTGCAGGATGGTAGCCCTCCAGGAACAGGGTTGGAGACCCCTGCCGTAAAGGGTTGTGGGGTAAAAACAGGCAAGCCTAAGGATCTGTGTGACACATAATACATAAACTGCACATACTGAAAAGCTTAAGTGGCCACTTCATCAGGCAAACCTGCAAATAATAGGTAGGACCCGGCCCCCTCTGGCTCCAGAAATGCCTAAATTCTTTACGACATGTATTCTAGGCCATGTTGACATGATCATAGTTGCAGCATTCGATGAACGTCCATGACGCAAACTATCCTGTTCCATCAAATCCCAAAAACTTCAATGGAGGCCATTGAAATGACCTAAACTCATTGCCATGCAAGTGGAACCAGCCTGGTATGACATGCAATTGTGATATCATGTCCCTTCACTTAGGGACACCTTACCCTGTTGGAAGTAACCACTGATGGGTAGGCTGTTGCCATGAACGGACGTATGTGTTACATGGTCAGCAGCAATGCTAAGGTAGGCTGCGACATTTAAAAGATGCTCAATTAGTATGACGTGGCCAAATGTACCAAGAAAACACTCCCCACATCAGTAGACCACCACCACCAGCTTGAACCATTGACATAAGGCAGAACAGACTCTTGGATTTGTGTTGTTTACGACAAATTCTGACCCCAGCATCTGCATTTAGCCGCAGAAATCGAGATTTGTCAGACCAAGGGACATTTTTCCAATCCGCTACTGTCCAGTTCTTGTGACTGTGTGCTCCGTTTCCAGTTCTTAGCTGACACGGGTGAAACTCCGTGTCCTCTTTTGCTGTCTCAGCCCTTCTGCTTCTAGGTTCACCATGTTGAGGATTCATTGATGTGTTTTTGTTTTTTTTTCTGCAAAGCACTGTCGTAACGTGGGGTTATTTGAGTTTGTCGGGCCTTCCTGTCAGCTTGAACAAGTTTGGCAGTTCTCCACTGACGCCTCATTAACAGGGATTTTTCACTCACAGAACTGCCCCTCACTGGATGCATTTTGCTTATGCGCTGTTCTTTGCAAACTCAAAAGACTGCTTTGCATGAAAATCCCACAAGATCAGCAGTTTCTGAGATACTTAAACCTGATGCCAACAACGATTCCACGGTCGCAGTCACTTAGATAACATCTCTTCCCGATTATCATGTGTGTATTGGACAACTGAACCTCTTGACCATGTCTTCATGTTTTCATGCGTTGTGTTACTGTAAAATGACTGGCTGATTATATTAACAAGTAGGTTTAAAGGTGCACCAAATAAAGTGCCCACTGAGTGAACCTTTGTATCGAGATCCCATATGAACAAAAAACTCAAACCCAGAATGCTGTGGAGGAAGGAAGCATTCCTCTCCTCGCCCTTCCCCACCATTCTGTGTCTGTAGCTGCCAATCCTACCTATCCCCTGCCAATGTTATCTTTTGAATGTCCCCCAAGACCCCCTTGTTTATCAGTCATTGGTTTCGCTCTCCATTTCTGTTTCTGTGTCCAATCAGTGTGAACTTTACTGTAAAGTCCAGCCCACTTAGTTCCAGTACAAACTTCTAAGAGCCCATTCTGGGGGTCTCTTTCCCCTGGTGCCAGGGAACGGGAAACAGACTTCAGCAGTTGGTTTTTGTTTGTACGATTATTTGCTCATAATTTCACAAGCACAATAAATTTGATAAAAGACCATTGGCTTTAATCTCTCGGTTCTACGACAACTCCAAACTTTATAGCACACAAAATTGCTTTATACAACAAAAGAAATGACTGTTTTTTATTTGCATCACCCATTTAGCCCAGTGAAAAGTTGTACTGGAATGTTTGTCATCGCTTAAATTAACAACAAAATTTTTTTCAAGAATGGAATTGAAGAACAAACAATTTCATCATCATCATCATCATCATCATTATTATTTATTATTATTATTATTATTAATACAGTCAAATGTCAGACAGTATCTTGAGTGACGTTCAAACTCTTTTAAGCTACCCAGAATGTTTGACAGCCTCTCACTTCTTTGGAGAGCATCAGTCTCAGAGCCATCAGGCACAATAGTGATATGGTTGTCAGGTGAGGCAGGGTAGTGGGTGAAGCGTGACATATTCTACTTTTTCCCGTCACTAAGCTCAAACCCACCTGTCTCTGAAGAGGAAGGTGAACTACAGAGTGCCGCTGAACACAAGTTGTGGCCTTTTCACCTTCTGGAGCCTGAATGCGGAAATCTTCGCTCTTCTTCATTTGTCTGTGAACAGTGCCGTGCAACAGTCTTAGACACCCTAGATTTCTTCATTTAAACAGGGCCCTGCTGTTTATTTATTTTTTATTTTCTTCAATATTGGCTTGATTTTTTTTTTCTTCCCCCAGCACAGACCCAGGAAGGTAGAAAATGTACCTAATATTGTGGCCACCGACTGAATGTTTGTTTTATTTGAAATAACACATAGGCTCACCATTCAGCACTACTAATAATTCAGAACGCCCTTCAATGGCCTCTTAGATAAGTGCTCCATTCAGTATACCAGCAATTTTGCTACTACAGCGAGCAGCAATATACCTGAATATTTTGCATTTGTACGTCTAACTTGGGGCCTATAATACTTCTTCAGCAGTCATTGTGCATAAACCGTATCTGTCAGTGAAATGCAAATCAGCGGAGAGACCTGGCATGAGAGTGCATTATGGAGTCAGAGTGCATTGCTATGATCTCAGAAGGATAGGAATTTAATTTTCAAATGTCACTTAACTGCACCCTGCACCTTAATGGAAAGCCGTCTGAAGTTAGAGTTTGCTTGAGGGCTGACTTTAATTTCCTGAAATTTGAGGCTCTCGGCAAATGCAAATATTTTGCTTCAAAAATAGATTTTTTTGTCACTGATATTTTTCAAATCAAACTACTGTACATGCATGGAACAGGCATACAGGAGAATAACACTTCCGAGCAAAAAAATACAAAAAAGGTGCCCATTATTGCAAAATGAAAATGAAACAATGCACACTTCAATGCAAAATTGTGAATTCCTATCTTATTCTTTGATGTGAGCTTTCTGCCTTTACTGTTCACATTCATCTTTGCATGCGACCCACATCTGTCATCACTGTTAACTTCAAAGAATTGTCCAGCATTTGCACATTAAAGCAACCAAAAAAAAAAAGACATCAGATGTGTATAAATTTACGTGTGCACCAAAATGCAACATCAAAAAAAAAAAAAAAAAACATAAAAAAATACTACACTTTACAAAAATATAAACGCCCCATGTAAATTATTAATGTAACATGAAATGTGTTACCCCAAATGAGCTGATAATGTCTTAATTGTGCAAAATGATTATTTGTCTTGATTTGTATACAACATTTGTGTTCATCTCTGCCAGTGAGCACTTGCTCAGTGATGCATTGATTCCACCCACAGCACAGGTGTGGCATGTGCAGACGCTGCTCAAACAGCATGAACAGAACTCAGACACTCCCTAAAACTGGGGACAATAAAAGGCCACCCCAAAATGTCAAATTTCATCAAAAGTAACCATGCCACAAATGTCGCAAATCATGCGGGAACGCGCCATAGGAATGCTGGATGCAGGAATGTCCACCAGAGCGGTTGCTGCACAGCTGAATGTTCACTATCGAACAATTGGGCGTTTAAGAGTTTGTTTAAGACAGACTGGCAGTACAGCAAATCGACCTCAACCTCGTCGTCCGCGTGTGACCACATGAGCACAAGATCGTCACATCCGGTTTCTCCACTTGCGTGATCGCCTCAGACCAGCAACACGCACAGCAGATGAAACAGTTGGTCTGCACAACAGACGTATCACACCTCAAACTGTCCGTAACTGACTGAGAGAAGCCAACCTACACGCTTGTCGTCCTCATCGTGATCCCAACCGTGTCTACGAGTATCCCTGATTACCATACGCCACTATCTTGCATTAATGAACAGTAATCTGTTGCATATTGAACAATAAAATGAATTGTGTATGACTTAATATATTGTAAAACCCTTAATGCTAATTAAAGTTTAAAAGTCTCAAATGGGGCGTTTATATTTTTGTTAAGTGTATATGACCACTCTCATTGAGGATTCATGGCAACAGTTCTAACATGTATTCAACCTACCTCATACACGGAAGTGTCGCATATCCGATCTGAAAAGGTCAGATTATTGTGACCGTATATCTTCCACATGTGGTCCCAAATATCAGGAGGGTTACTTTTACAAAGTTGTGTGTATGCGAACTTAGTCCACTTGAATTGTCTGGATGACATTTCAGAATACAATTATTATTCAAAAATTCTCTGACAAGGAACAAAATCTGAGAAATTCACAAATATCTCTGCTTTAGATACACACAATTGTGCTGTTAAATGAAACCACTAGTCAAAATCTATAATTTGCCTAATGTCTTTATACATACAGAAAGTTGGAATATCATGAAAAATGCAAATTCAATCAAACATGAGTGATTTGAAAATTAAATCTAGCCTCTACTATAATTAAAACACTACGATAACACATTTTTTGATGCTTTGACCTCAGAATTCACTTGTGAATTAAAAATAGACATTTTCAAATGTGATGGCTGCAATAGACTCCAAAAAAAAAAAAAAAAAAGAAACATTAGGACTAGCAATGATGTGACAAGCTGCAATCATGAGGTGAAGTAAAACGGGTGATATTAACCCCCTCAACCCAAACTCCCCCAAGGGGTAAACACAGGTATAACAGAATTTTCAGTGACATACCATGAGAGGTATAGAAGCCTCTTGCCTATTAATACTTAATTGAAGACCCAGGTGCTAAAAGTACTGAAGTGTTACAAAATGTCCATTTTGAGAAAATTGAGAAAATCGACTTGGGTAACAGTAAAAGATGTTTCCCCATCCTTCCCTCATGGTATGTGAAAATGTGGCTTGCTTTTGAGATGTTTCAGGCCAAAATTTATTGTAAAGCACATTGTGACAAATGTAGGTGAAATGGGCTTTACAAATAAAATTTGATTTGATTTGATTAGATTTGCATTGAACCCAATCTAACATTGGCGCAAAATGCTTATAACCTTAGCAGACACATGTATGCCGTCTTATGAGCTACAGAAATGTATAATCTTTGAGAGACATTTTCATATTATGTTGTCATTACTGTGGATAGGAATGCTTGATAACACAAACATGGGCTTGCATATGTTTAGGAAAAAAATACCAACTTATCAGCACCAGAAATAATACTTTATCATGACTAATACCACACTACCATTTCCAAACGCATGAAATATACTGTACATTGAATCGTTATACAAACTCCGTGGATTGTGCTACATGTCAGAAAGAAAAAACTGTTATGCCCCCCAAGCAATATGAGGCGACTTTTATTAAGTGAATATACTTTTAGTGCAATGAATTGAACTTTTTCATTGCCTTCAGAGTATTAATTATTCATCATGAATGTGCCTGAATCACGGTATTTCCAGCTTTTGACTTAATAGCTTTTGCAGTGCAAATTGACCGCATCTGAACTGTGACAACGCAAGAGGCAGCCCCGGCATCGCTCTTTATTTAGATCACTCGGAATGCCCTTTAACTCGGTGATAAAATCAGATACAAATAGTTATTGCCCTTTTTGTCTGCCAGCCAAATTCTAGCCTGTAACCTTGCTTTATACCCAGTCTCAAGGGCCCAACATTAGACCTTTGCCAGCCTAGCACCTGGGACTCAGGAGTCCCAACCATCTGGTGAAAATGATCCATATGCTCTCGCGTTTGCAGAACAATGATTGTCTGATCTGTAGCGCAGGGTTTAAAGTCACAACCATAGCTGTGGGGGCTTCAGAGATAAGATTGCACTCCATGCCCAAAATAATGTAATTCCTGCACATCAGATATGACCTTGTCCTCTGCAGCACTAGGGTTGAGGGGTGGATGTGATTGAAGCCTCATACAGTGCTTGTGGTTATATATCGACCTGCTAACAGAGCTTATTTTGTGGTTTGTTTTTTTTAACGTGCTATTTTGTACATTTTTCTGATCTAAATTGCACCTCATAGGCTTTACGAAATTGATATGGCCTAATCTAAAAACTAGCAAGGCAGTTGCTATACTCATTTAAAGGCATTTCATCAATATGTATTATTATTGTTATTATTAGTATTATTGTTGTTGTTATTATTATTAATTTTATGACAGTGCAAATTTCATTGTGAATTCCAATAGCCACATTAGACAGGCAGACATATCATTCACTCAGTGAGTCAACTAAAAAGCACTCGATGTGACAATGCACTAGTGTACCAAGCAATAGAAAATTACTTGGTAGACCATGAAGACTATAGTTGTGGAAGAGTGTAGAATACTTTCATTTGCGAGGAAAAAAGACCCTTTTTAACTGACTGAAAGATCAGTAAAACTGTCCCAGAGGTAGGTGTAGATTTGTCAAAGACTCTCGGAAAGAGAAACCCTTTTCTTCCAGGCCAATTCTAGCGCCTATTGTGTACTGTCTTGAGGAGATGCCAGCTGCAGATGGCCCTGGTACAGCCTGGAATTAATACCAGACTGTGAGGCCCATCAATGCACCATAATAGCTCCTTAACAAGATAATGTTAAGCCATTTGATGAAAATACATATAATTGAATGATAAAACGTCGTATCATTAGGTTCACAGCAGCAAAATATTTCAAACATGCTTGTGCATCGGATAGGCCAAACAAGGACATTTTCTACATAAAGTATAAATATAAAGGCCGTGCGTGTGTGTGTGTGTGTGTGTGTGTGTGTGTGTGTGTGTGTGTGTGTGTGTGTGTGTCGGGGGGGTATTCTCTTTAGCTGGTAATTTTAGTGCCAGTCATCCACCAAACGCTAAAGCTTATGCCACCCAGTTATCTTTTTCACTGTTCGTCCCGCCCCAAACCAAGCGTCCATAACCAATCCACCGCCCTCATCACCCCTCATTGCCTACCCCCCTCCCCCCAAGCTGAACACACACATGCGCACGCGTGCACACACACACACACACACACGCACACCCTTGTACTTCTATCTTTGTGAAGACATTACATGGACTTCCATTCATTCTTTCTGTGTCTCTACAGCCTTGGCCTAGTCTTAACAATTAGCACTGTATGCCTAACTTACACTCTTATCCTAACCTTAACCTATCCCCAATTCTAACCTTAACCCTAACCTTAACTAATCAGTCACAATTTGCCTTTGCAGTTGTGAGGACATTTCAGAATGTCCCCACTTCTCAATAATGTCTCCACTCTGTAGGAAAAAAAACATTTTCTGGTTCTCACTTTGTAGTATATACAAGAACACACACACAAAAACACACACACACGCACACACACACACACGCACACGCAGACGCGCGCACACACACACACACACAGAGTTGGCTCAATTTAGTTCTATATTTGCAAGCTGTCATCCTATTTGATGGGGTAAAAGAAATAAATCTTGGTTATAACTTCATTGCCCCGTCGAGCTGTCACATACCAATCCAGGCCAGGAAAGATTCAGCTTTGTTTTAAGATGGGCTGCAGAAGCTCAGCTATTATGGAGCACATGCAATGGGAAGCAATAGAGGTGAAGGAGTTCATATCTCCTGCTTGAATGCACCATTCAAATACTTGATAGGCAATTTCCCCATTCTGTTTATACCACCGTTAGCCTTACACAAGCTGCAGGATCCAATAATGCTCTGCTGAATTATACATCAGTTTATTATGAATATGGTAAATATCACCAATTAAATATTTAAAGTCTTCAGTTTCCCCAATCAAACCCCCAACCCCCCTGTTCCTTAATTTTATTTTTATCTCGCTTTCATCTTTCATCAAATCAATGAGCATGTACTTGTTTTAGAATACTAATTTGGGGAAAATAAAAGAAACATTTTCTTGAGGCAATTTCATCTTTAGTCGCTAAATATGGGGGGACTCACAGCCTGCAGGCTCATTTGTGTGGATATAAAAAATAATGGACCTGAAGAATGAACAATAGCGGATAACATTCATCATCAACACTTTCATAAAGCTGTAGAAATGTGAGAAAATACTTTCTTTCATTTCATAGTAGCTTCGCTTGATAAGCCTTGCAAGCTGCCAACCCACAACTCAGATTCAGGTTCCTTCGGCGGCTATTTTCTCTATTCGCATAGCTTATTATCCTCATTCACTCCAACATGTGAACATCACAGATTAACATGTAAGTACTGTATTGAAATTGCAACGGCATGATGTTCTTAAATCTCTGTGACTCCGCCTATCTGATTACTGCTCCACCATTGGTTGCCTGCTTTCTTTGGCCAACCTACTGTAATATTCCATCAATATAACTGGCGTTAACATTGATTCAACGTAGGCAAAATGTTTTGTTATGTAGATTTGGAAGCGTCTCCAGCTACAGGAATCAAGCAAGCCATCAAAGTTCATTGGCTTTATACATTCATGGATAAGTGTTTCAGAACTTAAAAAAAAGTAACAACACCTTGCTAGGAAGCAATAAATACAGACCAGCCTACTCGCATTCCCTCAGATAATAGCGACCACAACCGATATGAGCAAACTATTCAGAGTACTCAACCAGAGATTTTTTCCTATTTACATCAAAATTTCAGGCTGATCCAGGTTAGAGTTTATGCAAACTACATGGCTGCATTCTTTTCCATTTTTTTAATGGCATGGACAATCAAATTTCTCTCCCGCAGTGCTATGAGCTTCATCAGCTATTCAGCAGAATGCTAATGAAAAGGGAAAGTCCGCGCAGGAGCTCCTAGCTCATCGCTAGCTTCCAGCTGTCTCTGGAAGGCAGGACTGGGAGACAGGAAACCAGATCCGCTGATCCCTGGAAAAAAACTGAATAGCATAAAATTAATGAGCTCTGTGTTTCTTCAAGACAAATGGATCCCCAGTAGCCCATGGCTGATGGCTGTCATTGTTTCAAAAGGGTTCACTCGGTGAAGTGAGATGCTTTTGGCATCGTGTCAGAAACGGCGCTCCTGTCACCGCGCTGCCAGCTGTCTGAGTTGTGCTGATGTTCCACAGACGTGCTACAGTACTGCAGGTCTGCTAGTGAGGGACACAGACCAGCATATGATAGCGTTGATCAGCCATGCATGATAGAAGCCATTTTGCCTCGGTGGACTGTCACCTTCAAGCAAGTTACATGTTCTCCTTACTAAAAAAAACCGCGGCTGAATCTTGTATTCTTGACTGAATTTTGAACATGCAACAGAAAAGAAAATAAAATCTATTCACTCACTCGTCTGCAACTAAATGTTTTTTTTTTTTTTCAATACAGACAGTCTCATCATGGATGACTTAACATAGACATAAAATCATATCCATTTAAAGAGTAACTGAATCTAATCGGGAATTAGCGGATTAAATTCGCAGCTCACGGGTAAAACGTATCGCACAGAAATCATTTAAACTTTGTTCAGCCTCATGCGGCGTAAACAAACCTCTCCATTGAAGTATGGAAAAAAACATCAGAATGCCTCAGAACCAGCATGTTATTAAGTTTATTACGAAAAAGACAACAACAATAAACTGGCAACTGCTCCATCGTGCTGCACAACTGAACCAATATTTGACTCAAATGAAAATGCATTGGATCATTTCAACTCAATATCACACAAATGGTGTTTGAATTTGAAACTCCTTTGGAGCATATTTTATATAAATTTCCTGGAAAATTTAATGGGTTAGATTAATATATGAGGCCTGATTTTCCTGATGCAATGTGGAGCGTGTTTCCTCTTCGACATCTGTACACGATATGCAGCAGAAACAATAAATCTCTAAAAAAAAAAAAAAAAAAAATGCATGCAGGGATTTCACCAAGGGACTCATAACTATGCAAATCTGTCTCTCTTATGCATGTCTTGACCAAAGTTTCCTGCCTCTGCAAGTGCAGAGTGGGATATTCTTTCTTACAGGCTCCCTCTAGTATGTCCTTAAAGTTACATTTTGTGGGTACCATTGAATAAAACCCTATTGACAAATAACTTTTGATTCTTACCTTATGTCACAAACTGAGTATTCTCTCACCCTGCCCAAATGTGCACCTGCAGTAGGGTAAAGCTGGCTCTGAGAAACTGCGCTCTGGCTCCACATTGAAGCCACATTATCATCAATGCCAAATATATACAGTACCTATAAGCAATCATTCTAACTTTGCATTCATTGACGATACAGTGGTAACCAATATAATATTGATACATTATTGATATTCATACCTTGAATTATGTTAAATATGACTCAATTTTGTACAATAGGTATGGTTGCTCCCCATTGAGAGCATACGTTTTTTGGCACCTGTTGGTGGAAACATAGAAAAGTTTGGGCCTAAATTTAGAAGTGGTCCTTAGAGGTAGTATGTGCACAGAATCATGGATCAGGAAAACACAAAAACTGCCTTGCGCAACCCCAATTCAGCGATACAAGTGTACATTTATCTACACTTGTGCCACGAAATTTCAAAGGAAAACAGCCCCTGAAATGAAACTATGCTCTACATAACCAACTGTGCCCTGTTGGGTTGTGAACTGGAACAAAATTTCCAATTTCAGGAAAATAGCTTTAGAGATACATATTAGTTTGTGCACATATCGTCACACCGAACTTAAGTAAGCAAGCACCACTTTTCTCCTCAAGCTCCACTTTTGAACTGTGAAGGTCCATGACATTTCCCTCCATCAAAGCTTTTCCAAAATTTGGCCATCGCTATTCCTCAAATCTTAAAAGTAAGAGGCAACCAGACCAGCATATAGCTTTTCCTGACAAATGTCACTGGAAATTTCTGTATCATAAAGTATGATTAAGCTGACAGCAACAAACATTAGTTTTGCTGGTTGTTACCTGTATATACTGTGACGAATACGATGAGAATAAGCACTGTTCAGCTCCACTGAGAGGTACAACACAAAAGTTTTGGAAACAATTCAATTTACATTTCTGTAAAATTCAGTTTTCATACTGTAAGTGTACCTTTGATATTATGAGGAAGTTACAGAACTAGAGCTTGTACATAATAATAATAATAATAATAATAATAATAATAATAATAATAATAATAACATTCTGGTGACAGTTGTGAATTTAGTCTTTAATCTACTATTTGCCACCCTCTAATCAATTATAACTTAGGGAAAAACAAATAGACCTATGAATGAATCCAGGTCTACAACTCCATCCAGCGACTTACAGGGCGACTCCGGTGGCATAGATCATTAGCTATCCTTCTGGGGCAGTGTGATGGGGAACTGTTCTGTACTGGGCAGAATGAGTAATGAGGCTGTGTTCTGGGCCAAGATGAAGCCGCACTGGAGCATTTCTCTGGGCTCTATTTGAGGAGTTTATTAGTGGGGCGGGCTGTGAGACATTCTGCAGGTGTCTTTATCTTTCAGTTACAATGTAAAAGTAGGCCTAGAACGGATTGGAAAAGTAAAAAATAAGTAAGTAAATAACTATATATACAATTCTGTGTTACCATTTCAGCTGTACTGTCAACTATAAGTTAAGTGGACTCAAAACTCAAGACTTTCAAGACTTGAGGCAAAAACCCTGATACCCCTGATCATATATGCTTGTATAATGTAAGATCACGTACATAGAACTGTTTTGTATTCATTGACAACATTATGAATATCCAAATATTTTTGTACCTCACTGCATATAGTAACATTTACTTTACCGTGAGGCCAAATTTCAACAGCCATAAGCAGTCACAAGACCGTGAAGAGAGAATATCATTTGAGGCATTTACACACCCATTTTTCTCATAACAAACCCATTTAATGTCAATGATACAGTTTAGCATGTCTTGGTGGCTGTGTCTAGGAAACAAACGAACAAATACATGTCATAATTGTGGATTAATTAAATTGGAGAATATTAAGTACAATTTTCCACATGAAGCTAATGAAGAGAAAGGAAGAGCATGTCCTCACTGACCCCACACTCCTTTATGACAACGGGCGTCGTCAGCCGTCAGACCCCGTGCCTGAACACAGGAATCTGTTAGAGCTATCACAGCATAGGCAGTCCGGAGACACTTCTCCCAATTGCTGCCAATTACTCGCACTGGGCTCTAGATCGAGTTTTTTTTGACCGATGGGCTTGTGTAAAGTGTCTTCCACCAGCCACTGCAAAAGCAATGATGCCAGAATATGGTCACTTTCAGCAGACCATTATTCTTAGCTGCTGAAAAGAAGTTCGCAGTTTTGTTTGCTCAAATAAAATTAATATGGTCAGAAGTACTTCATTTTCATAGTTTAACACAATTACTGGCTAAAAATGAGTTCTTAAACTGATCACAACATAGACTTACTATCTATGCCAGCCGAATAAAAGCTCTTTAAAACGACTCATTTTTTGTAGATTTAATTTAGCAAAATAAGCACATAAGGAACAGCTTTATAAATCTTCACAGAGGAGGAGGTCTCATCAAACAGAATACTGCCCTAAATACCAGGTTTGTGGAACTCAATGCCACTTATCAGCATTCATGCTTATATGAATAATTTACGTAGATTTTTCAATTGAGGCTTAAGTCTTCAAAGTTAAAGCCATTTTTCAGCTCCCACCTTGAAGTGGGGAAGGATATTGCAAAGGAGCTCGTCCGTCCATTGACCTGGATTAGTGATGAAAGTTTTTCAGAAAATTGTTTACCAAAATGAATGAAATTTTGTGTGCTTGTTGCTTGTTATGACCTTGATTGGGTTTAAAAACGGGACTCCACAGTGGCGGGGGCAGTGATGACTACGTTTTCATTTTCAAAGATGCTTCTGATATTTTGCCCACTCTCTGTACGCGATGAGCAAATTTTTTTTTCATTTTAACCATCATTTGGTGCATATTTTTTCACCTTTATGGCAGGTTGGACACAGAATGATTCAACCAGTTTTTTTTTTTTCTTGATGTGTAAATGTTATTTTTAATCACCCTTTCCATGGAGTTGAGAAATACCTTATAAGCCGTGTGTTTACCAGCCATTGGATTATTCAGACTGTTGGCACATTTGGAAATCAATAAAAATGAAGAAGAACTCAATGAATGAACACATTTAAATTGAAGCTTTCCATCTGCCTATTTTCAGCTTGACGGCTGGCACTTGCTGGTGTGTGCCTTTCAGAGAAATTGGATGAGTCATAGTTCATGGGACGCCATTTAACCTGGGGAGCTACTGATTTAAAAGAAAATTCCAGAACCCCTTAATCACTGTACAATCCTCTCGCTTTTTGAAAAGGCGCCAAACATCAGCGAGAGGTGCCTTGCATTCATTTTGAGGCCAAAACTGATTTGATTTTTGGTTAAAAAAAAAAAAAAAAAAAAAAAGGAAAAAAATTATATTAAAAATTTATTTTAAAAGCTGATGAACAACATGAAACCTGCTAAAAACCAGCGACAAGCTGCCCCCAAAGGTAACTGCAAGCCAGCGAATGTCTGACTCAACTGTACGCCAAAGAAGCAATGTGGGTGTTGGATGACAACTGTGAATTTCACAGCCAACGACTGTGTATCTCCCTTCTGCCCACCTGCTAAGCTCCATTATTTTCACAGCAAATATTTTTATTGATGTTACCAATCCCTGTTGTGATCTCTCAGAATGGTTTTTTCGTTCCTGATCAGGCAGATTTGAGAAAAAGTGACCACAAGGTGTGATGTGTGATAGCCTCTGCTAAAATGGAATCACCCAGCTCACTGACATACCCCGTGTACTGATAAAAAAAAACACATGGACAAGAGTGACTGGATCTTATCCAGAATGTTAAAAAACCTCAAAGTGCTATGGATGAGACTTCAAATTATGTGGCAGATTTCAATGGAAAGCCAGTTACTATTTTGCGGTGCTCAACGGTTTACTCCCAGGCCAAGAAAAGTTGAGCGCTGTGAAAAAGTATTTGCCCTATTCTCAATTTCTTCTATTTTTGCTTATATGTCACATTTAAATGTTTCACAGCATCAAACTAATTTCTATATAAGACAAGTACAATGTAAGTAAACACAAAATGCTGCTTTTTTAAATGATCATTTCTTTTATTGGAGGTAGAGAATTATTCTAAACCAAAAAAAAGTGCCCCCTAAACTTAATGAGCTGTTGTGGCACAGCAATCAAACCTTTACCATAACTGACAATGAGTCTTTTATATCACTGAGGAGAACTTTTGACCTGCTGTTTTCACAGAATTGTTTTAATTCTGTAAACTGGATTTGGTTGCAGTTTTTAACAGAGCTCAAATGTGCTTTTAACGCTGAAAATTTCACGTGGCTATCTCAATTATTTATTCAGTTATTTGGGCACAAAAATATGAAAAAAAATTATCTGAGTTAAAAAGTGTAATATTTCAACCCACCTCTACGTACTTTGAGGGCCTGTAACTGTGAAAATATTCAAAGTATGTACGTAAAATTTTGCATGGCTTCATTGAATAAACCAAGGTTATTGAACAAAAAAATCAGCTGATTCTGACGGGGTTAGGAGGGAGGCACTGAATGATTTTTCTTGGCATGACCCAAACAGCATCCATCAAACGAAATTCCACAACAAAATTATTCAGTTTCTGTTGTAACAGCAGGCTAATGGCATAATATTGCAAAGGTATGGCAATTTATTTGTTAAAAAATCAGCTTTCTGAAACAAAAATTTGACATGGTATTGATACTATGTCATTCTAGTGTCCATTACAGACATCAGAGATATAATAATTTAAAAAAAAAAAATCCTTAATTAATTTACATGCAGTTGTCTTCTTTACAAGATTCAGTGGTCACTTATTGCCTCAAGCAACCTTGCACAGAAATACAGTCTGATTAGTACCTGTTGACATAATACTGCATAAAAGCACAGGTGTAGTTCACGCCCACAATAAACTTCCCCTGCAATTATCTGTTGATTGACGAGTGTCTTGTTCAGGAGAGAATAGTATGAACTTTCGAATGATAATTTATATTAATTGATTGGGCCTCCAGAAAAATAATATAACTTTAGTGTAACAGCAATTTAGGTTGCATCCTCTCAACTTTGCACATCTGAATTATGCGAGCGCATAAAAAAATACACTATCATGCCCCACCTAAAAGTCTTAACATTATGAGTACTCAAATGAGTATAGTGCTCATGTGAGCATTATGAGTCAAAACAGTTGATTTGTGGTAAAATATGCTTATTATGTGATTTCATTGTGCACCATTTGGAGCCATTTGTAAAGCCATTTTCAAAGCCACTTGAATAGCACTGTTATTTGGCTCCAAGACAGTTGGAAATTTTGAATATCATAGTCAGATGTAAAACTTCTGCATTGAAGATGTTTATGATCCCGGAAATGTACCATTTTACCTCTGAGGCATTTTTCAATTCTCAGTTCATCAACCACAATTTTGAGAATGTTCATGAAGATTATTTGTGTTTTCGGCCCTTTTTCTGCGCAAAATTCTTAAAATTAACTAAATTAAGCTGATACTCTAAATGCTACAAGTGTCTTATTTTAGATGAATTATTTTCCCACACTCAGTGATGCTCAAATTTTGAAATATAAAGTTTCCAGTAGGTGAACGCATAAAATACTGCATGTACAAATAAAAATCATGAAATGAGCAAAGTGTGTAAACAATGACCAAAAGCGGTGCTTGCAACCTGAACACATTTAAAATTCTCCTTCCTCCCAAAATTCGGTCATTCATTAACGAAAAGCAGCAGGGTGCCCCACATTGTGCCAGCGCCTTATTATGAATGGCGACGCAATTTGCCGGTTTACTCGGAAGCGGTCTTTAATAAATGCGTGTAATCCTGAGAGTACAGCTGCGTTCACCATCCCCCACGGAGACGACAAAAGTTCAGCTGACCTTTAAAGTACAGCTTGACATCATTAGCTTGCTGCCTTTCCTCTCCTGCCCGCCATGACATATCGTACAGAAGTCCAGGCTTCATTCTCATTACAGAGCACACAATATTTACCAATACTTCTCAAGCACCTGCGCAATCTCGGGGAAAATGTGGGCTTCTAATTTCAACCAGGTCCTCGGGTTATCTAAACCACCGCTGTGCTGCAAAAATAAAGGGTGATCAAAAATAATCTGCCCAATAGCCAATGCAGGAAGACATCACACCCCATGCAACTCCTGCTGTCTATCACAGGCTCCCTGGCCATTTATAATTGTGTTTGTGCTGCCCTCACAGTAAATGAAACCCCAAGGGTCCTGTTCTAGCGCTCACTTATTCTCCCATCTTCCACACTCTCTCCCTGTACTGGCCATCTCTTTTCATTTTCCCAGCCTGTCCACAAAAGAAAGCAAGTTCCATCCAGTATTTGGAGGTAATCTGCAGACTGTCTAGTTTTATTATAAAATATGCATTGAAAAACTGCAACATCCGAAGTAGTTAACCTGCATAATATGGAAAGCTTGCACTTTTTCGGATTATTAAAAGACTATGGTGGCTCGGAAACACAGGTTTGACCCTGTCCAATCCAGCTAATTCCATAATGGTGTTTCTCTTCTATAATTCAGGGTCTTTTTGTTTATTTATTTATTTCTCTGTGAGCGGTACTCCCCAAGAAAATTTGAGTTTTAAGAGGTTACTTCAATGCTGATATAGGACAGAAAGGAAAATATTTGAGTTGTTGTAAAAAACAGCCCAAGTCAACAAATCAATTCAAACAAAATACTTGGCTTAGACTTTGGCTAATTTTTGCCTTAAATGAGAGTTAACCAATTGAGGCTATGTCTACTTTCAAACAGACTTCGCCTATTCTTCAGCAAGACCGCTGAACACCACACACAGAGGTATCCATGACAGGCAAATGAGCATGAAATCTGGATCCCTGATCAGACCACCCTTGAACAGTGACTGTCACAGTCCTCAGCAAAGAAATCATTCCTCTGCCTGAACAAATTTACAAAGGTGCTTCACTATGAGTAAATTACTCTCTAAGAGCGCTATTCAAGTTAATAGTATTTTTTCTGTGGTAAAAACACCTCTGTTACTTAGAAAGATGCACGTAGGAAATAACCATCAAACATAAAACACATTTTGACGTACATTTGCTTGTATTTATAAGTAGAAACTGAGATAAGAAATCATTGAACGAGATCAATTGAAATAATATTTTTTGGGTCTCCATGTAACCCTCTTATTTGATTTGTACATAATTAGTAAACTGAATTAGTAACCAATATGATCCTTTGGATTCCTTGGATTATCAGAAAAATGACAGGAGTGGACAGTGCACAGTGCTTTTATACCAGCCTACACACCCAAGCAACTGACTCAGCCCCAAGCTCAGTGTCTGTACAATAACTCATAGATGTTGACTTCAAACTCACGGAGCATATTTTAACATATCTGCAATCGCCCTGTACCAGTCACAAGTTCCAAATTATGGCTTGTACTACCTATAGTACGTTTTTATCAAAATTAGAATGTAGGCCACATATATGCCAAATGAACATGCTCAGACATAAAATACATAAACCCTAACCAGCTCATTAGTGACCAGTCCAGTTGAGCTCGACTAGTGTTAAAGAACACGCCGGCTTCATACATCTTTCTTCATCCTGCTCCCACTGGATGTTAAACCTGTGGAGGTCTTTAAAAAAATTTACTGGATCCACAAATCTGGGCTAAGTGGCTTTGACCTATACTTTTGTCCAGGCTGTCAACAGGCAAGTTTAAATGCATGTAATCTGTAAGGGTAACTGATTCCCACAGGAAGGAAGGCATTAATGGTCACCTACAAAGAGATGTCTTTATTAGAACTTGGAAAAAGAGTCATTTGATCTTATACTTCCAACTGAAACAAGATCAAAATCAGGGTCCATCAGAAATGCTTCCTTGGCCACAACACTCAATCTGCTCCGCTCCAAACTCTACCACAACTGACAACAGAGAGTAAACTGTGCTATCTGAGGCTTTTACAGGAAATTACAAGAACGCTTTGGTTTTCTACACTCCAAAAGGAAGAAAAAAAAAAGCACCTGTTACAAAAAAGAACTTTGCAGTCCGCGCGCATTTCTCTACAAGCAAAGTGTGCTCAATCAGCCACTTAGTGACACAGACGAACTCCAGGTAGATCAGCCGCCATGCACACCATGATACCGTCAACCGCTGCTAATCTGGCAGCAAAAAAAATGGAACAAATCATCAATAAAGCAAGAGCGTGAAGGCTTTTAGAAGGGGAAATTTCAGCCAGCTTGGAGCTGTACACCACACCAAACCCCCGCATTTTTTTCAACTCTGACACTTAATATTCATAGTGGATGGTAGGCCCAGGATAAAACACAGTAATAGCATGGATTCCCTGTTGGATATCTGCGGAATACAAAAATTGGCTGTGGACATTGGCTAAGACCGTCTTGGCTTCATGGAATCCCAATATCATTTTAATTGGGAAAAAGAACTAAAGATGGCTAGAAATCTGTTCTGTGCCTTCCTTTTTCAAAAAAAAAAAAAAACAATGACCAAGAAACTGAATCTGATTGTTTGCTGAAATGTATGGATTTATTTTCAAACAAGAGGTTGGCTATGGTTTGGGAGAAGAAGTGTTAAAAGATTGGAGGAAATCTGCACAATGAAACAATCCTAAATCAAACAAAACATTTGTCAAGTCAGTTTATAATTTCATAAAAATATTTATTGGAGCTTATCTCTTTCTAAAATACTTCCCAAAGACATTGGATCATTATGCCAGAAATTTTCTTACTTGAAATAAGAAATTTTCACTTACATAATAACCCTAGTTCCAAAAAAGTTGGGACACTGTGTAAAATGTATATAAAAACATAGTGCAATGATTTGCAAATCACTTGAACCATTAATTTTATTGAAAATTGTACAAAGATAACATATTAGAAGTTTAAACTGATGTATTTTAATATCTGCTTATTTTTAATTGATGTCAGCAACACAGTTCAAAAAAGTTGGGACAGAAGACATCATACAGTGGATAGACTAACTACAAAGTCCAGGTTTTATTGAGCATTTATGCTGAGGACGATGCAAAAATTACACGTAAAATAGTTGTCACTTTATCATAAATCAGCGGCCTATATTTGTCTAATTTTCGCTGGTCTTCAAACTCCTGTGGAAATACAGAATACATTGGGTTGAAAGAACCTTTTAGCTTCTTGAAAAGTATTCCTTGGGGCTAAAAGTTCTAGGTACTTTTGGGTGGAAATGAGGCTATGGTGGTGCTTTCATACCACTGACCTCTTGTGCCAATCACTTTGATTTAACTGCGTAAACATGGAGGTGAGATATATTGTCTGGACTCATGGGGAAATCCTTCATAAATCGACCCATTATATATGAGGAAACACTCCTTTGTTTCTGATTTTTGATTAGTCTTTCAGGTAATGTAGCCTCACACGTCGCCGTTTTGTCAATTCAAGATGTCAATATCAAAAGTCATCTGGTATAACTGATTATTTCCTTTTTAATCTTTAGATCGCAAAGGCTGTCTTATCAGTGCATGCTCAGATATAAAATTGACATTTTCAGGTCCTTCTCAAGGTTGTCTCTTGTTACCCTTTTCAAACACCTTTACCCCAATGTTAGTGAAAATTGTCCCTAAAGATAAGCATTTGACCACATTTGCAGATGACCTCCGTACCACCGGTTCTTTCAAAAAATGTATAATTATTAGTAACATAATTAATATTAATCTACATTAAAATTAATATGAAATAATTAATGACTGGCAAATAGTAAAGCCACTAGTTAACCTATTTTAAGATTTATCTTCGAGGATTCAGGTCAAAACATGTCCACTTATTGATTCGTAAGTATACAACACAATGCGCCTCCCTATAGAGGCTTTCCAGGCATGTCCAACTGGGAGGAGGCCTCGGGGAAGGCCCAGGACACGCTGGAGGGATTATATCTCCCGGCTGGCCTGGGAACAACCTGGAGTCCCTCAGGTAGAGTTGGAGGAAGTGGCTGGGGAGGGGGGGTGCCTGAGCCTCTCTGCTTTGTCTGTTACCCCTGCAACCCGACCCCGGATAAGCGGAAGAAGATGGATGGATGGATGGATGGATGGATGGAGCATACAATATATACTACAATCGGAATACAACACTGAATATATACAACAGCACCGACCACATCACATGACAGCGACATCATATGACTTTCACTCAATGAGAGTGTATGATAGAATTACATATCTGTCCTATCACTTACAGGCCTGGTGATCATCTTTGTAAACTCAGTCTGATTAAACACAACTAAACATTAAATAAAAGCTGTCCTCACTTTTCTCTCATGCTCACAACTGATTTGAAAAATCAAATAAATACCAGAAATATTCACTACAGTGTAGCCACACTTTTGGAGAGCACAGTAAATTGTAACACATGCAACTCAAATAAGATTAAAAGAATAAATATTCTCAAAGTTATATTGAGACCACACCCAGAAGAGGCCAGCAAGCTAGCTCCTAACTGTACCATCACCGAGCAGCCCTCACATACAGTCAAAAATGTAGATTCAAGATAAGCCCATTGGTGTCCTCCCGAGTACCAGTGTAACTGAAATAAATCACAGAACTGCAAATAGGATGGGTGGTTCGACCAATTATCCATGTCACAGGCGCAGAATGAAAATCGAACCCACTCTGTTTCAGTTGAAGAGAAGAGAATTGTGACAGCCAGATTATAATGACACTGCCATTTGAATGCTCTCCTTAGAGGAACAACAGGGAACTAAATTTCTTCCCAGTGATAAAGCGTAATGGAGTTAATCCCTCCCATCACTCCAGCAGCAATAACGGCAGCTTTTTACAGAATTAATTCAACCAGCCCGACGTAAATAACTCAGTTCAGGAGAACGTATCTCCATTTTTTTTTTTTACAAAATGCTTCAATTTAAATAATCACTTCAGGCTGATTTATTGTATCGCACTGCTCAGCGTTCTGCATTCCGCTAATGTACTGCCAATGTAATTATTCTCCTCCGGTGGAAATAACTGGTTTTAATCAAAATGGCAAGTTTAATGAAGAAGCCTGATGTATTACTTTTGCCTCCGTAGAATTGAAACGAGACTTGCGTAACTCGATCGGCACATGGCGATGCGCAATCCCCGCGCATTGCAGTCTGAATATTAACGACTGCGATACTGATCGCATTGTTCAGCCGATCGCTTTGAAAACATCTGAATTTGCTTATCCTGTGGGGATCTGGTGTACGCCGCACATGGTAATTTAAAATGCGATTGTTAACTCTGCAACCTTGGTTATCTGAAAGACAGATATCGCCGGAGGAATAGCAGGGACCAATTTCATGCTGGGGAAGCACTTCAAGAATGCCGCACGAAATGCTAAGAAAGAGGAGGCACTGCTGTAACGCTCGAGCTGAGAATCAGCATGAGTCGCTAAGTAGAGAGGATTCCAATCATTGGACGTCCGACCGTGGACTGTGGCACAGTTAAGGAAAGACAATAACGACTGAAATCCATCGCAAGATAAATAAGGATTGTGCAAATTGTGCTCAGAAGTAGAACTGGTAAACAGTGTGACGGTAGTACAGGGATGTGACAGGTCTTGTGGCTATGCCTCAGGCAATCAAGAGGCTCACCACAGAGGTCAAATGACATCATAATCACACAAAGCTGTGACGGTACTGGCCCTTTGGCCGATGATGAATGCTGTTGCAGCCTTGCTGTCAATCTAGATGAGCACATGCACACCCTGGAGGAAGGGAGAGGGCAGTTTAGGGCTGCCGAAATGTGCTTATATTGCAGGACCCTTTGGGATGAGAGGGGGGTTGGGAGCACCAGTGCTCCCCCACCCACACCTGACAGCCCCCAATTTTTAATTAAATTGGCCGTGATGATGCCCCCACCAGTGAAGAGTACAGGAGAATCCACGGTAAACCACAGTCTTTTCATACAAGCTGTCCGCAGGTGGAAAGCCCTAGTCACGGAAGTGGATGAAAAGCTAAATGGAAGGCTGGCCCTGAATGACCTACGACCTTTATAACTGTCATTTGTTTCCACGGCCAGAGATACACAGGCCAGTAAAGTTATTTATTTATTTATTTATTTATTTATTTATTTTTATCCAAGCATCCTCTAAAAGACCACAAAAAAACTGGCCATTGTTGGACTGGCCTTCTGTCAGCAAACTGAAAGAGCTTGACGCAAATTACTTGAAATACACATTTTTGGGTTGTTTTGAAATGGCCTTCAGCCCAGGAGACAAATTGATTAGTTTGAATACAAAATCCTAAACTCAAAGTGACACTAATTCATGATCCATCATAGAGTATTTGCAAAATTTTGACCCAAACTGATGGCAATCACTTTCACTATAAGTAAAAGACTATTTGCCCTTTGGAATAAATGCCAAACTATATGCACTTCGGATAAAAAGTCAGACTATATGCACTTCGGACAAAGAGTCTCATGGAGTAAGCATACAGCAGGCGGTAGACTGTTGCAGGTACATGTAGTGACATGAATACTAAACACGCCATGTTATTTGTTTATACAGTGAATTTTATAAATTGCATTGTTGATTTTAGAAACACACCGGCAAATGTATATAGACATAAAAAATGTCACACCGTAGAATGCCAATGTTACCTCAACTTCGGGAAACCACTTGGGCTGTAAAGATGTGATTGGGCATTTCAATTAATATTTATTTTCTTAAACCAGTTTTGGACTCAAGAGTCCTGACATCAGCAATGAACTTGTACAACACTCCTCCACTGTGCCATAGACCATCATACATGTCTGGTCACCTAGCCGAGCCGATTTCTTTGTTGAGCAAGGGTGAGGTCCAATCCGCACTGAGCATGACAATTTCTAACAGTTTTGGCAGAAATGTGGGGACTGTGGAGACCAACTGTCTCATCGCAGTGGCAGTCTCAGTTGGTAACAGAGATGGAGAGCCCGGACATTGCAGTCTTGGGCGAGGGTCGTCACGCGTGGTCATCGTCACGCATGTGGGCGATTCCCAGTCATGCCTAATTCTTCAAAACGGTGTCTTGGGTGACTTATTGTTCAAACATGGATATTAAGAGCCCTTGCGACAGCAATGAGAGACATTCTTGCATTGAGCGTGCCAATTTCACACTCCCTGACGTTTCAAGTCATCTGCAGCATTTTGAAAAATGGCTGAACTGGGACTTTTGGGGTGGCCTTTTAATGACCGGAGGACAGGGTGTGCCTGGGCTGACCATGTTGGATGAGCAACAAGTTAAACCACAACACTAGCTACGTAGAAATCTTGGATGCAGGACAATGCACACGATATCTAT
Source organism: Gymnothorax javanicus (assembly GCA_029692085.1). Classification (NCBI taxonomy): domain Eukaryota; kingdom Metazoa; phylum Chordata; class Actinopteri; order Anguilliformes; family Muraenidae; genus Gymnothorax; species Gymnothorax javanicus. The sequence goes on from CM056211.1 coordinate 10,712,999, forward strand.
TCTGATTGTAGGACATATAAACGTTTACATTTCGGACATAAGAATGTGCACAATCACTCTCATGTAACCAGTACGTTCAAATAAATCAATCCATGTAATTTCAATCCAAATTAATAAAAAAAAGTGTGCATGCATTGTGGGATAGCTTGCATCTCAGTAAAATATTTTACAGTGCTTTCATCCCCAAAATGCTGCACACCAGGTCTTGAGCAAGAATGAAATTATAACTACAGTAAAATATAACTGCATAACCATGATGACAAACCTTAAATTGCCCTTATAATTACCTAAGACTGGGGAAATTAATTCAGCGGCTGTCTACTTACCTTTCCCGATGGCATGCACAGCACTGAAAATATAAGTCAGAAGCGGGGACAAAATAGAGTGCAGATATTTTTTTTTTTCTCTTTGCATTTCAACGCACTGATTGTGCCCACTAACACAACAAAATCTCCAGTGATTTATCTAGGGATTGCAGCCGGCTGAACTAGCTATAATAACCAGTGAATTATTACTATGGCATCCTAAAAATGTGTCAGTATAATTTTTGGAGGACAAAACAGGATTCTGCAGCCATGAGCTTTGCATCGACACAAAGAAGTGGGAGGCACAAGCACTAAAGTGCACATTTTTCCGTCTCTACATCTATAAATTCTTCAGTCTCCTGGAAGGCTTACATGTTTGCATTTCATCAGAGGAATGACGAGCCAATTTTACACAGGTATCTGGCTTCGATATTTATTGCAAAACAGAAACCATTGTTTGCCTCCGCAGATGCAGCCATGCAGTTTATTTCAATGAATTCTCATCACGTCATCCAAAATATACATAAAAGAAATCCTTTCCTGGTTTTTTATGAAGGAGTACACTGGCATTTTCTCATTTAATATGAAAAAGAGGATAAAATCCGATTAAGACATGACAATGTGGTTCAAATGAGGGCACATTCGCATGTAGGTGTTGGGCAACATGGTGGGACTGAATTTAACAGGCTGTCTGATGTTAAGCGTGAACCATGAAATGAAAAGGTGGTTGTTAAACACGATGCTCTGGGTAAACAGTATGTAGTCTCCAATGAAGCATATTGGAGCAGCACTAAAATATTTCAATAAACCTGATCAACTTCCAGCAAGCTCGTCTCTGCTGTTTCCATGGCAACAAAAAACAGTCCCCCAGTACAAGTTTCTAATCACCCACTCAAAATTAAAAATCATGACACATTCTGAGAGAGAGAGAGAGAGAGAGAGAGAGAGAGAGAGAGAGAAGACAGAACAGATGGCTTTGCTGAAAAAAGTTCTAATATATTGATCAAAACTCAACATCCAATATTTTGTTATAAACATAACAAGCGTCATTCCTCCAAAATACATCCAAATCCCTGTCGGATCCTTAATTGGTGCTAAATAGCTTATGTTCAGGAGAAGGACCACACCTCAAATGCCCCGTCTGCTCATACTATACTATACTATATACTATAAAAGCCTTCCTCCCCACATGACCAGGGCATATACTACAAAGCAGGTTCAACATTAGCCAAGCTTTCTTTGCATGATCTGGCTCGAGAGACGCTACACTCACAATCAGAGATACCATAAGTTACCATGGCCGGTTCACAGAAAGCCACCATAAGGCAAACCCAGTAATCTCGCTTTGTAGTTCACCCCTCTGTTCTGGAACAATTTTGTTCACAAGCCTGATCTTCCCACCCCAGTCTGTCTGTGCCTCTGTTCATCCGCTTCTCTATGACAGGGTCCAGGAGGTTCACCGAGCCTGGGAGCTGCAATCCTTAACCAAAGTCTTCCCCACATTGCAGACTCATTCCAATGATTTCTATAGCTATTAGTCAAAGTTTACTGTATTCAGTTGTAAACGTCAGCTTTATAAACATTATTTGTATTCACTTGACTGTTTTGATAGTGTGGTTCTTAGCTAGTGGATGGAAAATCTAATAAAAGTACTGGGTATGCAAAGGGAATTATGCAAAATATATCCAACAAAAAAAGTTAAGGACCACTGAGTTTTTTTCTCTATTATTTTATCTTCTTCTTAGCTTCCCAAGACGTTGTCAAGTTGTGGTCAGAGCACAGAGAGGACACCCAAGATATTGAAATGACTTTGAACATCGTTTGATGTTTTGATTCAATGATCCGGCCTTGGTGCAATTCTGGTTTTCCCTGTGGACACCCCGTATTGGGAAAGTAAAATAATTTGATCAAATGTTTTGATGCATTTCGTGTCTTGGATAAACACCAATAACGTAAACAGCACTTGGGATTCATGAACAGTTTTTACATTTCACATAATCAGGTCAAAATGCACAGTTTACACATTTTACTATGACCGGCCATCTATGGCTATATCTAACTACAGCTACATGATTTGAAATGCCTAGAGGGCAAAATAAAAAAGGCAACAATGTTGATTGTTTAGTTAAAAGTCGCACAACATAGACCTCCCATTTTCATTAATGCAATAATACTGCATATATTTTCTCAAATAATTTTAACGTCCATGTCTGATTTGACATAGCAAGTTGAGTAGTGTATTAGGCCGAGGCGTAGAGGCATAATGATCCCACGAGACCTGAGGGTTGAGTCAGAGTCCTAGATGGACCTTTAAAAAAGCTGCTCCTCTGACTAAATGATAGGTAAGCGAGGTCGAATTCAATACAAAGAGTTGATTGCTATTGGACTGTCATTTTGTACGCCCAAAAGCTGAAATGCCTGCTCCTCTGACCTTATGATAGACCTTGATGCCATGACCTTGAATTCAATTAGTTCAAGCCTCTTGATTGTCTATTTGCCTTTGCCTCCTTCAGTATATATCGTGCACACAAATATGTGATCTTGGAATGCCTGGATGGACATGTTCTCCCGACCTTATGTGACCTTGACCTTTTATCCAATGACCTCCAAAACCTAATTAGTTCATCTAGCCCAAAGGTATGTGAATGGTCCGTGAATGTTACCACGTCTGGATTGGCAAAAATCCAGGGTGGGTCCCTCCTTCAGTATATACCGTGCACACAAGATATATGTGATGGATGGATGGATGGATGGATAGATGGACTGACGACTGGAAAACAACATGCCTCCTGCCCACTGTGTAGGGTGGACTCATAATCAGTGACATTTAAACAGTCAGTATATTTATGGACGCATACTGGAGGAGAAAGAAACGGGCAGACATATGTACAATGTTCTGTTAATGTTGTTAAAGCATGATTAAGATGTGTGTGCAGGCAAGCAGGTGCTATCGCACATTCTTTGACACTTAGCTGTAAAATATTTTGGACAAAAACACGTTTTTTTTCCGTCTCTTTTGACTCACGACTTAAAATTTTCAAATTTACAATAAAACTAAGCAAAGCGCTAATTCTCACCTTTAAAAAAATGGACTATGTTCTGGACCATGGCGTTACAGGTGTCCCTGATTATTCAGGCAAATTAAACTGCTTCCTTGAGGCAGACCTAGAGCGCTGGTAGTTGATGTCACGCAGACGTGATAAAACCAGCGCCTTTTCAGCATGAAACCGAGAGCACCATTGATTCAGCGCCATTCTTTACAGCGTATTTGTTACTTGCACTCATTAGGGATTCTCCCACTGAGGCCTTTCATGGCCGTAACAATGATAAGAAATTGAATCTCTTGAATCTCTGTGTAACAGTGAATCATAATTTTCAAGTTGCTCTCCAATACCTAACTGCGGTTACACTGATATAGAGGGAAATCTAAAATTTCCTACACATCGGCATGTCCTCCACGTGTGCTTTTATGTTATTGATGAAGCACAAACCCCAGCTTTAAACACATTTTAAACAGGATTCATCTGAAAGGGGTTGGCACAGTGGCGCAGTGGAGAGATTTTGTTGGCAGAGTGGAGTTTGCATATTCTCCCCATGCTCACAAGAGTTTCAATAAGTGAGCTCTAGTTTTCCCCAACAGTCAAAGAGACATACGCAAAGTTAACTGGAGACTCTCAAATTCTCCTAGGCACGAGTGCAGGTCTACATGACATGTGAATCCAGTGATGGATTTACAAGCTGTCCTGAGTTCGTTCCTGCCTTTCACCTGTAGTAGGCTGGGATAGACTCCAGCCAACCCGCTCTACTTCCAGGACCTCTACTTTCCTAACCACAGCTGGTATACTGGTCAGAGGTGTGGGTCCACCATCTAAGTTGTTTGATGGTTCTTAAGCTATTAGAAAGCTCTCATCTATGAAGACAAAGAGGCATAAACAGCTTTCCTGTGATCTGGAAAAACCTAGTATTTGTGTCACTTTTGGAAGAAACAGAATGTTACCTTCATTTGCAGGAATTAAGAGCGGTGAAAATCTTTAAACACTAGCTATTGGTGTCATTTGAACTTTCAAAATCAAGTTTCTATCATATTTTTTCTGTTACGAAAAGTCCAGAACCTAAAATTTTTGTTCAATTGCGGATCTTTGCCTCTGATAAACTTACTAGGTTTTTCCAGATCACAGGAGAGCTCTCCGTGTTAACATGATTTTAGTTAGTGTCACAGTCATAAGTATAGATAAACAATACAGAGGAGTCCATTTTAAACAGCTTTTATTTATCGTCCACCACGTTGAAATGCTACAGTTACAACAGGGAGGTGGGGAAGATATTGAAGTGAAAATTAGACACCAGGCCAAAAGTGATGGTGGCTAGAGAGGGTACATCCCCAAGATGCTATGTCCTGCTGGCGTGACGGTGTGGACCAGAAGCATCTAGAATACCAGCTTTGTCCCTGATCCTCCAAGGATATTTATATGTCAAATGATAGGACCCCCACGTTCTGGATTGGGACCCCCGCACACAAGAGTGCCAATGGGTTTAAGAACCCTGAGGAAAAAACATCCTCACAGAAGCCCAGCATAATCCTGTTCCAGGTTACAGCAGGAGGACAACATACACACACAAGCATGCTGTCACTTTCTCTATGTCCTATTCCAACGTCATCTAGGTGCAGCCATTTAAGTTCTATTTATGGCTTTAATGATGATGCAACTGGCCATCTTCTGCTTAAGGCGCCATATTGCTAAATTGATATTAGGCCTGTTCCTCAAATGATTCATCTTCTAATGCCCCGAGAGATGACAGAGCATTTTAATATATTAAGACTGGAATGCCCATAAATACTGCATGAAAATAATGCAACTAATAAATGGAAGAACAGCAGGTGTGAACTGTTAGGAAAACGTATTCTCCTTCAGACACACATAATGATTCTTCTCTGCAGAACAGATTAAATTTATGCAGAAAAGCACAAGATGAAAGGCTGGAGTCCCAGTCAGGAATTACACACCGTCAGAGATCATCTGTCTGCTTTGTTGTATTAAGTCTGTACTTAAAATAAAAATGCTAAAGTGAGTCTCTCGCTGAAAGCGTGTTATTTAAGAACTTTCAAGATCACAGTTGGACATAAACATGCACCAAAGGCAGAAAATTGAGAGGTCTTTACTTCCTCTGCGGAGAGATTAAGTAATGTATTATTATGTCGTTACAGGTGAGCGTACATGAACAGGCTTGGTAGCCTAAAAGACACAAAATGAACGCTGCTATTGTTGTTGTGGACAGATAAAAGACACCCTGCCTGCCCGCTCCTGCCCTATATCCGCGCCCCCACAAGAACATTTTAAACATTTTGCCACCTTATTTTTTTTTTAATTATTTATTTATTTTCCCTTTCCCCCCCCACCCTGAACATTGAAAAACTGTTTAGCCCAGTGCGAAATGACCTTCTCCCATTGACTCAAGAGGAAGATGCCGCGACATGTCATTCCTCTGACTCACATGACAACTAGCCCCCACTTCATTTTGCCACCTTTTAGCCATTTTTCTATAAGTATAGAAGGACCTCAAAACACAGACCTGTAGGCCTGCAAAGAGTAATGTGCTTATTGCGGGACAAAACAGCAAAAGCACTGAGAATTATTAGAAAAAAATGATATGAATTTCTACTTGACACTGATTTGATTAGATAGGCTGTAGGTAACTTTTATACAAATAACATGTTTTCTTGTTTGCTGTCTGTATTAACAGCAGTATATAAGACAGGTAATGTGGAAATAAAAGCAGGTAAATTTAGCTCCTCCCACTGCTTCTAATAGCATTGGCAAGAATCCAACACGCCCAAGCAAAATTGACCAATCAGAACCAGGGGGAGTTCATGAAAAGCACTTCACACGCACACGCTGTTCATATGCGTGTGAACGTCTGCCAAAGAAGCATTTAAACAAAACATGAACAAAAATAGCATTGTAAGCATTCCAAAAATTTGGAAACAATGTGTGTTACTGCCAGGAGAGCCTACTGCTGTTAATGTGTGGACTTGCTTTGGTTAAATAAATAAATAAAATATGGAAGACTGAGTCTGAAGGCAACGATGACGTTGACACACAATTTGACAGTCAATCAATACCAGCCAGCCACAAAAGCAATGCTGGTATTATTTTTTTTAAGTCAATCTGTGTGTGTGTGTGTGTGTGTGTGTGTGTGTGTGTGTGCATGCGTGCGTGTGCGTGCGCGCGTGTGTGTGTCATCAGGGCAAACTACAGCAAAACTACTCTCAAACTACTATAAAACTACAACGTATGACTGAAGTCGTTTTGAGTATTTTTGCAGGTGTTTATATGTATGTGGGTGTCTATTTGTGGACAACTCTTGTCTGCAGGACAGCACTGCAACCTTTTTCAGACACAGTCAGAGTAGTTGGGATAAAAAGGAAGGCTGTGTTAAAAGATGGGTGTGGTCTGAGTAAGCATTCACTGAACGTGTCATAATGAGGACCGTTATACTCTAAACAATACCAGCATAGCTGTCACAGCTGGTGCGATCCCAGATGGTCTCTATCCTCCACATATTATTGATCTGGAGCTTCGCCACAATTTCTAGTGAAACGATTTTGGTTTTGTGTCATGAATTCACACCGCTGTGAAGACCTTGTGTGTGCACGAAATGATGTGTGAAAAAGTATAGGGCAAATCACGTCAATAAGGGATGTAGCTTTTTTATTTTTATTTTTTTATTTTTTTTAAATACAGGATTATTTCATATTATTGGGGACTGGTGGCAACTCTATAGCTAAACACATACTTTTATTTTTAAACTGAAACCATTGATTCTTGTATTCAGGTTCATCTCGGTCCTTATACGTAGCATAAAGTTAATGTTGCAAAGTGATGGGAAAACAAACAAATAAAAAATGATTGAAAAAAAAGCGCATAGCGTTTGCACCCTGAAAAGGAAGTCCACTCAAATGTCAGGATTCAGGTATTGGGAGAAATTAATTTAAAAGCATTGATGGGTTAAATAATCTGCAGTAACTCCATGGGTTGCTTGGGATACTTTCTTCCATACCCAGATTTTTTTTTTTTTTTTTTTTTTAAACAATGCACTATCCAGCATAAATCACAGTTCAGTAGCATGCTGTGCAGGATTTATTTCCTTGTTTTATTCCCATGTTCACAATCTATAAAACAAATGTGGCTTCACGGCCAAAGTAGCTTTCATTTCTTGTTTTTTCTTTCAAACATTTAGCCAACTCGAATAATTTTAAGAGAATCTCGGACAATGAATTCAGTCCTGTTTGAGGGTAAATAAAAATATATGGGTATTTTTATAACTGAACCTTCCTGATATCTCAATCTTTGGGTATATGCTGTCAAAACACAGTACGATCCCCATTTCCGGCAGCCATTTCATTAGTGAACTAATAACATGCTATGTTACCTTATCCTTCAGTACTGCATATGTTAATGTGCTAATTTCATACAAAAAAAACATTATTTTCAAAGCTGGAGAAGCTAAAATATTTATAATATCCAGTTGTCATGTTATCTAGTATATCATGAGCTCAATTTCGGCTTGATAACAGGCAAAGAGAAATGGCTTTCTCTCAAACCCTATCAATTTCTGCTTTAAGAGAAGAATGCTATCCCATGCAGGAGATTCTCAAGGAACTGTAGATTTCATACAGAGGTGCCACTACAGTCCCCAAAGCAGAGTGAAAGCTGATTTTAACCAGCATAGGGAGGGCAGTGAAGGCGTAGATGTACCAAAGAACAAGAGCATCAGACTTTGGATGGTATAAAGCCAATACAGCCTGTTCAGCCAACTTCGCTGAGTAATACAAAAGTGTCTCGTTTCATTATCACTTTGTGGGTTGAGACACTTCAGAACCGTGGGCAGAGTCGAACAAAGAGACAGCTGGGGTCAGTGGACAGAGAGAGGCTCAGCTGCACAGAATCACGGACTGCGTTCTCTCGGAGTCTTTCTCTGCCAAATAGCTTGACTTTTCTCATGCTGTCGATGAGGCCCAGTTAACACTATTATTATTCATTTTAATTTTCAAGCTAACATTATTTGCCGTAATACAATCAGTTTTTGCACCCTCAGACACATTTCCAGTGACAAGCACCTCCACACGACCCCACCATCTCCACATTTTTTCCCAAAATGCCAATTTCTGATTGGCAGGCACATCAATTGACAAGGCTTACAGTGCTTTCTATACTCGCGTAAAGGAAGGAAATTAAGATATCAGATCTAACACCTAGGCCATGCACTTTTTCCACAAGTCACCAAAGGTGTGCAGAGTATGGTGCTCTCACAGTTGAGAAACAGATGGGCTGAGAACGTGCCTGAATTTCTGAAGCAGGACGTGCCGCACTAGCTTCGGGCAGAGGCGAGGCTGTCTGTCATTCCCATCATGCCTCAGGGCACCAGCGCTCAAAATTCAAGTCACTTCGGCCGTCAATAGTTTTATTTCCTCTACAGGGAAAAATGAATGTATCAGTCTTGCATTGCAATGAGCGACAGCCCAGTGCCGCATCATAAACTCATGTATGAGCAAAACGATGTCCCTGCTATTCTACCCGGTTTGAAATTTGAGAAGTGGCTCCATATATATCCTTCATCCTACTTCCAATTTAACACACGCAGATACGTATGTGTCTCATCAGTTACATGCACTGTGCTTTCACCCTACGGATGATGATTTGCCACTTTCAAAGTAAAGTTGGTGTAAGAAGATAAGGAGTCTTTCGTGTTACTGCAAACATATGGGATAAACACAGATGCTGAATGACAGTGATAAAAGAAGAGATGATTACGTGTTCATTGCAATAACATATATTAATGTCATGAGAGGGACAGAAAGTAATGCAGGTCAACATTAGCGTAACGGGGGAGGACAACATTAAATATACACTCATTCTTTAAAAAAATGCAAAACAATTTTTAAAAACTTTTTATGGTAACTATTAAGCACACATCTGGCCCAGTGATCAATCTAAATTACATTAGAGTGATCTAGAGAACGGTAATGTGCTATTGAGTTTTTTAGATATAGAAAAATGAGAAGCCGTAATGCAGCATATTACTATTTTACTTGATGGTTTATTGATTTCTCTGCAGAGAAATAAGCCCGGAATATATTGAACAAAGTGCACGTAAGTCATATGTAACAGCCCCAGAAATTACGGTAGAGTCTCATCATTACAGGAGAGGTGGCGGTGGTCCTTTTTCCAATTAGGAGAGAGACCTGGGGCGAACAGATTTGACCGAAGACAAAGTAGCTCGGATAGAGGAGGAGACATCAGGGCGAACATCTTTTCAAGTACGCCTCTGAAATAGACAACCCTTTTAGACACCACCATATGAAACCCCTCAGCCATGATACTGAGAGTCATGGGTTGAAACAAGATAACCAATAGCCTATGGTTTATGGGCTTCTGGCTCTCGTACATTACATGAGACACGGAAGCAATGAGGGGTTTAAGGACATCCCACTTACCATTTAGTCAGAATTGAGTCCCCCATTTACCAGCTTTATCTCTCCAGGATGATAATGGCAATGAATATCACAAGGTCTCCCCGTATGGATTGTTCCTTATCCGGGAATTTATCAGTCCATATTTAAATTAGCCATCCCAATTTACTATCAAGGCAACAATCCCAAAATGGCCAAAGAAAAGACAAAAAGGAACAGGCTGATTTGACAGATAAATTGTAGATTAATAGCTTACATACGATAGTGCAGACACTGTCAGCAATACAATTAGCTTAAGAAACATCAGACATTAATACACTACAGATGTGCAAAAGCTCTAGGAATGAACAGGAATCTGAAGTGAAATTGATAACCGCCAGCCTGATACACATAATTGCAAACTAGCAGCCTGCATCACAGGAGGAAGTGAAGTTTACTAAATTCGCATTATCCTTGCGCTGGAACGACAATTAGGTATAAATTAAGGACGCACAAAATACGAGGGAATCCTCCCATGCTGCGCATTCTGCAGGGTTTGTGTATTAATCCTGCTGCATGACCACAATTAATCATTTATTTTCTTGAAAGAGGTTTGCTTGTGGAATGTCACATTTTTCTTATTGATATTCCGCTGTGCATATCTTAATGGATTACCACAGACTGAGATACAGGAACGTTACAGCACTAACTACGGTCTCGCACCTCATCTCTCTAAACCCCCAGGTGGCCTGCCATATTGAGCATGTGCTCATGTTCAAAATGGTATTTGGCTAAATGAATATTATCATCTAAATGTATGGTTACACTACATGTATTTAGTTTTAACTCCTGGATAAACGAAGCTTAGGAAGGAGGGTTCTGATGAGACTCGAGCGTCACTCACTAATCAATCAATCAATCAATTTGCTGTCAGCACGCAAGATAAATATGACCTCGGCATGGATGACTGATCCCTAATTCACAACAGCTTATCCAGGAGTTAACGATAGTGTCACTTTGATTATATAAAGCAATGCACTGTACAATGAGTAAAAACTGAAAGTCATTCGAATAATAAGAAAGTCTAGTTGACATAGCATGTATAAGCTAAGTCAGGGACGTTATGTCATGTCATCATTAGTGGTGGTTGAGCATTTCTAAATGACATCCTGGTTTTCAATAATGGTAAACTCCTTTAACCTATTTATTAACCGCAATTTCAAACATACATACAGGGCTGTATTCCCCTCATTTGCTTTTGTCCCTGTTGTAATTCTGCCAGCACCTTTAGAAGTGCAGACTCATAGGTTAAGGATAGGGATGTCTCTAAAATTGCGAGCATTACCCAACATAATCCTTAAGACTCTCGTGGGGTTCCAATGTTCAACTAAAAGCCCTATAAATATGCATCCCTTTCGGAATTGTTTTGTCTAGTTTGCCTTGCCAATTTAATTGCGACACCACTGTCATAAGTGGAGCAGCGCATGATTTGGAAATCGTTTGAAAACAGCTCAGTGAAGTCATCACAACACGGGGCACAGAGTCCCTCAGGGCAGCGCAGGGTTTGGAGAAACAGTGCCTTTTGCCAGCTGCACTCCGCTGACGTGCGCGGCATATCTTCCCGTCAACTCATCTGTGAATAAACAGATGTGTTCTGTCTCCGGTGCAGTCAAGCACACGCCATTAATGATTTCCTTTCCTTTTTTAGAATTCACTTTCAAGCATTTATGAATTTGAAGTTTGGCAGTTGAAGATAGCTCTGTCTGTGTGTGCGTGAGTGTGTGTGTGTGTGTGTGTGTGTGTGTGTGTGTGTCCATATATTTGAGTGTGTTTGAGGGTATGCATATTGACCTCCCAGTGGATTTTCTGTTTATTTATTCCTTTTCACTAAGATTCATAATAGATCCGCAACAAAATGGCCTCTTTTGTGGACAGCAAAACCCAATTTCAGCCCGAAGAATTTGATAAAAAAGCAATTTGACAACTATTAGCCAGGATGATTGAAAAGTGTAGAAATTCAATGTAGTGAATTCACTTAAAAGAGAACTCCTGCCCCCCCACTACGATAGGGTTGAAGGTGTGAGTACATATGGTGTTGATACTAGAATGTTGATACTGGAGGGCATGAGAGAGAAACGCAGCTCTGAATTAAACAGCTCCTCACCTCCCCATTTCCCATTTAGAGGTGATAACTCAACAAAGCAGGAGGAACGGTTTTTTGATGATACTAAATTTGTCACCAAATTTGAAGACAAAATATTGGAAGCAACCCTGAAAAATGGCTCTAACTTTGGGTCTGTAAATTATTTACAAAAGCATCTACTCAGATATTTGCAATTAATTTGACAGCTAATTTGCATCATACAAGTCTCCATACGAGGTCCAACCAGCAGCCCTTTACTCAGTAAGCCTCCAACGCAAGAAGATGATACAGAAGATACAGATCTAAAAGGGCAAAATAATATGCAAAATTAAACAACAAAGTTATTTAAGGAGGCAAAAATTATGATGACACACACCAAAAACCAAATAACGGCAACATAAAAAATGAATAGTGGCTGCAGGTCAAAACTACCCAACAAGGACAGATGGACGCTAAGGTAGGACAGTCTGATGCTAAAAAGCACGGACCTACTGTAAAAATCAATGAGTTGAATTAGTCTACATCTGAACCAATCTCAATGAAAACAGCACCATTAGCTTCGCAAAGCTGGTATTTGCGGCAGTTTCTCCAATGATTTCACCTCAGCTGCGTGAAAAAATGGTCAATAGTTGAAGACTTATGATTCTCAATGTGTAATTGCACAGTATTTAGGGATTTCATCACCAACAATCCATGATATACTGAAAAGATTTGGAGAATCCAGAGAAACTGGAGCAATCTCTGTATGTGAAAGCACATAACTTAAGGCACGACATGCTTCTGTAATGGACATGACTATATGGCCTCGTAAACACTTCAGAATACCTGAGTCAGTGAACACAGTTCAATGTGGCACCATCAAATGCAAGTTCAGATCTACTTCACAAAGAGAAAGCCATGTACCAACACCATCCATGAGCACTGTTGACTTCTCTGGGCTTGAGCTCTTCTGAAATGGACTTATGCAAAGTCTAAAAAATGCTGTGGTCTGGCAAGATCATATTTCAAATTGTTTTTTGGAAATAAAGGAAGCGTGGTTTCAGGGCTATAAATGGTATCCGGTCTACGGTCCCTGATTGGTGAAAAAAAATGCTCATATGTAAAGTTAACCTGTAGAATGGAATCTGCTGATTCAAAGAGATTTTTTGTCTCTTATGACAAATAATGACAAATATATGGTCAAAAATGTAACAGTAAGACATTCTCCCAGATATAATTTTATCATAATTGTAAAATTATTTTAGACTTATCTGTACAGCATAGAGAAACAAGTAGGGTACCAACAGAAATCAGAATCCGCACTTTCGAGTGATGTCTTCTCACTTCATGCTACAGGTGGATAATTAAAATTCCATAATTAAAACTATGCATTTGTTACTGTGGGCAATAACACAGTATCCACATATTGAATATCTCAAATTTCCTTGTGCCTAATTTATTGATTCATGTCTAATGCGAGGGGAGAACAGATCTGGGGGGAAAAAAAGAAGTCTTAATGTCCCCAAACATTTTACGGGCAATGTGAACACTGTAGCTATGGCCATATACTTCAAGAGGGACGCCTCAGGATCAATATTTCACAACAAGGTTATGATGTCAATTTAACCATTTCAAAAAATTACGACACCCTTGCCACCATCTTCATCTGATACCAATGTGATTTTGTTGAATTTTGATTCCCTTTTCTCCTGTCCCGTCGATGAGTGAAATTAAATAACGATGCTGAAGGGTTTCTTTTGAAGTATTTGGGGATTTATGGTGTTCAAAAGTGACACCAAAGGACTCATTTTGTGCCGCACAGTGACGCCCAGAGCTTCAACCCAAATGTCAGTTCACAAGGAGATGGGATTATTCCGGTTCTATTTTTGCACTGTGACCCAACCAGGATTCAGCAACAGCGTATTAGAAAACAACCACACAGTAACTCAGAATAAAAACACTTGGAAGCATTGTAAATGAAGACATGAAAAATGAAATCTTCTGCACAAATGACATCAGCTCAGTGCCCCAAGCCATGTTTGAGTGGGTACCTGGTGTTTCCGTTGAGTTAATGAGGGCAACATGAAAATGGTATGCATCTGGTAGGATTATAATGTTGCTTAAAATAAGAACATCATATGCATCACAGGGAGCTAGGGAAATACACCACATGGGTTGAAGCTTACCTAGACCACAGTTATTTATATATTTGTTTTCCATATTTATAAAGTCTTTTTTTTTTTTTTGGTTTGGAATAAATATACAGTACCAGTCAAAAGTTTGGATACACTTTGTTAATGTAACAGCGCTCTGGTTTTAGAGAAATTTAAATGGCTTAACTTCTCTATATAATCTCAAATGGAATCTGGTAAGGTAAACAGTCAGAAGTTAAAAGAGAATAATTTACTTGTTTGAATAGTGTCCAAAATTTTAGAATTCTCAAAGAAGCCATTTTTTGCAAAGTAACCAGACAAATAAGCTCCTTCTATTTTCCAACAGCCTAAATAAAGTCAAGTGGTTTTGGGACTTATTGGGCGAAACGGTCGATGAAGAGCTCACCTCAAGTGCAACACGTTTTTGGGAAGTTTGACAGCCGTAAAACTGCAAATTCATAGTCATATGACTGCCCTTGTTAAAAAAAATGTGAGAATGTTCTGCAAATATGACAACAAATGGTAGTTAGTTTGATGGCTTTAAGAATTAGATTTTTTTTTTTTGCAAATTAAAGGCTGCTTATTTCTGCATTTAACATATATTGTAAGAAAAATGTGGGTGTGTCCAAACTTTTGACTGATACTGTATATTTGTCATAAATTTAAGCTATCTCTGAGATCACAGGTAAATCTCTCAACAATCAGAGGGAGAATACTTCTTTTTTTTTTTGGTCTTTGGGGTCATATAATGGGTTTTAAATCCGTTTCTCCAGACAGTCCTGTGACGAGGTCCTTATCTGTACAATATATACAATATCTACTGTCAAAAGGGTGTGTGACATACACAGTGGAACAACTGCAATGCTTTTTTAAACACTGCTTAAGGCTTCTAAAACAGTGATTGATTAATATTTAGACCGGATTCAAACCCAAGACCTTCTTGTTGTGAGGCGGCGGTGCAACCCACTGTGCCACCATGCTGCCCCTAAAAAGTACAGAACAGCAGAATTTTGTATTAACAATTTCTAATTTCATCAAATGCAATAGCATTTATAATATAATATAAATTGATCAATCAAGTCATCCATTGCTCTTAATGGCAAATTCCTAGTCAGGGTTACTGAGAGGCGAAGCCTATCCTACCATTCAGTAGGTAAAAGGCAGGAATAATGCCCAGACAGGCTGCCAATCCATTGGAAGGGTGACAGCCAATTCACTCATGCTTTCACACCACATTTAAGTATCAGGAATTTAAGAAGTATCTGGGACCAAGATAAACCATTACTTCTTAATATGATTTCTCACTTTATAATATCAGGTCTATTGGTTTTGAAAGGTGCACAAATCCAAAATTTCTTGAGGCTTTCTGAATGAGAGAGCCAGAATGGTGAGAAAAGACAAATGGTGCATCATAATCAAATGGCCAGATATCCCTTAATAGATCTTATGACAGTTCATACCACACAGTATGCCTCAATGCACAACTAGCTAAGCGAATCAAAATTACATCTGATTTTCACCTGGGAATTCACTGCCATTTGTCATCTGGTGCCAATATCGATGTAAACCTCCTGATCCAGAGCCATACTGTAATCACGAGTGACTGATTCTCCGCCACCCAATATCTCTTGATTGGCAGATGCTTGATTTTATTTACCGTTCCCTGCGCTACTAACGTGATTTGAAACATTCAATTGGTCCCCACAGGAAAAAAAAAGAAAATAATATATATTACCACACCTTGCCCAGTAATGTCAAATACAAAATAGAACACAAATAGAGTATGAAAACACATGGAAAAAATGTAAGAAATCTTAAAAAAAAAAAAAAAAAAAAAAAAAAGCTCTCATGGCTCTTCAATGTACTGGCATTTAATGCATATCTTTAACTTAGAGACTTGATCAAGCTGAGGTAGGCTGTCCAATGCCATTAGTAAAGTTCATAAAGGAAAACTGAATTTCGGCCACTTAAAATCATTGCTTACGATCCACTGGCACAGCTGAATATTTACAGAAAAAATTGCTTGATGGCGCAATGTCAGTAAGAATTGAACCTAAACCTTGAAGTCACGAGTCCAATACACTCGCTATTGTGCAACAGAATCGCCATACTATGCGTGTGATTATTGCTTGCATTGGATTATGCTTGTAGATTTGAAAGCTTTGCAGAACTCAGTCACAGAAACTATATTGTGCAATACTATGAAGCCATGAATTCACATAGATCCACACAGAAATCTCCAAATTGTCAGCTGAAGTGTCAAATCTCAGAGGGCGCACACTCCCCCAACAGTGGACAAGGCCCTGCAGGAGACAGAGCCAGTGTCATGACTGACAGCCACAGGAAATCAGTTTCAACAATTCTTTTTTTCCAGAAAAGAAAAGAGCCCCTTTTGAATGCTGTCATTCTGTATTTCCTGCAAGACCTGAAAAAGCAATGCCATCCAATATAACTTTTGTCATCAAAAAAGGGAGCTTTATGTAATGCTTTTAATTGAAAGGAAGTAATTGAAAAGGCTTGACTGTGTCAGTAAATGCATGTATACTTCCTCTGCTGGCCTTGTAATGGAATTTGTATGATGCAGTCAAGCTTTCACTGCCTGGAAATATTGTGCTCACCCTTTTAAAACAGAAAATGTTGGTCCTTGTGTGTAAAATACGTGGCAGTACTAATCACCGCATAACAGATAACAGATGTCCTCCCACTGGAATATGTCTGTGATCATGTGTGTTTGAGTGTTTGTGTGTGTGTGTGTGTGTGTGTGCGCATGAGAGAGAGAGAGAGAGAGAGAGAGAGATACAAAAAGAGGCAGAAAAAAGAGGAGAGAGACAGTGAAACAATAAGAGCGAGACCATCAGGCAACCATTGACAATCAATACATCCCAACTAAACTTGCATTAAACATTTATTTCCCTCTTCTGCTTCTAATCAACATTACACAGGACCTCATTAATGTCCCACAATAAAACAAATCCAACAACACTGTGAACAAGTGTATAATATGCTTGCACCATCTTTACTCTTGGTACCACTAGCCCCTTCAGAGTACTTTCCATCTCAAATGACCTTATCCCCTGCCATTAATACTTCCTAGGTGAACACAGTGATTTGCCCAGTGCAGACAATTCAATAAGCCACCTCCTAGGCTACATTTTGTGGAACTCAATCACTAACCAGCTCAGCTGTCCAGCTATGGGGCAGATCTGTTGAGCACATCCTCAACTGGAATGAAACAACTTAAACTGTTCCCCATCTTAACCGTAAGAAAACCCCCTCATAAAATAGACAAATCCATGACCTTAAACTCTCCTCAAAATCAAAAGCACTAAATTGGTCCAAATGATCAAATGCCGTTTCTTGATACACTTAAATAAAATACCAATTTTGAGGCAATGATTAGTCATTGTGGATCATTAGATTTAAATGTAATTGAGTCAATTGGCCAGAAGCTTAGAAATGATTTTATAATCAGTACATAAGAGAGCAACCGGTCTCCAATTTTTAAGCAGCAGCAAATCCCAATTATTTGGCAGAAGTGAGTGGGCTGCCTGGTGACTGGGAAGCAGTGTTGAGTCTTGCCGGAAATTATCCAGCAGCTCAACCCAGAAATCAAACCCCAGAAAGGCCCCAGCTGTGCTTATAAAGGTCTGTTGTATGCCCATCTTCACAAGATGAGCATCAAGAATTCAACGGCTGAACCGCTGATGTAGGTTACTCCAGACCAATACACTCATCCAAAGCTTTCTGCTCCTCCGGTCTCAGCCGAGGCCTCCCCCGCAGATCTGCAGCACACTCCTCATCACAGTTCTTCGCCCAGTAACGTGCAGTGTAGAACTTCACAATGCGCAGCCTCATCTCTGCTGGATCATTTTAAGTCACCCCTCTGGTAGCTTAAGACAGAACACCTGTTTCTTCTGAGCAACCACCCTTTCAACTTTGAATAAGAAAGTGCTTGGAGCGACCATGTCCTTTTTTCTTATAAACCAAGCCCTACCAAGGGCCCCCTTTACCTTTCCATGTAGGAATATAGCCAGCTCCTCTTTTCCTTTGTTTATACACAGCACCACCAGTATGGCAACTACAGTCCAAGATCCCTCCCTCAATGCCCCTAATTTCTTTTTCCAGAGTTTCTATTGCCCTCTGTACCCCAATATGAGCCTGAGCTCTTGGCACTAAAAGCCTGTGAGACAAATATTCTATCTCCGTGCACTGCCCCAATCATTGGTCACCCTATCCCGACTGCATTGCCTAGCTGCTCGGTGCTTAAATGTCCATGCATCCACTGGATCCAGCTGGGACAGAAGCCCAACCATACAGGTTAAGATGGCAAGTGGGGTCCTGCATTAGTCTTATCCACAATGGAATCCACTGTACAGTTCCAATACCTGCTAATAAATTTTGACTTCATTTCTGACCAAGCAGCAGCAAGGAATACCTACGTTCTCTGAGGAGCGCAGTATATTCAGAGCCCCGATTATGGGAATAGACATTGTTAAAAAAACACACACACAAACACATTCCTGATCTCATCCCTTGCTAACATAAATTTGACAATCAAAATTTCAACAGCAGACAGAATATTAACTTCCAAACCACAACAAAAAATAATCTCCATGCCTGCACTAAAATGTGATGACTGAGACAATATCCAGGGCTGCCCAACCCTGTTCCTGGAGAGCTACCATCCTGAAGGTTATCACTCCAACCAAAGTAAACCACACCTGCTTTGCCAGTTACAGATCTGGACGAGCTGCTAATGAGCTGAATCAGGTGTGTTGAATTAGGGTTGGAGTAGAAACTTACAGGATGGTAGCTCTCCAGGAACAGGGTCGGGCAGCCCAATCCACCTCATTATCCCCATGAGCATTAGTCGCCAAAGGGAAGAACACATTAACCCTCTGCTGTTGAAAGCCACCTCTGCCTACCCCCTCCACAATTGATATTTACTGTGCCAACTCTTATGCTTTGTATGATTTAAAAAAGGAGATAGACTGGATACATAATAGTACAGAAAAAACAGCAGAAGGAAAGACCCAAGTGATAAGTGATACATTTTATTTACTCAAAATTAGCGCTCTTTTACCCCACCCCTTTCTACTCTTAACAGCTTTTCAAGGCAGTTACTTTTTTGAGTCTAAACCAAATTTTTTTTCCTCTAGTCAATTCAAACAAGCCTGTTCCTGCAAAGCAGTACATAACATTATAAATTATCTCTGTCAAGAAAATACTCCTTCACATTAACAGATCTTACAAATGCCGCATTCAGAACGTCGTTCACCTTCTCAAGAGTGAATAAATCTGACTGTAAAGACAAGGAATCAGAATCAGACTCATACTTCATAACCTCTGCCTTGTCGGTTCCCTTGTCCTGAATTGACATAAGCTGTTAGGATGCAGAGGCTTCCACATCAGTCGCAATCCAAGACAGTTTATACTTTATACTTTGTTCATCCATCTCCTCTGTGCCGCACCATGCAACGTTTGTGACTGGAAGAGCCAAGTCTGTTAACAGACCTGCTTCATTGTGTATACTATTCTCCATTTCAGAATGTGTCTGGAAGTCATCCGCATGGGAGGGATTCGTATTGACTAAGCGACCCAGCATTTCTCCATGCTGTGTCCGCATAGTGCTGCCCTCGGCTCCACCAGCATAAGTATCTGGATGCAGGGCACTGTCAGCAACAAACACTTGCGTTCTTTCTCAATAGTGAGGGTAAGAAAAACGTGTGCCCCACAATACCACATCAAAATATTTCTACATAAAATAACTTGCATAGACCATTTAAAATCCCTCCTCATGTTTAACCCGAAAAGATAATTGAAGACTCAGAGATAGAGAGTCAAGAAACATTAAAGCTTGTCTCCAGGGAGACTGAGCATGCCTTAGTTTTGGATCCATACCGCCGAGGCTAACAGCTCTGAACATGCTAGCAATTTTCTTTAGGAATGAAAGGTGGAACCCCTGAAACCGTAAGCCTTGTAAAAGGTACAGCCAGTGGTCAAACTTGCGCATAGACACCATTAATAAACACCTCACTAGCAATCAACTGTCTGACGAAGCGCTCGTCTCAAAGCAAAAAACAAAATAAACTTCATTCATATGGGAAACGTGAGATAAACGTTTATGACTAACTCAATCCCCTGTCACTAAAAGCACATCTTCAACTGCAATTTTCACCTCAGGCAGAGCTGCTCTTACCCTGTGTCGGATCGATTAGAACAGCATCTCCCGCGTGCCATCCATCCCAAAACGTTCAAACTTATACGAAATAAAAAACTGATACACAGTACAATCTTGCAAAGAGGTATAAAAAGGAAAGTAAAAAAAAAATAACTAATTAGAAAAATTTGCACACACTCTTGCCACAAGCTCTCGTCAACCGCGCCCCTAAACTCCCAGCATGCAGAGAGAGGGAGAGACGGGGGGGAGAAAGAGAGCGAGAGAGGGAGAGGGAGAGAGGGGGAGAGATGGTCTCAAAAAGTCAAAAATCTTTAATTTGTGAAATCCGCCTCAAGACAACAGTCTCTCTAGCCAGAAAGCATGGAAACATAAAAAATGATTTAAACTCACATCTGCGGAGTCTTCAGGATTTCTACTCAAAACTAAGGAAGCTCCATTTGAAATCTGCAACAAATAACATAAATGAACTCAAACTTGGAAAATATGAGCATTTAACACTTCACAGACACTCGACAGTTGAATGCCTTTTCCTTGTCTATCTTCTGTATACTTTCACAATTGCAGATTACAGAACTGATGTCTATACCATTCAATTTTCTGCAAGCTCTCAGAAATGCAGTTATTTGTGGTTTGAGCACTGACTTGAAGTGATGCACAGGGGAGGACCAGCAGACATACCAGGAGCAATGTACACAGCAAGGACAGAACTAGGGTTCCGATGCTAAGACAACTGCTAGCGAAGCAATGAGAACCCAGCCCAGTGGCAGTCATCCACTTACTTAGCTGGGGTCTCACCTTTAGATTACCCTGAAATCAGCACTCCAGCAAATCTGCGAATCGACCGGGACACGTACAAATATCCGTGCTATAGAGGGAACTTAATTAGTACTTACCGTAAGAGTAATCATTCTAAGTGGTCTAAACGGTCCACAATATGAGATACTGACAGTCGATAGTGGTTTTGTTACATATAGTGCTTGGTAGCAGTATGCGGGATATTACCATCCTCAATATTCCGCAGTGCTTCTTGCCCCACAAGGGAAATCTCTGACCTCACAGAAGAGTAATCATTCCCCAAGGCCCGTTGTACAGCATTTTAGAGCCTCTGGTTTTTTTTCAAACTTGTATTTTTCAGTTCAGTGTGCAGTCAAGAAATGCCCATGGGAGTTGTTTGCTGTGATTTAAGATAGTATTGAACACGAACAGGAGCAATCTCGGGCTTGTGAAGGAGAACAGATTGCCTTCAGTGACCTTTTGTGGGGCTCGACTCCTTACTTTGACTCAAGACATGGACGCACATGTAACTATTACACAAATGTCTTCATGGCCAAATGGCTTATGCTGTATATAGTTTTTAGAGTTCAGAGGATCAGCTGATCATTTGCTGTCCATTGTCCCAGAGGCCTTGTATAGCAACTGTGCAAAAAGAATTGACGGTCAGCACATTTAAACATGATTAACTGGAGCATTGTCTTCTTGGTAAGAAAACGTGAACTTCCCTCTTGAATTTTAGAATGCCCTCATTTAATGTTTTCTCTTAACTGATTTCTCAGCTGTTCCTCAAGTTTTTCATCTTGTTAAGGCAGTGAGAGTTCTTTTAACAACATGAAATTGATGTCTTCCTCTTTTCATCTTCTATGCTAACATCATCTCATCCACTGTTTCTTGTGAAACAAACTAAACAAGCTTTGCAGCTCTTAAATGCTTCAATAACAAGCTTTCTTTTCTCCTCTAACCATTGTAGCCAAAATAATAAAGTGTATAACATTGTTATACACAAGGGTGAGCATGCTGAGATTATAATGATTATTTCCTCATTACCTTTAGATCCACATCTGAGTAGAAGGCTTTTTATTCCCAGTTTACTCAAGTGTTTCCTTTATTTCCGCAAATACCAGCAGGCGATCCCTGGCTGTTTTCTGTCAACGGCTGTTTCATTTCCCCGATTGTTTTATTATAACCATCATTAGGCTGGGTGGCTAGTTCAATAAAATTAAGGGAATTCCTCTGCTTGTAAATAGATTTTGTTACTGATCAACATAAATTGGATTTTACTGGATTTCTTCAACAAGTCCATTAAAGGTTTATCTAAGTGCCAAAAGTAAAAGTCCTCCCCCACAGTTTGCTCCAAACACTTGGATTAGCTTACTAGCATAAATATTCAAGCCAGAGAATTTTTTTTTTTTTTTACTTAACCGTGCCCCTAACATTGGTTGTAGTTATTGTTTGGAAAATACAAAGAATATAATTTACACAAAAGCCTATGTCGTAATTATTGTGACTGTGATCATGTAATTGTAAAATTAAGGTTTTACTGGTCTTAACAACGAATGATTGGTCAGAGGATTAACAAGGATTACACAAATGCACTACTGAGACGTTCTGTGCTACCACTTGTGCGTCTGGTGCCGTTAACTGTTTGGGGAAAAGCTGGAAACTGCTTCACTGTGAAGCAACAGAGCTGCTTTGCCGTGAAAAGTCATTTCCTGCTTTAGAGCATCAGAGAATATTGCAGAAAGGCTTGCATCTCACAACTGAAAAGCTGTTTTCTAAGGAGGAGCGATTCAATGTTATTTTTCAACTCGTCTTTGTATAAAAAGCTGTCCACAAGTCGACCCACAAGGCTTATACATTCAACGAAATCAAAGGGATAAGCTATCCCATTTAATCTACTAATTTAATTCTCGCTAATTTACTGACCAGTATTTTGTTGTTTATAATTAAGAGCTTCATGTTGCTATTTTGGCCCATATTTTTTGCTGAGGAGTGTACAAAGCCTACCAAACAGAATTTCAGTACAAATGATTTCCTGAACACTGTTAATGCTAGGTTCCCACTATAACGATTCATGGCACGATTGAAATCGTGGTCTAAATCGTGGAGTAATCGTGGTGATCCTATCAGATCTTATCAGATCTTGAGGTCAGTCGTGGCAATCGTGTTGATTGTAGAAAAGTTTTGGACGCGATTGTCAATCGTGATCATCGCATCACCTCGTATCCAAACCTGAAATTTTATGCTGCTTTCACACTGAACGCGAAACTAATTTTTTGCACGACAGATTACATTCAAAGTCAATGCAAAGACGTGTGTTCGCGTCTTTGCATTGACTTTGTAATGGCCGGTAGAATACTGAGGCCAAGTGCAACGACCAGAGAGAAAGAGAGTAGCATGGACACAGTACACAAAAGAGAATAACATAGACCAAACGAAAGTACTCGCGCTGCAAAGGACGTATAATAGTCCGAACCACGGAAGCAAGCTTCCAAAGGACGTATAATAGTCCGAACCACGGAAGCAAAGCGAGATAGAAAAAGGGAGAAGAAACTCCAATAATTAGAAGATAGAGAGTCATGCAAAACCTGACTACAGATATCTTCGGCTATAGTGCAAAGCTAAAAACAAACACTCTAGCGAAGGGGGCGTGCCAGACTTCCTGCTTATATAGAGTCTGGGAAAGCGCCGCCCCAGCTCAATCAGCCAGCTTGGTAAAGAATTTGATAGTCCAGGAATACGATATCGTCCCGGGACGAGAGCCGCAAAGAAAAGTCCAAACAACACGCACACCTCACAAACCATGACAGACTTTGAATGTAATCTGTCGTGCGAAAAATTCATTTCGCGTCCGGTGTGAAAGCAGCTTCAGAGAAGTTCCACAATCAGCTACGAATGACCAATCGTGGCTTTCGTAACGGAGCACACGACAGTGGAAACTAAGCATAAGCTATCTTTTGGCTTTTCCAATTGCATGTTGAAACACGTTATCAACTGTTGAAAGAACGGTGTTTCTGTCTGCCTGAGCATCACTCTGGAATGTGTATGCATGTTGACCACATGCTCAGAGCTGATCATTGCCATTTTTCATGTGCAATGCTGATTCTAAAGTAGAGGTCTCAGGAATGCCTTCTTTATTGCGTGTCAATACTATGCAAATAATTCCCATAACCGTTATATAATGTAAATGAGGAACGTTTTAAATTTTCAGAGGTATTCGGTAAACCACCACCATGCCTCCTCTTCTGAAGTTTAAAATATCAACTTGATTTTGAAGATATTTTATGACTGTACAAAATTCAGTGTGAAAAGGATCTCAGATTTCTGTCCCTTTTGTTTCTAAAGGGTATTGTTCTAAGGAGGTCTAGAATTGAAGAGGTCGCTCTGAGGTATAATAGAAGGAAATTTGTCAAAAGCAAGACATTTTAATGAATCAGTCAATCATCAGACCTTGTGGAAAAACTGAAGTATACTGACTATTTGATCTTGAAATGTTGAATGAATGAAACTTTAAAAAAATGTGCCTGTGTTTTTTTTCCTTCTGTTCATTGGACGATAAAACATTATTTTTTTTGTGATAACTCAGTTCATTGGTTGTCTGCATGATTAAATTACTATTATTTATTTATTCATTTATTTTTGTTTGTGCATGTGTGTGTGTGTGTGTGTGTGTGTGGTCATGTGCTGTTTTAAATTTTCCATGTGCTTCCTAATTGTGTAATTGTATCATGTTTACACATCTCAAACAAGTGTTTGATTCACATCTCTTTTCTACGTTGGTGTTGGATACAAACAATTAGATTAAAAAAAATTGTACTTCAAAACATCTTCAAACCATGTAAACTACTAATTAAGTAGATTTTAATTGCTTTACTGATGTTAGCCCATTAAATTTGAGCTAGCCCATTCTTAATTAAAAAAAAAAACCAGAAAGAATGCATTTGGTAGATTGCAGACTTCCAGCGGGGCACACAATCTTCCTTTCCTTGATTATGCACAGCGAATTTCTTGGCACTCCAGTCATTAATTTGCAAAATACGTTTGGCCTGATGGTGGTCCTTGAGTAAAGGTCAAGCAGACTCCAACATCAAGAGACTTTCTTTTTTTTTTTAGGGTAACTGAAAGTGCGCAGCAGATTTCATCTGGCCATTACTTTTCCAGATATTTCTGTCTCGGTTAGACGGATGGACTAGCGCAATTATTTAACATCTATGTCAAGTGGTAACAAATAATTTTGCTTATGAGAACGGATTCCTGTTTGTACACCCAAATCAACACAACAACATGACCTTTATCTCCATTCTCACTCAATTAGTAAGACTGGCCACAGTGCTGAGGTGAGAGAAGGGCACATGGTAAATGATTTGAGAGGAGAATTTAATCTGCAAGCATGCAGGGCTGGAATATCTCCCATGCAGTCTCTCCCATTCATTTGTCTGGAATAAAACTTCTCCACTCAGAATAATGTGTTAGAAACTGAAACCAAAGCTTGCTTACATGCTCTCAGTTTTATCTGAATTCACCAGTTTTCCCGTGCTGTATGTGTGTACAACGAGCGAGAGAGAGAGAGAGAGAGAGAGCGCAATCCAAGTTTGGAGGCTGAGGGAATAATTCAAACATGATGCTTAACAGAGTATATGCTCACGTTGCACATCACAAACAAAGAAATGAGATCTGGGTCGCAGAGTAAAAGCAAATAAAACGAAGACAATGAATTTTAATCCAGAAAAGGACTGCTGACAGGTCTAGGCAGAAGCGATTCCCAGACTGGCTCAAAGAAACATCTCCAGGCTGACCTAAAACATACAATATAAAACAAACTGGAAGGCTGAGAGCTTAACCAACAGCTAGAATGCAAGTGAAAGAGAGTCTGGATCTGAGCTTTCATCTGCGTAGGGATCTAGATTGCTACAGAGCAAGCACCATTCTCTGCAACAGCAACAGAAGCCACATAATATAACCCATGCCTGTGCATAGTCAACTGTTTTGCCATGTGCCATGTAAAGTAACTTCCCCTGAGGTAAACTATTATATTGCCTGAATGCATGCACAATATCTTGCTTGCACACAATATATTTATATATTAGAAATCATTGAAGCTACTATCTCCCTTTTAAATACATCTATTTGCCTGTATTATATGTTTTATGAAAAGGGGATGCACAGCTATAAAGTGTTATGGACTAATTCTTCTAAAGGTACTAGAGGTCAGATGAATGGATGAAATTTATAATTGAAGGATGGAATTCAGGCTAAGGAGACATCAATCTTGAAGGAACGACCTTAGACAGGATAGCCACCTGTTCAGGGCACAGGTTAAATCTACCCCTGTTCGAGGAAATTACCATATGGGTCTGAGGTAGTCCATCAATCTAACTCTGAGGAGTACTCCCAGAAGTGTGAAAGTCAGCAAGTGGAGAAAGGTAAGGACCATAAAACATAAAATGCCTGAAAAAGTAGAAAACAGCTGAGAATAGCAAGAATACCTGAAAGGTCATGAATACCAGCGCACTGATGAGATTTTCAGGGACGTCGCCCATGACTACATTCACTATTGTACAGACACACAATAATACATGAGTTTATGTGCCTGTGAGTGTATAAAAATATCAGAACACTGATATTCTGATGCTGACCCTCACAGTAATGCAACCATGTCAAATATGAACTCGCAGTTTGCAAAAAGAAAAGGTTTGCAGTGTGACCATTTTGGCTGTAATTTAATAGATTTGCCTTTGCTAATGTTTCTTGAGATGCGGTTGACTTAAAGCTGGACTCTGTGAAATGGTGGATGCCGCCAGTTATGCCTTCGCATTAGTTGACTCGATATCTGAACAGATATTAGCTAAAGAAATGCAAAAAGTCCGTAGTTAACTTCCTTTGGATTTCCACATAAACTCCAACCTGATGCCTCCTCATATATATCAGTCCACGGGCTGTCGTAGACGACCGAAAAAGCCATGAAAGGTCTCATTTCGGAATATTACAGTCGGTTCACATATCGGCTATCAAAAGTGATTATTGTATTACACGTAGCACGTTTAGGAATGAAAAAAAAACAATGATGAAACTGATATTTTTGATTATATTAATTGGCTTTCAAAACTCAACCAGAGCAAGGAGAGAAGACAACTGCTTTTCTAAATGACCAACCCATTATCCAATTCTTTTCGCAAGCGGCATGAAACATCCTAAATGACTTTAGATATGTGTCCTGCAGATTTTCATGCAACTAAACAATCGCCTAACAAATGAGTAAGAATACGCCTCTGTTTAGCAGGGCAGAGTATGCATTTCATGTAGCATTTTTTTTCTTTTTCCAGGTGGCTTCAGGATCAGAGAGGGGCAGAAGGGCAGCAATTCAATAGTCTCGCCAAGCCTATATGATCAGGAAGACTTTGATCAAATCCCCTCCCTGGTAAATTGCAACACCCCCCTATAACCTGTCAGGTCTCATCAAGATATCTCTTAAGTGTTCCCAGAGCTGTCGTACCCTTGACCTCTGAGAAGCCTCAACCTTCCATATTACCGACATACATTAAACTGTCTCCCGGGGAGTCGACCTGCCTCCTATCCCCTTTCAATTGATGTTTCTCACCTCTACTGCCTCTGTGCTGCAACCTCTGTAATGCTCCCTGGCAGAAAATGGCATTAGAAACCCTTTTTGCCCTTTAAAAAGCTACACATGTCCGAAGGCATTTGGAGAGCCACGGTTTCATCAATATATCTAACAAGCAAAAACCTTTTACCTTTGAGGGTGAAAGTGATTGTGTGTGGTCACACACAAACACACAAACACACACACACACGCACACGCACGCACGCACACACACACACACCAATCTTCATCAGGAACACCTGAACAAATGCTCAGTTGTGCAATTATCCAATCAACCAATTCTATGGCAGCAGTGCAATGTGTAAGACAATCAGAGAGGCACATGCAGGTAAAGAGGTTCAGGTAATATTTCAGACCAAACATCCCATTGTGAAGAATGTGATCTGAGTGACTTTGACCATGGTTATACTTATCTTTTCAATGCGAGTTTTGTTATTAGATGCGCCAGATCAGATCTCAACAGTGTTTGCATACGTGTGTCCACGCTTTACACCTTAATGGTACCTGCCTAATTGAGTAATGATCAGATATACAGTACCAGTCAAAAGTTTGGACATACTCACATTTTTCTTACAAGGCATAAGGAAATCCCATCACTCTGCAAAAAAAAAAAAAAAAAAAAAAAAAAGATCTAATTCTTAAATCCATCCAACTAACTTGCATTTATGGTCATATTTGCTGAGCATACTCTTTTTTTTTTTTTTTTTTTTCACAAGGGCAGTCATATGGCTACAATGAGTTTGCAGCTGCGCGGCCGTCTAACTTCCCAAAGATTTGCTGCACTTGTTGTGTGCTTTTCTTCTACCTTTTTCCCAATAAGTCCCAAAACAGCTTGACTTTAATTTGCCTGTTGGAAATGGAAGGAGCTTGCTTGTCTGTTTACTTTGTAAAATATGGCTTCTTTGAGGATTCCAAAATTTTGGACACTATTCGAACAAGTAAATTATTCTCTTTTATCTTCTAACTATTTATCTCTTACCAGATTCCATTTGATATTATATAGAGAAGTTAGGCCATTTAAATTTCTCTCAAAACAGAGTGCTGTGACATTAGCAAAATGTGTCCAAACTTTTGACTGGTACTGTATTCCTGCACAGATACTGTATATTCCCATGCATTAGGTACCGCCTAAATGGCTCATGGTTCAAGAAAGAGCCTTCTAATCGTGTAAATATTTTAATTATTTTTTGTAACGTTGGCAGGGCCGGTACGAGATGGTGAGGGGAGAGCAGCACAGACAAGTGATTAAAGCAGCTATTGTTTTCCTCAGTGCTGGAGCGTTGGCGATTTTGTAACTTTTTTTTTTTTTTTTTACGATTGTTTGGTAGCTTAGGAGGAAGCAGAGTCTGAAGGCTGTTGGTTGGCCTGGTTGCTTCTCCATCTTTTTGCTCTTATCGGTCAGACCTCCTGACTCTTATTTCGTCCTAAGTTTGGTAGGAACGAAACTCACTGGAAAAAAACAAACCAAAACTTTTTTAGGACATAGAAGTTGAATGTCCTAAAATGGCCAGGTCAATCACCTGACCTGAATCCAGTCGAGCATGCACTTCACTTGCTGAAGGCAAAACGCCCCAATAACAAGCAGGAACTGAATATAGCTGCAGTGAAAGCCTGAAAGACCATCACCAAGGGAAAAATCCAGCATCTGGTGATCCATGGGTTGGAAACTCCAAGCAGTCATTTATGGCAAAAAGATTTGCTACCAAATAGTAAAATGCCAACTTACAATTACGTCAGTTTATCCAATTAATTTTGCCAGTACAATTGTGGGTGCTACATAAACTGTTGCTGTTTGGATTTAAATAAGGAAATACATAAAGGCCTATGATTGGATCATTATTGCAGTGATTACTATGGTTCAGCAGGCAATTGATTGTTAATGGGAGTGCATTTACAACAGGTTCCATTACGCCCATATGTTGATCTCAACACACAGGCATACACATTATCATTTACATAAGGAGCAGATATCTAGAATTCCCTCTACTTTTTTCAGCATGACACAAAGCAGTTGAATGATAATAAATCAAATAGGAGTCAGACTGAATGAACAATCTTTCAAAGGACAATCCGAGCAAGTAATTATGCTCTTTTTAGAAATAATTACAGACTAACCCTCACTGCACTATTATTTATCTCATTCACAGTGCTGTGTGCCTTTACGGGTTGAAGACAAGTACACAATCAAAGCCAGCTGAGCTAAATTGTTATCGCTGGTGTTGAAACTGTGATATTATGCATTTAAATAACTATCTGGTGGGCAGGTTTCCAAATGCTGTCAAGCCAAATTAATATCTCTGCATTTTCAGGGTATTTTACAAATGTGAAAACTGAATCACTGCAATCCAGAACAATTGATTTCTGTTAGAAAATGGCAATACATGTGTCGATTTGAATCAGAATGATATATTTAACTTGAGCCCGTGAAGGGGGGTTTCACTTCACAGCTCCTAACTTGACAGAGAGCTTAAAAAAACATAGTGAGATGTGTTAAGGTCTTATCCATTAGTCAGATGTAATTTTCTTTCTTGACACAATGTGCAAATAAGAAAAAAAAAGGGTAAAATATAGACTGTAGTCAAGTCGGTTCAGTTTACTGTTCAGTTGTGTAATTTTTATAGAATGGAGGAATAACATTTACTTGAATATTACTGCCCGCAACTCTGTACATTAAGCAAGAGTCCAGAGATGTTGGGAAGCTTCAAGGCACATCACAGTTCCCTCAACAATTATTGGCATGGTTTTGTAAAAATGAACAAAATGAGATGACTTTACTGTTTATCCTCATGATCTTTCAGTAAAAATACAAAAAAAAAAAAAACCTCTAGTTTGAGGGATCACAAATTTCCAAACCTCGCCGCCGGTGGCGATACTGCTATTCATGTCAGTCTTTGCATGTGATTGGCTGATCCTCCTGCAGTACAAGGAGGTCAGTTTTCAGGGTCAGAATGTGCACTTCCAGTAAATGCAACTGATGCTCTACGTTGGCAACACAATTCCAGGTCAGAGTACGATATATATCTACGGTATTTGCTTCCTGTCAACATGTAAAATAATGTCTCCAGAAAAAAATACATTAACAGATAGCAAAATAGTAACTCGTTGCATTGCCTGTAGCATGAACACACAAAGGGAGAATATTGATCGTATACAGTCTATGGAAACATAATCAAAAGAAACATAAAATTCTTTCCCCAAAACAAATATTTTTCTCAGAAATTTGAGTGCCACAATTATTGACACCCCTTCATTTAAAGTTTTGTGTAGACTCCCTCTGCCAAGATAACAGCTCTGATTCTTCTATAAGGCTCAATGAGGTTGGTGAATACATTCTAACCCAGGATCTGAGACCGATTCTCCATACAGAACTTCTCCAGATCCTAAAGATTCTGAGGTTGACGCTTGTGAACTCTCCTCTTAAGCTCATCCCCCAAATTTTCAAAGGGGTGAAAGTTGGGAGTTTGTGAAAGCCATGGCAAAACCTTTATTCTGCAGTGGATGAACCATTTTTGTTTAGATTTTGAGGCCTGCTTTTGATCATTGTCCTGCTGGAAGATTCAACCACAACCTATTTCAAGCTTCATAGCAAAGGCTGTTTGATTACTGTTTCATATCTGCTGCTAATTGATGGAGCCCTTGATGCATCTTAACAAGATGTTGAGAGCCTCTGAAAGAAAAACAACCACACAACAACAAAGATCCACCACCATGCTTCACAATGGGAATAAGGTGCTTTTCCACATGATTATATTTCTGCCTATGCCAAACCAACCTACGATTTTTGTAGCCAAAGCCTCTATCTTGGCCTCATCTGACCATTGAAAGCTCCAGTAATGTAAGACAAACTGTCAGCGCTTCAATTTCTTGTTGATTGACAGCAGAGGCTTTTTTTTGGTAACCCTCCCAAACAACCTGTAGTGGCAGGTGGGTGTCTGATGGTATTTTTTGAGACTTTCTTACCCCAAGACTCAACTAACTTATGCAAATGTCCAGCTGTGATCCTTGATTTTTTTCCCAGATGAACAGTCCTCCTCACGGAATGTGGGGTCAAAGTACACACAAGTCTTTTTCCAGGCTGATTCCCGACATCTACTGCCAATATAAAATTCTTACTTATTGCCCTGATAATGGAAATGGGCTTCTTCAGCTGTTTAGAGACTCACATATCCATTTCCTAATTTACACAGCTCAACAACTTTTCATCGCACATTGTCACTATGTTCTCAGGTCTTTTCCAATTAGTCCTTATGAATCTTTTTCTCATGAAAATTCTTTTATGTGCACCACTCTCAAACATCTCGTCCAATGTCCAACATAGCCTCTAACTTTAACAAGCATTTCTTTACTGTTGCCTTGGTTACATAATAAAACTATTACTCTACATACATGATAGGCTGTTGTGTCCATTCGACACGTGGTGGCCACTTGGATCACTTGTAAATTAGACCAATCATCAGCCACACACATGAAAATCAAGTTATGGACAGGTAATTAGTCAAATTACAAAACAATGTGATTTTTAAATGTAAATACTATATTGGGTCGTGATAGCCCTCTGATCTGTGTATGCCCCAGGGATGAAGGGATGCCCCTGGTAAGCCCGTGCCTCGAAGCGGCCGGGTCTATGGGTGCCAATAATTTTGTCACACGTTTTGGAGAGAACTATTTATTTGATACTTTTTATTTTATTTCTTTTTTGATAATATTTTTATGGATATGTTGTTTTGGATAAAAGACCAAGAGGATAAACAGCAAATCCTTCATATTCACTGAGGGTGAATAATTCTAGAGGACCCTGTGTATTGAGGTATCTTCCTATGTCTGTCTAGGTCTAAAGATTTTTAGGGAAGTAATTAGGCTCACTCTTTTCAAGACGGAAAGTGCTTGTTGGCATGTTAAATTCTTTGCATGAATTCAACTGATGTTTTGCAAAATGTGTTAGTACACAGTGGTATAAGAGATACTGAATTTATACTCGGGATTCAGGAAGTAGAAATCCACAACTGAGTCAGGCAATGTGGAGGAAGAGCAATGATGTTTTTCTATAATTATTATTTTGTTGACCTCCCAGATCCTGCATTCATATTTTTATCTCCAAAATCTCATAGTAAACTGTACACACTTGTCCTTTTGGTGCACAAATAAATATTTTTACTGTTGTTATCCATAGCTTCTGTATTTATGCTGTATGCAATGATTGATGTATAGAAGAAAGAACAATGAGAGTACTCACTAAATCTCAAGCAAAAAAAAATAAAAAATAGATGGATAAAGAAAATGGCCTTTTGCTCTCCTCCTAGCCTTTCGCATTATGTATGGAGCAATCATGGTAGGCTAAATAGGTATAGGTTGCAAGGGATGTACAACACGTGAGTCCGTACGGTGCTCATGTTTGCAGCCCGTCCTCTGGTGTTTGCTTTATGCCCGGTATGACAGTCTTTGACCCAGTTTTGGTCATCACTATGATGATGACTTTTCTCTTTAGCCATATCACTTTAATACGAATTTAACCTCTATAATTCTTTAAATCATGTTGTTTATTTTATTTTATTTATTTATTTTTGCATATGTTTTGGCTAACATCCACCTCTACATAGTCTGAATTAGGACAACAATATTGGTGTATGAGCACATGTTGGTATGTTTATGTATGTATGTGTGTATGTGCACTATGTGTTATCACTGGTATGTCTGCGGTGTCTCAAGCTTGTGATATGTATTGGTATATAAATTTAAAAAAAAAAAAAAAAAATCTCAAGCAACATTTGAAGTCTGCATTGAATGTATTTTCCTTTTAGTTTAAAAAAGTAGCATAAACGACATACTGATCTGCGCACAAGCTGTAAACTGGTGTGGCCTCCTGAGCTGTTATATAAAAATGTTAATTGGCAGAATTCACTGCTGTCTGTAAGGGAACAAACAGCCAGCCCAGATGTTTCCATTTCAAAGCTGCCACAGCAGATGGAATATACCTTTGAAGAACATAAACAAATGTTCCATGTTGGTCTGCCTTTGCTTCTGTAGATTTTGTAGACGGCTTCAAAATAACATACAGGTCCTACTTTTTGCCCCATTAGATGCTATACATGCAAAGGGCAATTGCAAACTCTCAGAGTAGCCAAAATATAGCAAAAACAGATAGAATATCTTCCAAAAATATATTTTTGATGAAATGTATTTTCAAAATAACTTTGATGCAACCAAACATTTTTATTCCAAGGACAAGAATTTAGGTTTTTGCAAATGTCCTTCAATAGCTTATGCTGCTCATTTAAGAAGTAGAACATTTCAAATAAACTAATATTAAATATGCATAAAGAATCTGTTGCAGGCCAGGCTAATTTAATTACCCCAAATGGTAACCAGGCACTGCAATCCATAATCACTGAGATTTTAATTTTATGAATCAACAAAAAATATCAGGTAGCACTTTTTTTTTTTTTTTTTTTTTTGACAGGCAATTACCATCTCATTTCATGAATCACCCAGTAGATTTTGACAACGCCTAAACATTTCACAAGTCTAATTATGGCTGCTTTAATAACCATTTAATTTAAGCAGGCTGAGCATACAGTTAGTTTCCTCTGAAAAGTCTATGGTGCTGACAAGCTCTTTGCAGATATTGAAAACATGGACGGAAAAGAACAAAAAAAGTCGAGAGCAGAAACTTTTTATATTTTTTCAATGTCACATTAGTAACCATATAGAAATCCAGAGATCGATTTTTAGACTTTGCTCTGAGTTATATTTCAAATAATACAGGGTATTAAGGTCACGGCTGGCCTGCAGCACAAACTCAGGGTTAGACAACCTATTCCACCCACACATGAGTTTAATGGAAAAAGGCCTCAGACAAGCAGAGTGAGCATTAATACTGACTTCCCATTTCATTACAGCTGAATGTTTAATTGAATTATAAGTGTGTAATGTTTCGTTTTTCACTTAACATTTTATAATTTATTATTAAGGGATATAGTCCTGAATTTCAGTTTTTTCAGAGGTACTGACACTCCATGACTCTTCGACCATCTTTGGGGTCATATTGACTCCCTTTGATGCTTACGGTCAGTGATATCATGGTTAGCCAACCATGATTTTTGCAGCTATATTTCTTTCCCTAACGTCATGGGGATAAACATGAAATTAACCGAAAAAAAATTATTTTGTGTACAAAAATTGTATTAATTGGTGTTCTTGGGGCATTTTGACCCCATGCTCTATACTGTTATATAAAACCATCACTTTGATCTTGTTTTTGTTGTACTGGCTAAAACTGAGGACACTTTCTCATTCATTTCTTATTCATTCTCATTCCTTTTGCTATAATCTCATGAAATCAATAGTTCGCGTACAAGGGGAGAATGAGGTGTGTAATTTTTGATTCACTAGGTTATTAAGATGTCAGTAGAAATGCCAAAAATAGCTGAGAGAGAAACCTGGGTAACACTTTCAGTCACAATCATTTTCTATAGGTTGTTTGAGGGGATCAAATTGACCACAAACCAAAAAAATGTAAGTTAATATGAGGATAATTGGACTTAATGCAGCATATTGAATTTCTTTTGCTACTCATCCTGTACTGTAATACTATGAGTAACGATCTTGTGTTAAATCGAAAAACCATGAGCTTTTGGAAATATTAATGAGCATTTTTAACATTTCGTTTCACGCATCACATATAGTGCTATGGAAAAGTATTTATCTCCTCCATTTCTTCCATGTTTGCATGTTTGTCACACTTTCTCAGCACTGTATCAATGTATTTTAAATGGTGTATGAAGCGCCAAGCGGAAAGCCATAGGTTAATGATACAGTATTTAAATTGTCACTGTGCACTTGTGTTGTACCCTCAAAGTAGTGTACGTCTGGATGAAAAGAACACAAAGACCAACTTGATTACGGAGTCCAATTCCATGTCTCCCAGTTCTAGAATTGCAAATGACGGTAGAGATACTCGTTTCAGTATAACATTTGATCGGTTTCTACCAAGCACTGCTTTTGAGTTTTGCAATCATTCAATGGATCTCCATAAGAGGAAATCACACTGACTAATGCAACAATTCCGTGGCTTTTTTTTTTTTTTTTTTTTTTTTGCAGTCGTGGAGCAAAACAATATTAAAAGGAGCAGACCTCTCTACCAGTAAGAAATACATTAGGCAGTGCTTTTCATCCTCTTAGCTCTGCTCAAAAGAATTCAGATCTGCTTTTGCCATAATAAGGGGAAGTTTTTAAATGAGAGGAATTTGGTTTATGCTGAAAGTTGTTTGTAGGCAAGGTGTATAGCTCAGCCAGGGAGATGGAATTCAAAGATTTATGGGTGTATCTGGCCAAATTGTGGGTGGACATGATTAGCCTCCTCGGTTGGGATAATCATTACATACAGTCGAAGCTTTAGCATGGAATTTCATTAGAGGCATGTTGACTTTGAATACTAATAGTTTCAAGGCAACTCAACTTCATTCTCAGGATGTTTTTTTTTTTTGTTTTTAGTTCTAAATTTGTTAGTCTTTTGACACTTTGCATCAATTTGACACATTGATATTACAGGTTAAATTTAACTGTCACTTTGTGTAACGAAATTGCGAACATCAGAAGTGAGGCCTAAAATAGAATTAAGACAGCACGTTTGCATTTTCCGAGCCGAGCATGGCGATACAGACAACTGGTAGAAATCAATATGATAAGTCAGACACAAGGGCTGTCAAAAAATTACGCGACCTTAATTTTTTTTGAAATTTTTATCCATTAAATAATTGTTCACTTTTGGTTAGTTCCATTAGACCATTCATAAGCTACATTATTCATTGCATCTTGGCATTTTAAGTTTGCCTACATTATGTTATTGTTTATTTTTTGATATAACTGTATTTCTTGCGCATTTTCAGTCAAGGGTGCCAGCAATTCTGGAGGCCACTGCATATCCCGAGTGCTATTGTGCCACATTCTAAACTCTAAGTGGGGATTGAAGAAAGCTCGAACGAGAGCAATTGACCACCAACAAACCCATTGTCCGAGAGCCATCGAGAGCCATGGAGACATGGTTAAGGACAGAGAATTACAAGGGCAGGCTATTGATTGGCAAATCTGAGAGAATTTATCACTGGCTGTCATTAAACACTGCCCAGCTGCTCTCATAGTCATTAAGACTCACTAACATTTATTGTTGAAAATGGCAACACAAACTTGCGGGGATATCGATCTTCTGTTTAATACTAGCCTCTTGGCACTTTCACAAAACAATTTTCTCTTCCATTACCACACCATGTCAGGTCTGTTCCCTGTCTCTTCCTCATCTGTGCCTTCCTTTCTGCTTCTCTCTTTGTCCCCGCTTTAATTGGGTGACACTGACAAAGTATAAAATGCAAGCAGGTTGTATAAGACCCTCTCGACTCAGTAAGAAGCGCCTAATCTTAATTTGCCCTCGTTGCACGAAATGAGCTCAAGGTCAGTTAGACTGTCTGTGCTGCCATGAGGTGTAGAGAATCATTATTTCAAGATGGTCTCTGTGTGGGTGTATTACGACTCAACAGGAAAACAAATAATAATAATAATAATAATACCCCTCCTCCCCCACACAAATAATTTCTGGAGTGTTCTTCTTCGTGAGAAAAGTGCTTTGGTTGTTCAGTTGCATTGCCAGTAGCTACCTGTCCATATGATTATGAGCTCATTAATGTTACCATAAATGTGGTTGGTTGCTCTGCTTTTCCGCAGCCATAAAAAGACTTGAGTTCTTTCTTTGATACATATTTGTGAGATTTCAGAAGAGGACAAGGAGCTGTCCCCCATGTTGAAAGAGCTATTGATTGAACCAAAATTAAAAAAAAAAAAAAAAAAAAAAAGTATCACAAATGTTATGGAGTTCTTCATGTCCAAAAGAGCTGGTATAAATGATCTGAATATACTGAAATAAGCAAATTTATGTGGATTGGGACGCAGTTCACAATTGGCTGGTATTTGTGAAATAATCCACTACTTTTATTCGCAACTGGGCAACGAATAATGCAAGCATAAAGAACACATGATTCGCTTTTTGCAATTTTTTGTTTTTTGTTTGTGGGTGTATGGGATGCAGACAAAATAAAAAAAGAAAAACATAATAATTTGGGCAGGAACAGGGCAAGCCATTGTATATTTCTGCAGGAGGATGAAAGATCCTTTCCGGAGTGGGACGGCACGGGGGTGAGAAAGCCCTTGGGCACACAGTCCTCAAGCTCCCAGAGCTCCTACAAGAATTTGCAGAATGCAGAGAAAACTAGGATGACCTGGCTAGATTTGCCAGTACTTTGTACCGGATCATAATCTTTATTTTTCACAGTATCCAATCCAGTGTCTTTGGCCAGTATCAGACCGATACCGACACTGAATAACAGATCGATACATCCCTACTTATAATGTATAGTTATTTGAGTTACATTCGCCATCATCTTCACCGACTGCTCTCATTAACAACGCGTTTTCACCAGTGGAAATAATACTAACAAGATTTAGATACTGCTAGATACTGCTGCTTTGTGAATATCTCGGGAGATCAGCGATATCTGTTCAACATTTGTCTGGCACCAACATTTACAGTCACTCAGATCACATTGAATAACTTGACCATGTCTACATGCTAAAATGCATTTAGTTGCTGATTTAGATTCTTCCACAAACAAGCATGTGTACAGGAGTACCTAATAAAGTGGCTACTGAGTTTATATTCAGAGGATGCCTGATACCTGCAGCGCGGACTGTTGCTTTAACTGCGCTTTAAACTTTGTACTTTCTATTTAATGAACCTAAGTTAAGTCAAAGGGACAGTGTAATTATCATCTAAGGATAATACATTCAGGAATTTGCAAGCAATTTGACCGGAAATTTCCAACTCAAATCGTAACCCCGAACAAGTAAAAAGTTCAAATAAAAATCATACCAGTCATAAAATCTCTCATAAGTGCTCTTTACAAATGCTCGTTAAATGTAAGACATAAACCAAGTTAGGCTTAAACAAGATAGTAAATCCCTCTAGCTTTAAAGTATGTTGACTCGAGGTCCCCATGCATACTTGCCTTACGTGTGGTCGAAAGATTAAATTTCATTATTTCGCAATTTAAATCATTTCAAGCCAGTCTTTTTATAGATCAGTCATAAACCTAATCAGATTAACTTTTTTTTTTTTTTTTGCAATGTGAAAATGAGGATCATAAAAGTTAATGTCCCGACCAGTGTCCTCTTAAATCAGTCCTGCTATCAAAATTCAAAGGACCTTGCAATGTCCACAACTGAATCCAGAGTTTAAAAAGAACAAAAAGTGGATATATACTTCGTCCAGCTACCACCATTACATAACAGCTGACCATCACAGGAGCAGAACCTCAGTTTCATACAGTGACTGCTGCTGACTTTTGATAAAAGCAAACACACCATTTTTTGGGTGACTCCAACGGTATTTTCTGTGCAGATTAGTGCCCGATCTTCCCTCTAGTAACAGTTGACTGCCTGGCTGTCTTTACTGAGGCCTCTATGTCGTCAGAACGGAGATAAAAGGAGCTAAAGGCATCTTTTTCCCATTACCCAGCAAGCACAGGTAAAGAGCCCCCAATATATTTGATTTTTATTTCCAAAGACACATTTTCTCTTTGGATTTGGCCTTAGAGTTAGGCCTCAGAGGCTTTCCCAGCAAGATACAAATTGAATTTATTATTTGTAAGCTACACAGACCAATACCCTCCGGGAAGATCGTATCTTGAGCTAATCCTCGGTTTTCCTGTGGCCTTGGTGTTTTGTTTCTCAGCTGGCCTTCTCTGGACTGACATTATACTGCTACTGCAAAAAATTTTCATAGCCCTTGAAATGGAGACAATGAAGTAATCCAATATTTCCTTGCTTTTAAGATGCAGGAAGACCATCCAACTGATATTGCTCACTCTTCAACAGTAGAGGAAAATACATTTTTCTGTCCTGAGAGTATATGTAAATTAGGCTGGATGTGCACACAGGCCTTTTTTATTCACTCTTTAATGGTAACCATGACTACATTGAGTGAAGGTCACACTCATAACTACTATATTGCCTTAAGTTTTCACTAAATAATGCAATATGGGGGGGGGGGACACTTAATGAAATAAAGTATGCTCATTATAATATATGGTATGTAATTGTATCTCACTGTAACTGAGCAACGAAAGTGAACTGTTATGTGTCTTGTAGGTCCTGAGGCAGTTTCTCATGATGATTTCCATGCTATACTCCCACATAAATAAATTGCATGCTTTCCCCTCTGTTCCAATTACTTCCATTTTATGTGTTACTGGACACATTTTTTTCCACTGAACCATTTTATAATTTTTCCAAAGTCATCAGCCATTTAAAAAAGCATATTATCATTGTAGCATGTGAGTATTATTATATTCCAGTGATTTAAAAATATTTTTTCAAATGCAAACATTCATGGACAGATTGGCAGTTAATGACATCCAGTGGGTCCAGCTAAGTTGTGACCAGCCTAAACCCCACTTGGAGGTACATTGCATCCATGGAAACTTAAATCAAAACAGCTGTGGCTATGATGAAGTGTTCAGAGAGAAAATAAAGATATTCCATCAATATACTCATATTGTTCGGTCCACATTAACTCATAATTATGGTCTCAGCCAGGGTTCTATAGCCAGGCAAAATGTAATGAGATAATGTGGTTTCTTCAAAACTGAGACAAAGCAAAACATTATGGAGCAACTTTGGACAATTACAACAAGTTCAAATGAACTACGCCCTTCAGACAATGGCGTGTAATTGTTGAGTGCCTGTGCAGGGAGAACATACATCCATCCTCAGAAAAACGTGCTTCATAGAAAAACTCCTACCACTTATCCTGACCAAGGAACTAGCTTTAGAACTGGAGTTGATCCCCAGCGCTGCTCTGTGGCTGCCCACTGCTCCTAACAATAGGATGGGTTAAATGCAGGGGACAAATTACCCTATGGGGCTCAATAAAGTCTATCTATCTATGTATCTTTCTTTTGCAAAATCAAGCGCCACTATTGCCTGAGCACTGACAGGTAGAATATGCATGTCAAGTTTCATGACGATATGTTAAGTAATACCGGAGGAGTGGCACTTCAAAGTTAGCGTCCACACTAAGAAGAACAACAAGAAGAACAACAGCAAGAAGGAGAAACTGAGTGACTTTTTTTTATCCCTCGCCTGAGGACAAAAAGAGAAAATTGAACTAAGCAAAGAGGGAAATTGCTTGGAGCACTGGAACAAAGGTGGAGGTCCGTTCAATGCTTTGACCTCTGAGGTAATGGATGGAACTCAAATGGGTTGGCAGTGATTGCTTGCCCTGCAGATTTCTGGTAAAGCACTTGAAATATTTGCTGGTAAGACACTGTGGCATTTAATTCCCTTTGGATTCCTGGTTTTTATCTGAGAGACTGATTGATTCCTTTACTGGGGCTATTTATTCAGTGAAATTACAGGCTATTTTAAGGTGCAACGCTGGTTTGAGGCAATATTGCTGGAATGTAACCAGTGCTCATCTAACAGTAGCCACAGATACTCGATACTCAGGAATGAAAAAAGCTTACGTTTTCATTATTTAACTCTGTCCAGTTTGTTCCTCCCTTGATATAAACTATGCCGTCCGCATCAAAAGGGTTCCCTCCATTATTAACATATCAGTGCTGGGTAGCTCACTGGGCTTGCTTTCAGCACAAGAACATGGGTAAATATCCGGGCACAATGTTGTACTGTCTTTCAACCTCGAAGAAGAGCTTGCTTTGAAAGCCTGTCATTGAGCAGTTATATTATGTACAAAATTCATAAAAATAGTAATAATAAAAACAACCATTCTGTCAATATCGAAATAGAATGCATGCTAATATACACAATTGTGCAATCGCCTCAATTAATTAAAAAAAAGCAATTATATAATATCAGAAAACATAAATCTTTTTATAAATATGGGCTATTTCCATTATTACAGTATGAAATTGTTACACACAATAAGTATTTTTTTCACTGGGCATGCTGGAAACCTGAAGTGCCATGGGGTTAAATGAAATATTAAGACAAAAAAAAACACGATTCAACTCAAAGCTGGCCCAGGTGATTTTACCTTAACGTATTTGTGAAATTTCTGTGAACGATTTTGTCATCCTGTGCGTCCAAAATATCATGAATGTCACTGGATATTTATTGCAAGTAACATAAATTTGTCACTGGCACAAGAGTACCCAATACTTCATTCAAATATCCAGCCCTGAAGTTCAGGGCCTACTGCCTTTACCTATTCCTGACACCAGGACTCAGTATTGGCCATGTGTCCTCAAATGTCACATTAGCAAGATGCTTCCCCGCAATTAGAGGTTAATATCGCAGTCGTTCAAGTGCTGTAACAGGTTGCTACTGTTGTAATGTCATAATCAATCAAGGAAGGGCAAAACTGACAGGGACACGCCATAAATCAGTCCTCAAGGAATTAGTACTCCGCGAGCCTATGGCCAACAGTCTTAATTTGTTATTGTGTTTCTCATTGGGAGCCAAACAACAAATGCAGAGAGTGATCGAATTTGCCTCGTCAACCACTGAACTCACACCATTGATTTGTCTCATATACACAACTAATGTCTGCGCTGGGAGCTAACCAAGGTGACCCCAGAGACACATAAAAGGTTTGTAATACAAACAGGTCTTCATTTTTGTGAATGTTTCCGAAATCCCAATTGTCCCTGATGATAATTTTCCACAAAGCATCAACATTTCTTTGTGGGGTACCCAGTGTGTGGCCAGCATTACACCTATTGCAATTGCAACATACAATACAACCTGATTTTGTTCAGCTTGAAAACCTTCATTGGCAGTGAGTGACAGTGGATTCCCTCGTTTCCCCATGTTTGTTTGTTTGTTTGTTTATTCACTTATATATTTTCTTATTTGTTTGTTTGTTTGTTTTTTATGTTGATTGAACCTTAATAAGAATAGGAATGTTAACAGCCGATGACTCTGCAAACTTGCATTCTAATATGACAGATTTATATGGAGATCAACTCAGATATTTCATCCTGCCAAACTATTACATATAATTTTCTAGTCCAAAATGTCTTCTTTTTGCCTTTCAGAAATATCAATTAACGGAGAATTTCAGGATGATGAACAGATTAAGAGGGGAGTGCAGTGGAAAGCACTGTTACCTCAAAGCAGGACAGTCTTTAGCTCGAACCTGGCCTGGGTCTCACTAAGCAGTGCTTGCATCTTCTCTCAAGGTTAGTGAGGGATTGCTCTTGGTACTCTTTTAGTGCTCACAGTCCAAAGACACAGATGCTCAGGCCAGATCAGTTTCACAATGTAAGGAAACGGTTTTGGGACGTGGCAGGGAAACCTTGCAGCGGTGTGAACTGGCCCATCTCAGCTAGACTCAAACTGGCTGGCAGTTACCAGCATCTCAGCCAGTAGAATTGCAGTGGCCCATCAATTTGTTTGTGACAGATACAAATTCTCAGGTGGATGAAATGCTAGTTATGCATGAGGAAACGACAGGCTCTCCTTATCAATATGATTTAGCGACAGCAGTGTTTGTGTGACACAAGCCTTAAAATATACTCTCCATCACTATATTTATTCAAATTTTAAGATACTATAAAGTGTTCAGTTACCAACGACCAGTAAAGCCGGCAGGAAGAGAAACGAAGTTCAAAGAATCGTTGCTATGGAAACGATGCTCCGTCTCGTCTCGTTGAATTGGTGTGAACTGGCAGGTTTTCAGATGGTTCCAGACCATACGCACTGAGGTTGTTTTGGAAGTAGCTGCACGTCTGAACTCGGCTCATTGTGAATCTTTGGTTTGAATCTTTAGTTTGGCCTTTAGGCTAATTGGAAACTCCAAATTGCCCATAGGCATGAAAGTGAGTGAATGCCCTGTGATGGACTGATGAAATTCAGAGTGTATTGCCTCTCCTGCAATGCATGCTGGGATGGGCTCTCATGAATTACGAGTTAGAAATAATAATGTTACACACTAGATGGATTAATTAACGATCTTTGCTGGTCTTAGCCCTGAATACAACCTTGGTACTGCTGTCATGGATGTGTCCCCAGGTAAAGAGAGAGCGCACACACACTACTTTCCTGTCTTTTTATCTTTAGCCAATTTCTACAAGTGGTATCAGCGTACATCTTCGCCCTCCCTACTACAAATGAATCACAGTGTTGGCTCATGTGCATGTCTATGTAGAACACAGAAAAAGTGCGAAAACAAGCCCTGTCACGTGTCAGCAGCTCACAGCCCATTTTTATTCTTATTTATTTATTTATTTTCAAGTTTACAAGAGATTATAAGGGGCTCTATCAGAAAATTGAAAATCCAATGAGTGTTTCACTAAGTTGCTGTAATTCCTCAATGCAATTTCAATCTTCCACAAATTAGAGCCCATTTATTGCTCAGCAGAGTGACAGCCAGATAAATGAGGTTTTTATGATGTATTTAATGGGCCTTCAGTGTTTTTTCTTTTCTTTTTTTTCTCTCCTGTATTAAAAGCCTGTTGATTAGAATGTTGCACTCATATTTGAAGAAGTGTGACAAGGTTTCAGGAGTTATACTGATGTTCCAGGAGTGCTAAGCAACACTATTCAGTGGTGTAAATTGGTGTAAACAGTTGTAAATTTGTATT
This sequence comes from Gymnothorax javanicus, assembly GCA_029692085.1. Taxonomy (NCBI): domain Eukaryota; kingdom Metazoa; phylum Chordata; class Actinopteri; order Anguilliformes; family Muraenidae; genus Gymnothorax; species Gymnothorax javanicus. The sequence continues at coordinate 10,757,253 of CM056211.1, forward strand.
AAGAGATGATAAGGGGTAAACTGTGGCAGTTTAGAAAACTATGATATTGCTGAATATATTAAAACATCCATCCATCCATCCATCCATCCATCCATCCATCCATCCATTATCAAAACCATTTCTCCTCACTAGGGTTACGGGGGAGCTGGAGCCTATACCAGCTAATTATGATTGAAAGGCAGGGACACACCCTGAACAGCTCGCCAATCCATCGCTGGGCGCACACAACATTCACTCACACACACATATGCCATGAATGCCAGTCATATTATTCTGACATGCATTTCTTTAGTCTGTGGGAGGAAACTGGTTTACCCGGAGGAAACTCACGCAAGCGCAGGGAGAACATACTAACGCTGCAACCTTCTTGCTGCGAGGCAGTGCTACCCACTGCACCACAGTGTCACCCATTATTAAAACAATCTTTGCAAATGTACGGATGTGATGTTATAACACGCACGTGCACACATAGGGGTAAAGTAGTGGGGAAGACTATCATGCTCCTCGATCTACCAGATAACAAAACATAAAAACGGCGTTGAGTCAGAAGACCAACACGTTCACTTCCGCTTTGATAAATAATTCATTATAACACTATGCTTATTAGCACCACTAGTACATGTCTTTTGTTTCATTAGTAAACAGCATTATGTGGAAAAAATGGGGCTTTTCCTGAAAGCTTTAACAACACTGTAAAACCAAATCTTTACGTCCTAAACACTTTTTTGTAACACTTTTTAAACATGTCACAGTGATTCGATTCAGTTTTAAAGTGTATTCCACAAATCTGAAAAACCTTGATCGCAACATCCAATAAACATCAGTGTTTTGAATGAGAACACCTATTTACAAAAATAATCACCGGGCATTTAGCTTTTACACGCTGGTGTTTAGATCATAAACATGTCACATGTTCCACAGTTTTACAGTGAAGGAAGCAAAGTTTGTGACTCAGCTTTGGGAGGGGTTCCCTGAGAATGAGGGCTGTTGCTTTAAATACAAAACATCAAAACATCAACGAGCTAGAAGGTTAGAAATATTTGACTCACCAGCTAGTTAATTTGCTGTCATGCAGTTGTCAAGTGTCAATGTTAGTTAGCTTGTTTAAGGAAAAAGTAGGATGGCTATTGAACTGATCAAGCTGGAGTGGAGAACATCATTTTTTTTCACGTTCCTGAAACAAGACATCAAATTGAGTGAAAAAAGTTTAGCTAAAGTTTTGCTTTAACAGATAGCAGCTGGCCAAATAATGATTGCATTGGTGCTACCTTGTTAAGTAACTACACATCACCCAGCTATAAAAAAAAAAAAGTTAAACGCACTTGGTTGCGCCAGAGCAATTTAAAAGCTGATGGATGCGATTATATTTCTGCAATTAGTTTTTTTTTTCTTTTTTTGTCAGTTTAAATGTCATTTTTCCATTGATTCGTGAAAATCTAACTGTTTGACTTTTTCACTTTTATAGTTTTGAGAAAGATGTGTCGCAGCCAGATAAACATTCTAATGAAATATTTCATAACATTATGCTTTGAGGGTCCAAATGCAATTTTTAAACAGCCTTGAACATATTTTTTTTCAGATGCTGATTTTTGCACTATCGTCCATTTTGTAATGCACACAAGATGCATCTTTTGTGCCCCCTAGTATGCACTTTCTTGCTGATAAAAGCAGTGTCTTTTGTGGTAGTCTGCACCACCATTAAGGGGGCCCTTTTTGGCTCTCATTTCAACTACTCTCAGAGATTGTAATGTTGGTAATTTTCTACACAAGACTCTTTCTTATTTTATTTTAGCTTTCATTATTCATATCAAAGTGCACCAGACTGTAGCACTTACTTATTTGAATTCAACATTTTTTGAATGCCCCTGTACTCCAGTAACAAAGACAGGTGTCCCTCAGAAAAGCTATTTTGAATCTCAGTGGAAATTCTTGGCAATGGCTGAATAAAAGAAAATAAATTACAATTAAGTGAGCAGTTAATTATGAGTGCAGCTAGTTTTGATGGTGGTGCCACCAAGGGATGGGGTGGGGTGCTGTTCCATTTCTAATTTGAGCACCGGTCCTCTCTAGAAGTCTGTGTACGAGTATGATGTGTGGAGACCATACCGTAAAAGAAAAAAAATTACAGTAAAAAAAACTACTACTACTACTACTGTACTTACTTCGCTTCTGCATTTTGGCACCGACAGGAACAGACTTCATATCATGGCTGGCTAACATGACTTAATTGACTTTATGACCGACATTTAGACAATTCGTCTGGATTGCTGCACCATGAATCAACATCTTTTTCTGGACGCGTGTTGTCAATTGTATTGTGTCCTCACAGATACCCAAACACACTTTATTGGGACAACAGTTCTTCCATAAAGCATAACGCATGCTTTGGTTTTGCATTTAATTTCTCAAAACCTCACCATAATATATAATAGTGAACATGACTGTTTGTGCTGTTTTAATGAGTATTCAAGCATTAGGAATATGAATTCTGGAACCAGCATTTACTACCTTTGGCTTTTATCTAAAAATGTACTCAATGTTTGTGACTGCTCAGTTATAGTTTGCCAAAATGAGGATCAATAGCAGGATATGAAAAAAATAAAAAAATACACCAAAGTGGAAACTGTTATTGTGCATCATAGGGTGCTATCAGTGAAATCACTGTAAGTGTATGCATGTACATGAATATAATTGTTCAGTTGTTGAAAAAGCAAGCTGTGGATATTTTCAAGGATGCATGAGGAAGCCTTTGTATGATATCACTGGGTTCACCCCATCCTATTGTACTAGAACCCATTGTAATAACCATGTTATGAGGCACAGAAAAAGACAAAGTTACAATGATACTAAGTGGTTTACAATCAGAGTGTGCGCAATTCTGAATTTCGGCTCAACCACCCATTTATACCGCTGTCATTACTAATGCTTTCTATCCTGCAACTGAGTCATCAACCTCTTACTGTCCTCACTGATTTCCATGCTACTGCAGTATATGTCCCTGAGCGACATGGCATATGCACATAACCACACTATAAATGCATCCACTCTACACTCCTATGCCAATCCTCTCTTAAATTGGCACCTTATACCCAACCCTTTGTTTGCAACTTGGTATGTCAGTGCACTCAGACATTTACATATAAATTATGGGAAGAAAACAATGGCTGCATGTAGATGAGCCCTGAGCTGGCTTGTGGCCAGTAGACAGAAGGTGTAGCTTCTTTGCTTCATTTTTGCAGGTACTACAAAATCACAGATGGTGAAAATTTCCTATTTTGTTTTTAACTTTTATTTTTACATAAAAGGTGGTGCCTCTTTTTTTTTTCATTTGAGCAGCGGCCTCTAACACGGCGCAATAACACTATAGTGTAAATTATCACTCAATATAGTAATGACCTAGACAAGGAACCAAATGTAGATTTAGGATACACTCCACAAGGGAGCGTTTATTAACAGAAATATGGTAATAGAACAGGGGAGGCTATAGCCCAAAGCTGAAGAGTGGCAGTCCAGCAAATTTGGTGATAACTGAAGAGGGTAGAGGTGTATCCACAATCAGGTCAGAGGCCATCCCAGGGCAGAGGCCGGGTAGAAAATCCCCAGTTAGAAGCAGGACTGCTTGCCAACAGGACCAAAGGGTTTAACAGGAATGTGGTCCCAATCCTGGAGATAGACGGAGGATTGAGAGGCGTTCCTATTAAATCGACTCAGCTGAGGAAAAGGCAGGGAATACGTATTAACAGGAACGCCAGGAGGCAGTTCCCAATAATTCAATTCAGAAGAGCAATTACATCTCCTTTTCACAATTTAACTCGAAGAAGGAGGAGAAGTTTGGTAAGGACTGTGTTATGATTCTGATCTGTTATGATTCTGCTCTGTTCTGTTCATGTTTTGCCATGCCTTGTTCCATGCCATGTTTTGTTTCTGTTTATTCTGTAATTCCTGCCACAGTCCATTTCCCCAGTCATATTCCGGTCATTGTTTTGCATTTTGCCATGCTTTGCACTTTATCTCCCCTGTCTGGTCTGGTGTTATGTGACAGCTTATTTCCCCCAGTATTGTGTGCCACGCTTTCAGGTTTTTCATGGTTTCTGGGTTTTCAATAGTTCCTTCTAATCTCGTTTGCTTCCTTCACCTTACTTTTCTATATTACTAACAAGTACTAACAGTTTGTTATTTTAGTTAAAGTTACTAACCAAAACTAACATTGTATATAATACTAACTTACTAACGAGCACTAGGGATTGTACAGCTGCACTTTACTAATTGATTAACAAGCTCTCAGCACTCGCCCTGTTCTAGTCTCCGCCCCTTGTCTTCACTCAATCTACTTTGCTGCGTTTCAGCGGATCCTCCGCACCTGTTTAACTCTGTTCTGCCTCTAATTATCTGTGCACGTTAGAACTCCCTAACCGGAGCTGTATGTTTGTCAATAGGCTGTCTCGTGATCCCTGTCCACGTTTTGGCTTTAGCCAATTTCATGTGGTTAGGTTCTCCCTCGTGTTTTCTCCTTCCTAATTAGTCTGATCCAATTCACCTGTCCCTAATCATAGCATGTGACTTCCCTTGTGTGTATTTAAGCAGTCTTCTCACAGCAGTTCCCCGTCAGAACGTTTGCCTTGGTTTGCCTGTGCTATACTTGTTTTCGCCTCGTATTCTTTGTGATTCACTTCTGACTGGACCGTCCCTGATTACGATTTTGGCTCTGTTTTGGGTTACCTTCTGCATCTGTGTATCGAACCCTTTTTGCCCGACTACGAGTACTGTGATTGCTGCCCTGTTGACGACTCGGATTTCGTCCTCTGGATTTTTGGTTTTTGGATTGTGGACTCTGTACTGTTGCCTCCTGCTCTGCGGGGGTTTTCCCCCTTCCATAATAAAATCCAGTTTTACTGCACTGCTTGGTTCTCGCGACTGGTTCCTGAGCGATACCTCACAGACTGAACCTTGACAATCCAACAACAACACTGACACCAAAAGGAAATTATATAGACAGGACATTCCACAAAACAGCGATACAAATGATAACATCAGGAAGCAAGGGGAAAGATAAAGCAATAAATCAATTAAAGGAGACAAACCGCCAAACACAAGAAGACCGCAGGAACAGGGGAAGCGCCAATTACTGATACACAGGGATTGTGACACTCTATACAGTACGTTAACATTTGGACCTCAAGAAGTGGTCAGCATTTAAAAATAATAAAAATAATAATAATTTGCATTTAATTTGTGAAATAACACAAACTTAATTAGGAACGAGTTTTCAAATTACGGTGTAAAAAAAAAATAAATAAAAACTACAGACTGGAAAAACATTCACCATAAACAACTATCATAAAAATCTGCCTAATTTTTATGAAGTGGCCAGTGCATGCATGTAAACCCAGGTGGGTTCAAACCACTGCCAGGTAAATGGTTAATATTTTTATGCATATGTGTGAACTCTATCTTTGTGACTTGCTATCCCATGAGTGAAACCCTTAGTGGATTGATAAAGTCATGTTATTCAGGAAAGGTAACCCATGACTGTGATTACCACCGAGGGATAAGTGTGAACAACAGCAGCCAAGGGGCATGATTATTTACTAAACAACAGATTGATCGCCTGGTATAAGCCATTTCAGGAGTAAGCAAGAGCTCAACCCAAAAGTCGCTATACTGAACTGTACGCTGTGGCACTTACCAATGACTATAGTGTCAGAAAGAAGATTGAATAATTCATTGTTTTTACAGACCTGCTCAAAGCCTATGACAGTGTACCAAGAGAAAAACGTCTTTATTTAGGCCTGTGTGGAGCTACTATGATTGAGGCACAGATGTCGGTGTATAGTGTAACAGCAAGTATCCTGGGCTCTACCATGATAACGCCGTCCATCAGGGTCATGCAAGGATCCCTACACCCCGCTTTCTGTTTGTGCTGTTTGTGGATATGCTGATCAGAAAGATTAAACAGCAATGTCAGGACCATGAATTCGTGCAACGGCTCAACTTCCTGAAGCTGATGGATGACACTCTTATTATGTCTATATCAAAAGAAAGGTTGACTGATGGACTGAAATACTTAAAGGAATACTGCGATAAACATTGCATGGTTGTTCATGACGGTAAAACACAGTTTATGGCCATTCTGGTATCTGATTGAAGATAGGCAGTCTATTCACCTTGGTTTGTTTATAGTGAGGCATTGTGACAGTTTATACATCTTCTCGGAGCGATCTTAAGTGCTGATGGGAGTGCCAAAACTTCAAAGCCTCATATGTTCAAGAGAAGACAAACCACACAAACTCATATTTATCTGAGATAACGGAGAAAACAAGAGCATGTTGAGAGCAACTGTATTAAGATGACTGAGAAGCTATCTGAAAAGGAAACAAGACACAAGGACCACCAAGCTATCACCCCAGAAATATCCATCCGCCAACTCTATAGAAGCAATTAACTGTGCATTGAGGACCAACTGAGACAAACTCTCACTTGTTTCAGATTGTCCTCTCACTGACTGCCAGTAGAAATGGGAAGGCGAAGACGTACCCCCCATCTGAACAATGAGTGTGTTGCCGCAAGGCTGGTGTTCGAACACATGACGAACACATGCTGTGCCCTCACACACAGGATATCCATGCAAAGCGTGGACATGACTCCACAAAACTCAGCTCACTCGTGGACACAGGTAAAAGAACTTCAGTTGTTATCTGCATATCTTACAGGACTGAAGCGCCAGCTAGATCCTATAGACTCAGTGATAGGACTTCGTATTGCCAATTTTACTTCTTCAGATTATTTTTGAACTTATTGGTTTATTGCACCTAAGAATTTTTGTATATTGTTTGGACCCAAATATTTTTCATTTTCTCTCAATGATTATGGCGGTCATCCATAACCAATAAAATGCATATTGCCATTCCCAGCTGTATCGGAAACCACTTAAAAGGCTGCATTATAATAATCAGATCCTCATTCAGCAGATCCACCTTAATTTAATGTGTTATAAAATCTGTAGCTGTTACCGCAATACAACTGCTACTTCATTATTCTATTACTGTGAGCACACTTAGGCAATTGTGATCAAATATAAATACACATTTCAGAAAGATGAATAGCAATTTAACAGCCCAGGAAAATAAAATCATTAATCTCATTCCATACAAATAAATTTAAATATATGCAATTATGAAATGAAATATTACTTTTAGCATCTGCTAAAATCACCAGTTGAGTCACTGGTTTTTGTTGTTGTTTTTTTTTTTTTTTTTGGTGCTGTAGATTAAAAAAAAAAAAAAAAACATGAAGCACTGAATGTTTATCAAAAAAATTTGTGTAAAATAAAATAAAAATTCTTCTAAAAAACTGTATTTAAATAAATGCAGTAAATACAATAACAAGCCATGACAGAGCCCTGATCCCAACATCAGCAAGGCTGACTGGGAATACTTGAAGAGATAGATACAAGTCAGACTGTGAGCCTCTACTATGCTCAGAACAACCATACAGCCAATAATCTTATGAACCCATAAAACTGCACGGCAGTGTTCCAGATTTTTAGGCAAAGGGTAGTCCCATTAAATATTGATTTGAGTTAGTTTTGAACAGTTAACAGTACTTTATAGTACATTTTTCAATATTTAGAAACCTTTAATTTAATGATTTTGAAAGCATCTTCGCCACACAGAATTGTGCTATATGTGGCGAAAACATTTGCATAATACTGTTAATCAATGTCAGTTAAGGAAAATTTTATGCTGGATTTAACTGAATGTTAATAGGATCTTGATAAAGTAATTACTCATGATAATCAAGGTCTCTTTTCTTCGAAAATTCCAGTGAGACTTAATAAGATCCAGCAGGATTGGCATTGTAAATATCACATTTGGAATTGGTTAGGAAGTAAAACTTATTGCCATGGAATTTTTTTTAGTTTCTTTTTTAGTAGCTATGTAGTTATCTTGACCATAATACTTCATTTTACCTCAGTAAAAATGAGGTATGATGGTACCTATAGAGCAAGAAATTACTGCTATACACAAGTAGAGTGTGGCACACCATCAAAAGAGCCCCGAAACATTTACAACACGTCTGAAACAAACCACCTTTGCATTTTACCTATTTTACGTTAGTAAACAGGCTTTGGGAGACCATAGGGTACAACATATTTCACTGTTGCTATGACTGCACAACCATAAGCTTGTCAATGGCGGCTGTAACACAAAAACAGGTCAGCTGAAAAAACCTAAGTAATATATGGATGACTCACTGATTGACTCAGTGTCCAAGTCCTTTGACATCAGTCCAAAACAAGTGAAATCTTCCCACCATGTTTCATGTTGAAACGGGTACCTCAAGTGGTGTGCACTGCATAAAGCCAGTTTTGCAAATGAACTGAAGCAGAGGAATACTGGCAGAGCAACATTCAAACTGTGAAAACTGTGAAACAAGCTGAAAGAAATGAAGCTGATGAAATACATACACTCCAAGTAACACATCCAATTTCATTTTATCTCCATAATCACTGAAGAAAACTATAAAACATTTGAAATGATGCTGCCCACTTTAGGCCAGTTTAATGTCATACTTCCACGAGGCTCCATTTGTTCATTTGCTACTTATCAAGAACAGTAGATGTGATAATTGTTCCTAAGACGTACATGATGGTAGACCACAGCTGAAATGTCATGTGCTGCAGTTTTTGCAATATCTGACCAGTGGCATTTAAAGTAATGACCATGAGTTGAGCCAAGAGCCATGGCAATCCTTACACATTTCCTAATACAAGCATTGCAATGCTTCCCTCTAAGTAGTTTTTTTTAATGGAAAATAAGATTTTATATAGAGTTATTTTTCTATATTCTACATCGTACTTTTTTTTAAAAATCTGAACTCATCATTTTTAGGATCACCTCTGAATAACCTTGAAATATACAGTAATTGTCAGCTTAAAAAAAAAAAAAAAGATTAAATTTACTTTGGAAGCACCATAATGATAATGCATGACCCGCAGACTTCTCACAGCTGTTTTGCAACTATGCCATATGATAATATGCTATAAATTAGTCCGTGTAATTATGTACTAATACATGAATTGTATAATGCAGTTTCATTGTGGCTATGTGGCAGATTGGAGATATAACATGCGATAAAGTATTTCACCAATTAGCGAGGCAGCTATCAGGGAACAGCTGAGTAATTAAGGCTAGCAAGAAGATATGGAGAATCGCAGCCATTAATTGTTTGATTTTGAGCAGTGACACCTCACCCAATATCAAGCAGCAGTCAACACTGGCTGGCAGAGGTCACCTTTACAAGAGAGCCAAGTGCACCATTCCATTTTTGGTTATACTCTCAGGTTTTAATTATCATTCAGTAAAGAAGTAATTAGCATTCACTGACGTCTCCCACAGTCGGAAGATAATCACCAATTTGTTCGATTCATACAGATAGTTGAGCTAAAGAAGACAAGATTAGAAACTTCAAACATCTGAGATGAAAAAAAAACTGTCTACCATAATTGCAGAGGGGGTGCTTATTAACAACTCAATTAAAAATGGCAAATTAAACTTTATGGTCGGTTATCCTCTGCTGCATAAATTATTCTCTGCATATTGTGATAGAGGGAAGTGGATAATTCCCACAACAAAATGAACATCTAAGCTGAGGTAGGGTTTATTAATTCTGATGAAAATCCTTTTAACCGAAAATTAAAATTAGCTGCTCATTGGCATGCTGGGCTGAACATAATTACACATTGCATGGCATTTAGTGCAGACACAAGTACAGTACGAACTTACACTTTTTAACGCAAAACAAAACGTTGTGTTTAAAGATGGGTTTGGGAGATAATGCTCATTGTATTTTTGATTCCAGAGATAGCTTAATATTACATAAAGGTATACATTTTTACTCCGATGCTACGGATCACTTTATAACCATCCATAACTTTTATACAATCCCGCAGAATAATTTGTCTTGTCTCAATCTGAGATAGCAACATACACGGCAGAATCAGATATTTGTAAAGCCCTATTTGGATTATAGGATTGGCGCAGGTCCTGCATGCTCCACTGCCAAAGATCAAAGATCCAATACCTTCAGACTGCAACCTTCTCCCATCTCAAGTCCATCCACATTTATTCCTTTCACCCTCAAATATTTCCTATTTTGCAAGAGTATCTCCACCTGTTGCCCAAACAATATGAACATCCAGTCCTTAGTTCAGTCAGGTGAAGGCATGTATTTGGTTCAAATATTTATTGGTATGAAGATGTCATAACATTAACTCTAACGGAAGGTTCTGCTTCGAAGGTGGTCCCAAACCCTGAGGCACAGCTATAACATAAAGCAATAGGTTGGGAGCAGAACTTCTGAATCTCCCCAATATCAAAAAGGACCGAATCCCATACTTGGGTTGTTTTGCTGGAGAGCCTGCGGCATGGTGGCGCAGTGGTTAGCATTGCCCCTCACAGCAAGAAGGTCGTGGGTTTGAATTCTGCCTGGGGCCTTTCTGTGTGGAGTTGCATGTCCTCCCTGTGTTTGCGTGGGTTTCCTCCGGGTACTCCGGTTTCCTCCCACAGTCCAAAGATATGCATATCAGGCTAATTGGAGACACTAAATTGCCCATAAGTATGGATGTGAGAGCGAAAGGTGTGTGCATCCTGTGATGGATTAGCGAGCTGCCCAGGGTGGGTCCCTGTCTTTCGCCCGTAGTCAGCTGGGATAGGCCCCAGATCTCCCCGCTTCCCTAGTGAGTAATAAGCAGCGAGTATAGAGGATGGATGGATGATTGCGATTGCGGTAAATGAGTGCATATGACTCCAATTCTTCAAGATAACCTTCAGCATTTTATTTAAGTTCTGTAAGCTAGATAACCATAGCTGTGGTGAATACTGCAGCACTATATTTTGAAAAGGTAGTAACATCATCTTAGCAAACTCTCAGTTTGATTTTGCTTAGCACCTAGCAAGGTGGCTAATACCAATGTGTTCCTGTCCCTTTGACAGCTAACGTAGCCATTCTAGCTGAATCATTTGCTAACATGAAGTCATGGTTTGAGCAAACTATTCATTTTTAGATCTGCAACGGCAGTGGAATGTTAAATGCTATTGTCTTCAATGTTTCATAATACTGTTACATATTTACTACATTTCCCAGTGTAAAACCAAAGAAATTTTCTCTCAAACGCCATGTTTTTTACTGACAGGTTTGCACTTGCCCAAAGCCTCAAACGACAAATCAATTTGATTAGCCCCAATGCTTACATGCGCCTGTACTCCATCATGGCGCATTAATGAAAAGCAATTACCCAGCCAGTATGTATCATGTGACTTTTAAACTTACATGAATAATAGGAAAGATCCTAGATCTGGGAGTACATCATATGGTGTATATTGTTATGATCACAAAAGGATATAAATCTCCTTTTCAACTCATAACTTGAAGTCATGGTAATTACATGATTACATCATGCAACATGATGGAGAGCAGGTTCATGTTAACGATGGGTGAGAACACAATTTCCTGTGGTTTGAGGCTTTTGGTGAACACAGACATTTCAATTACAAATGGATTTTTACAGTCTAACGGTCCTGTGAACAGCCTGAAATTGCCGAATATTTTAAATTCTTCCACTCCCTGCTCTGCTAAACCATTCATTTTCGCCACAGCATTGTTTCCATCAAAATCCTTTGCATATTCAGTATTTCTGTTTTACTGTGGGTTTATGCAACACCTATTGGCAGATTCCATGACCTTGCGAAGGATTTCTTTTCAAATGAAAAACACAAGGAAGAGTCAGGAGTTACTGAGGAGCAAGCTTCGTCTCCTATGGTTACCGAGGCAAAATGAAAGTGTATTATGGGCTCTCTCCGGCAAAGCTGCAACCTTTCATTGGTGCTATACTGGTTCCAAATCATTTTTAATTTGTGGATCTGACTTCAGCTGATTTTTTTTCTCTTCAGTTTTTTATTCTTCTTTTCATGTGTACATTCAGAAAACGTTCAGGGGTTCCACAGGCATTTGATTGCTACTAAAATGCTGGAAAAATATGATGAAATCGCTTCCCAATGACCAATTATTTCTCTCTACAAATCGTTTAGATATGTGCTAAACATTTGTGACGATTTACGCATTAGTCTGCAAAATTTCTCCTGAAAAAGTCAACCTGGCATCTTATATCATTACTATTATTATTATTATTATTATTCTTATTATTATTATGCATTATAAAGAGGGGGAGTGAAAGGAGTGAAGGGAAAGGACGATATAAGATAATAAAAGAAAGTGTGAGAGCTGGTACTGTATCATCAGCACTGATTTACAGTGATGGAACTCCCAGAGAAATATCTGATAAAGCCATCAAAATAAATTAAAGTGGGCTTTAGATCCTCAAGGCAGTTGCTGCATATACACCCTCTTCAGTTACAAGCATGTAAAAGGGCAAGTCCTACTGTAAGAAGGTGTTGCACTGCTCCCGGGAGAATATCTCTAATTACTAACTAATTACTAACCCATTGGCATCTTTTCTGTGACACTATAATTAATCCACAGCTAACTTGCTTACAAAGCTGTGTTGAAAATAACCAGCACATTACCATTCCTTGGAGAACAAATGACAGCCAAATAACCTTAAATCTTTTGGTGGAATGAGGATCTCAAGGTCATACGGGACCCTTAAGGAACATCTTATTGCACACAGAAGGAAGGTCATCAAGAGGCTGCTAAACGACACTATATGTCACAAAGTGCCTCATATAAAGCAACACCTGTAATGTGGCAGGCCAATTCATCAAGTAAGACTAAATAATTCTCATGATCTGCCTTTAATTTACAGAAAATTAACTGCCTACTATGTATGATCAATCTATTCCTTATTTTTTAATGAATGTGTGTCAGCTTTTCCTCAAAGATGATTTAGGCATTACACTGCACAAATGCTGAGACAATTTAATCCTCATTTTAAATGTGTAAACTGGTTTATCTATGCAGAATACAGTAAATTCAGTGGAAAGGGTATTATTATATTCTATTCAAGTGCAGTTGCTTTAAAAAAATGTTATTTAAGTACAACTAAAAGTACAAGTCTATAAATCTACTCAAGCAAAACTAAAAAGTACTTCATTTGTAATTTACTTAAAAGTACTGAGTATTTTCATACCTGAGAGTGTGGAGCGATAGGGGTCAAAAGAAAAATATGATCTATCCTTTCTGTGCACAGAAAAAATGACAAGCGGATAGGAATCTTAAACCAGCAAGTTTAATTGCAGGAACATCATTCTAATACAGTGCAATGCAACAGCAAATATAGGATGTAATGTGGAGTCATTAAAACAGAGAGCAGCCAGCACCTTGCAATAATTTTTTGTCGTTTCAAGCTAGGCTTGAAAAGCAAGACAGCATGGGGAGGTAAGCAACTGTATATTGCATTTAGTAAGCTTGCCTAGCTAGCTATCAAGTTAGGAAGCGAGCGCCAAGTTAAAATTACTGCTAAATTAGCTCATAATCTAAGGGTGTATACACACATGTGGCTTGCTTGCTTTGTTCCGATTTAGGGGCAAAAATGATACAATTGTTGCATTTGTCCACTGGCTCGTCTGTGCTCACACGGCAACAGTCTCTACTGGTCCAAAGTTGTTAACAAATGCCATGCGCGAACAAACTGTTCTGTCATTGGTCAGAAATCTTACCCGGAAAGGAAGGGTCGTTTCTTCTTCTGTGTGAATCTGAGTGTGAACTACAGCTATGAGTCAGTTGTGCCGGTTGCTGAGACGATTGTGTTCTCACTGCAAACAAACCGCTCTAGGGTTCGAATGAAAGCGAGCCGAGACCACTCTTTTTTGGCGATCTCGGCCCACTTGTTTTGTTCCGCATCAGAGTGCGTTTGCTGTGTTCGCATCAGCCCAAATGAAGCGATCTCTGGGGGAAAACACTCCCTGTGTCAGAACAATTGCTCCAAACGAGCCAAGTGTGAATACACCCTAACCTTCTTGCGATTTTTAGTTTCGCCGCGAGTCACCCATTCTGCTAGGTACCGCCTCGAGCTTATGTATCGTTCAACATGCGAGCGCTTGGAATACATTGTAACTTTTCGCATGTTGAACGCACCTAAAGTCCCAAGCACCTCGAAAGCATTTAGGAATCATTTGGGAAGCAGTCTTCGGATACATAAAGTTACAGACAGCTCGTCTTCATATCATTTTTGTGAGGAAATCTGCAAGGGCAACATTCGTCTGTTTTTAAATGCTTCCCATATGGTTCCTAAATTATGCTTCCGACTTTTAGTAGCGCCCCCAATATCAACAGATGGTTGCATTAGCACAATTAGCATTTTGATTAGGGTCATTCCATAAAAAAGAGAGCCAAAGTGTGACATGACTTTTCAAATTTGAAACACAGATTTTGCATGAAGTACTGGTTCACTTTTGTTGACGTTCCCATGAGTCAAAATGTGACACAAGTTAAATGGCAAGATTTACTGTGGGATGCAAGAGGCAAGGTGTTGAACGTTCAGCGTTGCTGATGTAACAAGGACATAAAACTAACACAAAAGTATGCAATAAAAATTTTATTTCAAAATATTACAAAGTCTAAACTTGTTCAATTAGTATAACAGAGAACTTAAAACAAACCAGCAGTTTGGCAATGCCCAATTGTGCTCTAATAAGGTCTGAACATGTTTGGCAGGGCTTTGATAAGTCGCTCATTGGTCATGTTCATCTGTGGACGGAACAAATGCAATATTGTGGACAAAATTAAATGAGAAGGCAGCCCATGTAAGTACACATCAGCTCTGAAAATATTTTAGAGTAGACTAGTTTCTAAATGCAAAATTTGTCATCTGGATTGTACCACATGACAAATGTTGTGAATGTAACATGGACACGAAAAATGGTCGACTTAGCAAATGCGTCACCTGTCTTCACCCTACGCCCTTTTTGATATTGAAAACCACTAATTATTCAATTTACAATGGTACAACTAATGGTCAACAGGATGAATTTGTTGATTTCAACTCCTCAGCAGGAGCATGCAGTTAAACATTCAACACAATTCTGGGCTGAAATACAGGAACTTCACAAAAAGCAACCCTACATTTGCTGTGCAACATTTATTAAAAAAAAAAAAGTAAATGTGAAACAGGCAATTTAGCCCTAACAACTTCCATCAAAATTCTTTTTTATTTTGAAAAATTTATCCTTTCTTTTTTCCAAAAGTCGTTGAACGCAACATGGACACAATAACAGCAGTGACTGGCCATGTCCCAGTTGGGTTTGCCACAACCCTCACAAAAATACACCTAACTGCTGAGTGGCGCTTTCATTGAGAAAATATATGGATGAGAGGTGCTGGTAGACATGTAAACAATAGTGGTGGGACGCGATTAAAAAAATCAATCTAATTAATTTAAGGCTTTGTAATTAATTAATCTCGATTAATCACATTTTTATCAAATACCAATTTTTGACACAATAAGCAAAGTTTTTCAATTCAAATAAATTTTGGTTGACGACTGAATCAATGAATTGACATATGTGATCTTAAACAACAAATATGTTCATTTTTCATCTATATTTATCAGTGCATTTTTCATCTGTGTACTACATTCACTGATTAGTGCCAACTCCCAAGTGCAATTATAGCCTTTTTATTCAACATTTTAAGACTTAAGGTGCATTAACGCCACCTATCGGGCTAAAGTGTGTGCATCAGTGTTACTGGTGTGCCAGAAATGAGGGAACTGAGAAAGGTGCGATTAAATGCGTTATTTTTTAGCGCATTATTTTTCCTGTAATTAATCAATCCAAATTAACTTCTGCGACCAAAAACGATGCACCACTCCTTCAAACACGTGAAACGGCAGGCCAAATTATGAATCCCTATAGAAAACATACCTGTGTTGAAAATCGGTGATTTACCAAAAGATTTTAGTGATTCAACGTCACTCCATTTGAACGCAACTTTCTGGGGCACAAAAATACTAACTAGGTTCAAAAGGAAATCCATATCTATGACCACTGTGAGACCCCAAGGGTATATAGCAGATCGGGCAGCGAGCCCGGCTCGTGTTGAACGTAACTTGGAAAAATATGACGCGAAAAATTTTGCTCCACAAAAAGAAGAATTTTATAAAAACCCGTATGTTTTCTGAGATAATATTTTGGACGGTTATGCAACAGATTAATATTTAGACGTTGGTGCAAAAAGCTAGATAGTATATTATGTTTCCTGGGTTTTCTCCGCACTGTGTCAACATAACTTTTCAGGACACCATGAGTTACGTTTGCAACAATATTTTAAGCGCTAATTGCAGTGTTATACATCTGGATTTCCCAGTTAATTGCCGTTGTGGGTTAATCACTTGGAATTGATGTTAAGAACAAATGCCAATTCAGCCAGACTTTTATTTAAAAATTTGTAGAATTTTACATTCAAAGTCTAAAGGCAATGAATGTCACAAATTTGGACACTTTTTATCCACAAGTTTTTCAAAGACATGCAGTTTTTTTTATTTATCTTTTTCAGAAGACCAATTATATTGCCTGTGTTAGCTTTTTTTATATACTCTGGCCTTCATGCATGGCATTTTCTATAGGTGGCATCCAATTTTGTAAATCATATAGTCCTGTAAAAAATGCAGGGTCTCTGGCTCTCTATTTCATGGAATGACCCATTATTCAAAAACCCTCTGGCTAAACTCAGGTATATTAGTGTAGCCTGGACTCACGCATCTAAGGCTTGAGGCTCCAGGGAAAACACATATGGAAAGAAATTCACCTCATCTAAGTGATTAATAGATGTACTGATCTGATTTCTTCTTTAAGAGAGAAAATCACCTCATTGCTCCGCATTCTATCAGTCTGACCTAAGATTTTCGTTAATGCGAGGGTCACCCTGCATAGCCTAATGACGTAGCCTCAATTCGCGCATCTTTATCTTGGCCTATAAATTTACTGTTTCTTGGAAAGCCAGTATCATTCCCAGCGTCATTTATTTAAATTGGGACTTGAACTTTGTTGGGAAGATTCTTTTAAGGGAAGCAGTAGACAGAATTGATGCACAGAGCAATTTAGCTGTTATAAAACAAGTAACCATTTGCGCGCGAATCCCGGCTGTGCGCGAGTCCTGGATATTGAGTATACTGGTGCCACTCACTGCCGATGCAATGTAGGTTAGCGAACTTACGTTTACATACTTGCCAGATTTGACGTTGAGTTTTTTCAAAGCAGCTAACTTCTGTTCCTGTGGCAAACACAACTTTCAAATCATGATGAAGCTGTGATCTTTCTTGTCCTCGAAGCCGAAATGGTCTCTCATATATGACCAGTCGGAGCGCCCAATCTTACCCTGGTCCACAACCGAAAGTGCCTACAATGGGCACACAGGTATCAGAACTTGACCTTGAAGCAACTGAAGAGGGTCACCTGGTCCAGTGAGACCTGTTTCTCTTACATCATGTGCGTCAGCCGCATACGTGTGCATCATTTACCTGGGAAAGAGATGGCACCGGGGTGCACTGTGGGAAGAAGATCTGGTTTTGGGTTCAGGTGAGAACTACCATGCTAGAATGTTCTCTTACAGACTAACAACCCCTCCTCTCCCCACTTCTCCTTATCTCTAGCAAATGCCTGGCACAGTAAATAGCAATTTTCCATGTTGTTGAAGCAAGACGGAGAAAAAGCAGCATCTATGAACTTTAGTCGCGGGGTCTCTTCCTTTCACCCCTCCTGCAGCCTCCTTCCTTCCCCACATTGAATGGTATTTGCACTGCATGTTTGCGGACAGGACACTGAAAGTTGGGAGCCATTACACGAACACCCAGTGAAAATGAATAAAATACAGTGGGGAGGAGAACTCACTGGGGAACAAAAAAAATGAAGCAGACATACACACTGCTGCAATCCAGACCTCCCCTTCCCCCTCCGACACATCTCGTAACCTTCGAGCAAATCTGGCAGCACACATCACAAAACAAATAAAATTTTACAAGCTGCAGTGGCCGATTCAACAGGACAAGCTGGCCCCTGCTGATGTTTCTAGCTATCTGTCCCCACAGCTGCCCAGTCATTACCCCTCAAGCACCCCTCCCTCCGACCCTCACTTGATGCTTTATTCTAGCGTTTTGAGGAGGCTATCTGTCACTCTTTGATTTATGTTCAATCAGCAGTTCTTCAGGTATAGTTTTCTGGTCTCTTTGCTTCACTGCAGGAATGTTACATTTTGCTTACACTGCTCACCAGAGTCAGACCTCCAGCTGTTAGCCACTCACTTTCTGATCATAACAATATGCCTGCACCTTGCAGAAAAGTCACAGAAAAAAAAAAACTATTTGACATCCAGATTTCATGGCAAATTCCATCTTCAGATATAACTTGTTATTTTATCCAATAGTACAGGTCTGAATATTTCAAAAAGCCTGGCGAAACAGCCCTGGAACATGCATTAAGTACGCTCTCTGACCACTTGATTAGGTACACCCGCTGAATAGTAAATAGTCTATTTGTATTAACATGCTACCCAAATAATGTGTTTGGTAAACCTGTGTAACTCCAATAATTCTTCATGGATTGAGCAGGGTGCCATAGGTTTTTTTTTTTTTATTTTCTCCATGCTAATTCAATAGCCGCACATGGTTTCCACATACTTCTCAGTCATGAACACGTGCTTCCCTCCCGTTCCACCTCATGCCAAAGGTGCACAATTCGATTGAGATTGGGTCCTAGCAGGCTACTTGAATAAACAGAACATACTGTCATTATTGTGGAATGAGCTTGAGGTGTGCACTATGACACATTATCCTTCAAGAAATCAATTTGATGAAGGTCAGACTGTACCAACAAAGGGCTCCACATGGTCAGCAATGATGCTTATAGACATACTGTTGAAACGACATGATGTTCAGTTTGAATTAACATATATGAAGACCGCTTCCCAGGGAGGGCCCAGGTAAAGAGATGGCTGCCTGGCCAGATATGAAGCAGTCTCTAGCTGAAAGCATTTAAGTTTCCAGTGATTTTGTTATTGGATGTGTGGCTTGGGACCTCTAATTGTTTATGAGACTATTTTCCATCATTTGTAACCAAGACTGCAATAAACTACGTCCATCACTCCCAGTCCCAGTTTTTCCACTGTCGTAGTTAACTGTAAATTAAACAGCAGGTATTGACCGTTGAGTCATAGGCAGCAGAAAGAAGTTAGAAAGAGATATTCTTCAGTATTTGAGGAATATGTCGATAGCTCAGTACTCCGTGTCGGCGCCAGAACTGGAATTTGGGGGAGCACAGACGCCTCCCTTTTAAACAACTATTAGTCCTGGCTAGTTGTCAATCATTTTCCTTTATTGACACGTTTTCCGATCATAGTAATAATCCATTGGCAATTGAAGACATGGCTTCTCTCCCCATGCGATCTAACAGCACAAAATAATGGGCTAAATTCAGTAGGCTACAGAAAAATAATTTTCTTATAAACAGGCCTATGCTTTACGAAAGGCAAACTGCTCTGGAACCTCTGCGCTACTTTATCGGCACATCAGGCCATCTAACCTGCGCCTCATGATCCTTTAAATTGCTGAAATGAAATAAAAGACCGTTTGAAACGCCTTTGTGAAATTCAATAGCGCTGATTTAAATACACTAAAGTGCGCATCTGAATGAATGATAGTCATCTTACTTTCTCGGGAAGAACTAGCAACGCTTGATCGTGTAGAGTGTTTTCGGAGCGAATGTCTTGTTAACTTAGAAAATGATTGAGAACATGTCAGGACAAATAATTGTTTTAAAGGGAGGTCTCTGCGCCCCCCCAAATTCCAGTTCTGGCGCCGACACTGTCAGTACTATTAGCCGTTCTGCGTCTGCCTGTCCTGCTACACTGTCACTTGCAGTCCTTTGCTGGCTTGTCCTCAAATGCTCTCCTGCAGTGTCCAGCTCCGTCCACGGTGTACATGGACGCAGAAGCAGAAGCTGACATGAATTGCAAAAGAACTCCACCGTTTTTGAAACTTTGCCCCAGAGCAGTGACAGCTCATGTGCACAATACAGCTAAATGCTTGGCTAGCAAGCCAGAACTAGCTAACAATTGTCAAGGACCACCAGTAACTGACAAATGAAAAATATAAATTTTTTAAGCGCTCATTGGCCATCAAAACCCGGCCTCATCTAAACAAGAAACTGACAATACCGTCACAGAAACGGACTCGATCAGGGAAAGATCTCAGGTATAGTCCTCGCCGCAGTCAGTACGTAGTCATTCATAGATGACGATAGTGAAATTCAGCTAATTTAATCTGCATGCCATTGGTTTCCTTGGCTGCAAGGCAGTTTAAATTAGCTTGGCAGCAGGAGTTCAACTGGCTATAGGAGAAATTACACTGCACCTTTTATGCTCAAGCAGGGCAAAGATTGCTGGTAAAACCAGCTTCACTAGAGGTTTGAGTCACTTTTAAGAAAGAAAACAAGTAAGATCATTGAAGCAGTTAAAACATGAGAGCATCTGGAATTTTTCATCACTAGGTCTGCCCTTCGTACCATCTCAAAAGCCAAAGCAGTGCTAAGTGCCAGGAATACAGTTTCAGAAAAAACGAAAATTCAATGCAGCTTAAATGATTAGATTTGAAAAATACCCAATGCAAAGTTTAACTCCCAAATTTTACTGAAGTTCTTCAGTAAATAGCATGGATATGTTAAGTAAATGATAATGTTACAGCATAAGCAGAGTTTGTAGGTTGTACTGCAGATGACTTGAAAAGCAGTGTGCTGGAAGAGGCTTTGAAGGCAAATTATATTTCTGTTATAACCAATTGCAGAACAGATATCTCAGCAAAAGGCAATGTTTCATATACTGTCGGCACATATCTGATGAAACATCCAGGAGTTAATCACTGTTTTGCAGAAAAAAACCCTAAACTGCACCAAGTCACTACTCGATAATGCTGACCAAACCTACCCAAACTGGAGAGTATACAAAATGAATGCTTTCAGTGCAAGTGTGAATACAGGTATAGGGCGGAAAAGGGGCACTTTTCAGAAATGGGATAGGTAAAATTTCCCTGCCCCTCTATTGTCAATCCTGTTGGCTAGAATTAGCAATGCTAAGCACGCCAAGGTCATTGCTGACGACTGTGAAAGTCTTCTGCGTTGAGTGCGAAAAATGTATGATTTCAGACCTAAAAGCAAGGAGGAGCTGAAGGCAATATGAAAACAGTTAGGATATGTATTATAAGACCCATCAACTGTTAAACTCAGAGCAGGATGCAACAGATTTATTGGGCATCCTTCTTTCATTCAAATTCTGTGACAGAGCAGGAGCAAAATACTGCGCTATGTATCATCTCACGAAGCATCTCTCGCCCACAGTCAAAAACACTGACATAAAGGAAGGACCAAGTGCATTATGCAGCAAATGGAAGCCTTGTGGCCTTCTGTCACTTCTTGCAGAAACTTTTTCTCTCAAGGTCTCAAGGCTCAGCCTTACACATCCGAAAAATTATCTTATCCTTCCACAAGCAGCAGCAGCAACTGAGAACTGCATTGGGACTGTTAAAGAATTGAAAGCCATTCAAAGAAAAGCCATTCAGAGAAAGGATGATGCAGGTCTTAGTTCCTACAGCACATAGGGCTTAAAGATTCTCGAGCTGAAGGTACAGAGCAGCAGAAAGTGTTGCCAGGAAGCAGGTGGGGGGAAGGCTGCAAGTAGCCATATAAGCATAACCTTCCAAAATGTAGAACTTAAGGGCCCTCAAAGTCATTTACCTTTCAGAAATGACCTGTATCCTGTGATTGAGAAAGGAGCTGATATACTGAGAGGCATAGGAAACACAAGTTGCCTAAATCTGAAAATTGACAGACAAGAAATTTATTGCATGTTGAATCTACCATACACATCCACCAATGCCATGGTACTGTTGGTTCAACTCAGGTTTGTTTCTGAATAAAGTGCCATTTTATCAAAGCACAACAAAACAGAAGTCCTCAAAATGCATGTACATTTTTTCTTATCATAATGTTGCACGTGCAATATGTGTTCCCAGATCCGATAAAACCACAGACATCCCAATACCTGGCAAAACCATCATGCCGCACCTCCGCATTGCACAGAGGAACCGAACAATTGAGCTGGTGACCACTGGGATGATGCAAGATCAGGTTGCTCGCCATTTTCATGTTCATCCATCAACAATTTATCAGCTAGAGATGGGACCAATCAATTCCAGAACCATGTGCCCACGCCTCCCTGCTCAGGGTTTAAACTCTCGTCGGCCATACCAACATCAGACCTTGAATCACCCCCACAGACTTACGCAACATTGTTGGGCAGCAGCTGGAGGTTATTTGGGTCAAAGAAGGGAGAAACATTTTCTTCTCAGATGAATCTCAATTCACCGTCAGTTTCCCTGATGGAGGTTTACGTGTGTACCATCGTGCAGGTGAACGCTTTGCACCGCGTTATTAAGAGAGATCATTTTGGTAGTGTATGTATTATAGTATGGGGAGCCCCTAATTACTGGATTCAGTCCCACTGCATTATTGTGCCTGATAATCTCCCTGCCCAGCGTTACGTTAATGACTTTCACAAACTTCCAGATCTAGGCGATCCAGCTCTACGGGGCTTAAATAATGTGTTTGAGCAGGCCACCTCAAATGTAACAAACTGGATTCATATTTTTGAGTCATTGCTGTAACTTGCCACATATCTCTTACATCTAATCTATACGAGAATCAGAATTGACTCCAAACTTTTCAGCAGTAGAGCATGCAGATAAGAATCTGCACTTAAAGGAATTGAAAATTTTTCAAAGTCTAAAAACTTTGTGATAAATAGTCAAATCAAGAAAAAAAAAAGGTTTTCCCCAAACATTAGTAGAGCCCTTGCTGTGCATTAGCCACATGTACCATCTATGAGGTCACTTTCCTCTAAAAATGCTGGTTGATACTGAGCTTATTATCCTCACCAGCTGTCTGTCTTCCCCCATACCTCATCCCAATTACAGTCTCAAACAAGGGCTTATAAGTGTTGTGGTAGCGTAAATGCAGCCTCACTGCCGCAATTATTATCTATATTGGAGAAATTGCGACCTTTCAAGGTTCTTATCATTGCTCAAAAACCCATTGTCTCTTATTACTGGAATCAATGGCAAGGTAATTGAATGCAGGCAGGAGATGTGATGCAACAGCACAGTCATAAAGTCAGCTGAGTAAATAATCTAATTTACATCAGACAACAACATTGCACTAGGACTGATGACAAAAACAACTAGAGGGCACTCAGAGAGCACATACCTCTGCCAGCAGGTTTTTATCCACTAGCACTTAAAAGTAACTGCAGAGTCCAGATATGTATCCAGATTGGTCAGGCAATTTAATCACCTCTTTCTATTCATACAGTCCAACTTCCCATAAAATTTCATTTAATCCGTTGAATAGTTTTTGAGCAATCCTGCTGACAAGCACACACATAAACACACATAAACACACACACACACACACACACACACACACCCACACACACAAATGATCATGATACCTCCCAGCAGAGGTAGGAATGTGCATGCATCGAGAATTGGCAAATGGCATCATAAATCTGGTATAAATTTTGAGCGATGGCTGTGGGATGCATATCTAAGTGTAACTGCCTGTTGGGGGGTGACTTATCCTTAGGGATACACTAGCAGAGCAGAAATTAATATCACAGATTTTTTAAATTATTATTTTATTTATTATTATTATTATTCAACAGCTCCCAAATAAAGTCTCTCTTGTGTTCATGTCTGATAACCACCCTAACCAACTTACAGGTGATGGTTTATGTGCTGTAGCATGTAAAACCCTGCTAAAGGTGCCTGTTTTACTCTACAGAAGGGTTACCTGCAGACACCCCAATTCCTCCTCTTGCTGTCAAGGTCCAGCTGTTTTGCATGGCTGCGATGACAGTACAATCTGCACTGCAAACAAAGAAGGTAGACTTCTGCTGACGCCACGTTAATTCATTGCATACATTACCATGCATTAGCATACATCACACAGCAAACAACCAGCAAATATTAATGTGCCAAGAAGTATAAATTAGACAACATGACTGGGAATCATTAGATGCAAGCAGAGTTAGCAGGCAGGTTGTAGATACCTAGGTGGAACCAATTAGTCTAATTTTTCATTTACTGCTTAATGAATGAAGCCAAAGACTAATAGTTACAGATTTACATTGAGATGAGAAGATTTAATTAGTCTGAGACCTGAGATAAATGAAGATGCTAACTGGAACTATGCTTATGCTAAGGTAATTTTCCACCATCGGGTATAATTTAATTGTATTATTTAATTGTATTAATTTTGTATGTCTTCCTTGGCATTTCAATTGTCACTTTTATCGTTTCTTCACTGGCAAATGGGAAAAAAAATCCCTCCTGCATTGTTCCAACTATGCAGCACTGAAGTAAAAACAAAAACAAACAAATTTTTATTTTTTTGCTCACAAGCAAATGACATCACAGTGTTCCCTATTTTTTTAACTAAAATTGTAACTTTTTATTTTCCAGTATGTGACGGAACATCATTATGCTGGGTGCTGCTCTGGTTGACTTTTTTAAAAAAATTAATGATTTTTTTTTTTTTTGCCAAATTGTTCCCCAGCAAAAGTGATGCTTTGCTAATGTGCAAGTGTTATACAACACAAACTGTACTCCGGTCCCTGTAGAGTACAGTTATGATCATATTGTAAGCATAGTTTTACGTGTGTGTGGGAGTGTCACTCTCACCAAGCACTTCACAGATGGCACACACAATCTGGACAGCCTGCTGCCTTAGGCCGAGGCCACACGTATACGTGCATTTCTAAAAACGGGGGTTTTCGTCCCCCGCGTTCCAAAAAACTCTCGGTCCACACAAAGCAGCAAAAACACAATTATACCGCTGTCAAAAGCATGCCAAGCCAACAGGCGGTGATGATATAATTTTACGTAAGACCACGTAGGCAAACCAAAAGCCTTAAAAACTTTAAACAATGTGCCCACACTGACATCACAAGCCGGAAACTCCATTTTCACTGTCCAAAATCTTCACCCTGGTAGCGGTTTTGGTAATAGTCTGTTTTCAGTGATCAAAAATGCATTTTCAATACAGACAAAAGGCCAATGTGCATGGAAAATGCTACTCTGTCATTAAATACCAGTATACATGCGGACAGGGCCTAACTCAAGAATGCTAGACTTTTTTTTCCATTAAGGACATATTGTGAAGACGTGAAAAGACCCAACTCCACTGAGGGAAGGACCACTCTGACCCTTCCTCCATGGGCATGTCGGGCTCCAACAGGACCAGCATCTTCCTCAACCACAATGGTCAGAGCTGGGCCACGTTTGTCATCCACATCACTTTCTGACGCCAGAGACCAAACGGGAGAAATCGGCCACCTCATGCGACTCTCTGTGTGCTGTCATTCGGTAAAATTCTCCATCTCAATGCCTGCGAGGTAGGAACTGTATGTAAATTTTAGTTTCCTTATTTTTTAGCATTAGACAGATGAATTAGCACATGCATGTGCTCTCCCGCATCTCTCTCACTTATGCCCCTGTGCACAAAACCAACGAGCCGAAGCGAACTTCCATGTGTATCCACTGCCATGGCCACTTATTTGCATTTTTTGAAATGAGACATTAGGTCGAGTGAGGTCAAAGTCAGTGCATCTTTACTCGTCTTAGTATACGTACACTAAAAACATTAGCATCCTGCATTGAAACATTCACTGCATGGGGAAAAAACAGCAAGTGGATATTTAGTGGGTATTTTATGATCTAAATTTAGTTCT
Organism: Gymnothorax javanicus; assembly: GCA_029692085.1. Classification (NCBI taxonomy): domain Eukaryota; kingdom Metazoa; phylum Chordata; class Actinopteri; order Anguilliformes; family Muraenidae; genus Gymnothorax; species Gymnothorax javanicus. Next base: position 10,783,041 of record CM056211.1, read on the forward strand.
AACACGCTCATGGCAAATCCTTAACGGTTACTCACTCGCCCGGCAGAAACCCATGCTAATGCGGAAATCCAAGTATCTTAATCCTGCTATGCTCTACTTCCACATAATTGCCATAAACACACTGTCATGTGCAGATGGAGATAAATCAGACTGAACAATGTAAGAGAATATACAGCCACGGCACTTCTGAATAATGACCGCCCTTTCTAATAATGCAGCATTTTGGTTATTTAGCCAGGCTAATGCTCACTCTCCCTTCAAACACACTGCAGCGAATGCCTATTTTCGAATCACGCTCTCGGTTCAGACCGCAGGCCAGCTGCTGTCTGTGTATCAGCTAGATGGCACGCACTTTGTGTTTGATGGGATTACAAAGCCGGCGATGTCCATTCCCTGACCGGCAGGACAGCTCCGGGACCAGGCAGATAAACCGTGCCCTCCGAGCCGAGCATGCCGAAGCCAAGGAGGATTTACCTGTTTATCAGGGACACTCCGACTGCTTTCAGTTTCGGAATAATGTCATCGGTGACTCACTTCCCCTGCGTGACACAGGACACTGCTCTGAAGGCAGGCGTGTTTCTCCGCTGGCTGCAATTGAGCCCCTGCGGGAACAGCAACTGATCGCAGAAGCATAAGACAGTCCCATCTACACTACACAGATGTGCAGCAGGTATGAAGAGATGGGGAGTGCTTACTGTTTATGTCTTGATACAGGGAAGAAACTTTTTTTATGGAACATTACGGCATCATAGTCTTAATGTAACATTGAGATGCTCGTGCATTGAAACATATGTAATGATTCAACTGTAGTGTTCATTGGCCTTATCCAGGAGACAAAGAATTAGCCACTAAGTTAAGTTTTTCTGGGACCTCAGAGGTTAGAGGTCGGTGGTTCCAGCCCTGTTGCTGTCACAAGAGAATCAGTGTTGCTGTTCAGCTCACTGTTAGGTGTTTATTATGTCCTTTGGAATAAATTTTAAAAATGCCACAAGCTGTCTTGATGTGACTTGCCAAAGCCGCAGCATGAGCTGGCCATTCACGCAAATGGGAAACCAGTTCAAACTCAGGCTGCTAATTTGCATTCAAATTAATAGGAATTACCAGTGTAGATCCTTTTGTAATTGTGCTCCAGATAATTCAAAGCTAAAGCCAAGTTTTTTTCTATACCAAACACTATGTGAATGTATGTCAATCAACTCATTCCCAAATCCATTTTCTAAGGACTGTATTTTCTAATACTTAGACGGATCAAATTTTCTGTCTTAGATTAAAATAAATGATTGAAATACTGTAAAAATGTTGAAGTAAATAAAAACATACAAAAAATGCATTCACATTGCAATAAACCAGTATTGTTCTTGGTGACATTTCTTAAAACACAGGAACTTCTTCCAAACAATGTGTAAAAAGTATTTGAGTGCTCCCATATGTCTAAAATGTAAAAAAGAGACATAATTATGGGTTACAAAAATGTATGTATTGTATTAAGTCCCAGTATCAACCCAAAATTTCTAATATGAGCTCAAATTTTCTCCAAAAGGTTAATTTTCCCAAAACAATACAATTTCAACTTCTGGAAGCAGCCATTGGACAATGGGTAGACTGTAGCTATAAAGTGATCCAGTTGGTCAGAAACAATATTTAGGTAGGCTGAGGCATTTATATGATGCAAAATGGGCCAAATCAGTGCCAAGAAAATATTCCACACAACAGTAGGCAACAAGTTGCCTAAGGTAATGAAACACAGCAGGATGGATCCATGGATCACCTTTAAAACAAATTCTGACCCTATTATTGGTTTGTCTCAACAGGAATCAAGATTCATCTGACATTTTTTTGAAATCATCTTTTGGTCCTTTGCCCACTGCAGACTCATTTTCTAGTTTATAGTTGATTTGAGTGTAGCCTGGTACATTCAAGATCTGGATTGGACACATAGTGCATTCAGAGGTGCTCCCTTTTAAAGCAGTGTTATATCACAAGGCCACAACGCTATTTGCGTTAGCGTTGCCTTCCTTCGGTTTCAACCAGTCTGGCCATTTTCCTCTGACCTCTCATTGTATTCTCATTAACGAGATATTTTCATCTTTAGAAAATGTTCACCGGATTTTTTTTTTTTTTTTATCCACTTTCTGATGTCTGGACAACGATAGAACTGCTTGACTGTGTCTATATGCTTTCACGCATAGAACTACTGCCACTTGAATGGCTGAACAGATATTTACATTAAAGAGCAGGTGTACATGTATACCTATTGAACTGGCCGCTAAGAGTCCATACATCTGTATACATATAAATGGATACCCTGGATAAATAAATAAAATCTTTCAGTTGGTTTGGAGAAACATGCCAGCCGATATTGTCTGTGATGGATACAAATAATTAAATTAAACTAAGTGAAATGAAATGCATTTAAGACACTTGTTTTTCAGCATCAAGCGTCACATCCAGTTCAAAAATGATATTGTGACATGTTCTGTGGCGTATTATCAAATCTTGACCTTGCCAGCTTAGTCAAACCGGGGATGGCAGCTACATAAGGAAATGAATTATTGGCCATAATGTCACCTAGGGAGAGAGTGTTCCCACTACCACAGCACGCAAGAATGGCTCTTCTGATCTATTGGACACCTGCAATCTGCCTGCATCAACCGAAGATGCAGCTCAGCTGGCAAACTGCGGAGTAAAGCCAGATAAGCAGCAGCCGAACACTTGACTATGAGCTCCCAAATTGAAAAACACAGAAATATAGCAAGAAATATTATATGAACCATGTAGATATTGTGCCCATTTTATGCACCACCTCCACAGTGTAAGAGACTCAAAAGTAATCAGGCAAATTAACATACTCATCAATTAAATTGTCATATTTTAATAATCACGCAAATTAACATACTCATCAATTAAATTGTCATTTTTTAAATCTGGGTTTGCAGCAAATGACTGCCTGAAGATATCGGACCCTGGGTTTCTTCCCTGGCGATGCTCTGTCTGGCCTTCATTGCAACTGTCTTCAGTTCCTGCTTTGTTTTTGGGGGCATATTGTCTTCAGTTTTGCTTCAGCAAATGAAATTCGTGCTGAATTGGATTCATGTCATATGACTGACTAGTTTACTGTGTAGAACATTCCATGTCTTTGCTTTAAAGAATCTTGAATTGCTTATGCAGTACGCTTAAAATCATCTTCCATCTGTACTGCGAATGTGAACCATCGTCCAACGAGCTTTGAAGCGTTTGGCTGAATCTGGGCACATGATATAGCCCCATACAATCAAGAATCCATCCTTTAGGTTTTGTTGACAGTCTCCTCACCAATAGATAAAAGGGATCCAGTTGAATTGGCAGTCATCCATGACCACTGTTCACAGATGAAGTGTTGTGCTTTTGATCACGAGTAGCTCCTTTCCTTCTCCATATTCATCTCCTCTCATCTTTCTGGTACAAGTTGATCTTTGTCTCATCTGTCCATAAAATGCTGTTCCAGAACTATTCAAGCATTTTTCGATTTTTTTTTTCTTTTTCTCTAGGCAGGTTTCCTGTTTTTGATCCATTCCAATGGTTTACATCTTGAGATGAAGTCTTCTCTTGATTAATGACTTTGGTACTGATATGTGCCCTCCATCTGGAGGGCTCTTGATCCGGCCAACTATTGGAGTCAGGGGAAGAATTCTTGTGAAGAATTCCACCACAGTTGGTATCCATTGTCTTCGTCGTCTCTTTGCATTCCTAAGCTGACTAGTGTTTTCTTTATTTTTTTTTTTTTAGTTTTTGTTAACAACCAACCAAGTAGTTCAGTTTGCCGCATATAACGGTTTCCCTTTTTCTCTGGTGGGTTTGTTTTGATTTTTGAGCCTAATAATGGCTCGCTTCACTGGAAGTGACAGCTCTTATAGAGAGTTAACATGTTGTAATTCCTACACCGTCCAAACAATATCTATATATAGTATATACCTTCCAAATGAAGTGGAATGTCCGAACTTTGAACTCATGTTCATTATTTAATTTCAACTGCTGTATTCCATAACCATACCATTGTCAATGTCCAAATACTTAAGAACCTAATTGTACTTATGTTTTATAAGGACGGCAATTCATTTTTGCATTGTAGCATAGCTTTATTTTACGATCCACATGGGAGTTTTTCAAAGATGGTAATATATTGTAAAATAAACAAATATTGTGCATATAAAAATGGTACAAATAGAATTAGTTCAGTCAGATGCTTTGCTACACAGAACGACTGGTCTGACTTTTTTTTGATATATATGAAAGATTTTTATGTTTGCAAAGGTTTATAGTAACACTAAGACTTCATGCATTTGGCCAACACCCAGTAAGACTTTTCTGATCACACTTAACTTAGTCTGTTTCAAGTGATTATCAATGTGCTGTATGTGACACAGGATACTCTGTTGGGAAGAACATCTCTTGAAAATTAATATGTAAACAAATCATTTCCTGCTGTTGATTCCTTGCATTCAGTAGCCCTGAGAGATGAAGTGAATTTATTTATTTGTAGCCTTGGAGTGCAGGAAAAAAAAAAAATAAATAAATGCTTTCCATCAACTACTGGCTGGTAGCTCAACAAATTTTATGCAACATCGTGCGGGTATAATTATACACTTTGAGTTGATGTCTCATTAAGACTTTGACCCGCACTTGCATTGCATCAAAAAAATAATGTCAAACAAAGATGCTTCATGTGCATTCATTCACCTTTGCATTCACTTTGCGTTTAATTACGAGGAAAGTCTGCGTGTAAAATATTAATGAGATTGATTTTGTTTTTCCTCTCTTTAACAATGGCCTGAGGACAAAACAGGCAAATAACTTTAGAGAAGTTTCATGCTCTGATCTGGGTCGCAGTAATTACGATAATGTTAATTTGTAATTGACAGCTAAAGAGCCCAGTTACACAAGTGATTCTTCATATTTCAATAATACTGGTTCATGCAATGGAAATCCGCATTAGGCAGTGAGGGGTGATCCCAAATAAAGAATAAAGACCATCTTCTCCAGGCAAAAAATGATACCCTCACAGATAAATTGCAATTTTTTAGCTGTTCAGTTCATAAGATTTATATTTCATTGCATCTTGGTCTGTCATAATCTACCAAATTATTTCCATATCTCTATTTATGACTAATTAATGCAATTTCTTAAATCGAATACAACTGTCTGACAGTACAGAGTGCAGTGATATTCATATTACCAGGTTTTTACGAATCTCATTTATGACTTGAATTTTTTTTTTACAAATTGCAAAGTGAATACTGTGTTCAGATGTTGCATTATCTTAAAAATACAGCTTTCATCAAGTGAAGTTGAAGCCACAGTTCTCTTTACAGGGACTGCATGACCCCTAGAGGAGTTCGCAAAATTTGTGGAAAGCAGATGCTTTTCCTCGGTGCGCTAATTGCCTCTATATGCCAGAACGGAATGCAACCAACAGCACTGGCATCTGTGACCATCAAGGCCTGTGTTACCTTTGTAAATAAACTAATGATGACAAGCTGCAGTTGATAATGAGGGGCATTATTCATAAGTCCGTATTTAAATCATTGCCGCCACGTGGTTGATGCGTGAACCAGACTTCCCGTAGAACGACAGCCCCAGATCCCTGTCAGATACGCTCAATACAAAGTGAGCAAATGTATTACCCACCATGTTATCGATTTTAATGCCGACAGATTGACTGTTTCGCCAATGAATCTGGTCATTCGTAGATTCTTAATGCACAGTAAAGCACAACAGTAGCAGGAAAGTGATTCAATTTCTCCTGTTTTGGCTCTGTAATTCGGCACATTGTATTTAAATGAGTGCAGATTCGCAATAGCTGCATCTACGTTAATGCATGCATCCCAAAATTTACAATCCATCATTGTCAATCTGCTTTTTTCTTTTACACCAATTAAAGAATGAAACAAGCTCTATGTGAATCTTAAAATATGTATTAAAAAATAAATGAAAAACTTCTGTATTTCCTCCTGTGAAGTAAAAAAAATGGATTTACAGTAATTAGTCTAGTCAACATTAATTTGATGTTTTCATGACCTGTTTTCATAACTTTGGCAGCAGTAAAATTGACATTTTGACAACCTGTTTCTAAAAATTTGTCTAATATAATAATGTAATATTTTGAAATTTGTATTCTGCTTTGTGTTTATTCCTATACAAAGTGTTTTTGTGCGTGCATATTCCTGCGTGGGTGCCAATAGGTTGTTGGTCCATTTGTACTAGAGATGAAAAGTTGTGCTGAGTGCTTATTGGACCTGTGCAGGAACTACACATGGAAATTAGTAGCCAAATCTGGTACAAAACATCTGAACTCTTATTTTGAGATTAATGGTTTTTGTACATGATCCCAGATATAAATAAATGTAATAAACTAAACTAAACCATGCTGTCGGAGTTGATCCTGGTTCAATAGTGCATTAGAGGCTGAACTAGCTTGCATGGTCCAAATAATTACAAACACTAGAGAATTTTTCAGATGTTTGTACAAACTATAGTATCTATATGTCTGGAAAATGGTCGAACGTTTGATTAAATTGAGAAAATTACCTAACTGCCACTGTTATCATCACAGACGGTTGGGTCCTTTGTGGTTACTGTGTCAACTCCTTTCAGTTTGTAATAAGAATAGACAACGTTCCACCTTTACATATACCAAAATAAATACAGTATCTAGCCGTAAAAAGCATGTGCATTTGATCAGTAAATTGACCAATGAAGAAGTCCTGCCATGAGATATTGTCAATTTTATGAATGCTTCATGCCATTCTAAGCCCTCGTGTGGATGGGGGAGGAGAGTGCATGAACACCGTCCATATGACATTTTCATAGTTGGGTATTTAATCAACTTAAGATGCTTCACACCACGTTCTACCAACTGGAATATAATAAATGTCAACATAAGGGGTACATTTCATTATCATCAAATTCTGTGAGTGTTAGCACGATGTATTGTGAGTGCAAGCGGCTCATATAGTAAAAAATGTGTGTGACAGGCTTGCCTCACAATAATGTAATGATGTGAATCGCGTGGCTGATGTGGTTCAACTCTGCTGAGGGCTCATTAATTAGGCCTCTTCTCCCTTTGTAGTCATGCCATGTCCCCCCCTGTCCCTTCTGATTCTAAGAATACCTCATCTGTCCTGTGCATCTCTTAACAGTGGGTGCCCTTCGATTGTATTCCTCTCTCTCTCTCTCTCTCTCTCCCTCTCTCTCGAGTGTTAATAAATAATATCATTGAGATAGAAGTTTTGCAGATTTAGTTTTGGACCATCTTTGAAAATTATTCATCTTCATTCTTAATTGTTTAATAGGCATATTATCAACGATGAATTGACTCATTATTCCATTTAACTAAATGTTCTGTTGTTCAAATTCCTTTTTTTTTTTAATTGAGTTTTGAAACGTATTTCAGGAACAATCATTAAGCGCAAATAAGATGCATATGACAGAGGCAAATGGTATATTTTGCTGCTAGTTAAGATTAACATTCTTTGCGTATTGGTGTGTTCCCTATAATTATGAAAGACAACTCATTGGTTATTGAGGAATTGCATTGTTTCCATACTTTGTGAAAACAAGGCAGGTTGCAGGTGCATCAGCATAGCAATGTTACTTATTCATGTGATGTACAACATGTGTATTTGTTCATGGATTGATCAAAAATAGTACATTCATAAAATGCCATCCAATTCCAATTAAATTAATTATAATATACTTTGGATGATACTAAGAATGATTTCATGAGCTGATACTGGAAACAGAGAGCCTGTGAGGAGGCGCTTGCATTATTTTACATTTTTGGTAACATTATCCATGGTAACAGAGATTTAAAGGAGAAGTACCGTTTTTACAGTTTTGACATTATTTGTGGCATAAAATACAATCATTTACTCACCCATATAACTTTCGTGTCACTAGCAGTCCTTTGGAAGATATTTAGATCCAAAGAGAGCCGCGTATATCCGTATAATGGGAGTGAATGGGGCACCGAGAGCGCAGCCTCTAATGCCGCATTATCTGTCGCGAAACTCATTCATTTCACCAATATTTTGTTATGATTCGCTAGTGTTGTTCCCCTTTTGAGTCCGGGGTTGCCTCTTATCGTCATCCGGCATCTGTAGCTTGACCTACTAACCTCTGATCCATGTGCACAGGTTACTGTATAGCCTAATCACATCATTACACAAAGCTTCATTAGAAATGCATTCCCTCCATTGTGTCTGTTGTGCCCGCTGCAACCATCAGGATGGCATTCTTCCTCAGATTCAGGCGTTGCACTTTCTGGCCCTCTTTTTGTGGCCTTGCGGGAAAAAAGTCTTCCATAGCGAAGTGAGCGCTGCAAACCCGAAGATCCGCACGCCCCTTCCACTTGAATATTCGGGTCTATTTTCAGCGCAACTAGCCAGAGCTTTAGCAATTCCAAATTGCGTAAAGGTAGTCTATGGAAGCTAAACGTTGTCCAACTGGTCATTTTGTTGCAACAACTTGGAAAAACGCAAACACAAACCATGATGTTTTACCAGCACGTAAAGCAGCTGACTGTCGCTGGTGAAATGAATGAGTTTCGCGACAGATAATGCGGCATTAGAGGCTGTGCTCTCGGTGCCCCATTCACTCCCATTATACGGATATATGCGGCTCTCTTTGGATCTAAATATCTTCCGAAGGACTTCTAGTAACACGAAAGTTATATGGGTGAGTAAATGATCATATTTTATGCCACAAATAATGTCAAAACTGTAAAAACGGTACTTCTCCTCTAATACACTTTCAATGAACATTAAACTTTCAATTAGCTTCCTATTTAGTTTGGAGATTGAATGGTAAGGCACTATAAATGTCCCTTCATTTAAACGGTCATAATAATATCCACTTGCATTCAATGCAGAAGTTTGTACCATGCATCAATACAGTTTCTTGGTTGTAAAACAATGTATTATTCATAATTCACACCAAAGCAAAAAATCTCTCCTTTTTAGCTGTTTTGGGAGCCAGGGGGAAGCTTACATTTGGCTTCTCAGGCGATCAGTTGTTTTGCATATCAACTTCAGATGCAGCTTACGTCTGATCAGTGAGTTTGTGATCCAGGACATGTATTGTTTTACACCCAGGTATTTTTTTGTTTCTCAGTATTTCATTGCAAAACAACCTCACTGTTGAATTTTCATTAATTTCCTTGGTATCTGCAGCCCATCCTTTGCCCAAAAATCATAAATAATAACTGGAATTAAGTTTTAATTCTGACTGCTATGAGTGTCTTGCTTCATTGAAATAATTTCTCTAATGTCTGTGTCACTCAAATTCTGAGTTACAAAGCCTTTAATAGGGGTCATGCAAACACTGGCAAGGATTGGCTTGATTTGGAATCTGCATAATAAAAAAATATATATTTTAACCTGCACTGCCTGTCTTAAATATAATTGCCCCTTTCACATTAATTGTTTTGATCTGGTGGATGAAATGGTGTGAAGTCATTCACCATTAAAAAGTAATAAGTTGCATACTTAATCAATCAAACATGGAGAGATTTTTTTTTTTTTTTTTTGTCAGCTCTAGAAATGCAATGCTTTAACTTTTTTTTTTTTTGGATCTAATTACATTTAAAATGAGAAAAGAATAAGCATTCACAAATTAGCATTCACTCATCTATCCATTTTAATATTTGAATAATTTCATAGACATTCACTCTGTAAGTCTGGCTATTGTATCAAGACATTCTGCTTGAAAAACTCAAGGGCTGCCTGAATGCCCTTGTGCTCACCAGAGTTAATCCTAGCCAATGTTCACTTGATTCATGTGGACACCAATTTTAATTAAAAACATGACATAAATGTTAAAACTAGGGCAATTTTTCGTCAAGGCACAAAGTAGGGTCTCTGAGGGGACGAGCAGCTATGCTGAGCATTCCAGATGAAGTCATCCTTAGCAGAGCACTTAGCAGCCCAAAGAGCATATCAGCTCACTACTGCCAAACTTCCACGGTGGCTACCCTCATATTTGCATGCCAGTCACAGATGGACACACCCATGGGGCCCTGGCTCGGCCATTGAGGCCATGCCTACAATTCTGTCACCAGTGTAATGGAAGAGATCCTGCAAGGCTTGTTTGAACCTGAGCTTTAAAGTGCAAATGGAAAATGAACAATTTCACCAGCCGTGCTCAGCAAATAAAACAGATAACATGAAATGATCAGATGCGATTGGTCCATTTTCACGCAAAAAGAATATATTTCATTATGGATTACTGTGAACAAGGAAAGGATTCTTACATCAGCCAGATATAATTCACCAAAAATCTATAGCAACCTGCTTTTTTCAGAACCAACAGCTCTGAACTGTTTAGTGTACAGGAATATTGCGGTTGAAACAAGTAAAATCATTTAAGTGATACTGTTTCTTTCAATTAATTGGAAGTAATAAATCTTCATGCTCAACACTCAGTTATTGTTGTTGGAAGAAATATGTGGATTTGGTCATTCTGTATTCTACCATTTTTCGTTAGCTTCAGAACCTAGATGCATTTGCAGTTTATTCCAAATAAAGTCCAAAGAAATGCTTTCTTTAAAAAATGTATACCTGTGTACTGCAACCAACGGCATTTTAAATAATGCTCAATCTGGTGTGTTTTTTCCCATATATACTAAATTATTTCATGAAAGCTTTATTCTGCAGAGCTGCTCATTGAAGTATGAACAAACAAACTAAGTGAGATCTTGGGGAAAGATCTAAAGCCTACAAGAAAGTTTCTATGGAAGTAACTCTAGCATTTGATGGAAAAAGCTAGCAAGTCACATTTATGATGAAAAAGATTTTGATGTTACTTTGGACTTCCTGGCTTCTTCCGCATCATTTCCCAGGGGAACTACACAGAAACAATGCACAGGTGTCCAAAAAACACCAAACAAAGGAATGGCGAAAGGCATGGCCTTATTGACAATGTTGGATATGTTTTCCCCATTTTTCGCAAAATGTCTGAAATGTGACTTTCTAGCTTTTTCCACATCAGAACTTTATTGTTGCCATTGGTGTGAAATAATACTAATAACATTATGAACTGTTTTCGCAAACTCTATCTACGACTCTCAGGCAGAAAAAAGTTTAAATGTGATGTCAAACATTTGGTGCCTCGAAGGCACGTCCACTTGAAAGGGATGAGAAACACACTGAGTACAGCTTGAAACAAGTATGTTGATGATCAATACGAGTTTTGATGGTGAGCTGTCAAATGAACAAAATAACGACCTGAGGTCTGTAGTTTATGCATGTTGATTGACCTTGGCGGAGTGAAATAGCTCCCAGAAATTTATTACCTCCATGTCAGTTATTCAAAATGCATAAACCACAACCCCTTAGCCATTATCCTTTACTTATACTGTGAGCATCATAATTCATTGGACAGTGACACATTTTTTTTTTTTTTTTTTGGTTCAAGCACTCTGAAGTTTGAAAGGATGCAATGAGAACAAGGTTGCGGGACAGATTGCAGATTGTTGTCAAGACGCAGTACCACAGGCAGACCCAGGAATATCAGTAACAAGCATTTTAATGAGCCACTGATTGGTAGAGTTCAGTGCATGGTTATCAGCACAAAGTGGACAACGCTGATTGTGGTCGAGGGACTAGTAGGAGGTCAGAGGCATGGCAGCCGGGAACATCCTGAGCGATGTATGTCCTGTACTTATGTATCTCGGGGCAAGCGCCAACAGTTACTCACTTGGGCCCGCAGTGGACCCACCGGACCTCCAGGCATCATCAGAACCAAGCAAGCAAGCTAACTGCTTGAAGAACTTGTGGCTAATCCCGCCTAGGGATGCTTGCTGCAGGTGGTCTTGGGTTAGATCTCTTCCTAATGCTAGGTTCCCACTATCACGATTCGCGGCACGATTGAAATCGTGGTCTTAATCATGGAGTAATCGTGGTGATCATATCAGATCTTATCAGATCTTGAGGTCAGTCGTGGAAATCGTGTTGATCGTAGAAAAGTTTTGGATGGTTCAAAAATTTCCTACGATCAACACGATTAATTGTCAATCGTGATCATCACATCACCTCGTATCCAATACGAATCCAATGCAAAGTTTGCGTCTTTGCATTGACTTTGAATGTAATCTGTCGTGCGAAAAATTCGTTTCGCGTCCGGTGTGAAAGCAGCTTCAGAGAAGTTCCACGATCAGCTACAAATGGCCAATCGTGGCCTTCGTAACAGAGCGCACGACAGTGGGAACTAAGCATTAAGAAGCAATTCTGTATATTCTTTTTAATAAGTTTGTGTTATTCGTGTTCCTGGCTTGCCATCCAGGGTTTTTCAGCCGGAATCATCTGTATTCCTTTCTTTAGAAGAATAAACATTCCGGAAGTGAACTCTCATTTGTGTCATAATGGATACACCATTACAAACAGTTATTGCTTCATTAATTTTGCTGTTAATGGTACAGCACCAGGCCAATATTGCAGCAATATTGTTATTTCTGTATTTGACAAGCCACAGAGGCATACAGCAATAAACAAAGAGGAAAAAATGACATTGAGAGACAAAAGCAAAGGAATTATCATGCTTAACACTAAATTTCACAACATACCTTGTCTCATATCTAAGCGGAAAGACTTCAAAAGGCTGATGTGCAAAATCACTAAGATATTAGTCTAAGATATTGTGCTCATCACACGAGGCAAAGTGAACGTTTTATTTTTCTTCTTTTCTTTTTCCAGGGGAAAGTTTGCAGTAAGTACGACTCCTTTGGCACCTAAAGTGATCACGCCGTTTTATTGATTACTGTGTATTAAACCATGAAAATCCCCAGTGCTTAGCTATAATGTAATTATCAAAATCAGATAAATATTTCTTCTGTTTCACATTCATCATAGTACTGGCATATATGCTGTGTGGCTATCATAAGGAATATAACCATACATTCATAACTCTAGCGAAACTGGATGGAGGGCAAAGAGCAAGGGCTGGTTTCTGAGCTAAAAGAGCATCCTGAAAATCATGAAAATAAGAGGACTGTCATTGTAATTTATTGATCTGTCTAGGAGGAAAAAACAAGCTAATCTCCAAGTTCCCGAGGGTGTCCTGGGCTCACGGCCTTTAAGTAAAAAAGGCCAACCATCGGCCATATAGTTAAACTCTAGTGCACACATAATTCTCACTTGCTAGTTGAAGATCAGTAGGAATCTAATCCCAAATCAAAACATGTGGGATTTGTAATTACATAGATGGCACTATATTGCCACCAATCCTTCCCGATCAGTGACTGACATTCCATAGCAGCACCTTCATGGAATTCATAAATAGTTCCTCCACGTCAGACCAGCTGAGTACCTCTTGACTGCTGACAGGAATTCATTCTGAGTCCCAACGAGCTAAAAACTTCCCGGGGTGGCCAGAACTTTTGTCTTGTTTTTTTTTTTTACATGAACATATTATTTCTCACACAAGAAATGCACTAATACTGCGTTATACAGGTTTTGAACAATCCCGGCTCAGAAAAACTTAAAACAGCATGGAGAATGTGGAAAAAAAAAAAACAGACAGCAGTGATTTTTAAATTTACTTTGACTTCATTTCATTGCCCACAGTCTGATGACAAGATATTTGATGTTTTGTCCGGACAACCTCATTTTATTTGTAAACACATATCCATTCCTGCCATTCAAGCCAATAATACAGCACTAATAATGAGGTAAAAATTACAAGAATGATGTGATTTGAAAATGCTGTTGTCTGTAGGAGATTGTAATGATAATTTGGTACAAAAGCAGCATCCAGGAAAGGCCTGGTCCTGCAGGAGTTGAGAAGGGCCAAGGAAGACTAATTTGCCCACAATGAGTAAATCATTGAAGTGATTAAAAACCATATTCCTCAAAGAAAGACAGGAAGCGATTTGGATAATTCATCCTCTACAGTGCAAAATATTACCAAAATATTTTAGAGGGTATGAAGGAATTTCTGTCCATAAAAGCCAAGGATTCAAGCCAAAACTGAATACCTATGATTTCTGATTACACAGACACAGACATCTATAGGTGCATTCACATTGCAAAAAATCGCGAAGTTAAAAATCGCAAAATTTCACCCTGCTGTCCTCACTGGCACGAAAACTCGCGAAGTTAGCTCTGTTCGAAAAAATCGCGAAGTTTCAGGAAGTAGGGCGCATGCCCCGCTTATGTCATTCGGATGTGGAAACCCCTTAGATAGAGGCCAATTTCAAATAAGTCAATATAAGCGTTAAAATGCCAATATGTGCAGCTGCCTTTTGCAGCAATATTCATTTGAAGGGCTGTAATAAAACGTAGAAAGGCAAATTTATCACTTTAATAGAAAAAATCACGTTCCATGCAAGCTACCTAGCCGTCCCATTGACTTGAATAGACCGCTGACTAAAAGCAAAAGCTAGCGATAACGGTCACCAGCGAGCTACCTTGGTACCCTTACCGTCGCGGGGATTGCATTGACTTAGCAGTTAATAAAATTAACAGGGTGGCTAACAAGCTAGCTACTTGTAATTGACACTCAACGACAATACTTCTTACCTGCATAATATTTAAAACAGTGGACAAGTCGCTTTGTCTGTTTATACAGAGTCCCAAAAGACAAGAAGGGGAGAAAGGCTTGGCTGTTAGAAATCAGGAGAAAAAACTTTTCTCTATCCCCTCGATCCGTGCTGTGCAGTGACCATTTTTGAGAGCAGTGTTTTAACGGGACAGGGGCAAAGATGAAGCTTAATAAAGGAGTAGCCAGAGTTAACTAGCGCTTCCATTTAACAACGTTGGCACTAGTCATATGATTTTATATAAATAATTCGCTTGACGGCAAATATGCTCAACCAGGGTACAATTAAATGAGGAAACCAGAGAGTAATTTGATAACGTATACGAACATTCATCGACGTTTCTTATAACGCCGAAAACTTCCAAGCAATTATATTATCAGATGGTAATTAAAAGCCTCGGTCACGTTAACTTTTCTGCTCGCACTTTAACGTTGACACCAAGTCACATTTCGATCTTCCCTTTAGTAAGTGTGCCGCCTTCCATCCTCCAAAAAGCGCATACTTAGGGAGACAAAATGTTGCTCTGCACAGCGATACCAAAATAACACCGACTCGCAGGCAATGTAGTTTCAAAGTGGGCGAAAATGAATTAGTCTACGTGCGAATTTTACTTCTGGGTGTATGTGCTCCTGGAACAGATGCTTCACTTGAGTGTACCCTATCAGCAATTTAGTGTTCTATATATATGGAAAACCCTAGATGAGTAACACAAGTCACCTGAGTGACTTCGCAAAGTTTCAGATGTGTGCGTTCTCATTACAAAACGTCTTGCGAAGTTTCGCACGGAGCGCAAAACTTCCCACTCTGGCTTGCGATTTTTCTTGCGAAGTTTCAGACGGCTTTTGGCACGGTTGCTTAGCAACTTTCACCCTAACTTCGCAAATTTTCTGACTTTGCGAAGTTTCACTTGCAATGTGAATGCACCTTATGTTGTCTTCGTACCATTTTCAATTAAATATTGGATTTAAGTGATTTGCAAATCATTGCATTGTTTTTGTTTACATTTTACATCGTGTCTAAACTTTTTGGAAATGAGGTTGTACCCTGGCACTGTGTATCAGTAGTAAAATGATTGAAGTGGGTAACTGATTGGGGCAAACTCTTCAAAACTGCGTGATGAATGAGCTGAGGGGAAAAATAGAACCAGGGCTGGGTTAGAGCCAGTCGATGCTGAGCTCCGCCTTCTCAAGTCTAAATAACCTCTGAGCTCCAGATCCTCTAGTACTGCAATCAATCACATTTTTATTTTGTATTATCACAACATCCAAGTTCTGTGATGCCAGTGATTCCTTGTTTAAGCACATGCCATCTTCTCCATTTCTCACATTTATGGGTTGTGTGTATGTGTGTGTGTGTGTATATGAGAGAGAATGTGTGTTTGCACACAAGTGTGTGTATGTGTGTGAGAGAGAGAGCGTGTCTGTGTGTGTGTGTGTGTGTGTGTACATTTATTGAATATGGGTTTAAGTGGTCGAGCTCAAAAATTATTGACTGCACGGTTCCTGATACGTAATAACCACATTTGACATTAAAGGGCATCTAAAGTCGATTCCCATTGTTTTTGTTTATCAGCCAATCAGCGAGCCGCACCTGCGCAAACGAACCGAAATAGAGGGATTATCTACGTGTGTACACAAAACATTGGTTGATGAATGAAATTGGTCATGTGACAATGCAAGATGTCAACAAAAGCAAGTGATTTGTTTGTAAACATTGGACGTTCAATGTCCCGTCTAAGAATCGACTTTAGATGCCCTTTAAAAGAAAATAATATACTCATTTAATGAACTCGGAAAACGCGAAAAGGCTGGATCTCTAGTGCGAGAACAGGTTCTGAAGTTCCAGGGTTTTATTTAGGTGTTCAAGTGCGGAGGAGTAATTTTGTTTTTTATGCCGGGGCATTTCACTGACCTGACGCCCTCAAAGAAAGTCAAGGTACACAAATGCAAGGCCGCCCTTCACCATCAATATAAATTCTGGTGTCTGCAGTGTTGTCTGCGACGCCCGCGCACCTTGTCCCATGGACCTCGCCGGAGGTGCGCTTTTGACAGGAGCCTACCCTCCCCCAGACTCCCCCCATTCCCCGTACCCTCATAATCAATGACAAAGGAGTCACCTCATCCAGTTTTTCATTACCCACCAGGACAGCTCCAGTCATTCATCTATGCCACAGGCAGCCCGAGTTGGAAAAAAGCTTAACCCTCTCCAGTTCTCAACAAACCATGCTTTCCTTGTTAAAACACGATTCGCTTTCTCTACAACAGCATGGGCCCTGTCACAGACTTCAATGTTTAGATTAATTACTGATATTGATGCCAAGGATTTTTGACCCCAAGCCCCTGAGTTTCAGATGCAGGGAACGTGACTGTGATGGTGACTGCATAATGAAATGGTACTTATGAATTCAAATTTTTGATTACTGGTTCGCCAGACTTGCCTGTCATTTCTTTTTCAATTAGCTGTTGTACACAGTTGTCAATACTCTATAAACATAAGAAAAATTATCTTGGGTTGGTAAGAAATTCTCAAGGTTTTCAGTGCACAAAGTGCTACATTCAAAAGCAGATAAAGGCATTATGTGTGAATGCAAGCGAACGCACAAACATGCGTGTATTAACGTGACAAGGTTGAATAATAAACATTTTAATATTGCAATGTTGCACACAGTTACTGAAAATTCCTTTAAAAATAAAAAATATAAAATGTTCGATTAATGCTGAATTAAATTTGCAGTTGCATTATTACAGATGATGTCACATTACCGACTGAAAACACAGGCACATACTTTTAGTCTATCAGACATATCTCTATCCCAGTATAGGAGTAAAAGTATGACCAAAAAAAGGCTATAGTTACTGTCTGAATAACTGACTTCCCACAAAAGAAGAAACACAAATTTAAAAACTATGTAATAATATCTAGCGTGTAGTTATGGATGCATATTTTTACATTATTCTCCCCCAAAATAGCCTGCACAAAACCAAGTGGCTTTTGCCGGGAAATTGAACTTAATCCATCATTGTGCGTTAACTGATGATGAGTCACTTCTGAAGCACAGCACTGCCCCTTGAATAAATCAGAACTCCATCACTGAGGACTTCACCTGGATTTAGATATTGAATACAACCATGAAAAAAAAAAGAAAAAGTCATGAATTAAGGTTACTTTGAATACTATTTTCTTTATACGCTTACAAAAAAAAAAGCCTCCTTGAAAATAAGATATAAAATTAAAATTGGGAAACTTCATGCATTGAAATATATTCCATTCCAATTCCCTTCCCTATTTTGCAACACATTCTCTACTATGTAATGGTATGCCCGTCTCAGGCATACTGATACGCAGAATGAACTGGAGGGTGAGAGGGGTCATTATGAAAAATAAATAAATAAATAAATAATATTAAAAATCAAAGCCAATGCCGAAAAAATATTCAGAAGTTATTTATATTCAAGCGCTTTTCGCTCATATATTTACTTATTTCTATGCCCCTTGAATAAAAAAATGCATACCTATTAAATACAAACCAAGTACATTTACTTTCAATGCCAACTCTTTTTTCCGTCCACAGTTCCTTCAGCAGTCGTATCAACTCTGATTAGTGTACCGGACTGAGAGCCAGTTAAGTGTAATAGCGCTTCTTGTGCACGGCGTCCATATAGCGGTTCAATCTGCCACTCAATCAACTTCTTCATTTAGAGTAATTGAATAAATAGGCTCTGGGATGGTCTTGCCTTGTATCCCTGTAGTAGAAATCCCCATCAAAATCACTTCCATTACACTCCATAAACTCACTGCTAGATCCAGAGCCCCACTGTTGTAACGGAGGGTGAAGTGTATCCTGAGTAAGATACTGGTAGATGCTTGGTGAGTTCAGTACAAGATATGACTTTAAGAGTGCTATACAAAACATTGTAACTGAAACATGTCAATGCTTTTTGTGAGCAAGCTAATGTATCCAAATTCCTCTCGTGATTTTAAAACCGTATGTTTCATTTGTTATTTGTATTATTGTTTGATGCTGGCGTTTACCTGTGTGCTTGTTGCTGCCTTGGCCAGGTCTCTCTTGAAAAAGAGATCCGCATCTCAATGAGACTTCCTGGTTAAATAAAGGTAAATAAATATGCTTGGAAATGGCTCGTAAGTATTTGAACAGGTGTGGGTCTACTAGCTTGACAGTTCTGATCTTTACTGTGTCTTTCATTTTTACATTACATTTATTCAGCAGACGCTTTGATCCAAAGCAACGAACAGCAAGTACATTTTATTTCTGCTGTCAAAAAATGAAGGACAAATGCAAAGATGTGGGGAGTTCAGTAAAGGTCAGGGTGTGAATTTAAGACAATACATAGTGGTAATGAAATTCAAATAAAATCATAATCGAAACACAGTACTCGCAAACAGTGCTGCATTCATCTTCATTTGCGGTATTGATATGACAGAGGTCATTACGCCATAAAGTAGTAATCGGAATGTTGCATTGCGTTAATTTTACCCATTGACTGTGGGACATTGACTGCATGGGTTAATAGTTTCACTGAAAGTTATTGTAAATCTTCAACCCAAGACACCATGGCGTTTGGGAGAGATTTTTGTATTGAGAAAATTACAAATGTGGACAGAGGACACATGCTGTCAACCGCGATTATGCAGTAGCGTAACACATTTTGAACAGGTAAAGCGGCGAGCAGTTGAATGAGCATTTCTGTTATTCCGCTTCACTGCAGAGTTTGCCCCCTGTGTGTGCATCTGCCTAAAGTAACTCTCCAGGGAAACATGGAACATTAGAGACCTAAGGACAAAGGTTTAATACAGAACATCTGAGGACATGCTCAGGCTCCAGCAAGAGAAACTGTATGTACCTGATAGCCTTTTCTGTTAGAGGGGAACTGTACAAGTCAGCCATTTGCACCATATGAGCAACATCTTAATTAAAATTGTTATGTGGAATCATTTATGCGTGTGTTTGTCCCAGACAAACTCTGATATCCATATTTTAATAGAACTTTAAATAATTAATGGGCTGCGCCATAAACCTCTGGTTCTCGGGTGGAAAGCCCTGTTTGTGACATCAGACCATTGATATGTTGCAGTTTTTGCAAGAATCGTCTTGCACCGGGTACTGTGTATTGTCAGCAATTGTCTAAATGTGAAAAAGAGACTTTGGAGTAAATATTAGCAGCATCGTTATGCTCTCGAACACAACATTGATGGCAAGACAGCTGAGATATGACACAATCCATGGTTATGGCTGTGTGAAGTGCAGTTTATTTTTGCTCTTTTTGGCTGCCAATTCAGTGTGTTTTGGTAGCTAAGCAATAAACACGATAAGGTTACAATCCGTAGCAGGGCTGGCGCCAGAACTGAAAATTCGGGGGCAAAGATACATCCCTTTATGACAACAATTAGTCCTCGCTAGTTCTCAATCATTTTCCTTTATCAACAAGTTTTCCAATTACAGTAATAATCAAGTGGCAATTGAGGATGCGGCTTCTCTCCCTCATGCAATCTAACAGCGACAAAATAATAGGGCTACGTTCAGTACAGAAAAATAATGTAATCATAATTAGGTCTATGCACTGGCACCGGCGACGGTAATTTTTTTCCAGCGAGAGGGACATTTCAGAACTCTTCAGTGAATGAAGGTAATTTCGGTAACAAGTACATGGTATCGTCCGTTTATGTTTTCCAATCGGACAGCTGTCTATTTTTTTTACAGCAAGTTGCAGTGAACGTGCTGCAAAAATAGGTGTACCTACTTGTCTACATTATCGTACATAGTCCATTGTGGTTCAACTTCAATATTGAATGCAGTCTCTCATAAAATACACAAGCATGTAACTTATCCAGAATATGATGTGTACAATATAGCCTCCCTGTTTTAATTCTCAGTTAAGTGTAAAAGGTACCTCTGAAGCCACTTTCACACTGGACGCGAAACTAATTTTTCGCACGACAGATTACATTCAAAGTCAATGCAAAGACGCAAATACACGCGTTGTGCATGTATTCGCGTCTTTGCATTGACTTTGAATGTAATCTGTCGTGCGAAAAATTTGTTTTGCGTCCGGTATGAAAGCAGCTTAACTGTTCAAATCCAAAGGATACTTTTATCATTTTACATAAACTGATGCCTTGAAATCACTCTAGTTGTGAATGGGATATGTGTAATGGAGTGCTATAATTTGCACATGTCCAAAAGTAAATTCTCACATCGCTGTAATACCTGTGAGGTAAAGCCAACTTATGGCTAAAATCATGCTATTTGGCTCAACGCTTTTCAAACAGAAAAATGATTTCGAACATCTCAACATTTTACGATATTACACGTTACAATAAATTATAATGAGCGACAGTTCCACACAAATTGAAATGATTTAATTTTGAAAAAGCTCATCAGACACATAGGGAAGAAGAAATATTTTTTTTCAGTTTTACATTTTATTGAATCAGTAGTCATTGCAAACTGCCCTGCGCCAGTTATTGCTTACCTTACTCCATATTTCTCCTCATTATCTCTCTCACTCTTCCTCTACCCATCTCTCCCCCTCCCCCTTCCCCCCAACAGTCCTGTGCGTACGAGAATACATCTATCACAGCCTCATCACGTTAGGAGACTTCTCCTGGCCTTTCAATGAAGGTCCTGCTCACCTTTCTGCAACACTGCTCACAGCAGGTGTGTCACCAACTGTTAGCTAAGCAGAAAAAAGAGCCCGCTCGGAATTAATATGGCCACAGTCCCTGAGCCCGACCATGAACATAGAGTTGTGTGGCTCCTACAAGACTGGCGGAGACTGAGGGGGCTGGCGTGCCAATGTCATTAGCAGGTCCACGGTGACCTGAAGAAAAAAAATGAAGCCAAGCTTTCCAAATGACCACTGGCATGTGTGATGTCTCTGTATCAATCAAGGTGCTCGAATGCAGCACAAAACACCGCTGCCACAGCTTAGATACTCTTGGCATGCTAAGCAGAGAACTGTCCTCCCTGCTGTTCCACCATTTTGTAGAGGACGGTTTTCACATACCACATACAGTCAGGCAAGCACAGTAAACACAGCGAGCCTGCTTTTTTGTAATAACTGTGTGCACTAAAAGTTCTACTTCCATTAAAACGAGGATTGTTCCCAATCTTTAATATAATATTTGCGCCAATAATTCCGTAGGTACGGTTCCACACATCTGTGAATGTGAAGTCCAAAAATTATTAACAAAGAGGAGATGAAGAGACTTTTGGCAGCTTTAGTTGCCATCAGGCCTAAAATAGGCAAAAAATGCTTATTTGTTTCTGCACAACTTTTCATCATTTGTATTTGATATTTAAATGTGATTCCCCCCGCCCCCTGTCACTGTCAACAGCATTTGATTTGATGCTTCGTCTTTCTTTATATTTCTTTCATTTTGTTCTCACTACTGAAAGTCTTTGAAAGAAAATAGAAATACAAACAGAAAACTTCAAAGTACTACTTTTAAATCCACAAATAAGCTCCACAACTGCGCAGGATAAAACCCAATACCATTCTTGCTCTTGCATTGAAAGATTTACCCACAGATAAAAAAAATTTGTTGAAAGGCATGCCATACGGACACATTGCTAATTGCAAATATTTTCAATCATTCTTTATGTTGCTTTCCACTGGTAGAAGGAGGCACAGCATCATTCCTCACAATGATTTGGCTTGCTCCCAATTAGCCTGGCGTTATTATCACATTTCATTAGTCAGATTACAGACTCACCACAGTGACAAATAATATGTATGAGTGTTAACATAAACAGATGCTCATAAAGTATTTAAATACAAACACAAGCTCACACAAATGCGCAAACTGCCTATTCTATGCGAAACTGTTGCAGCGTAATGTAGACAAGATTTAGCAATTAATTCTCTTTCCATTCCAGCGCGTTAGTCAACAAATTGATAAGAGCAGATATGCCAAGTTGAAAACAAAAGTAAGACACCTACAGTAAATGTTTGTCTTATCAGTTGTGAACTTCTGACTCATGTGGTTACATAATAATTTACCGATATCCTGCAAAAGAATAAAGACGGGAAGTATTAAGACTAACAGGATGAAGCAGGGCTCACAGTATAATTGCAGTTCGAAGTAAATGGTCACAATATGTGATCTGTGCTCAATATCACTCATGATAGAAATGGTATAGTTTTGTGCATATGGATGAGACTTAATACTTTTACTGAACACAGAAGTGCTGGCCCTGATAAACATAATTCCCATTTGCTGAATAACTGAGTCACTAGATTTTAATTACATACTAATTTTAATTAAGCGTGCTTAATATTAAGCTATTAGGACATAATTACAGTTTAATTATTGAACAGTTAATGCAGGATTTTCTACAGGACTCAATGATCTGTATACTTGAAATTCAATTAGTACAGTAACAAGCAATGGGAAATACAACAGAGAGGGGAGGGAGTACACACGTTGGTGAGCGGCGTTTGACTCTGGTAAAATAGAAGGTTCAGAGCAATGGTTAACAAATCATCTTGCTTGTTGTCTAATTTAAGTACTTAAGTATTAGATGCACAGCTTCATTCATATTAGAATCAGCTTCAGTCATCAAGTAAAAAATGCATTGTTGGATAGTTTCAAACCATAATAACTATTTAAGTGTGCAGTTGGTAATTTTTATCTTTTTTTTCCATTTTCGCTGAAACTGTCCCTCTATACTGACACTAGTACATGAGACAGGTAATCTATTAAAAAATCTGGTATATTTGTCTCCTCCCAGAGATTGTAATGGCATTGGCAAAAATACACCGCGCAAAATTAAGCAATCAGAGCCAGGAGGAGTTTCTAACCAAGTGTCAATCACTTCTCGTGCACACGCTATTCAGCCCTCCATACATGCTTTCTTCCTTGGTGTAGATTCTAGAGCAATATTGAATATGCCCAGTTGCTGGTTTGGGTTAATGTTTGTTCCTGAACTGAGATTAAGGATGACCATCATTAGTTTGTTTTGAGCTTTTTGATCTTACCTATCGTTCTTTCAGCTATTTCACTGTACCAGGACATGAATGTGTATAGTGGCATTAAAGTACTGATGTAGCTGATGGCCTCATAGTTTCCTTATCAAGAAACTTTGATATTCTTGCCAGATAATTTGTCTTTGAATGGACCTTCCCAATGACAGAGAGGGCCACAGACTCACTGGTCATGCACTGTTCTGGTTCAAATCCAAGATAAGTAACAGAACAATTTTCCTGTATTATTGTCTGTTACATTCAACAGAAAAAACTGGTTAGACCCCTTTATGCCTTTTTACATAAACAATGCATTCAGATTTTCCTATGAGCAAGGATATCTTATTGTCACAAAACCAACTACTTACTTGTTGGAGCTCTTATGTGGAACTATAAATATATGGTATGACTCTCACCTGATGCTGTATATCACAATACATTTAATTGACCCTGTGTACTGTTGTCTTGCTTGAGTGTTCTTTGCCAGGTCGAGAAACTGTTGACAGAACCATAAACAACACAGACAGGCATATCTCCCTCCGCAAAAAACCCTGACCTTTTCTCATCCAGCCTTTGGCTTATTGGAACTGATCCAGAATATTAGTGATTAAGAGAAAGGGTCTTTGACCTGAAGGGAAATAGCCCAGGAGTCCTTACCTTGTACTCTACTCTTTATTGACCCCGTTACACACGTAAATATACAAGCACAAACACATATGCATCCACAAGTACACCCCATGCTCTAGCATGCACGCATGCACACACACACATGGCCAAAACCGTTAGGGCACACACACACGCCTGCATACCGATGCCAATTTGAAAAGGCAAAGGTGGAAAGCAAAAGATACAGGAGCCAATGACAACCTAAAACAGCAGAAATTACAGCGATATTAGGGGACAGGCAGGCTATCTCTGCTTCCCTCCCAGGAGACTAAGATAAAAGGTCATTTTGGAGTGTTCAAATGTTCAAAAAAAAAATAACAGACTTCCTGGAGGACAAGAATTTAAATGAGAAATGCTTCAATCAGCATAGCTGATGTCGGCACCTTTTGTACATTATTTATCTAAAGCATGATCAACCAAAGACCAGTTCTATTGATTTTTTACGTGAAAAAATGTACACTTTGCTGATAAATATTATGCTGTATTTATACATTGATAAACCTTTGCAGGCTAGCTGTATGTCACAACTAGGTATTTGTTTGTAATTAAAATATAGGTGAATATTTTGTTGTTGTTGGATTGAGAAGATAATGCATGACTGTAAGAGGCATCATGTCAGTAGTAAATTATGCAAAAGTGCTGCCAAATGGAAGCAATGTGTACAGAAAACCCCTACTATCAGCTCCAATATCCAGATGTGTGCACATGAATTGAAAGAAAAGGCAATTCTGCTGTTGAGGTCATTTTGCAAATGATGAACTGTGGCACCCAAACACACTCCTTTTCAAATTCCAGTACTTAATTCACCAAGAATACTCTTCTGTGACCAACTACCTTGTTTTCAAATTCACCCCTAACCCACCCACCTTGCACCTGGACAAAAAAAAAGGATCCTAGTGTTAATGCCTTTGTGTCTCACAAAAAAATAAATTGCAAGAGTCATGCAATCATATCTCACCACCCTCCAATTTGAATAGAGGCTTTTTTTTTTCTGTTTGGTGTGTCCAAGCTGTTAACTTTGTCTCACACCTTGGACTCTGTAGAACTAGTTGCATTACTTCACACCCATTATGCACTGGCAGCAGACTTAACAAACATGAAGAGCGAACCAGGAGCTACCCGTTGCGGCGATTTAACAACTTGGGCTGTTATGATTTTGGCCGAGGCAGAGCTGCTTTGTCACATTTTTTTTTTCCCCAAACGAAATGCGGACTGCGTAGGCGCGTGACGGTTATTATAATGGCGGTTTGTTGTCATGTACTCCACGCTCGCCATCGCCGCGCGTCCTCTAATCCTCGGGGATCAATTCCCTCGCGCATCACTGGAGCCTCGGCCATGGGGACAATGTAACCTCCATCTAAATGTAAAACTCTTTGCGCACATTTTCTCGCTCTCCGCCGAGGCGCCTGTCTAATCCTTTAAACCTGAGAGACGCGAGGATTGCTTTGCAAGAGAGTCTGAAGCGCTGAGACTGCTAATGACGGGGAAGACACAATAAGGCTGGGGTAGCTCTCGCCAGGTATAGAGCAAAAGACTGAATTACTTAAACTGCTGTACAATACTGCACTTCAGACGTGCGTTAATTTTGTGCTATTTAGGGAGTAATTCTACATATCCATCTAGATATAGAAGTCAATATTCAAGATTAACCGCTTTATTAGCAAAGAGTCAAAAATCACCGAAACTTATTATCATCACATTTTAGAACACTGACATTGGCATATTTGTTGCAAGTGTTATAAGGCACTTTATAGTCGGCGTCAGACAATATTACCAAAGTTTAAGCATATTAACTAGCTCACAGACTAAAGAAGGCTGCTTTCTCAGTCCTCCTGCCACTGAGCTTTGAGACAGCAGATTATGGAGTTTGGTGGCTTAATACTTACATTTTAATTGATATCTGGAGTCATGTTCATCACCGCTGTGTGATGCTGAAATTTTTTTTTTTCATGAGGAAGTAGCCTTGAATAAGTTATAACCTAAAGATAGGAGCGTTTTCAAAAACACTGATTCAACTACAATAAATATGAAAATAAGGCCTCCAATTTGACGCTGTACTGTGCTAAATAAGTCCGTAAATGATATAACATCTTTCAATTCCTTTGGTTGCAGTAACCTTGTATAGCGGACATAGCACCTTTTGCAGTAGAGATGTCCATTACATTCAAACTGCCTCTGACATTTTGGAGTTGACCCCCTCCCCCTTTGAAACTGAAAACAATTGAGATAACTTTAGAGAAAATGAACCTCAGAAAATGAGCCAAGTAGATCTGGAAAACAGCCATTGAGAATGAAACTGCCTCATAAATAAGTAAATTGGGGCCGTGATTTTGTCAATGCAATGTTAATTGTTGCTTTTAAACAGTGAGGAAAGCATATACTCCTGTTTCACTTTGGCAGATATCAAAATGATGTTAAAGACAAAGATATTTTTCAACGTGTGAATGGATCCATTGTAGTTTGGGTAAGAGGAAACACTTTAATTTTATTTCTTGGTTAATTTCCTGGTTAATCTTCCAGGTGTGACTTCACGTAGGCATTTCTCATCATTGGCTTCCATACTGCCACCGTCCCAAAGGGGTATATTTATCAAGTTCTTAAGGTTCTCAGGAGCTCATTTTAGCCACAGAGCTCTGCAACTGAACTCTGCTCCACTGATGAATAGATGAATAGAATTCAGTTGATCATTACTCAACGCTATTCTCTGTGATAATTATTGACTAGAAACATTCACCTTGTGACAAGTATTGTTGAAGTATTTTTATGTAAACAACAAAAAGATGGTACACTTCCACAATGTACCTGTTGAGCAGCCACGTATCTAACTGCTGTAGAAATTAGGGTTCAATCAAGGTTTACCACTATGGTCTACGCAATCCATACATGGATTGACCTAGCCAGTCCCTCACCTTCCCCATAAAATTCAATTTTCTATTGGCCATAAAGACCAGAGCATCACCTTCTCTGTGATGCTATTGCTTCACAGGTGGCGTACACAGAGTGTCAGAAGGACAGCAGTAAATAATAACTGAAGGGGACTGGTCTGTAGCTAAAGCAAGGTGAACCATGAACAGCAATGTATTCAAATGCGCCTTGTGAATTTGGAACACAACGGACAGGTTTAGTGTTTTAACTGAGAGAAGTGGTTGATGGAGACCTGTCACAGCCCCCGTGATATCAAAGACAGTTTGCAGCCCCAATGAGTATCTTTACCACAACTTCAACAAGTTCTCATGTTATTTTCTAATTTATTACTCTAAATGGTCATTTGTGTGTGTGTGTGTGTCTGTGTGTGTGATTGGAAAATGATTAACAAGAGAGAGCAGATTAGTTGATGTTCAGGATCACTGTCTTATGATGCAGCTAGCAGTATGACATACTTAGCATCAATGAACTCAAGTGAGCCAGCTCCCGTGGAAGCCTTATGCGCCAAAACTATTATGTAATAGTTAATCAAATATGAACCATTCAGTGTTGGGTATGCAAGGTGTGGAAGCCAAAAAAAAAAAAAAAACATCAAGCCCCTGTGTATGCCGGTGCAATCACTAAAGACGCTTCCATTCCAGCATGTTGTGGAGGTTATTCAGCTCCAAATGCTACCGATACGAGCATACATTGATGAGCACGAAATAAAGAGGCAAGCTGAAGATGGTCTCATGATGGTAACTTTTTATTCACGGTCCTTACTTTTTTCAAACTTGAACATTTAAATTCAGTAATATATTAAACAACAGGGGGTTTGGACTAAGAAAAGGCTCTCGAGACACCTCGTGTATTTTAGATGTGGTAAAGGGAGGAACTGAAGCCAGAGCTTTCAATGCATTCAGAATCAAAATGAGTAAACTTGCACACTTTTAGAATACAGAAAACAGTCAGTTCATTTATGTGTTTGGAGGAGTCATTCAAGCTCAAATGAAATATGCAGAAATCGCATTCTGGTCCACTTCGGCAGAGCTATAGTGTTGCTTATTTTATTTTAAAAGAGCAAACAAGATGTCCACAATGCAGATGTAGTGACAGGAAACAAAAACAATCTATTAATTTGGGTATTATCCAGGGGGAAACATTAATTAAGATTATTCAGGCAGTGATGAGCAAATATTTGTGAGGACATGGCAACAAACACTAAAGGCATTGAGTTCATAACAAAAGAAAACTAGTATTGTGGATCTTATCAGGTAAGAGTTTGGGGATGACTTTGACGAAGTACATTTCAGAGGTTTAGAGTTCAGGCTATCTTCAGTACCTACACTGAGTTCTCAGGTTGTTAACTCCAGGTTCTTCATCAGAATTGATGCTACTTCTAACTCAATATCCAAATCAAGGATTGGAATAATCCACGACGAGCTAGTCTGCTGGAGCTTTGTAGCACTCCTAAAAGTCCATTAGCTGAATTTTTTCCTTTGCATTTGAAAAATTGGAAAATTACACAAAGATCAAAATACCTTGAAGGGGGGGGGGTCAAAATTCAGCATATCAACATGTACGTCACACACAAGCAGGTTAATACAACAACTATTTTTACCATCAACGAAACTATCAAAATTTTAGCATTGCACAATAGCCCCCCTCCATCCAAATGGGGACAAACTCACCAATGTCTGCTCAAATCATTGCATATGTATCCATATCCACCCAGAAACTAGACTCTTAGGAAATATTTGGATTTACAGTCAGTTAAATATGTTTATTAGTGCCTGAATGTGAAAGACTTATAAATGATAGCGTGCAGCAAAAGACGCTTTGCGAGCAGTATACCTGACCTTGGACACCGAGAAACAAATGACAATGAGGAGAAAAAGGAAAGAAATCTATTTCACTGGAAGATTAAAATGAAACACAAACGCTAGAAGGCACTAAGGTGTAAACACTGTCAGAATCCTTCCCCTCATAAGCCATAATTTATAAATAGCCTACTGCATGGATAAAATATAATTTCGCGATCGCCTTTGAGAGTAGATAAGTAGCTTCATTACCCCTAAAGCAAGTCAACATTAGAGCTATCATGCGGCTGATATCCTGGTTGTTTAGCCCCTCACCATATTGCTGTGCGATTGGGACCTAGATAAACTTTGATTTAACATTCAGCCGCACGACTCGGCCTTATCAGCAGAAAGAGCTTCGCTAGGCCCCACAAACTGCACACCCCCCAACCTCTCGCCTAACCTTAACTGCTCGCTTTCCCTTATAGTCCTCTCTGAGATAACAACCTGAGGCCTGCCATAGCTGAGCATCACTTAATCCTCTGTGACACCATTATTCACTGAGTTCACTCCATCCTTTTTGCTCTCTTCTCTGGCAGCTACAGGGAGAGCAGGATTATCCCTGTGCATATCTCCCATAACGTACCACTTTACTTCCTGAAGAAAAAAAAAACACTTAAAGATAGGATGAAATTGAAGGGTTTAAGCACAGGCAACAGAAATAGTTCACATGGGCAAAGCGTTACTGGTTCCTGGTAAACCATTCCTGTTTTTAAATGTACTTTTACTTTCAGGGAATGACGTTCCTTATTAAAATTCAACAGTGCATTTTACTGTGTTTCTTCCACATTTATGATATATAAAAGACAAAATAAAATCTTTTTAAAAAATATTTTCAGTTGCGACTTGTGCTATTTTCTCAGCATTTACCAATTTCAGTGGTTTTACTTGTACTTTATGTCTCACTACATAAGGTCCATCAGAGCTGATTTAAAACTAAGCACAAAAAGGTGCCATACCATTGGTTCAGAGAGGAACCAATGAAATAATTGCCTGTTCATAGTGTTTACTGGTTTGGCCATTTGTGAATTGATTTCTGAATGTGTTTTTCCATATCTTTCTTTATGGAAGCTCCTTAGAGATAGACAATAATGGCAACTGCACTCTTGTGGTCCTGTTTTGTGAGCGATGATCGCAGAACAAGCCACCTCTCTTTATTTGCGCTGACCTCATTGTTTGACAGAAACCCTGTTTATGAGATAAATGAAAAAGGACCTTGCAGCCTACCTTGATAATTCCCATCATGGATTTATATCCTCTCTCATGATTGGCTAATTTCATGCGAGCCAGAGTTCTAATTTCCTGTGCAGTCCCATCAACTGTGTTTATGCGTTTGAGGTCCATATATAGGCAAATCATATTCTATGTGAATTTCTTCTACAAAAAACACAGGTTCAATCTCAAAATATGGTTTTCAGTTATGGCCTTCAGATATAAATCCAGCCCAGCAAGGTATCATTGCTCATATACATGTACTGTTTGTATACAGTATAAAACAGATAGATCAAAGAAAGTAATCTCATACAATGGTGCATGTCAAGGACTGAAAACAAACTTTAGCTGGTAAGCAAAAAGTCTGTTCTCGTAGATGGCGTGTTGGATGTGACTTTGACAAGGGTCAAGTCATGATATACACTACAGGCCAGAAGTTTGGAAACAAGGCCAATACAGGTCAAAAATTTGGAAGCAACCTCAAGTTTCTGTTCACAATGCCTTTCTTAAAAACAATATGAAATCTATGGATTTTGGGATGTATTTACTGCATGATTAGACTTTTCTTTCATTGATATGCACCATTTTTCTCTATTTACCTTTAGGTACTATATACATTGATGTTACCAGACCATTGCTGAATAAATGTTTACAAAAGAAAGGAGGGGCTTAGTTTTTGGGTTGAGAAGATTTGCAAGAGTCACAATTTCAGTAAAAAAGTAAAAAACAAATCACAGTTTGCATTGTTCACTTTATGTCATGGTTTACAGCCCACCGGATGTCAACGGCAATCCGGCGGGCACTAGGACCATGGGCCTAGTAATATGGGTCTGATAATTTGAGTAAAAATGCATTCTGATAATTGACTCTTTATATAATAATCTTGTTTATTTTGTTGCAAAGTATGTCAATGAAACTATGATCTTTTTTTGTACAAATTTGATCTTGCTTCCAAACTTTTGGCCTGTAGTGTATAATGTGTATATAAATGCGATTGCTGAATAAATTAACAAATAAATAAATCGTTAAATAAATGAACAAACAAGTGGTGCCAGGCACAACAAACCCCGCCCCTCGCACATAGTTTGACCTACTTTTCCTAAATTCAATAGGGATCTATTCTGGGTCAGTGGAAATCCCTAAACCCAATTTGTGGTGAATCCGGCCATTATTTTGCTGCTGAAGTGTTAACAAAAAAAACAAAGAAACAAACACACACACAAACCGAACCAAAAACAATACCCCTTACCCTCCCACTTCGGGTGGGGCGGGGTAATAAATGAATAGGTCCTCCACACATTAAGCATTCTTGCTTTTGTGCCATTAATATGAAACCGGAAGAGAAATAGGCAGTGCTGAAAAGAACAATTCTAGTATCGGGTCTGGCCAAGCGAAAGTGAACGTGTGATGAAAATTATATTTCTTTGTAACACATAGTGAATGGGCTGATCTTATAGCTTAATCTGTCTAGTTTATGGAACTAACTTTGTTTTTTCAATACAAGATGTGAAAAAAATTACAGCCATTTAAAGTGCATGAAGTTTGAAAACTACAGACACACTCGGAAATCTATTTTTCACATAATTTTCATCTCAACAATAAAATATCTAAAACTACATAAAATTTAGCTGTTTCTACATTTAATACCTTTTACCATTCATATTTTTCAGCATCTGTAACTATTTTTGCCAAATTCAAATTAAAAATGAGTTTTTTTAACTCTCAAAAAGATGTTGCATTATGACCATATAGATTGCTGTCATAACTGATTTAAGTAATAATAATGTATTATATAAAGTTATGTATTATGTATTATAAAATTATGTATAATATAAAGTATTTGCCCCCTTCCTGATTTCTTATTTTTTTGCATATTTGTCACACTTAAATGTTTCATATCATCAAACAAATTTCAATATTAGACAAAGATAACCCAAGTAAATAGAAAATGCAGTTTTTGAATGATGATTTCATTTATTGGGGAAAAAAGCTATCCAAACCTACCTGGCCCCGTGTGAAAGAGACCAGGCAAAAATGGCATCCATGGGAGAGTTCCAAGGCGAAAACCCCTGCTGATCGAAAATAACACAAAGGCTCGTCTCACATTTGCCAAAAAAACGTCTTGATGATCCCCAAGACTTTTGGGAAATTTTTTCTGTTGACTGACAAGACAAAAGTTGAACTTTTTGGAAGGCGTGCATCCTGTTACATCTGGTGTAAACTAACACAGCATTTCAGGAAAAGAACATCATATCAACAGTCAAACATGGTGGTGGTATTGTGATGGTCTGGGGCTGCTTTGTGGCTTCAGGACCTGGATGACTTGCCGTAATTGATGGAACCATGAATTCAGCACCCTACCAGAAAATCCTGAAGGAGAATGTCCAGCCATCAGTTCGTTACCTCAAGCTCAAGCACACTTGGATTATGCAGCAGGACAATGATCCAAAACACACCAGCAGGTCCACCTCTGCATGGTTAAAAAAAAAAAACAAAATGAAGGTTTTGGAGTGGTCTAGTCAATGTCCGGACTTAAATCCAATTGAGATGCTGTGGCATGACCTTAAACAGGCCGTTCATGCTAGAAAACACTTCAATATGGCTGAATTAAAACAATTCTGCGAGGAAGAGTGGGCCAAAATTCCTCCGCACCGATGTGAAAGACTGATTGCCAGTTATGGCAAACGTTGCTGTCGCCGAGGGTGGCACAACCAGTTATTAGGTTTAGGGGGCAATTACTTTTTCACAGAGGTCCAGGTAGGTTTGGATAGCTTTTTCCCTCAATAAATGAAATCATCATTTAAAAACTGCATTTTCTATTTACTCAGGTTATCTTTGTCTAATATTAAAATTAGTTTCATGATCTGA
This sequence comes from Gymnothorax javanicus, assembly GCA_029692085.1. Taxonomy (NCBI): domain Eukaryota; kingdom Metazoa; phylum Chordata; class Actinopteri; order Anguilliformes; family Muraenidae; genus Gymnothorax; species Gymnothorax javanicus. The sequence goes on from CM056211.1 coordinate 10,816,103, forward strand.
AACATTTAAGTCTGACAAATATGCAAAAACATAAGAAATCAGGAAGGGGGCAAATACTTTTTTACGGCACTGTATATCTGTGATACAGAATGTTTATTTTATAATAAAAGTAGGTTATGTTACCTATTTTAGCTCTTTTCTTGAAGTAAACCTTACTTTTTCTCATGAACATCCAGTTCTGTAGTGACGTAACCAATGCAGCTCGTAATGACATAACCATATTCTTTTCCCTATTAAATCTAAGAAATTCAAAATTTTGCTACAAGTTTTGCTGAGAACATAGTTTAATAGGTTTATTGCAATATTGAAACCAGGTTGACTCCAATTTGTAATGAGAACAGCATGTTATGCATCTTTGCGTACACCTTGTCAAATCTGATGTCCTCTTTTGGTAGTGCCGAAACCGAGCACATTTTTCCTAATTTCACATTTAAAAATTATACTAACAATCCACTGAGTATACCATGTTAAAGTACTTGTAAAAACCTTTAGAAACATGTATTTCAAGTGTATATAAGTTATCTGGTTAAAAATGAACATCAAAATTGTAGTGACGTAACCGCTTGGCCAGACCCTATGATGAAATCATATTCTGCTCTCCTGCTAGAGGAGTAGGGTGTACAAATCACAAACGGCTCTCAGTTCAGGCTGACTGGTTTAGAGTAGAGGCTGTAAAGATAAAGACTGGAGTCATTTCTGCAAAGGAATCCCAGACCCTTCTCTGCAACCAGGATAAAAGATTTGATGCTCTTATGCATTAAAAACAAATAATTTCGAGAAAATCAACTGTTAACTTTGAATGGGTATCTAACTTCAAGCAGCATAGACAGTGCAGCACAATATCCACAAGCCCTTTACAAGGTGCCATATCAGAGGCTGAAATCCATGCGCTAAGCATTTGCTACATGTCGATCCCTTTCGCTCACTCCCCATTCCTCTCGTCTCTCTGTACTGTTCTGTCCAGCAGAGCAGAAAAGGCATCAAAAGTAGACAAGTATTCAGAAATCTGAAAATGGGCAAATTATACTTCTATGGAAAGCAAATGTCATGGAGATGATGAATGAAACACTTTCTGGACACTCACTCAAACAGGAAGAGAGTAAAAGAGGCGTTTTGAACACCCTTTCAACTCGCGCAAATCCCAAAAAAAGCCGAACGAAAATAGCCCCTTTCTGACGATGCAATTCGCAGCAAACAGGGACCAACGGTAAGGACGTCGAGTGCATCGACTATCGTCTGCCTGTCGTAATTCGTTCATTTCTTGGTCTTTCTTCGTTTTATATTTCTAGCGAATTAGATTTATGCTCGTCAAAAGGTATGTTACTGTTAGGCAACCGAGTTAGCTCACCCAGTTAAGGCGCCGCTTTACGGAGCAGCAGTGAGCACCGTGGCCCGGGTTTGAGCCTGGGTCACGCCAGAGTCGGCAGTGGCCTGGTAGCCTTTTCAGAGCTCTGCGCTGCAGGGAAATAAATTGGGAGGGACTGCCGATTTGGGATTATAGGATTATAGCATTGTTCATTGCTCGAGCGCCTCCAGTTGGCCAGCCAGGCACTTATCAGTAAAATTTAGAAGAAATAATTAGCAAGTGTAAAGAAAATAAAATGTTTATAATATGTGGAGATTTCAACATCGACCTCCGAAATGCATCTAAACATAAAATAACGTCAGACTTTCTAGATGCACTATATAGCAGAGGGCTATACCCACTGATCACAAAACCCAGCAGAATCACCTCTAACTGCTCATCACTAATCGATAATATTTTCACTAATGTTTTGGAGAACACTGTTAAAAGTGGGCTTATGATAAATGACATAAGTGATCATTTACCTGTTTTTGTAATATATGATTGTCATATAAAGAAAAACGATATGCAGAGTTTCAAAAGATATGTTAGAGTTAGAAGTGATGAAGGAATAAACCAGTTTAGGAATGAGCTTCTGAAAGAAGAATGGAAAGGGTTTATGTTGAAGATGTAAATGCAGCTTATGATTCATTTTTTGAATACCTACTTATCACTTTATGATAAACAGTGTCCATTAAAGATTATTAATCATAAATGCAATTTTCATAAAAAGCCTTGGATAACAAAGGGCTTACAAAATTCTTGTAAAAAGAAAAACAATCTTTATAGAGATTTTATAAAATTCAGAACAAGTATTGCTGAAAGGAAATACAAGGTATATAAAAACAGGCTGACAACTATTATGAGACTAGCCAAAAAAAGAATATTATAATAAAATATTAATTGATAATAGAAATGATATTCCACACTTGGAAAATTCTTAATGGTATTATTGGGAACAAACCTGCGGCCATAGCCCAACCTGGTTATTTTATTAATGATAATAATCAAGTGTTGAAAAATATGAATGAGGCGGTAAACGAATTTAATGCTTTTTTTTGTAAATGTCGGACCTAATCTTGCCTATTCTATAAAAAAACATGGTGATGGACAAATAGAGGCTAACTGGCATGGAGAAAGCAAAGTGTTGCACTCCTTCTTTCTTGGAGAAGTGAGTGAAACTGAAATCAAATCTATTGTTGCATTATCTAAAAATAAGACATCAACTGATAATGATGGGATTGACATGATTATTGTGAAAAAACTATTGATTGTATAAGTAAACCGTTAAGTTATATTTTCAATCTTTCTTTTTTTTGTTCTGTATTTCCAGACAGAATGAAGATAGCAAAGGTTATTCCACTTTTTAAAACAGGAGATAAACACAGCTTTAATAATTACAGGCCAGTGTCCTTGCTTTCACAATTTTCAAAAATACTTGAAAAACTGTTCATACAAAAATTTGATACTTTTATTGAAAATAATAAATTACTGAGTGACAGTCAGTATGGCTTTTCGGGCAAACAGATCCACATCATTAGCATTAATGAACATAGTGGAAGAAATTGCATCAGCATTAGAAAGTAAGAAATACACAATAGGGTTTTCATTGATTTAAAAAAGCCTTTGATACAATAGATCATAATATCGTCATATCTAAATTGCATACTTATGGTATAAGAGGAATAGCTCAGAACTGGATCAGCAGTTATTTGGATAATAGGCAACAATATGTACATTTTGCTGGTATTACATCTGATCATATGAAGATTAAATGTGGAGTCCCACAAGGTTCGGTTTTGGGACCTAAACTCTTTATTTTATATATTAATGACATCTGTGACACATCAAAATTGCTGACGACACAAATTTTTTTTGTTCAGGAGAAGATTTGCGTATGTTGACAGAAACTATTGCAAATGAAATGGTCAAGCTCAAAAAATGGTTTGATGACAATAAGTTATCACTAAACTTGAACAAAACAAAATTTATGGTTTTTGCAAATCGGAGAAAAGAGTATGTTTCACTGTGTATAGATGAAATAAGTATAGAAAGAGTGTCTGAAATCAGATTTTTGGGTGTTATAATGGATGATAAATTGACATGGAAATATCATGTATCACATGTGAAAACTAAAGTATCTAAAAATGTTTTTTGTGCTCAACAAAAGCAAAGTATTTGTTGGATTATAAGTCAATCAATTTGTATTGTTCTTTAATTTTGCCGTATTTGCATTACTGTGTTGAAGTGTGGGGCAACACATATAAGAATAATTTAGAATCATTATTTATTTTACAGAAAAAGGCAATGAGAATTATTTTTAAATGGGAGAACACACAAATGCACTGTTTATTGAATCAGGGCTGTTAAAATTTAAAGATTTAATTGAACTGCAGACTTTATTAGTTGTGTACCGGGCAAAAACCGAACACTACCAGAAAATATACAGAAATTATTTGTTTTACATTTAGGAGATGAGCAACATAGAAGGAAATTTAACATTAAGCATCCGTTTGCACGGACTACGTTGAAGCAGATGTGTATCTCTGTAACTGGGGTAAAACTGTGGAATTCCTTGCCAAATGATTTAAAGGGCTGTATGAATATCTTTAGATTTAAGAAAATGTATAAAGAAAAAGAATAATTAGACAATATGATGGTGTTAGATAATTTGTTTCTCAGATTGTAAATTATTGTGTTTTGACCTTTGTGTTTGTTTACTACTATACGTAGTGGTTGCTAAGCAACTGTGATTGACAGGCCATCTTTTCTTTTCTATTTCTGATTGTATATTTGAATAAGGGGCAGGTAAAATAAGATTTTCTTCTCCCTGCTCCTTTCCGTCATGGGTTATGTAAACTGCTCAGAGCTGAATATATTTTGTGAATTTCTTTTGTCTCCAATGCCATGAGCGGAACAAATAAAATGAATGAATGAAAAAAAAAAATTCTAAGCTTGCACACGTTAAAGTATCCTCCGCCCTCGTTCTGAGCAAGCAAAGTTTCGAGCCATGAGTGTAAAAAGAAGCAGCGGCTGACAGGTGCGTGCTTCAGAGGAGAGCCACAAACTGTCTTTGCTCTCCTGCGATGGCAACATGGGTCGCATACGAGTAAACTTGCGTACATAGTTCGCTAATTGGGCATTCCATATTCGGGTGGGATTGGAGATGCCAAATTTTTTTAAAATTATATTATTGTTGATGACGCAGACCACACATTCCTGTAATATCTTGTTTTCGCACTGGACAATTTATTTATTTACTGTTATCTACTGTTAATTTACAATTATTTACTATTTACTTGAATTGTTTATTAACATTCTTAGCAAGCACATGAAACAATCGAGGTACAGATTATTATGCTTACGGAAGCATCCAATGGCACAGAAAAAAAAAGGTGATAAACTGCAGGTCCCAAACCTCATGCTTTGCCCGGATGGCCAATGAAATGATTAAACTTTTATACTAGTTGCTCAACACATGTTCCACTCAGAAATAACACCCTCAACAGATTAAATGCCCCGGAGGATTCTCAAGGCAAAATAACCGAATCAGTCAGTCATAAGCGAAGGATGTTCAGTTGCATCACACAATGAGGGGCTAAAATGCCCATGAGAGCCGACTGGGAAATAATGAGCACGCTGTTTTTTTGTCTTCAAATGGCACATCCCCCATCCACAGAAAAACATATGTTTTGTGACTGCATCAGACAAGCCGCATAACACAGAATTTCCTTCCGTTTGCAATTTTACCCACAATTCCGTGGAGTCAAGTCTACAGATGGTTGATAGACGTTCAAAAACAAACAAGGAGAAACTGTATTTGCCACCAGTTGGGCTACTTGCACTGCATTTGTTAGCACCGCAAAAAAGCATGACTGTCAAATGAGTGTGCTGAGACGGACTCATCCAAGCAGTCCGCACACATGGACATCACTGTTTACTGTTACATTTGCGTAGCCCATTGCCAGCATTGTTTGACAAGCCTTCTCTAGCAGAAAGAAAAAAGTTCCACCATCGCAACACCTGCCTTGAGAATAGAAAACGAGAACATTTTTGCCAATTTCAAGGTAGCATCTGCTTCCTCTGAGGTACTGTACAAATCTCAGTGAATGTAATTTCGCCCACAGCAACTGACAACAATGAACAGAGCGCGGAGCTCTCATACACAATATGGGAGATGAATTACCCAATTAACTTGTTCACATGATAAATGGGGGGAAACTCCGAGTTCAATGTCTTCTAATTTGCATAAATTGAAAGTCTTTGCAGAACTGATACTGCTCAGTAATAACAATTACCTGGGGGAAGAAAGTTTGGTTCGAATCATTAATGGCAATATCCTCCCCCTTCCATAAGGGGATGAACTGTTGCGTGGAGAGAGGCTGAGAAGTATGCGACTGACACTTAAAGGACTTGATGAATGGGCTAACAGGGAAAAAGAAATTGCAAATTTAAGCTTTCTTAAAAGGGAGCTCTGGTCAGAATCAATAACGTCATGTAACGATAAGAATAAAATCATACCTGCGTGCAGGAATGAGGCTTGCTGGGGGGAGATTATGCAAGGAAAACTCATTCTGCCCGTGCACTGATTTAAGGTGCTTCGTGTGAGCATGGTAGGTAAACCTAATTATCACATTATTACAAAGCAACAGGAAGGCTGTGTCATTACATATAGTAGACAGTATTCTGCGATGTACCCCTGTAACACTACAGAGTCTGTGAGTGATTACAACCCTTTTTTGGAACATTTTTTGCAGTACGGAGCAAGACAAAATGCAATGTTCCATTTCAACATGGAATAAGCGTACAAGAACCAGTAAAGTACTGCAGACAATGAGAACAATAAAATTAATTGCAAGTAGGAATGCTTTCGTAGTGCCTTATGCTATAAAGTATGTGACCATTTCAGTTATGTCTCATGCTCCTGTTTGTTTCAGTGTTTCTGGCCATTCATTTGGTCTCCTTTTCGTTTTGGTGATTGCTGTCTTTTGATCGATCAATTGTCTCATTACCTCAACCATTCCCCTCTTCACATCCTCGCCTGCATCTGTTTCAGCCCCTACTCATTGTCTCTGAGTATCTGTTCCCTAGTTTCTCTGTTTAAGGCCAGATTGTCCTGTTCCCACCCCGAGCCTCTTCTTTGTCTCTCGCAGTCTCTGTATTCCTGATTCCTGTTTGCTCGCTCCTGCCTCTAGTCCTTAGTGTTTCTGTGTGTCTCGCCCCCGTGTCCTCATTTGGTTACCTCTCCTTGATCCCCTCCCTCACCTTCTCCGCTTCCTTCCAACTGACTCCTGGATTCGACTTTGGCTCAGATCATCGCCCACGCCCGGCTCGTCCCCCGATATCCCAGCTGTCACTGCCCGACCTCGGCCTGTCCCTGGACCACAAACTGCCCTGCCACATGACCTTGTTTTGCTGTGCAGCAAACCTGGCACTGTCGACCTCCCCAAATAAAGGTCTGGTTTTGCTATCTCTGGGTCCTCCTCTCCAGCTATCCCAAAATAATTTCATCATTTTCTACCAATACAGTTACTGTATGATGTAGTCCACTAGTAATTTCAACACGTACACTACAAATGAACACCGTAATGGAAAAATGATCAGAGTCACATTTTCACGTTGTGGAGAAATGATGAATTAAAAATTCAAAACGATCCTAGAGACAAAGCACTGAAAAAATATGCAAAAATATTAAATATATTAAATATTATTATATATTATTTAAATATTAGAATAATATATAATATATAAAATATACAGAAATGCAAAATTTGGACTCTGATCGTTTATCCTTTGTGGTCTTGAAATGTTTTCCACAAATTGCTGAGGAGGGGGTGGATGTGAAGCGGCCGTGAGTAAAATATCTCCACGGCTCATATATGACTATTATTATCACATGCGGCGTTTTCTAAAGAGCAAATGTAAATGCCTTTAAACTACCCTGGAGTAACACTCCAGACAATGGCATCCTTGTAAATTCCATGTTTGCAATGTTGTACATGGAGCATAATTCAAAACAGATAAGATTTCCACAACACTGAAAAATGCTGAAAAAAAACAATCAATAAATCTACTCTCTAAAGGGTTAAATGTCACAGCATGTGCAGCGGTTACCCAGCTACAGTAGCAGTATGAAAATACAATAACTCACCTCATGTTTGCAACTGGGTGCATTAAACAGCATCTACAGACAAAGAGACAAACTGAATCAAAGATCAGGCCTTCTATCAAATTGAATCAAAGATCAGAAAAATTATCTAACATCTCTGTAGTATTATTATCATTATTATTATTATACAAATATTATAATAATGATACAAATGACCTCATCTGAAACAAAGAAGAATCAAAACGCTGTAATCTATGATCTAATGAACAGGATAGCAAACCCAGTCAGGTCTTTTCGATTTTTTTTTTTTACAGTAAGCACAGACCCAGTTTCTCAGCCAACGCAGTCTTCCTCTGCGTCTCTTGCAAAGCCTTGACATACTACATTCTCCAGAGTTCTCCATAAATGAAACAGATAGACACGACTCTCACCGATGTCCAAAGGCTACATTTTGATTAAAAATGAGTATTAAGGTACTGCAGGACGATGAATCACTTGCCAGTATAATTTTATATTACCGATGCAGGTTACTGTATGTCGGACCTTTGCAATATCAATAACACATGCCACACATTTGCAGTCCTTAGGGACTCCGTGGGCAATGTCGCAATATTCATCTGGAAGAATAAACAGAAAAATTTTTGCCTCCACCTGACAAAATAAATGACAATCTTTGCAGTATAGAAGTGTTTCTAGACTATGGTGTATGCTGATTTTCAACTGATGCATGCTATGGGCAGCAAATGTAAGACGCGACCTAATCTTCTGAATAACGGCGGTAGTTTTGAAAGTTTTCATCGCTAATGCCACACCAGTGACACTTATGTAACCTCAACAACTGTGTAAGACTGCATCACAAGGTTTGATAATGTACACCGTACCCAATATGCCAGTGGATGTGTATCAAATACTAAGTCCACTTGTTATTTATTGAGAAAACCAACATAGTACAATGCAAGTATTGAGTTCCTGTGACTAAGATCCATTTACAAGGTCTGGTAGTAGACTGGATAAAAATAGTACAATCCATAAAATATAGCCCTCTTCTCATTGCTTTTCCAATAATAATGCACTCAATAAACAAATTTAGATGCAGCCTTTGGCAGTTTGACAACTTCAATCGGATATTAAGCCCTTGTCAGTTTTACTTGCAAATTAAGTACATTACTACTGAAGAGATGTTAGGATTCCCAGCACTGTAATTACATGCAGTGAGCACCGTAATTCATCGGATAATGACACATTTTTTGTTATTTTTGGTTATGTTCGCTAAGCCAATCTCCAGCTCTGAATCCAACTGAACGTGCAGTTTGGGACGAAGCAGAAATCGAAGATGGCTGCTGCAGTAAAGCCAGGCAAAGCATCACCAGGTAAGATACCGAGAATCTGGTGGCCCCTTCGCATCATAGGCTTCAACTTAGCTTGCAAAGGATATGAAACCAAATATAATGACTGATTACTTTATTTTACAATATGTCCAACTGTCCAATATTTTTGTCCCCCACCGCCGCAAGGCACGGAGTGGGGCACATAGTATTCAGCTCTGTCTGTTTGTCCGTCTGTACGTCTGTCCCATTGGTATTAGGGCAGTATCTCAAGAACAAAAGGACCAATTTTGCTCATATTTACCATCAACATGTACTTGGTGGGGATCCCACAACACCAGTCAATTCTGGTGACCTTAAGGTCATTTTCAAGGTCACAGGCCATTTATATAGATCTTGCCTTTATAAACCTTGTTAACGCTATATCTCAAGAAAAAGCGGACCGATTTTGCTCGTATTTAGCATTAACATGTATTTGTGGGATCCCGTGACACCAGTCAATTTTGGTGACCTTGAGGTCATTTTCACGGTCACAACACAATAGATTACATAGATCTTGCCTTTGTGACCTTGTTAACATGAAATTGGTCGCTCTTCTTTTTGTACCACATGGATGTTTGAACATTGGAACTTCAAATTTCATATATGTTCGATAAGAATTTTTAGTCAAAAGATCTTACATGCAAGTGACTATCACGTCGCAGGTTCGATCCCTGCCTCGTACCAACCGGCAGTGGTCGGCAGCTCTTTCAGAGTAGCGCACAATTGGCTATTGCGCCACAGGGTTGCAAATTGGGAAGGGACAGCCGGGGAGGGAAAATAATAGTTGCCTTGTTCGTTGCTCAAGCGCCTCCTGTTGGCCAGACAGGCGCTCGTCAGGAAGTTTCTAAGCCTGTTCATGTCCGGGTATCCTCCGCCCTCGCTCCTCGCTTGCGAAGATTCAAAGATCTTACATGCAGCGGAGGACACAGTCACATTAGTGCCAATTACTTTTTTCCTCATCATTATTCTTGTTTTTTTCTTTTTCTTATCTGATCCCAATTTTGCGAACTGTCCATGCTTTCATGAGAATCATGCAGTACAATAGACATTCTTAAAATGCGAAGTCGATATTCAGTTAAATTCTCATTAAATTCTATTTTATTTCCATGAGCTATTTAACAACTTCATTAAAATGCATTTTTATTGAACAAAATAAATTAAACTATGAAGCTAAATTGCAAGTTGATTATTCATTGTACTTCGCTCTATTTGATGAATTTTAAATCCATTGTTCCTTGAAATTGCCTGGCATGCAGTGAAGGAGCAGTACTGAGGAAAATTTTTATCATTGTAACATTTCTCTGTTTCATTAATTAATTCAATTCATCCCATGTAATTAAACAGTGTACCTCCATTTGGGGAAAAAAAAGGCTAAGAAATTGAATATATTTGTAAAACTCAGTGAACTATATTGTCTAGCAAAAAGCATTAATGGAATTGCACAACTGCAGCATTTCTCAATCATTGAATGATGTGACCATTGCAATACACCATTAAAAGCAAACAGAACAGTTCATGAAAATACTGGTTCATGAAAACCAGTGATTAATAAAAGGTCATTTCGGCACAGATCGTTGGAGTGACAATGACCTAATGCAAACTCTCGAGGTTTCAGCATTGCAATCGTGGTGTCATACTGAAGAGTCATCCAACTGATTACAGTAGCACATACTTAACACAGAATGTACCTGACAACAGCACTCGAGATCTCAGGCTTCTCCATTTCCCCTGAGTCACATTCTGGAGTCAGATCTCATCGTCACTGGTGCTCCAGTGAAGATTAACGGCTGAGGAACACCCAATAGTTTGATATTATTTGAGTAATATTCACTATGTGTCAGAGGCCAGTTCACGCTGTTCGTTTGATTAATGTGTGTTAAAGGCCTATTCGTATTGTTCTTTTTTACAACACTTTATTGGAAGTCACTGAACTAAACTGTTCAATGCGTTTTGTTTGTTTTTTTTTAAAGCGCAGTTCTAAAAACAGGTTACGAAGCAAAGTAAACTTTGAGTTCCATTTGTTGCAGAGGCAGTGTGTAAAAGACTACCGTCTCTGGAGCATGTTGAGCAATATAAATTTTTAATACATTCTCTAATGCAATGCCTATTGACCAAACATAACTAGAGGCATTTCCTCTCTCAGCCACACCTGGTATAACAAGGACATTCCAATCAGAATCCAGCACACTGCTGACTGTCATTTAAATGCTACTCTAAGCTGATGAGAAACAAAACCGGCCCAAACTCAACTTTGATGAGGTTTCAAAAACCGAAAACCTGCCTACATAAACATCACCTATCATGGGTTATCAAGAATGCTCAAAAAATCAAAATTTTAATTGGCACATTTCATGGATCTATTATATTTTCAGACCCTATTTTCTAAAAACAGCCATTTTGTGAATTTGGTACTTTCAGCGCGAGGGTATTCAATGACTGTTCACTCCTTCATGAATTATTCATGAGATAACAACACTGCATGCAATTCTCAATGAAGCAACACGCACCAGGATACGCAGGTTAGTTCGTGGCCAACAAGAGCACCTTATGGCCAATCAAGATTGATAGTCTCTAGCTGAAGCAATTACATCTGTATATGCACTCGTTTATTGTTTGAGGTAACATTCTCTATACCGTTACTGTCATATATTATTCACTGCCGCCAGGAAATATACCATATCCACATCTTCCACATCTACTCCTGAGACTTAAATAAGCATTCATTTTCCATTCTTTCTTCAAAGCAAATTTGACTGCTTGACAGTCTGTTCTGTGCTGTCTATGAGACTCTCATGCCTGCAAGCAGAGACGACTCTACTGAGGAATGAAGTCTGTTGACAGCTGGTGCAAAAAAAAAAAAAATACACCGGGTTAAAACAAACAATAACAGATTAAAAAATGAAGGTACAACACAATCTGTACCTGAGAAGGATTGCTCAGTTTCCTAACTGCAACCATGAAAATCAAGAAATCAATCTATGGTCAATATCAGTGGTGCCCAACTTTGATCCTCGGGGTCCACTGTATATGCTGGTTTGTGTTCCAACTACGATTTGCAGTTGTAGGATTATAAAAAGCTGGGAATTTGTTTCAATTTGGCACATTCCTCGTTTGGAGCAGTTCTTCACATTTCTAACCCATATTTTGACAGAAATACCCATGGATGCCATCAAGAATAACATACTGTGCTTTTTTATGTTGCAAGTAATGTCAGGTAATATTTTCAAACAGAATAAATTTGACACCGAGGAAAGTCAGTGAGCTCCAAATTAGGTTGCTGAGGTTCTTTCAAAATACTTCAAAGGACTTATTTCAAGTTCTTTCAAAATTCTTAGCTTGAAACAAAACAGGTTTGACTCCTTATCATTTGCTTGCGTAATAGTTGTTTGATTAAATCACTGCCCTGGTTTGATTAGGTCAACGATTATTAGTCTCTATTGAGGTGGAAGTTATTTGGTTTCTCACATGGAAGAAAAAGGTATTTCACATGAGCCGCCTCATATTCTTGCCCCGGTGATACAGGAAATGGTCAAAGGAAAATTTAAAAAGGCACCTTTTTGTTTGATTTTACCGGAAATACTTTTTTGGGGTGTCAATAATTTTGACCCAATGTTTTTTTGACAAAAAATAATTTTCCTCAAAAAAAAAAAATCTATGAATTTTCAGTATAAAGTACAGTATGTATAAAGTAATTTCATAAAACATTTAAGTTTGAGCCATTATGTTTATGTAATGGCTGGTAAAATTGAGAGGCCGAGTGCAGTGGCCAGAGAGAAAAGAGCAGCATGGATACAATATAAGCACAGAGAATTATACAGACCACCGGAAAGTACTCGCGCTTCCAAAGGACGTATAATAGTCCGAAACACGGAAGCAAAGCGAGAGAGAAAAAAGTAGAAAAGGGAAAATCCCTAAAGAAGAAGGAACTCCAAAAATAACGCGAAGATATAAAGTCACACAAATTCTGACTACAGATATCTTCGGCTATAGTGCATAGCTACAAACAGACACTCTAGCAAAGGAGGCGTGGCGGACTTCCGGCTTATATAGAGTCCGGGGAAGCGCTGCCCCAGTTCAATCAGCCAGCTGGGTAAAGAATCTAATTGAAAGGGAATTCGATATCGTCCCGGGACGAGAGCCACAAAGAAAAGTCCAAAGCACACACACACCTCACAAACCATGACAGTTTATTGTTTAGTCACTACAGTCATTTTTAATTTCCATCAAGGCTGCCAATAACCGTTGAGTTGACTGTACATGTACATATGTATGTATACGCCTATATTTAACTTCATGTCCTTAATGATGAATGACGTCACAGCATCACATATCTCACTTTAAGAGTTACTATTCAAACCATGTGAGGTAATATGGTGGGACCCCAAAGGACAGCACTGATCCACCTCTAGAAATGAGCAATAAGCACCAGTGCAGAAAAACAAGATACAACAGAAATACCCCTGTCCTTGTTTCCTTTTATGGGTAGAGCAGCCATTAATCATAGCATGTGTGTCCTTGCAACAAAAGCATCTGGGTAGAAATACCATGAGAATCATGGCGCCAGTTTGGAGGCACATGGGTCTTTGTGTTCTTTGCTCCTGAGGATTGTGGTTTGTTGAGGATTTTTCCTTCTGAAACCCAGCCATTCCGAAGACTCCCCGTATTGGAAATTTCGTACAGCTATGGAAAAGGGAAACCAGACACACTCACACACTTATGCAAGGAAGCAAATTTCCATGTAACTAGCGTTTGGAACAACTCGGAGCAAAAACAGATTTTGGATGTGGCTACTGCAGATCCATCGTAGAGTTAAAAGCATTTCCACAAAGCATCACTTATAATTCCAAACCTGCCAATTAACAGGTGAAAAAAAATCCTCCAACATTCAGGAATATGTCACAGAGAAGTGGTCGACAAGCCATCTCAGAATTCCTCCTGAAAACTCTACCCATGTGTGAACAATTTGCATTCAAACTTTAGAGTAAAAAAGGTATTTCCATCCCCAAGTCCCATCATTTAATATGTGAACTCAATGTCATATATATGCGTTTAAAAAAAATGAGTTAATAAACAAAATTATTGAGAACAGGTCAGGACTTAAAATCGGTTTAAATGGATGTTTTCTGCCCACTATATTTTCAGCTCTGGCTACGCCACTGGTTTAACATTAATAATATTAAATTACTTTATTTATTCATTATGAAGGCATTTGTTTCGTATTCTATTGTCCTCTAATTCTAGGACGCGCACTCCAGTTCAAAGTTTTGAAATCACTGAGAATTTATTTGTTTAGAAATTGGTAATAAGGTGGCATCAAATGGATCATATAACACTGCCAAGGTTGTTGGAAATCCCACTCCAGAACTGAAAGAGACTTAAAAGGCCCAAACCGAACCTGCGTAGATGTCCCACAGGTCCTCAGCTGACAGTTCTATACTGCGTACCGAGTTCCCTCTTAAGATGGCTTGCAGATTTTAATTGGCCTCCAGCTCATGGGGGAACACTCCCGGGATCGCCCAATCGCCACATTCAAATAAAACAATTTGAATCTGCCATCAGGGGTGGATTAGAATCTGTGAATTGAATCGATGGATTAAGTGGGAATACTCTGTGGATCTAAAGAAGGCCATAGGCGCTCCATACATCCAATTTAGAGAAAAGTCTGGAGTCTGATAACAGAAAATTAAACGGAAAACATGTTGATAAAGATTCTGAGCAAATATCTCAGGAGTCAGAGAAAATGATTATACTAGATTCTCTGGATTTTATTTTGGGAGGGATAAGCCAAATGCAAGTAGTGATTTGCCAACGGGTGAAAATAAGTATTATGGTATGTAGTACACTTTGTGTGAAAAAAAGGAAGAAAGTACTGGAAAGTAATTACGACAAAACAACATAAAAAAAGAACCGGTAAAACTGTCAGTCTTATTATTATATTGTCTACTGCTAAATGCTCATCATTACTCGCTACAGGTTTTTCTAAATGACGGACCACACCGCAATCCTTGACAAATTTGGTTATCATCATAGTCATCAAGGATGCACTCTGCTATGGACAGTTTTTTTTTTTTTTTCCTGCTTTCAATATGTGAGGCTACAACTGCATTGTTGAACACCATGGACGACTGAGCTAACAAACTGGCGGCTACATTCACTCTCTTGATTTGCACAATTGTAATTATTGGTGCAGGAAGGAGGAGCTAAGGATGCTGCACACCCCATGCTGGACACACTTGCATTTTTAACGTGATTTGAAAACATTCAATGAATGCCACAGTCAATTAGCTCTTCTTCTTGTTTTCATGTTTTGAAAATGCAGTGCATGTGCTTTGTTTCTATAGTAAATCCACACTCTCTCCACTCTTGGTATCTAGCCACTGTGTTGAATGATTGGCATGCTGTACAGTCTAAAGGAAGAGTTTTACATCTCCAGTTTTTTAATATGTTAGACCCAAGACCCATGCCTTCAAGCACTAAAAATATGACACTGATCACTTGTGTCCCTTTTGAGATATATACCCACTAAAATGACCCAAAATACGCACTTTTCATTCTGAAGCAAACTTCCAAGGTTATTAAAACATTTAATAGAACCATTGTGACTTCGATATTTTTTGTGGTCTTCAGAAAGTTGACCGACAGTTTGCATACCAAGTCTCAGGGCTCTCTTAATTAGTTACAGAATAATAAATGCATTAAATTTGGAAAAAAATAGTATGATTGGTGTTTTTTGCTTTTTCTAGGCCACAGTACAGGTAAACTACACACACTGAGTAAAGAAAAGAAGCTTAAGCCAAGGGTTCAGCAACTATTCTGATGACAAAATGAAACTTATGGGTCTGTTTGCTCTGCAAATGCTTATCTCAGGCCCTCAAACTTACTCCAAAATTATGGCGATTTTCTTAAAACTGACCCCCCCTTACCTAAAAGAAGCTAAATCTCAGGAACTGGCAATAATTGAGCTTAATTATTTTACCATTTCACACAAGAAATATAAATCTTCCAATGTGGGGAATATAATAAAAATAAATTTTTTTTGGTGGCAAAGTTCCTAAAATTTGGTTGATTTGACATGGAATGACCCATTGATGTTCTTTTAGAATTGTATGACTTCTACATTTACAGCATACCATGTTGGTACAGGAACCACACAGCCAATCAGGTTACAGTGTGTACAGCAGGAACATGCCATTGGGAGTATTTCTGAGAAGGCACAATTCTAACTTATTCACCCATGATTACTGTAAATCTGTTCCCATTCACATTTCTTGACTAGTAATCAAACAATCAATTTGCTCAATGACTAAGAGTAAGGAGTGGTTGAGTGGGCAATTTATATTTAGTTGGCATTATTACATTCATTGCGGAGTGGAGGGCACTGGGCAATCACTGCATATTGTGCATCATGTATTTCATGTTTTTACACTGAAAGTAGACCTCTTACACAGGATAAATATCTTGTGTATCATTTTAGTTGGTTGCTCAATCTTTTCAATGCCCCGTCATCCTTACACAACATAGCTCACTGAGGAAACAAATTTCTCAGTGTATTGCTGATAGCTGGCTGTGATCACAGTAGCCTGTGTCGAGTGATAAAGTCCCTTTTCTCTGCTTTTGAAATGTTTGGTGCGCTTATGATCACACCAGCACCCCCTGACAAAAATAAGTTCCTTTGCCTCTTCTTGAACTGCATTCGATACATAGTGAGATAACTTACGCACAAGGTGGCAAAGTGTGTTATAGTATTCCTGCATAGCGGCTGCTATAAATGGGGTGAAAACGAAATGTGAAATGTGAAAACTATGCCTGAAAGATTAAACGCTGTTATCAAAGCAAAGGGTGGCCACACTAAATATTGACTTTTTCTCTCAAAAAGACATTTTTTTGTTTTTACTAAATTGTTATGTTTACTTATTTTCATCCATATGATCCAATATTACATTAAATTAATACTTGAAATAAACAAGTGTTACCACTAAACGTGGCCATGTCCCCCGCCAGGTCACAGAAATCGACTGGGGTCGGCGTATCACACTAATACACATTGAAGCCAAAGATGAATGAAATCGGTCAAACCGTTCTGGAGATATCGCGTTCACAACAAACAGGACGTGACGGACGGACGGAGCTGAATACTGTAGCAAGCGGAGCGGGGGACAAAAATACTTCATTTTGTGAAGTGTAAAATCATCACTGCACTATATACTTATATTTCAAACAGTAATGACAAATTATTACATTATCAATGCCTTGGGTTTATTTTTGTTGATAACTGTTGCTAAGTTTCATTCACAGCTTTAATCAAGTGCACTTATCAGAAAACTAGTATTGATATGAACATATTTTTTCACAGTCATGAGATGTTGAGCATTTGCGCAGCATTGCAGACAGATATTATGGAAAATGCAAAACAGACAATAGGATCCTTTTCTCCTCTTAAATCAGTTTAGCTCACAGACCAGTTGTTTTACAAAATCATCACTCCTCTCCGCTAACAATGTGTGCAAAGTTCTCTGGAGAAAAATTGCTGCCACTCGTCACCCACATGAGGAACAACACAAAGGTGCTGGATGAGATGAGGTGCTTTTTAATCAAACATAAATCAACACGAAACATGTTTCATTATACCATCACCATAGAAACCAATCCATGCTGTCCAATGCTATCAATGCAACAGCATAAGAAGAAGACAATTCTGTAGAGCCAGTGCTGCTCTTATTTTATCTTATTTTATTTCAAGAAATACCAGACATTTAATCCTTCTAATCATTGATAATGGCCAGAGATGGAGAAAAAAAAATTTTGTTTTGTTTCTTTAAAAACAGGTTTATTAGACTATAAGAGTAATATTACTTTGCTAGACTAGTGGGCTGCATTCGACTGAATAGAATTATAAGAATATACTCAGAATGAAAATACTAAACCCTTGGATTATTTTTTCTCTGAATTCTACCTGAAAAGTACAGGTAGTTCAACACACTGGCAAAGTATCAACCAGCTGGTATCAATACTGCATACAGCACATCAGGTGAAAATGCAACCAAATAGAAATAAAAAGCAACACTATCCCATGTACAGTAATTCCAAAATTAACTATTTTCAGTACTTCTGTTCCGAAGGCTTCGCTGACACTGAGCTCATAAAGCAAGGCTACTGCATGTGACCAACCCCGTTCTGCATTTTCTACAAAGTACATTAATTAAGGTGCCACGAGGCAAGGGGTTCATGACAAACTGGGCTGTGCCAAAGTGCCAGCATATTAAAATTTGCAACATCTGCCGAGCTCTTTTCAAGTTGTTCGTCTGCATTTCGATTAGAGTGGAAACTGACCACCTTGCAAATGTTGCCAGCGGTACCAAGCAGGCAAGAAAAACCACCCAAAACAGCACACCGTGTTTCTAGCAGCAATTTGGTAATCAGAGATCATCTATCAAAAGCTCATCTATTTAAATAAGTCCACTCGCCCTGTACAACTGAAAAACAATTTTGAAAAGTTTGTGACCAGGTAATACAGACACTCAGAATTATATGTCTTTCTCGCAGATACCTCGCCTGCCTAAAGCTACTACAAGCCTTAATTGGGTCATAGTCGCATAGTGACATCTGACATCCCGCAAAAGGGAGAGGACAACTCCAGTTTTTAAGTAGCAATAAACCCAGAGGTTTCAAAAGACGAGGCGAGCTTGAAAGGTCAATTTACAAAGAGCACTCCCTCAGCTGACAGAGAAGATAAAGAGACGCAGAGATTGTGAGCTGGGATGGAGAAAAAAAGATTAATTGGAGTCAATAAAAGACATCTGAGATCAAACCGAACACTAGGAATTTCAAAGCATTTTCATGGCTAACTAAATTATCAGTGATAACAATCTGGCAGCTTACCCACGCAGTAAATCAAAGTAATTGGAAAATAGATTAAATTGAATGCAAGCTAAGATATCACAAATCAGAATTAGAAGCTTCCAGAAAGAATGTACTTCCTTGTATCATAAAATAAATACAAATCAACAGCCAGAATCATCAATAAACTTAAATCAAAATAGCAAAATGTACTGGTTGGGTTGGGGGATCTTGAATTTAAATACGCTACGCATAAAGTCAGGTGCCATTCCCTAAGCAAAAAACAGCTCACTGTAGATTACAAAAACAAAATGCACAAGTTCTAAATCGTCAGACAGTATTGTGACTTTGAACGTTAAATGATACACTGAAGTGACTGGGAATTATCTAGTTCTGCGGTTAGTGAGGTACTTGTCTGGATTGGTTATAATCAATTAAGGGCCAATTTTTCTTCATATGCCACTGGGGTTCCTAAAGCCAATTTGGAATGAATACTGTTTGCATTTGGAACAACAAATATTGTTTCACAGTTGCACGCTTGCTATGAAATATGGATCACAGACGGTGTTATTTGATCGTAAGACAGACACATATTAACTAGTCTTTCCTCAAGTGAGGAGTGCTTTTGAAACAGCTGAATGAACAAACCCATGAAAGAAAATCATTCTGCTGAAGCTCACCGACTAAATTCCCACCTTAATTAACCAGTCTGCACTTGCATATCAACCAACTCACGATCGGGCTAATAAACTTAACACATTAGATAAACATCTTTTTATAATCTAAGCAAAATATGTTATGAATTTGCAATGGTTAAAATAGAGAACCGACATTCATTCCAGCGGGAAACTACAATATAAATTCTTGAACTAAATGCCAAAGACTGTGGCTGTCGCACTAGCCTCATAGTAAGAAGGTTAAGTCTGGACCTTTTTGTATGGAACTTGATTGTTCTCCCTGTGTGACGTTTCCTCCAAATACTTCAGTTTCCTGAAAGACAGGCACAGTACAAACACTTTTGTCATCACCCCTGCCCAAGGCTTTGGCTTTAGGACAGTAGTTTCTCCCTGGCTGTGATGTGGCTGCCCGTGGCTGCCCACTGTTCCCAAGTAAAGCAGAAGACAAGAAGACAAATTACCCCATGAGGTTCAAAAAAAGTGAATCTTTCTTACTATCTTATCCCACTTGTTCGCTCTTGACAGCATAGTGCTGCTATCCTAGATACTTCACCAAGAATTAATTTTAATTAACTAGTAAATTTGGATATTAATCTGGAAATAACCCATACTCTTGTACAATATCTTAGAGAAATGGTGCCATCTGTCTGCAAGGAATGTGGACGATGATGACAGTTATAAGAAAAAGGCTCATAGATCAGTCTGGAACGCCTGGTCTTGGAACCACCAAAATTCTACAACATTTCACCAAAACGTACTCACGCTGAAGTTGGGTCTTATACATTTATGCAACATTTAATACGCAACACGTTGGAATTGCGGTCTAATTTTAAAACAGTGTCTCCCAGCTGCATTTATAATTAGCAATATAAATTAATTAGGCACATGAGGGCAAGACTTGCTCCTACAGAAAACGAATTAGAATGCTGTAATGGATAATAGTTCATAACTTCATGTGACCTTGTGAGCTTCCTATACAACAGAGCAACACTAATTTTGCCCAGCAAACATAACCTGGTATATTCAAAGGGGAAATGAAAAAAGATTTCCATGACCAGAATGATGTTGACAATCAGAAACATTCACTACCAGATCAGAAGGAACACACTTGGTCTAAAATCATTACATATTAAAAAAAAAAAAAATGCAGTCCAACAACTGAAATATTATTAACCCAGACAAACTGTCCAAGACAGTTGACTTCCTGGAGCTCTCCAGTAAGACGGGTCTGTCATGACCCATGTTTATGTTAATTAGTCTCGCCTTATTTATGCCTGGTCCTGTGATTTTTGGTTTCCTTTTGTGGATTGATTCTAATCATTCCATTGTCTCATTACCTCACCCTTCCCTCTGCGCATTCCTCAAGCCTGTTTCCCCCTTGTTACTCCTTATCTCTGCGAATTATGTCTCTCCCCAGGAGTGAGGGGAGACATATTGTTTTTGTACGGTTTCTTGTCCGGGTCCGCGTTGGCGTTCCCACTGTTTCCGGGCTGTAACTCAGAAACCGTTTAAGATATTAACATCACTAACGTTGCACACTTTTTCAACATTGTATGTAGATGTGCCTTTTACTGTGTGTGAACATCAATGAGGGGGGGCTGCGTTGGGGTGGGGGGAGACATTTGTTTTTTTGCCTTAAAAACAATTTGTGGTTTTAGTTTGAGTCTGTCTTTAGGTCAGTGCTATATTGTCTTGCTCCTGGTTCGTGCTTGTTTTCCGCCCTCTCGCATTCTCTTTATGACCATGATTCCTAGTTCCTTGCACCAGCCACAGCCCCTGTAGGTTTGTGCGTATTCACCGTGGTCTTATGTCCTCCTCGCCCTGCTCCAAGATTTCCATCCTTGCAGTCCCCGCTCCTCCACTGACAGACGTCTTGGTTTTGACCCTCCCGTGAATGAACAACTTCGACCTGCTCGCCCCCCTTGATCTCCATTGCCACTGTCTGACCTTTGCTAGCACCTCAAACACATAGAGCTTCCTGTAATCGCCCTGGTTGCTGGTTCTCGACCTTGGATTGCTGGTAAGGATGCACAATTATATTGGCACGTTATCGCTATCCATGATAGCTTCAAAATGAAATATCGGCATCAGACAGATATGGAAATTTTTGTCGATATGACAAAAACTGGTACACCGTTGTTAAACGCGGAATTTGCAATATAGTGGCGAGATGACAGTTGATATTTCCCCACTCCATGGAAATGATGAGATCTGGTGATTATCGGTCGCTGTTTTGGAACATTGAGCCACATTAAGCTTTTTTTCCACCTTTAGCTTTTTAGAATGTCACCATAAAGCCCAGTTTTAAGTTACAAATTTTCAGCACTGTATAGCCACATAATGGGCTCTTATTTTTGGATTATTTAATTCCATTAATATCATGGAATTTAATCAACAGTCTGTAAAACATGTACCGTAGCCCTCTAACTTAGTCCCATTTATTCAACAGTGTAAAAAGAGTTCAGTACGTCTATGTTTACTCTTTCAGTTGGCTTTAATATGCTGCAGTGTACACTGGTAGTGGCCATTGTCAAGACTGGCTTCGAGAGAGCATAATCCATACTCTTATAGTTTTGTTTGAAGGAAAATGTAAGGTAAAAATAAATTTGGCATGTTTCACATAACCTAAGTAGAATTAGTTCTCATATTTTGTCCATTTTGTGGACATTTTGAGAAGCATTGTATTTTATGTCTGCATCTCCCATTGGGCCGTCACAATAAGAGTGGGCATAATGATATGTTAATTCCACTGCAGGAAAAACTGCATGTTCTCACAAATTAGTTGGAAAAATATAAACGCCCATATTGGTACCAGTATCAGCAATCAGCAAAAAGATTAGGAAAATATCAACATATTGACAAACAAATCCAATATCGCTCATCCCCAACTGGTGACTATATTAATAAAACTCTGGTTCTGACTGTCACTGGTGCTGCTCAGACTCCTTCAGTTCCCACGCCCCAGACAAATGTATATCTCATGCACTAATTGCTCCCAATATCAATGATATCACTAGCTTCTGCATGATATCTGATGTTATGCTTAATTAATCAACACAAAGCAAAAATTGGAGGCTTTATGATTCTATCGTGAGTGGATTAACAAGTTTTATTGCCTACTAATCTAAAAATGCATGCTTAATCTTATTCCCCTTTTAGAGGATATTTCAGTGTGTGATTCCGCCATACTATGATTGTTTACCGATAAAATGCAAGTTTTGGTTGAGAATAGCTCAATTTCTATTGGAGCTCGGGGGGCGGGGGGGGAGCCTTCTACTTGTGATGCAGATCAGATCCACACACGATCTAATCAGATTATGGTCATGTACTGCAGCCTTGTAGCCTGCCATCAGCAGACCAATTCACAAATGAAAATTCGTCTGGAACGTCTCAGTTCATTTTTGATTCCATGGGGCCTGAAAGACGAAATACATGCTTGTTAGTTCCCATTGAATCATAGTTTGGCGAAGCTAGCTAGCTACTGCTAACGTTTATACAAAGAGCAGCGTGAATCGCAACCTGCTGCTTTGTTTATATTGCTGTTCATAGCGTCCTTAACCCGTCACTTCCACTGACTTTAGCGAGCCAGCTTCTGTAATTACTGGTGGGCTGCCCAGCTAGGAGGCTAGTTCCAACATCCATTTCATATAGCTTCCAATTCAACAAAATACATTCATGTTTGGTTTGTCATGATATAGTAGCCAATGCTTAACATTACCATTTGTACTGTATGTTATATTAACTATCGCCACTCCGTTTTCACGGTGGCCATTGATCTTTTTCTTTCTGGCAATAAGCGGGGCCAGTCGGTAGATGAGACTTTTACCAAATTCTGTCGGAAGTACAGCAAATATCTTTCTTATCGACTAAAGCTTTGACTGCAGTTGTTTGTCTGTTTAAAGGAAATATCCCATCCAGTCAGTTTGGCACGGTCGTGATTACAGATTCAACAGGCCTGTCAACATCAGCGCTACCTTGTCTGTATTTCCACGTCCTTATATCAACCCGCCCCACATTAGACAGTTGTGAATGGTTCTGATTGGCCCGATCTGAACTTGGTCAGATGGACATCTGTCTGCATGGGAGGGTGGCCAGACACATTTGCCAGACCAAATAAAACATGAGCTCCCAGGCTTATTTGGCTCCCAGGCCAGCAGTTTTGTATGAACCAATCACAGCCACGATGATATACTAAACAAAATGACAGCACTGGCTTAAATGTGATTGTAAATGATTTAGCATTACATTTTTTTGGATCAAAATCGCATTTTATATCAGCCAAAAAGAGACAGATTGCAAGCACTGACCTTGAATTTGACTGCACTGATTCTCCTTTACATGTACTTTGTAAAATGTAATACTAACTCTAAAATGTTTAAGGCCCTCATTCCATAATATTGCATACACCTCACTAAAGGTCAAACAATGAGTAATTCCTTGCTATTTGGAGTAATAGTCTTATATCTTCCTGAGATCAAGTCAGAAACTCACTCCACAGGCTTCACTGGGGTCCTTGCTTATTTTGCCAATGTCGGTTCCCTGACCTTTCTTGAGTATTTTTATCTATTTTTTTTTTATTTTGCAAGCTTTCAGCACACACAAACACGTAAACACACACACACACACACACACAGAATATCTGCCGCAGGAGGGACTAGAGCCAACTGCCGGATCCGAAAGATCAAGCAGCACAAGTCCAGTGAGCTTAGCATGGGCAATGCTCACTGTGTTAACATGCAGCCATTTGGCAGCGTAGAAGATGCAGTAACAGATGTTGAAGACACATAACAAAGACTTGGCTTGACAGTGCTGCACTGCCCATTGTTTATTTTATTTTATTTTATTTTATTTTCCTCTGATAGCTGGTCAAATGTGGTCACAGTGCAATTTTTTTTTTCACCACATTCATACCTCAAAAATAAATTGGCAAATTTAATCAAGGAATAAATATATATTACAGAGGCCATCCTTATTTGGTTTGCTCCATGAGGTCCACTGCATCCCTAAGAGCAATACTTCAGTACAAATCGGGCTAGAAATGTTAAGATTACACCCCAGCAACACAAATATCTGCAGCAATACAATTTCATGCTCACCAGATTAAATAGATAGATAAATACTTCAGATAGATAGATACTTTATTGAACCCATGGGGGTAATTTGTCCTCTGCATTTAACCCACCTTATAGTTAGGAGCAGTGGGCAGCCACAGAGCAGCGCCCGGGGACCAACTCCAGTTATAAAGCCAGTTACGAAATAACTTCATAATGATAATTTCCTAATAAAATAACTTCCTAATGATAACCTGGTGCATTGCTTTTTAAGCAGTTTCCACAGCCAAGTCTTGCCAAAGGATGAAGGTCTGAAGTTCATTATGCCGAGTAACTCCCAGAAAGACAAGCATTCAGAGAATTCATAGTCTCGCCCAACAGCCCGAAATTTATGTCATGCCGTGAGGTCAGTCCAAGGTGTTTACATGTGAAAGATGATTGAAATCGGTCAAGTGGTTCTGTCGATATCTGCCCGGAAACACACATAGACAGACAGACAGACAGACAGACAGACTCACAAGGTGATTACAATTGTCTCGCAAACCCCTACGGGGGCTCGACTAACAAGCCAATTGTTACTAGAAGCATCTGTTTCACCTACAGTAGCAGCTATTGGAACTGCTAAACAGCCATTCTCAGGACTGTCAAAGACCGCAGAAATCCAACAGCCAGCCATTAGGTCTGCTATCACCTACAGGGAAGTGAGGCAATGTCATTCCATTCAGAATTGCAAACGGTGTGAATTGTTTGTGAAAGCAGGGATGCCCATTGAGAAACTGCGGACACTTGAAGGGATAGCGGTAGACAATCTGTATCATGTGCACGCATCTATCTTAAACGTACAACTGCACAACCAAGCTGTGCCTTACAAGGAATATACTCCAGCCGATCAAAATGCCCCATTCCTTTGATAGATCTTAAAACAACTACAGAAACTAATAATTTTCTTTTTAGATATCTTATTGAATTTCTATTAAAACCTTAAAGACAAAAAAATTCAGAATTAAATACAGTATACATACTTATGCAAAAAATTTGAAAAGAATGCACTAGATCTTCCTTCAAGACCGTCTTTGTATACATTACAGCACTTAGGAATGAGCTTCAGCATCATCTGTCAAAGTCAGGACGCATATGACAATATATCTCAATATATACAAGCTGATGGATGAAGCTTTCTCTACATCCCAGCGGCAGTAATGCCCAACCATCCCACTGTCAAGTGTGTTAAATCTTTTCTCATCCATTCCACTGAAGAAAATTTCATCAATCCAAAACTGTGAAACTAACCCTAGATCACAGTCCCGAGCTAAATGGAGCTTAGCGAACGTTCAGTCAGGCAGACTGACCTTTACATGCGTAGTCTCATAATACATTTTTTATCTGTAGTCTGCCATTCACATCTCTCACGCATGCTCAATCAATTTCCTCTGCCCTCATTGTCCATAGCAGTCAATTGAGTGAGATCGGAGGCATGTTCAAGATCGAAGGGTCTCACGCCTAGTTCTCGCGAAGGAAGACCCCAGAGTGCTAAACGAGTCCCGAGTTCCTGGCGCGTTTTCCAACATGGCTGCCAACTATTAGGTTTGCATCAAATTCCATTGAACAAGCTGTGGCAATACTGGACACCATCTTGAAAAGCAAGGCGAGACTGTTAGCAAATGTTCTCTGCTTGTCCTCGCAAGACCAAACGTGGTTTAATTGTTCACGAGGCAAGAATTTGCAGGCTCTCGCTCCACCCCGCGATCTTGAACATGCCCCAGCGGTTAACATCATGCGTTCATGTCTATCCAATAGCGCAGTGACACAACTCTATTGCCAGCCTATCACCCAACTGCTGTCTTTTTTAAATATGTGTCTCTATGCTTTAGTGCTTCACGTTGTTGTAATATGCACGCCTCCCAGAGGCATAAGCAGTTGCATCTGAGCCCCTGTGAGATGGGGGCTTGTTGACAAGAAAGCACTTGAATGTGGCAAAACTTTTGTTGACATAGTCCCATGTACTAAAGATAGCTCTGGTAGAAATATCAATGCTGTGATCAGTTCAGACAACAGCCCATCCTTTAGAATTGGTGTTGGTTAGGCATATAACATATTTTCTGTTAATATAACGGAAAATATCCTTCCTCTTGCTTTCCTGTTGTGGAGATTTATAAGGAATATGGTTACCAATAAAATGTCCAAGTAAGGTATGTTGGTCAGCTTGCCTTTGTCGGTGACTTACGTGAAAATTCAGGCATGGAAGAACATAAACAAGAATGGGAGACAAAAAAAGAAAGTAGAGAGGAAGAGGAGGTGGGAGTAAAACTGCCTAATTTGGAGTCTATTTTTGTCTTCTCGTGCGATGTGCAGCACTAGGACAGCTGACAAACAACAAATGGCACACGCCTGTTGGTAAGCTCATGTATACCCTAGCTAGCCAAAGTGCTATCTAGCAAGCCTGATAAGTTAGCTAATTAGCCAACTGGCTACTTGGCTGAGAGCAACTCTGCTTGCATCGAACTTTGTTTTATAGATGCCGCTGGTTTATTATTCCCAGGTTGATCATTTTGCTTACTAACAGTCAGCAGCTGTATGTAATGTTAGGCGCCCAGCTAGTAGGCCTACCCAGTTTTTGTACCAAGTTCAAGTGGACACTGAACTGGAAATTTTAGATTTACAAAAATGTGTTGAATGATGAAAAAACATCAGTGTAACATAAACTGGCATGGGTCCGAAAATGCAGAAAGAGTTCCTTTTCTTACCCCCTACAGAAATGGGTTAAAATGTCACTACAATTACATTTTGCTTCTATTGACATATTATTCATTGCTAAGATTTGCCAACTACTTTGGCCCTATAGAGTCCAAAAGCACAGAAAGTTTTTCATATCAAGAGTATGAATATCTTCATCAGTGTAATGAACAATAATCAACTTATTCACTTTGTCTCTCCTCATTAAAATATATTTATCCGGTAAGAGCAATTGAATAGATCTACAGCTTGCAGTGCAATACCCCATGCAGCAGCATATACTTGGATACAATTATCCCACCGACATACTGCAGGTGAATCTAAGCATTTTAACCAAATAATTATAGTAACTATGAAATGCTCAGTGGTCTCTTTTTGAAACAAGCCCTGGTTGTTCAATGCTTTGGTTTAATGTTACTCTAAGAGTTTACAACTGCCTCCTCCTCCCTGCATTATCCCTCTTAACCAATATGGTAAATAAACAACAACCTTGAATTAACTCTGGTAATATCCACGGTGAAAATAACGAGAATATCCTGGTTTGGCAGACTCTATTAGTTATTAAATCCAAATGTCAACTTCAATATCTGCCCTAATTTTTACCAGTTTGTCACATTAGCAGGCATAGCATTTATTCTTGTTCTCCCATGGCAACTGAGGTTTGAAGCCTGTGATTAAAAAAAAACTTCTTTTTTTCTACCATCTTGCCTCCCACATGCGCTATTAATGTCTTAAAAGCCAGAACAGTTCACTTATTTCAAAGCAGCTCCGTGTAGAATTATCAGAAAGATGCCCATAATTATGCCATTGTCATAGTTAATTTTATAATTCACACTGCTGGGATAATAATAACTGAGAAAAAAACACTATTGAGAGGCAAAATAGATTAGTTGTAAATGGACCAGTCCAATATTTCTGGGAATAGCTTCTCTCAAAAAATTTGGCCAATTTCAACAAATTGTTTTAGTTACAGTTTATTCAGGACAGACTAGTTTACAATTTCTATGCATATTTGACCCAACTTGCATTAGACTTTGGTGGGCAATTTTGAGGTATTGTCAACCAAATGTCCCCTCTGTGACAGACACTATAATGATCTCCAAATGGAAATGGAGGGAAAAATTGAGCTTTTTCCTCCCGAATATAGTAGTGCACTATTATACCCATAAATTGTAAAATAATAATAATAATAATAATAATGATTTTTAATACATCAACAAAATTTTGTTTGGGGGACAGTTTAGTGTCTCATCACGGAGGGGACATTTGGTTAAAATACCTCGGAATCGACCTGGTGTAGCCTCCATTTGGAGCTGATTGGCAATCGCAGGACGAACCCCATGACTGAGCAACATCTTAACCACCCTGTCTGACATCCTCTGGGTGTTAAGTGGAGACTAATTTGTGGTAGTGGTGGGGTACTGTGGTAGCCGAACAAGCAGATGGGCGTCTGGCTGGGGACACAATTTAAGGTAATGGCTAACTGGGCTATATAAAAGAGCGGACTGGTTGGTGATTAGATCCCACATCGGAGTCGGGTGCACAGCTTAGCATAAGAGAGAGCGGTGAATGAGGTAGTCTTCCTGATTGAACTTGCGCTAAGCAATTAAATTGGATATTGCAGTTTTTGAAGCATCTGTTCCTGTGTAATGAAACAGCATATCTAAATTGCAGCAGAAAACAAATTACATGGGGCAGGTTTAATTGCAACAATTCTATTATACTTGTTACAACAAATAATTGAGGGAATATCAGCTCTTCCCCACCCACACATTAGAGGTGTCTTCTGGTTGCATCTATCACAGCTGTCATTGCTAATGACAAGTTTACAAATTTCCCAGGTTCAAAATGGATATCACTCCATTATGATCCGGTTCTGGCTCATTTTACCAAATTCCATGCACCGTGTGACTGGTTATTTTGGCATCATCCATGAAAATCAGACATGTCCTGTATATTGCATGAGAATTGATCGTTTTAGTACTAAATAAAATTCACTGAATAATGTAATTGGGACAAAGACGTATCTTTACTCGATTTGGCTCTGTACTCAACACTTATTTTTGTTACCAGTCCATGCACAATAAGCTTAACCCCATGAAACCTATGAACCCATATATGGGTCTGTCAAATGCAGCTGCTGTATTTGAACTTTAAGAGCTTCACGCCTATTTTGAATTCTCTCTCAAAACTTACAATTAAAATACTAGCAAGCAGCTTAGAGAAAGTCTTTGTAAGACCTGTGTAAAACAAGTTGAGCAGGAAATTGTATTTGAGGATTTTTCAAAATCTGAAATTCAGCCTTTCTGCATGCAAAAGCACAATAAATGTAAGCTTTTTAGGACTGTTTAGAGTAATTACACTCAGTAAGATTTGTCATGGAGTCATGAAGTGTTGCATTAAATTGCAGTTGCCCAAGCATCTATTTATGCTTTCTGCTTAAAGCAAGTATCATTGAAGAACAATATAAACAATATCATTGTGAAATGTTATATATCAAAGTGAAAACAGAGTTTCAGTTTGCATTTGTGCGATAAGGCATAGCAGGGAGGTAGAGGGTTCATTATCAGCTTGTGATAAATGTCAGATGACCACCTGGGGAAGTAGTTTTATGAAGATGACTTTCAAAACATTTTTCTCTATGAGGAAACACCAAGTTTGTGAGCCACCATTCACGGACAGAAAATGAACAGGGTCACTTTGCCGAAGGACACACAGGATCAATTAGAACCAGCGTTATCGGCTCACACTCCAGGAAACTGAAAAACTGTACCTTGTGCCTGCCTCGGGATAATTTGGTTCCTCAGTTTGTGATGCATCCGCTGAAAACTACTGCACACCTCACCTGCAAGCTTGTCTGACATTAACCTTTGGCGGACGGTGAATGTTAATTGAATTATATGGCAAGTCAGTTGAGGCAAATTAAATGCCATCCTGGAACAATCTGTCAGACTAACCTAATTTGGAGTTTGCAAGGAGAGGAAAAAGTGACTGCTTAAAAAATGGATGATTAATGAGAAGTTTCAAGAAGAAACTTCAATAAGATGCAAATGTTGTTGAGCATACATATAATATTAAGCTCAACAGTGCTGCATTCTGATAAAAAATAAATGCAAATAATTGATTAAGGTGGTTATGAATATTTGATTCTCAAGAGCATTAGGGTCATCTGTAAAATATTATCATGGAATCTGACGAGAACTATCTCATGGTGCTGAGGAATTTTAAACAACTTCATCTTACTTCCACTGACTAAAGCATGCAAATAACAAGGGACAATGTCACTGAGAAGTCGGCATCAAATCATTACATTCCAATTCGTTTTGGCACTATGGGAAATACAAAACATTGCCAGCCGAAAACTTTTCTTTAAAGGGAACTCGCTGCTCCATCTATTGCTTCCAAAGACAAGGTATGATTTCATAATAAGACTGTGAGATGAAATTCAGTAAACAAACTGGTGCAGATGTTCAATTATTGTATATTTGCATGAGGGAAAAAACCATGCACTATATTTTAGTTAACATTCAATTTTACCGTGCAGGTCAAAAAAATAACAGATTCTTATTTACAGAGCTGGCCTGGCAAGAGGCAAAAAAGCTTCTCAAGGGTGAGAGGTAGAGGGCTGGGAGGGAAGATTGAAGGTGACCTGACCTTGATAACAAAACAAACAAGAGGCAATCCTGTCGGTAGGATAATAAGTCAAACAGAGACACAGAAAAGGTATCAGAGGACGCCGTAGCAGCAGGTAGCAGGTACCCTCTTATCTTGTTTAAAAAAAAAAAATCTCAAAATATTACTGGGTTAGTTTCATACTGTCAATTTACATCACATGCAGTTTATGAGATATCAAAGGTTAATCAAGATGATCAATATCACAGTAAATGTGGACACATACAGTAAATACAACCTACTGAATAAAAAAACTAATTTTTTAACCATGGTCAAGCTTGATGAAATTAGAAAAAAAGAAATTAAAGTCGAAGAAAATATTTTATCTGGGGAATATAAACCAGTTAATCAAATTTCTCCCTATTTCATATTTAGCACTGTATTCCCTCAAATATGCTACTTTGTCAACATATCCTCATAACCTAACAACCAAATAGGTTGTTTGTTCTGAACCCTCTAATATGGCCCACTGGAGCATTTTTAATATAATCAATAGGAGAATTTCCTATTGGACACCGGTCTCTCATGGGAAAGTCTCCTGTTATTGTCCCAACAACCAGCCAAACCTCCTCCCTCCATCGACCTTCTAGCTGTATAAGGACATCATCTCATTTCCTCCTTAGCTTCGGTCATATACAGAATTTACTATAGCGAGAGTACATCCGTCACTTAAATTTCAATTTTGGTCCTTTTGGGTGCTCGAAATTAACGACCATACCAGTCATTTTTTCTTGCGAGGACAGACCATACTTGGTTGCTAACTTGATACCGGTTCAAAAACAATACCACAAATGAAGCAGAGGACATTTAAATTGAGGTCTGTACAATCTGACTGAATTCTGAGCTGAATTAACTGCCGGTATTTCACCGCAGCAATTTTACAAATGCGAGTGAGGCCTACTTTGAAGCAAACCTTGCTCAGATGATTTCGCTCTCCACTGTTGGAGAAATGTATCATTAGTCTGCTAGTCTGAGCAATGACAGAGTAAAGAAACAAATCTCTTTTTCCAATAGATGCAATTGTAATACATTGGTTTAGTTTTGTACGGTAATATTTCTAAAATTTTGTCACTGTAACGTGATTGTTTAATTTTAATGATGAAGACCCTTTCAAATGAAACTACCAAGAAAAAAGCAACAGCAATGCCCACAGATAGTAAAATTAATTTTTGCTTTATTAAATAAGGTGGAAATGCTTTCTAGGGATAAATGTTTTGTTCCCTTTTCAAGATCACGCTGTGTTAATATATGCGCTAAGTTTAAAGGTTCCCTATTATGTCACCAGCAGTGACGTGCGGTCAGAGGTTAGTTTGGTGAGGCAGAATCCTCCCCTTTGCTTGATTAGCAATCAGACGATTAACTAGTTTAGTAAGACTATTCGGCAGAATGACGGGCCAGTTTAAGTTTCCGCGGTGTTATTACTCAGTACATCGAACCTGAAATGCTCACGAAACTGCAGATTTGCTCGTACTTGCTTACAGGAAGCCAGAGACGTGAGGTGAGGCAGTGACCCAAACTTTTATCACAGGATTTTGTGAACCTTTTCCCACATACTATTCCTGATTGACAATCAAAACAATTAAGACCAAGCCTATAGGAAGCCCGTATACTGATAGAGGAGATAATGACAAAAAGATTCATTCACGTATACGCCTAAATTCGAGACTGCAAGGATGGAAATCTGAATAATCAATTAGGAAAAATTCTCAGCTCTCAGTAATTCGGTATATCGTTTAAACATTTTGTTAATCGGATTATGAAAGAAGACTGAAAATAAACGCCCACTTTTTTGTTTTTGTTTGGGTGTGAAAGCGCGTATTTAAAGGAGAATACATTGTATATTGATCAAGCATTGAACTCTGCATAAGTCGCACTGTTTTAATATTTGTTGATGACATTGCTTCAGCTTCCTGGAAGCAAGTACGCGCAAATCTGCTGTCCTGTGAGCATTTCAGGTTCGATGTACTGAGTAATAACGCCGCGGAAACTTAAACTGGCCCATCATTCTGCCGAATTGTCTTACTAAACTAGTTAATCGTCTGATTGCTAATCAAGCAAAGGGCTCACCAAACTAACCTCCGACCGCACGTCACTGCCACCAGGTGTACAGCTAAGTAGCCATTATGAGCCAGTTCAAAATCTCCCCTTCCTGACATCACAGGGGGAGTGACCACTCAGAATAATGAAATCTGACTGACTGCTTGGCTTCAGTTGATCAATTCTTCTTGCCACTGGTTGGTTACTTCCCTACATGATGTCAAGAGGGGAAAGATTTTGAAATGGATTGTAATAACTAATTGGCAGTGCACCTGGTGAAATAATAAGGCACCTTTAAATCAAATTTGGAAAATTAGACTACGTGACCATGTGGTGTTTGATGTGATCTTCAGAAGTTAAGAAGTTGGTGGCTCAAGCCCCTGACCTGCTGTGATAAGACCAGTCCATACATTGGGCTCTTGACTTAGGCCCTTAACCCCACGTTGCTTCATGGGGAACTGGCCCCTGTTAAGTCTGTGAATCGCTTTTAATGCTAGCATCAGCCAAATGACAGTAAGGTAAAGGTATTTGTCAGCAAAGTTTTAATACAATTAGGTGCAAGTCTACATGGAGAGTTAGCGCTCAATTCAAGAATTTGTTTCAATTAACAAAAGGTCACTCTTTAGATGAAGTGCTGCTCATAAGGGCTTTATACAGCATGTATAATGCCTTCATAAATGAGACATAATGTCTTCATAAATCATACATAAGCAAATTTCATGCTTTGTAAAGGGTGAAATGACACATTCTTATTCAGCATGTGATGCCAGTAGTCATATAACTGACAATGTCACCTAGCTAGTGGCTAAATACTATAAAGGGTGACATTGTCAGCTAAGTGACATTGTCATTGTCACATCTGGCATCACATGCTGAATAAGAATGTGTCATTTCACCCTTTACAAAGCATGACATTTGCTTCCGTATGATTTATGAAGACATTATGTCTCATTTATGAAGGCATTATACATGCTGTATTAAGAGCATGCTGTATTAAGAGCCTTTATGAGCAACACTTCATCTAAAGTGTGACCTAACAAAAACACCAAAGTGAGATTCAAGTACCACTCTAACATTGCTTAAGCCACAATTTGTTAGAGAAAAATTTGGGCATTAAAAATAGTATGATACTTGATCATACATTGCCAAGGCATTCTGTAATCAAATCAATCGCTACATATTTTGTAAGATATATTTACACTGCAATTTGTTCTGATGTGTATGTGCATTTCAAGAGAAAGGGAAAAATCAAAGTGCAACACATTTGCAGAAATGTTTATTTGTATGCATTTAGCAAGATTTGCATTCACATTGCAGTGGCGGGAGAGCAGGTGTTGAGAAAGTTATTATTCTTATAAAGGGATACACAATGAGGCCCAGCCAGGTGGGCTTTTTGTCAACCTCGGAAGTGTAAGTAAATGACACATTCAGTGATTTATGAAAGTAAATCACATTTAAGCATTTGAATAAACACAGGTGATTGAGAGGGAGATTAAAAACAAAACATTACAAGAATACTGATCAGTTTTCAAATCAGAGGACAAAAAAAAAAAAAACCTCACATAGGTCTCACACTGCGACTTAGGTACACAGGTGTATGAAAAATTAACGTAAAGTGATGATACAATCTTAAATGTTTGTTGCTTTAAATCATTTGGCATCATAGTTCCACGTGGTCTTATGACTGTTAGAGGTAAAATCCATGCTCAGTTTTTAGTACTGTATCCGAATTAAATTTTTCCGGTTTCTGTTGCAATTACATGCAACCGTTTCCAGTAACTAAATGAGTCAGAGGCAGGGGTTTTAAGGTGAAAAAGTGATAGAAGATTAATTGGCAAACTGCCTTTGAGGACCAAATGCTACCATGCCGAAGATGCCACATTATGACTAATTACGATGGGATTATAAGTTATGTTATCGCAGCCAGCAGCAACTCCATTACGATTCTATTTTCCCAAGATGCTCCACTTGCCCCTCCTTTTCCTGGCTTTTTGTCTTGCAAGTGAAATAAATTGAATTGGTTGGATACAGCACATTATAGCTCAAAAATAATGACAATGAACATTTATTAATTATATCCAAAGAGGCATTTTTAAAGACTTTTTGGGAATCTGGCTTTGTGACATCTGAGTGTGGCTTTGATTCTCTGCTGGTTCGGGCTGGGTTCGGGCCCAAAACTGTTGCCGCAGTTTGGGCTCAGACTCGGAAAAAAAAACTCTCTTTCTAAGGAATTGTATTTTTCTGGAACAAGAGTAAACTCTTCTGCTCAGCCAGCAAGTTACAAAATGAATCCAGAATGGTACAATCGCACACATTCCAAGTCATTAGCAGATACATTTTCATTTGGGTAGTAGCAGACTTTAAAATAATGAAAATGGACTTACATGGCAGCGTTTTTTTGCAAAATTGGATTTCTCTTAACGGATTCTATTGACGGACAGTAAATTCAACCGTCATAATATAGGCCGTTATTTTCTGATCAGCCAATATATGGACAAGCGTTTTGATGCAAATAGAGCTTATTATTACTATTTCCGATAACAGCCTGAATGTAAGCATGTGCAAAGCTCTACTGTGGCGAAAATGTCCATAAGACGAAGAGGCACAGCAATTATTCTGAAATACAAGAAAAATAAAATTGATATAGGCCATCTCCTTATTTAGTTGATTGGACAAATAACTTTTCTTTTGAACAACAGAAATCAGTTCAGGCGAAGCGTGGTTTAAACGTTCCCCAGCAGATCAATCAGGGAAAATCAAATTCTAAATATTGACACTTTGTGATGCTCGAGCTGATCAGACAGTTGAAAACTGATTTAGGGGTATTTGGTCATGTAGCCTATCGCTTTCATTTTCTCATCTTCAGGTTCAAGTCATCGAGTATACAGGAGAACCAGACCCAAGCGCTCTCAGAACCAGAGCAAGTGGAGAGCTGCTGCAGGAGTGCATGAGCAAGGGGATAGGAGGAGATCTGGAGATCTTCCCAGATGAAAGATTGTATTTCATTTTTTTTTTTTTTAAATCATTTGCAGCACTCTGCATTCTTATTGACAAAAGGCCGGTTCTGTCAAAAGGCATTCTGGCAAAGCTCATTCAAGACCGAAGCTCAACGGGCCCTCACCATTACCTTCCAAGCGTTGAAATGTCACCAGGGCTAACGCCAGACGTTTATTAACACAAATGGCTGCTGGCAGCAGATTCAGACGGGCTGATGTTGAAAGAGGATAGGTGATAAAAAAAGAGAGGGAGAGCATGTAGAAAGACGAGGGAAACGACACTCTGCCATCTACTGCTGGCACTGCTAAATGTCCAGGCTGCTGTGCTGGAACAATGTCAAATTGGCCAAAGGTTCTCCTGAAGAATTTCAAAAGTATATAAACTGCTGGGGTCCTAAGGAGGGCTTGAAATACACATACAGTACAGACGACTTATAGAGCTTTACAAACAAATGTATGAGTGCAAACAGAACCACTCAGATATTCTCATACCTTTAAATTCATCACATAAAATAAATATTGCCATATAACTCCTTTATTAGTGGAATTGCACTGGCTACCAGTGAAGTTCAGAATTGAATTTAAGATATTGGTTTTTTATTTTTAGATTTTTATGGGGAGGAGAAACCTTTTGGAAAAAAATTGTCATTTTTGGATAGAAATCATTCATACTTGGTGTATTGACAGTATATGACCTGAAATACACAAAATATGAATTTGACCTAATTTGCATAATTAGGTCATGTGATTCAAGATGGCCGCCTCCCCAATTTCACCATTATTTCTTTTGCCTTATATCTCAGGACTGAAGCAAGATATTTGAATCAGGTTTTTTTATTAGATTTAGTTATGTTTACACCTTCTTCTGAACTAGAATAAAGCATTTACACATAATACTAGAGATTTAGTGGGGTAAAAGAGGATTTTTGCCATTTTTCGCCCCGATATGAAATATAAATCACCATAACTCACAGACCCAAAGTGCTAAACCAAAACTTTTAGTTCAGTGGACTTCCTGATATGTACACAGACTTCTGTCAAAATTTCATGAGAAAAGCTCCACAAATAAGTGAGATATAGTGCCTTAAATGATAGCAATCGGGGCAAAAATCAGGTTTTGAGAAAATCCAGGTGAAAGTCAAAGTACACCTACAAATCATTGTAACAGTCAACTTAGAACATTTAAATGCCCCTGAAGCATAAACTTCTCCCTCCTGCTCCCTCTGATTGTCCTGTTCTTGAGCAGATTGAAGTGATTTGCTCTTTCTTTTGGCTTTTTCAGAGTCTAGGTTGGCCTTCTCTGCCCCCCTAACGCGCGACGCATCCACCTGCTCTTAATTATGAATGATTAAACTTTTAATTAAGACCAAAATTAAAATTTTGATAAAAATAGTGAAAAACCATTTTTATGGATTTCTCCTCCCCTTAAGGGTTTAGCACCATCTTATTTGAGTTCATTAATTACACATAAGCCAGAATCTAGAATCTAGAGATAACTTCAGAAACTCTGGTTACAAAACCTTACTAGCATGGGGTATTTTTGTATGAGAGATTTTTATGAAAAGATTTGTGATTGGATTTCTTTTTGACTGTAATTTTGTCATTTGAATTGTTGGTCTTGATTGTTGTTTTTTAAATTTTTTTTTCTTAAGTTTGCATATTATTCATTGGTTTGTTGTGAATTTTGCTGTGGCGCATTTG
This sequence comes from Gymnothorax javanicus, assembly GCA_029692085.1. Taxonomy (NCBI): domain Eukaryota; kingdom Metazoa; phylum Chordata; class Actinopteri; order Anguilliformes; family Muraenidae; genus Gymnothorax; species Gymnothorax javanicus. The sequence goes on from CM056211.1 coordinate 10,853,628, forward strand.
AATATATCCATAGAATTTGCACCTTATAAATCAATAAATTATTATTATTATTATTATTATCATCTTTTTTTTTTTTTTTTTTTTAAATTTGGCATCTCCAATCCCACCCGAATCTGGAATGTCCAGTTGGGGAACTATGTACAAAGCTTCTTTGCATATCCAGCCCCCTACTGCCAACTCAGGGGAGTGAAACAGGTCGTGGCTCTCCTCCGAAGCACGCGCCCGTCGCCACCGCTTCTGATACACTCATTGGTTGAAACTTCGCAAGCTCAGAACGAGGGCGGAGGACACCCAAACATGAACGAGCCCAGAGCGCCCGTCTGGCCAACAGGAGGCGCCTGAGAACTTTGTTATTTTACAATACCCTATCCCAGCAGACCCTTCCCAATTTGCATCCCAGTAGCGCATTGGCCAATTGCGCGCTACTCTGAAAAGAGCTGCTGACCACTGCCGGCTGGCACGAGGCGGGGATCGAACCCGCGCCGTGATAGTCACTTCTGCTTCGCAACGCGATGCTTTACCGGGGGAGCTATCCGGCAGCTATTATTATCATTACTAGCTAGTGCTGCCAGGCAGAACATACCCTGCCGACAATGCTTTTTCGGGTGACCTAAACTTTGACCTTGACCCAATCAGGTCCAAATTATACACAGGCAATCGTTTGAGCGAGGTATACCTTTGCTGATAACTTTGTGGAATTTGATCCAACTGTTTTCACACTCGACTGTTGACAAACACACAGACATACCAACAAACAAATGCCATTCAAAACAATACCCCTCACGTTTTGGGTGTAACACAGTGTAATTGTCTAATTGTTGCACATATCACAACCTTGTACGGTTATGTCAGGTCACCGACACCAAAAAGTGAAGTATTTTGTGGTCGCATCTTCATAAATACAGTCCTCTTTCTGATTGCATAACATCAATATTTCATTGAACAATATCAGTCATGATTTACGATATTAACAACCTTTTCAGTCCGAAGGATATTAACATCGCAATTATGAATAATATATCACAATGGACCCAGACATGTTACGACAAAATAATATACCACTGACATGTAAATAACTAGCAATTAAAACAGAAATACCAAAGACCTAAAAAAGCCTATTACCAGAACCCACTGCAGAAGAACAGCAGGGATCTCATTTCCATGCCTGCCCTGTGACAAGCGAGATGATAAGTTGTAAAGGTGTCGTAAGAAGGTGTGAAAGTAGCATGCGGAGCCTTCAAAGAGTGAGTATTTTATTTGTTCCAGAGAGTCTTGCAGTGTAAAATGGCTTGTTCTGAGTGATTCCTTTATTTGTCACTGGGAGCCTCGCAAGCAGAAGGGAATGCATGCGCAAGCTATTTACATCAGTCATTCTGCCGCTAAAGGGCTTCACGCTCTCCGTGACTCAGTGATACATTTTGTGCATTATGTAATAAGGAAAAATGCCTTTTAAGGTGATGGTGCACTTTAAGAAAATGAGCCATAATATTTCAGCTTCCTTATGCCTGCCGTGATTTTTTTCAAAATATTTATTCAGCCGCCCGATCCAGAGGGACATCATACACACATTGTTGCCCATAAAGTTAGAACAATGTTGTATTCAGATACTTTATCTATCAAGAATGAATTGCATTGTCACAATCATTCCATGAAGAGAGGTAAAAATATTTTATTCCAACTTTATGAACAACGATGTATTATATATATATATATATATATATATATATATATATACATATAAATAATATATAAAATATATCTGTGTGTGTGGGCGCGCGTGTGTGTGTGTGTGTGCGTGTGCATGTGCGCGTGTGTGTGCGTGTGCGCGCGCGTGTGTGTGTGCGTGTGTGTGTCTGTGTATGTGTGTGTCTGTGCTTAGCTGGGACCAGTGCTGACTTGGGAAAAGCTAATGGTTGCAGTGTAGTCACAATCTGTGTGTTAAGCCAAGTCAGCCATTCCTTTGACAATGAAAATAGTCGCACCTTCGCACCATCTAATTGACTCATCATGTTCATTGACAGTAGTGCATTTAGACTGGTGTTAATGGATTTTTTTTATAAGCCAGGAAACTACTGTTGAGCAAGGAGCAAGTGATTACTGAGATTTGGCAGAGCAGACCGGAGCTAGCACTCAATCATTTAGATGTAATTATGTTATAGTGGGGGTATAAAATGTCATTTACTCGGCAATACTACAGTTGGCAATGTCATTGGTTCCACAATGGATGAATGCCAGTAATAAACTGCAGGACAGTTTTTTATTCGTGCTATGCATTTATGTTAGTCTACTGCCCCAAGTGGTCAAGCACTTGCATATCACTGGACCATCTGATAAAGGACAGATGATGCCTTTGCCTGGCATTTTAGCAAGGTCTTACACTGAACTGCATATGCATGGCTACTAGACAGAAATAGAAAGACAAAAACATACTTGGCAATTCAATGTTATATACTGGCAATTAATTTAATCATTTCCCCAATCAGCTTGGTACTGAGCACGGTCCAGAGGACTGGGGAGTTAAAACCAGATCGAATATTTGCCTGGTTCACTCTGGTACTTTCAAAGGCCGCAGTAAAATGCCATATGTGCGGATTTAGCACATATCAAACGTCTACTAACTCTACTTTATTTAATCAAATCTGGTGTTGGCTATTCTGAAGTTATTATCCTTTAAAAAGAGGCGGTTTTTCGTACTGCCGTGGAATGATTAGAGTATTTATGGCTGCCGATGCTTTTTAGTCTAACGGAGTTAACTTTACGATCCAGGTGATGCCACAATGACACCACGGGGTTTACTAAATCAGGTTATTGAGCCATTCCCGATTTGGTAATTTCCACTCTGCAAAGTTCCCATGGTGTTTGGATTTATGTTCTGTATCACTGTCTAGTTGAAATAAAATGTTTCTTCTATTTAATTGATGTTAAAATCACTAGTGATTCCGAACTTTAGAACAGTACTGTATACAGTTTATGCAGATTCCAGATTTTCTCAAATCTAACTAATCAGAAATTAATTAACCTTTCATGACTTTGACTTTTTTTTGCATAAGCCACAAAGTCCCCTTTTTCTGCAAAACCACGCACAAGTCCAGGGTGTGCACAATTGTGTTTCATTAAGTTCTTCAGAGTTCTCCATGGATATGCCCGGTAAACTGGCCAAAAATAACAGATCGACCACTCAAAGAGAGCAGGCCATGGGTGCCTTCATGCTGGATCATGTGACCTCAGCAGGGTCAGAGGGTTATTGGGGTGATGGGTAGAATGCATATAGTAGCTTTGTTGAGAAAACTGATTTGGTGTTTAGTAATCCCAGCATTACCAGCTCTGCAGTGTAACAAAGATTTCAGGGGCATTTAACATTGCATTTATTGGCTTTCACTGCAAAATTAAGTTGCTATTTAAAAACTTGGCTCTGTACAACAATGCTTGCTGCTGTTACCTCAATTTTTTTTTCCTGGTTCTTGGCATTTATTGCCAGTGCACCTGAACTCTTTATGCGGTGTTATGCTGTGGTATTACAGAAGATGCCAGCTCAGATGAAGCACCTCTTGCTGTCGTTCATAACAGCACTGGGAGGCTATTATGAGGTTGAAACAAGTCATAATTAGATTCTGTACAAACTTATGGGTGGGAGAGTTCTTTGTCCCATTGCAACAAGAGCCATCTTCAGAAAATCTAATTGCAACAATCAGAGACATTGACAGATTAAAAGCCCATCAGAATTCTAATTCATTTGGTCAATCCCCCACGGACCACCCCATCTGGAAACTTTTAGCAAAATGTTGCCCACAATGCAGCCAAAAATCATCATCATTAAACAAAATATGCCTTTGTGTCTGACTTCTACTTTGACTCATTTCAATGTGCCCTTGATTTCGTTACGCTCGACTGCTATTCAACTCAAAATGCAGAATAATTTAAACTTCCAACTTTTAACGAACCAACTGTCAATTACACAAGATAACTGCAAGCACCTGTGGTTCAGAACTTTCTCTCTGTCATCATAGCAGCAATACACTCTGTGAGGACTGTCTTTGTTATTCATTGACCAATTCTGCAGGGGTAACTAGCCATCTGTAGCAGGGGCGGATTTACGGGTGGGCCTGGGTAAATCTTGTCCCACCCAGATTGACAGCAGGCACATCCAATCAAATGCATGCAAATAAAAAGTTGACATAATCCAACAGTTTTCTTTTTTCTTTTTTTTAGGTTTCATTGCTCAAATGGAAATATTGTTTTAAAAATCATAACCATTTAATCTCAATATTAAACTGAATTAATGCTTTTGAGTGTTCTCTCTCAGACTATGAATGAGTATGAGGTTCATGTTCACATCGTGCTCTTTGGCTTGTAAACTGCGTTTATTGCGCCAGTTTCATTTGCATGTGCTACTCATAAGGAATTTAGCTTAATGGCTAAACAAGAGCCCTTGACTAATTTCTTTTAGAAGCCATGCTTTGCGGATACAAATGTTGCTATAAATCTGGAATACCTAGCAGAAAAACAAATGAATCACAGAGTACAGTTTTCAGTGAAAAAAGAAGGTGAATAAATTGCCTCAACATCTCGGCAAGAATAAAAATTTCGCCTTCTCACCGTGTAATCTCACAAAGCCCACAGAGTATTTTTTAGAATGGATGTGCTGCCACTTACATCAGGAGGTAGATAAGTAAGCAGTAGGCTATACAACAGTATAGTGATTTAATACATTAAGTATAATGACTGGCATCGAGTTGCATTACTGCGTTACTACAACAGTTAGCACATCTTTGCTAAAGACGTAATTTTTGTGTTTCCGTCCGAAAATTGCATTAATATTGCTGATTATTTACTTCCATGAACATGTTGCATGGATACAGTCAATGCAACTGTTGCTACATCTTAAAGTGCAGGCCTTGGTTCTATTTCATTTAGCTGCACATGAATAGCTGCAGTTACTAGTTCCACAGCACCACAGTTCTAGACTACAGTTGGACAGCTGTTGTCACGCCATGCTTTCTCCCATTCGCCATGACCACCATACTTGCCAAGGATATGAGTAGTTTTATTGGAATACTCAAATATTCCAAGTATTGCAAGTATATTAGCCTTCACTTCCCATGTTTGCAACTTCGTAACACAAAGTGACAGTTAAATTGAGGACCTGGGCTTCAGTCACATTTTGGACAATTAAAGTTTTAGCATTGAATGAATGAATCGGGAAAAGGAGCGCGTCTTGGGTAGAAAATCAAAATCACAGTATCAGGTGCTCTTAGGCAAGGGGCAAAGAATGTAACAAAAATACGAAAAAGAGTCTAAGGCACTCTGGTAGTGGAAAAAAGTAAAAAGCCTATATTGAATGGCTAATGCATCGGCAATATTAAAAAGCGCACCTACGCGTTACGGCCATAAGGTCACCCTGATGAAGGCCTTATGGCCGTAACGTGTAGGTGCGCTTTTTAATCTTGCCAGTGCATTAGCCATTCAAGTTTTAGCATGTTGTATGTGTTTAGTTAAGGCTGTAAGTTAAAGGCCCACTGCTAAAAGTTCATAAGTCACAAAATATCCTCTTTGAAAAAATCAAGACAATGTACTTGGGCAACTATAAAATACAGTTTCCCATTATTAACCTCACGGTGTGTGAAAATGTGACTTCAGTTAGTTAGTTAGTTAGTTAGTTGTCCCGTGATCTCGAAGATCGTAGGGGCATAGATGATGAGCTGCAGTACACCAAATCCCTCCACCTTTGTCGGTCCTTGGAAGTGTCCAGAAGCTGGCAGAATGGCATGTTTGTCCATGTCTTGATGTTATCCCTCTAAGTCATTCTGGGGCAACCTTGTCTTTGCTTTCCTTCCACAAATCCTTGAAGGATGGTTTGAGCAAGGCTTGGTGTTCATCTTGTAATATGGCCAAACCAGGAAAGTTTGCATTCTTTCACAATCTGGAGAAGGTGTTTGTGGACTCCAATTGCTGCAGTTATCTCACTTCTGATGGATTCATTGGTTCTATGTATATGGCACTCTCAGGAGACGACAGTAGCATTTCATCTCAAAAGCTTCGATTTTCTTTTCTGAGCTTGTAGAGAGTGTCCAGCTTTCACATCCATAAAGGAAGGTGGAGAGGACTACAGATCGAAGGAGGTGGACATTTGTACTTGTAGAGATGTTGTTGCTCGTTGATCCTGGTCAATTGTGACAAAGCCTGTAGCGCTTTAGCCATTCTTGTCCTGATCTCCTTGTCAGACTTCCTATTAGCTGTTATGGTGGCACCAAGATACTTGAAATTTTCAACTTCCTCAAGTAATTCTCCTCCCATTGAGACTCCTTGGCTTGGCATGTCAGATGCACTCCCCATTGTCATTGTTTTGCTCTTTTCGGTGCTTTTTTCCATTCCATAGCCCTTTGCCACATCATCCAGTCTTATTGTCAAATCACTTATTTCTCCCTCTTGATCCGGCGAGTAAATCAATGTCATCGACAAAACGAAGATTGCATATTTTTCTTTTGCCAATTGACACTGTTCCTTCAAAGCCTTCCAGAGCATCCATCATAATTTGTTCCAGGAATATGTTAAACAAGCACGGGGAAAGTAGGCAGTCTTGTCGCACACCAACTGTTGTTCTGAATCGCTCACTAAGGGTGTTGTTTGTGAAAACTGCACTTACAGCATTGTTGTACAGGGATCTGATAGTTGCTGTGACTCGAGGACTTATGTTGTGTTTCTTCAATGCGACCCATAATGCTTCATGCCATACACGGTCGAAGGCCTTCTTAAAGTCTGTGAAGTTGTGGTGTAGTTCCTTCTGGCGGTTTCTGTATTATGTAGTTGGAGTAAACCTGGAATTCAAATGTGGTGAATTACTCCAAAGTGTCAGCAGGCTAAGGTGTTGTGATGAGAAAAAAACACACGCCCAAAGAACTTTCTTCAACCAATCATAGTTGCTTATTCAATGGAGCCTTGGTATATGTTGAAATAGCTTACAATCAAACCCAACACACATTAAATCGAATGCTGTGCAGCACAAACCTCCCCCCATAGGGATAGCTAATGCTAATCAAGTCCGACCACCAGCCAAAATTGTCCAGGCCCACTCTGTCCGGGAATACAAGCTTATACAGAATAGTGACATTAAAATCTGCCAATTGCATTTTCATTATGAATCTTTAATTACAGCAACACTGTGATGCTTCCTCAATTCAAACAAGTTAACTCTATTGAAAACATAAATAACATTATTAACACCAGACTGTTACAAAAGTGCTCAAAAACTGTATGTTGGAGTGTCTATGACTAAACAGCCAAACCTTTCATAGATGTAGACATGAATAATAATATGAATATTGAGAAATCACTTGTGCCCTAACTCAGTGTGAAATTACTGTGTGTGCTGGAGAGTATAATTTACCATTTGCAATCTCCAGTGCATTTTGCTCTCTAACAAAATCACAAAAATAACTGTGTACCCAGTAAAGTGTTTCGCACTCAATCAATTGAAATCATCATAGCTGAATAACACACCACAGCCCCAGGGCGCAATTCAAATTGAATATGAAATTATAGGCAACATTATTGAAGCTAATGCCCTTCAAAAACTATATTTTACAATCTGACCACTTTCTATAAAATATATACTTTATTAATTGATTTCTATTTCCCACAATGGCATATTATTATTCCTCACATCAATCAACATTACTTTTAAAGACTTCAATTAAACAGAATATAGCCTGAAAAAAGTATTCCCTCTTTTTTTTTTCCCAGGCACGCTCATTCAAATTTAATAAAATACTTCGGCTTTTTTTGAGTAATTTAAGTGCCTGGCAGGGGTTTAGGGAGTTTTCGGGGGGAGTAAATCTCCAGCAGTTGAAAAAATATTGAACCATTTGAACGATTGCAACATCTTTCAGGCAGCTGACCTTCAAAGACTGTTGGCATTTATTACCAACCTGGGGAATCATCGGTTTACAAAGGGGGTATGATTCTGCCTGAAGTGCCATGATAAATAATAATAGCTGTCAATCTGTGGACGGTTGTCATCCACTTCAGTCATTCTCACAGACAGCCATGTCAACTGCAGGAAATGATGAAAAAGAAGCTGAAAGAAATTCTCCCATTCAGGGGGCCCAGTTACGCTCTCTATGGAAGGCATCATATTTTGTCAGGGGTGATCAAGCCGTTATAAAGTATGGCTGACACACCAGCAAAGTAAGCATACGTGTGAAATGTTGAATGAGCATCCAACATGTGGAAGAATGCAAAAAGCTGAAAGCAAGCTTTATTATTATTAGTCACACTTTAGATTAAGTGTTGCTCATAAAGGCTTTATACGGCATGTATAATGCCTTCATAAATGAGACATAATGTCTTCAAAAATCATAAGCAAATGTCATGCTTTGTAAAGGATGAAATAACACATCCTTATTCAGCATGTGATGCCAGATGTGACAATGACTATGTCACTTAGCTGACAATGTCACCCTTTACAGCATTTAGCCACTAGCTAAGTGACATTGTCAGTTATATCACATCTGGCATCACGTGCTGAACTAGACGCATGTCGATGGCACGCCATCGCAAATCTCCGCGCTCCGCAAAGAATGTTATGGGAGTAGTAGTAATGCGTCAGAGGGCAATTCACTGAACCGGCATTCTGCTGTACAAATGATAATCTGCTTGTTGCAGTGACAAAGCACTGATACTGATCAGAGTTATAGCAATGTGACACAGTTGGTTAGTTGGATAGAGTACTTTTTGAGTGTCTGTTGAGGGCATAAATTACTCTTCATTTTGAAATGAGAGTATTATGAAAGGAAAGGACATACGGTACAGTGTTTGGCACACCTGACGCCATTTGACCTAGAAAACGGTCAAAATTAGATCAAACCAAAAACCCGTCTGATATGTGATAAAGGGTCATCCCATGCACCTCCCATAAAAATTTCAGCATCCTAGCTCAATGCGTAAGGTAGATATGGCCATTTTTCTTTTTTTCACAAAAAGCCTCCTAGTGGCTAAAATATGAATCACAGGACAGCAATTTTTGGCATGCAGGTTGCCATCACCAAGATACATATCCATACCAATTTGCAGCCTTCTATGTTGAGTAATAACAAAACATGCCATCCTTTTCAACAATTGGCACACCTGACGCCATTTGACCTAGAAAACGGTCAAAATGAGGTCAAATCAAAAACCCGTCTGACATGTGATGAAGGGTCATCCCGTGCACCTCCCATAAAAATTTGAGCGTCCAATCTCAATGCTTAAGGAACTTATGGCCATTTTTCAATTTTCACAAAAAGGCCCCTGGTGGCCAGAAGAGGAAATGAATTTAAATTCTAAATGCGTTGTGCGCCCCTCTGGATCACTACCTTACACACGCCAAAGTTTCAGGTTCATTGGTCTAACGGCCTAGGAGGAGTTACTGTTTCGGACGGACGGATGGACAGACAGACGCACAGATGCCAAACTGTATTACAAGATCTCCTCGCTTTTTCGGAAGCTCGGAGATAATAAGGATGTGCTATTTCACCCTTTACAAAGCATGACATTTGCTTATGTATGATTTATGAAGACATTATGTCTCATGTATGAAGGCATTATACATGCTGTATAAAGCCTTTATGAGCAACACTTCATCTAAAGTGTGACCTTATTATTGTATGGCGGCGAAGCATTGTCACTTACCAAGAGAGAAGAAACTGAACTGATGTTACACGCAAATGTTACAGATGTGTTAAAATGTCTCTTGGAAAAAAAACTCACCCACGAACAGCCCAATCAGGAATTGCCACAAGTTACTGATAAATTGCAGAAAGAAGGATGAGGCAAGCTGGACTCTGCATTCAACACCTGGAGCTTGCTGCATCATCACTAGCGCTCTGGCAACCAACAAAGGGCAAGGTGAGGAGGACCTGTGTTCACCTACATCTACAACTTACGCAGAGACATGGGTCTGGAGGAGGTCACAGAAATTAAAATGGCAATGAAGGATAGGGCAGGGTGGTGCACGCAATCAGGATTGGTTCGAGCAGGAGCTCGAACTAAGTAAGTAAGTAAGTAAGTAGTGAAAGCAAACTTGAAATGAGAAATTTGAGAAGTTTTAGAAGGGTTAAACTGAGGTTTCATGGAAAATGCATCATAGCACTGTTGTGTTTTGTTTCCAGAGACCACCTGGAATCTAAGGTAGAACTTTACCATCCATTATCTGCATCAACACAGTACCTTCTCAGGGGTTAATGAATTAATAAAATAAAGAATACTTACACATTGCAGCGGACTCTTCATACATTTCATTCAGTAAATAAATGACGACATGGACCAATCAATAGTCACAGTATCTAAAGTAGAGCAATGAGCCCATTAAATCTTGTGAGAAGTACAGAATTTCCTTCTCCAACAGTCAATGATTGTACACCTTTTCATCCTGATCAGATCATACCTTTAACCTTGAAACCCCAGATCAAAGAGATGACTTGGATCTCATATATACACAGAAGATGCACTTGTACCTGTGGACTACGATAACAAATTTTTTGCGAGAGGCAATAAGAAACATTGCACCTTGGAGAGGTGTTTCAGGTGAGACAAGCTCAATTTTATCATATTTTAAAATAAATTTCAATATGTACACAATGTTCATTTGCTGGTTTGGATTATATAGCCAGGTATTTGATATAATAACAGTGTATAGCTGCACAAAGTACAGTTGGATATACCAGCCAAATTTACAGCTATTATACAGTGCACGTGGACAATAGTTCACTGCTTTCCATTTTCCATCAGGTGAGTCTAGCTGCTTTCAAAATTAATGTGCAGGGGGTTATGCATTTTGAGCTGATTTAATGCTGCAGTGTATAAACAGCACTGTACCATAAGGAGTGCCAACACAATTTAATATTTTCCCAATTTACAATGGCCTCCTGATGGCCTTTCTTCAAAGTTCAGTGGGGGGTTTGTTACTGCACATTTACACATGCTTTAATTATTTTTTTAGATGTCTAAAGAATCATCTCTCGCTAGTAATTAAACATCCTCCCATGTTTTTGCCCTCTGTGCCAGTCACTCTCTAACACACTCCACGGTATCTCCAGAGTGGCATCCCAGCAGGATCGCCCGCACTGAGAGACAGTGACTAAAGGCTTCTAAACAGCAGGGGCGTCAAGCCCACGGGAGAGATATCTGTGACAGTCGTTTTCTCCACAAACAGGGATACACAGTGCCTGTTAATTACCCAGATGAAAATCTTTACTGATTGATAGCAAATCATATCTATCCCGGGGACCCTTGGGTAGAGGGGCATTACGAATTCTCGGAGAGCTGAATTTGAGGGCACTAGAGGGCGCTTGCTCTCTCACACAGGGAGAGTCTCGTCATTATCTCTCCTGTGGGACTGACAGCCCCATTCTGCCGGCCTAAACCCTGAATACTTTACTGCTCAGCTTCACTGTGATAACACATAACAAGAGAGAGCCAAAATGGAGGACTGGATGCTATCTAAAATGCACTGGGAAAAAAAAATATATATCTATCAGTGATGGGCTTATGAAAAAGCAGCCCTGATTTGCAGCTGCCAGCTTCCAAACAATAAATACAAAAGCAAATTTTATAATTTCAATGGCTCAATGCGGTTTTGCTGTGCATGAAACTACAATGGAGACTGGTATGATATGACAATACTCTATCCATGAAAATCCAGAATGTAAGTAAAGTGCTGTAAATGGGAATGATGCAACGATGCTAATGATACCGGAGTGAAGAAAAGACAAGACACAGGCTGTATGCTCTGCTGCATTCGCTAACCGTTATGAAGGTAAATTAGGGATTATACTCAGTAATAGTTTCCATGCTCAGATATTAGAGCATGTCTCTATTTATTGTTTATTATTCTAACAGAACAGCAATCTTTAAAAAGTCTATGAGGAACAAATGTCATATTAAGTTCAGTACAAAGAGGATGAAAAACTGCCATTAAACATAATACATTGAAATAAACATTTATTATGTGATAAATGAATTTGCATACCTAAACTTTAGCAAAATAATTTCTAAAAACTGCGGATACCTTCAACAAATATCAGATCTCTGCTCAATTTAAAAACTGAAGCCACTTCCGCAGTCTGTGATTTCATCTCCACATTCTGATGGAGGCTATTTATTGAGACAAAAAGATTTGCCTGTATTGTGAGTGTCCAGCAATACTCTTTCTCATTGTAATTGTCAGTTACAAATCAGTGGCCACATCAGATCGCATTGGCCGCAGTGCTATATAAAGCTCAGTTAGGAAGGTTAAACTGCCCCTGGCATCGCCTTGGGCCGAATAACCTTCTCAGGTGTGTAGAGTATGCTTTGGAAATAAACAGCTTGTACAGTGAAAGTATCACATTTATTTCTTAACTTTTAAACACTTTCACATCACTAAGTTATTTGCCTTTATACAACCCCAATTCCGAAATAGTTGGGACAAAGTGTAAATTGTGAATAAAATCAAAGCGCAATGACTTTCAAATCACACCAAATTCACGATAGAACAGAGATAACATAGCAAATGTTGAAACTGAGAAATTTTACAATTTTATCCACAAAATGAGCTCTTTTCAAATTTGATGGCTGCTACAGGTCTCAAAAAAGTTGGGACAGGGGCCTGTTTATCATGGTGTAGCATCCCCTCTTCTTTTTTAACACAGAGTGGAGGCGTCTGGGCATTAAGGAGACAAGTTTCTTGAGTTTAGCCATTGGAATTTGATCCCACTTTTGTTTAATACAGGCTTCCAGCTGCTGGAGAATTTTGGGTCTCCTTTGACGGACTTTTCGTTTAATTATGCGCCAAATGTTCTCAATCTGTAAAAGATCAGGACTGCAGGCAGGCCAGTTCAGCACTTGGACTCTTCTACTACGAAGCCATGCTGTTGGAATAGCTGCAGTATGTGGTTTTGCATTGTCCTGCTGAAATACACAAGGCCTTCCCTAGAATAGATGTCATCTGGAGGGGAGCATATGTTGCTCTAAAACCTTTATATACCTTTCAGCATTCATGGTGCTTTTTAAAACATTCAAGGGTCCCCACCATATGCACTAATGCATCCCCATACCATCAGAGATGCTGGCTTTTGAACAAAATGCTGATAACAGGAGGGGTGGTCTTTCTCCTGTTTAGCCTGGAGGACACAATGCCCATGATTTCCAACAAGAATGTCAAATTTGGACTTGTCTGACCACAGGACACTTTGCTACAGTCCATTTTAAATGAGTCTTGGCCCACAGACCACGGCGGCACTTCTGGATCATGCTCAACAATGGCTTCCTTTTTGCATGATAGAGTTTTAGGTGGCATCTGTGGATGGCACGGCAGACTGTGTTTACTGACAGTGGTTTCTTGAAGTATTCCTGGGCCCATTTAGTAATGTCAATGACAGAATCACGCCGGTGAGTGATGCAGTGGCGTCTGAGGGCCCGAAGATCACGGGCACCCAGTAAAGGTCTTCAGCCTTGTCCCTTATGCACAGAGATTTTCCAGTTTCTCTGAATCTTTTGATGATGTTTTGCATTGTGGATGATGAGACATTCAAAGCCTTTGCAATCTGACGTTGTGGAACATTGTTTTTAAAGTATTCCACAATTTTTTACGCAAACCTTCAAAGGTTGGAGAGCCTCTGGCCATCTTTACTTCTGAGAGACTCAGCCTCTCTAAGGCATCCCTTTCATAGTCAATCATGTTACACACCTGATGCCAGTTAACTTAATTACTTGCTAAATGTTCTTTCAGCTGATTCTCTTATATATTATTTGCTTTTTCAGCCCTTTTTTGCCTGTGTCCCAACTTTTTTGACACCAGTTGCAGCCAGAAAATTTGAAATAAGCTCATTTTGTGGATAAAAATGTAAAATGTCTCAGTTTCAACATTTGAAATGTTATCTATGTTCTATTGTAAATAACATTGGCTCATGTGAACTGAGAGTCATTGCATTTTGATTTTATTCACAATTTACACTTCGTCCCAACTATTTCGGAATTCGGGCTGAACATTCTTAGCCTAAATGTCCACTGTAACCACTTAGCTAAGAGCTCTGTTTATTTTCGTGGAAGTTGACCTCACTAAGTTGGCCGACCATAAAAATGCGCTGTTCAGTCAATGAATACTAACGTTCAAAACTGCAGTGTGTTTCTTCAATTAGAGTTGTTTAGGGCCGCTGCAGCATTATTTGCCCTCATTGGCCACCGTAGCTAGAGGTCTTGAATTTTAAACTTTTCCTTGAAAATGAACTAGGTTTCTAGCTGAGTGGCTACATTGGACATTAAGGCTAAAAATATCGTGAAAAGACATCTTTACAAGTCAAATTTGAATGTCTTATGGACACTTGGATTACGTCGCACGAGCAGTATGGAGGAATTTTGTGGTTTTTAATTGTTGTTTTTTACGCTTGAAAAAGTGGTCTCCAATGACTTCAATTGATTTGGATTTGTCTTCAATGCTTTTTTTCTTTGGAACTCCAAATGTGTTTTGAGGAAGAAAGAAATTTGTGGACACTTCAATTCCTTGGGGTGAGTAGATGAGTGAATTTTCATTTTTGGGCGAACTTTTCCTTTAACATGTTCGCATGTGCTTTGATGTTTTCCCATGAATTAAAATTTTTACTGGGGACGGTATTCAGATGTAAATGACCTTTTTTGTGCAAATGAGGAAGTAACTAGGGGCAATATGGATGTAAATGGAAGCAATTGTACACAAGTGACAAATGCAAAGTGATGCTATAAAATAGGGTGACAATGCCATAGAGATATATAATAGAACCAGAAAGAACGAGGAAGTACCTTTGCCTTCAGCCAGTTAGCATGTTAGCTTCCTGCCTCCGCATTTCCCAAGGATGCAATTTTGTGGCAAAAGACGCGGCAGCTCTGTAGACACCAATTGAAAAGTGCGCATTTTTTTCTTGCCAAATAAAGTGAAAACAAAAGAAAATGTATTCGGTAATCCTTCATTATTTTGCTCTTTGTCTGACGCAACTGTTCGATGTTTTCAAGAGGGCCTGTAAAATAAGAACTGCTACTTAGAGCTTGATGACAGCTCGCGCATGAGTTTGGTTGTCCAGCTGTTGCTCTGACTGCAGCAGTTCAGCCAATGAGTGTATAGTGCGTCGCGGCGTTCGAATAACAGCGTTGCTCGTCATTTCCCCTCGAACTCATTCGCCAATCCGCACAGACGACACATTTTCTTGGCCATTTGTGCTGTGTAATCAGATTGGCAATCTTATGAAATGGTGCCGGAAATAAGCACCCATGGAACGCCATTTTTATAGATGGCGTCGGTCAATTCCGTACTTCCTGGGCTGAAGTAGCTAGCCCAGCATCTCCCATCGAAAGTAATCGGGGCGGTACTTCCTCGCTCTCTCCAGTTCTATTATATTACCTCCATGGACAATGCAGAAAGTCAGTAAATTCCACCCCGCAAAAATAAAATGTACGTAAAATATTTTGAAAAAGCTACAGATCTACATTTTATCCAAAGTTACAAATAATTATAATGTAAATGAAGAAAAATATATCTTCGTCCAAAAGATTATGGAGATCCAGAGGCAGTCAGTTTTTGTCATGAGGCCGTCTTCACCAGTAAAATACAGTGCAAATATACATTTAATACCACACCTTAATAATTTGGCAGGTGGTCCTACGTTTGTAAATCTTAGTGTTTACATTGTTCTTAAGTAAAAGCCAGTCCTCTGTCTGAAATGTGGAAAAACATAAATTATAATGATCTCTCTATGCTGTCGTCCTACAGCTGTGCGTGATGATGAATACAATTTTCCAAATCTACATTCCAATCATGTTTGTGTCCATCGTAAAAAAAAAAATAATAATAATAATTATAATGTCCAACATGTGTGTCTGGTTTTACGGGTTTCTCTGTCAGAAAGTCACTCAGGCATGTTCCCAATTCATTATACAAATGTTGGCAAATGGCAACCATCTAAGAGGATTTAAACAAACCACCTTCACAAACATTACGAAAAACAAAGTGCCAGAGTTGTTTATATATTCGCGAAGATTTACATGTTAAAATGTAAAAAATAATTCAAAACACATCACATTTCTGAGGAAGAAAAAAATAATTACTTTAAATTGCTGTAATTCCAAGACCAGAACTGAATAAAAAAATGTTCATTTTACATATTGCGGTCGCCACATTGGACTTTGAACAAATTCTTGTTACTAATGTTGATTTAAGCCCAGGCAATATTTTCATCTCCATATTCCATTGAAAAACCAGATTTACCTCTATATATTACAGCACTATTATACAATTATAGCACTATGGAGGTCTTACAATGATAAATTAATCATAATTGGTAATGGAAGTACAATTATGCACAATAGATGCTAAGGAAAAAGTACAATGTTTTATTCAATAAGTACCAATAATGATTACTTAAGATCTTGATTCATATAATTGACATAGGTATTTAACAACATAATAGCCATGGTAACTTGATGAAATTAATGGTGCTATTGACCTGATATCACCTGCCCTCAGCCAAAATCATTGCCCAACGATAATATGAAAAAAAAGGGTGAAACATAAATTGCCAGGCAGCATGATTTGTGTGTGTGTGTGTGTGTGTGTGTGTGTGTTTCAGTGCAATACAAATGCACACTAAGCATCAACTTAAATTTCAAAATGCAAAGTCATATTTATATTTTCACCATAGTAAAATTATTGATCATGATAAAATTTGACCATGATTCCCTAAACTGACAGGAAATTAAGGAGCACTGTTCTAATGATGTACAAATGCATTGAAGTCGGTCAGTTCCACTCGAAATTAAACAAGGGAAAAATCTCTGCTGTTCCTGAAAATTGTCACTAGATGGCACCTTAACATCGCCTTAAACTTTCTAGACTTGGCTTCCGGGAAATCTACGGTCACTGACACTTTTTTGAAGTCGGTTTACATGAAAACTTAAAAAACAAATAAATAACCCAGTACATCGCGAAAAATCTATTTAATTTCTACAAGCCCCAGGAAGCACAGAAATACAACTCTTGGAAAATACAACTACCTATGGACTTTTTTCTTTATATGAAAACGTTACCTTTACCTGTTAAAATAATCAACACAGCCTTTGCTGAAATGCTAATCACCATTGCAGATCAAAATGTAACACCTCATTCGCTAGATGCTACAAACCAATGTATTTATTGAGGAGTACATTGTCATTTTATTGAAAGATTTTGTTGAAAAATAAAATCCATGTTTTTTTTTGTTTGTTTGTTTGTTTTAGTTTTTTTACCACTTCATTACCAAGGAAAATTACCTTATTATTGATTTATTTGTTCACAAACTCAATGTCTGAATTATTCAGTTGAAGAAAGATTTAACTGTTTATTTTTAATCTGTAACTGTTGTTTTTTTATGTGCAAACAGGTAGGCAGTGTTAAATAAATCTTCAAGTCTGCAGCATCTTAAATTTATTTCCAGAATATAATAGAAATTATTAAGTTTTTTTGTGTGTGTGTGTGTGTGTGTGTGTGTGTGTGTGTGAGAGAGAGAGAGAGAGAGAGAGAGTTGTTAAGCTTCGTATTTTCCCAGTTTGAAAATGAATATTGCTGAAAAAAATGTTTTTAAATGTTTTGAAGAGCTCCTCAGAACAGTAATTTGGCCAGGTAAAAGTTCAATTACCATAGAAATTGAACCACTCGGCAAAAATGAGACCTCGTCTCGTCACAATGAGTCATTGAATAATTGCACTGTACAATGTCAATTTAGTATACTGAATGTAACACCTGATGCCCCTTCCACTACAAGTGCAGTACATCTCTAACATTCAGCCAATGGGATTTGTGTTAGCAAAGTGTGACAAAGCCATGAAATTACACTATCAGGGGAATAGAATAAAATCTTCTGTCGATTAATAACGAAATTAATCTCGACATGAGTGAACCCAGTCCTGAAATGATGCCCTTGAAGATAATTACGCCTTCCTGTTCTAAGTTTTGGTGACAGTGTTTTTTTTTTTTTTTTTTTAAATTTGGCATCTCCAATCCCACCCCAATCTCGAATACCCGACTGGTGAACTATGTACAAGGCTTGCTCGTATGCGACCCCTTGCTGCCAAGTCAGGAGAGTGTAGACAGTTCGCGACTCTCCTCCGAAGCTCGCGCCCGTCAACCACCGCTTCTTATACACTCATTGGTTGAATCTTCGCAAGTTCAGAACGAGGGCGGAGGATACCCGGACATGACCAGGCTTAGATTCTTCCTGACGAGCGCCCGTCTGGCCAACAGGAGGCGCTTTGAGCAACGAACAAGGCAACTATTGTAATACCTTCCCGGCAGTCCCTTCCCAATTTGCAACAATGTAGCGCAATAGCCAATTGTGCGCTACTCTGAAAAAGCTGCCGACCACTGCTGGCTGGTACGAAGCGGGGCTCGAACCCGCGACGTGATGGTCACTTCTGCTTCCCAACGCGATGCTTTACCGAGTGAGGTATCCGGCAGCCTTGCTGTCAGTGTTAAAGACACACTTCAAAGGTTGTCCCATTATATAACTTCCTTTTGAATGAGCTGCACCATTCACTGACTGACTGATGCACTGATTAAAGTAAGCAATAAGAAATGAGACTGAAAAATTTCTATATTTTTGAACCTCTTTGCTGAGACTAAACCCAGGAAGGCTTGCTGACCGAAGTACAAGCATGTATTTACACGATTACAGTATATAATGATAAAAACCAGACCATCTATCCATCCACAATCCAATCCTCTTATTCCAGGGCAGGGTCACAGGAGCCTATCCCATCATGCAATGGGCGAGAAGCAGGTATACACACTGAACAGTCCACCATTTCACACCTTTGGCCTCCAATTTGTCTGGCAGCATGCTTGGCGCAGAGAGAGGAAACCCACCCGAACACAGGGAGAACATGCAAACTCCACACCGAAAGGCCACCGGCTGGATCTGAACCTACACTGCAAAAAAATGAAAGATGAAAATACTAGATAAGATGAATTTACTTATTTCAAGACTTAAAACACTTATTTCTATCACCATGTTTCTTAGTAAGACAAAAAAATTCGTCCTTGATTTGAGGTAATTTTGACTAGCTTGGAATAAGTGAATTTTCACTTGTGTGACAAGTGAAAATTTTTTTGCTTATTTTAAGTTACAATTTGCTTGACAAGTGAAATTTTCTTATTCCATTGGCAAGCTAGTCAAAATTACCTCAAATCAAGGACTAATTTTTTTTGTCTTACTAAGAAAAATGGTGATAGAAATAAGTGCTTTAAGTCTTAAAATAAGTGAATTCATCTTACCTAATATTTTTATCTTTCATTTTTTGCAGTGTATGAGCTTCTTCTGGTGAGACAACAGCTCAACACCACCGTGTCACTCAGTAGTTCCGGCCAAACCTGCTTAAATTACTGAATGTTATCAATGCGCATCTCTTTACAAGCGCTTTCAATTGGCTCCCTGTGAATATCCTGTGACTCACCAGATAATCTCTGATGGGAAAAGCAGTCAAGTGTAAGCTGTGGCCTCTTAAAGTTGAAATATCAAAAATGTTAGCGCTCAGTAGTTTTCAAGGAACGTTCATTTATACTGCCATATGGCTGTACAGTCAATTTTAATCTGATGCAATATTTCATCCTTATTTTATACGTTTTTTTTGGATTTGTTGCACTCTCCGTCACGATCATTCCACGTGGCTTGATAGACAACTGCTCTTATCAACAGCACTATGATATTCAATACTAAAATATTTGTGAGTATACATACAGTGTAACGTTTTGAAAAGGAGGTTGTGCTTCGACAGTTGGATTCTCAGCGGAGTGCTAAACCCAAAATCCAGTGAGCATATTCAAAAAATTAAAAAAGGTAGCACATCTCAATTACTCAAATCAAGGAGGAAAAAAATAATCACATTTCACTTATTTATTTGGCTCACATCACTAAAATCAAACGCTAGAAAAACAAACGCTTACACGTTTCGGCACAAAGCCTTCATCAGAGTGTTTGCGTTTTTAAATTTTTTGAATGTGTGTGCAGTTTGTAAGTGTTTGTACAATGAAAATACCAGCAATATGGGGTCAGTAACTGTGAAATTCTCTCTACAGTTAAGATTTTAAGTCCTGCAATGTGCAAAAAGCATCTGAGGCAGGCAGAAAGTAATTGATATGAAGTAATCAATGTTGAGGGTGAAACTAAGGGAGCCACATATGGAAGCATGGAGGGGGGGGCATCATACTTTTTTATAACACTGAGCAGCTGATCAAAGATGAGAGTGCACTTATCGCTCAAAGTGAGTTTGTGTTATTTAAATCAGAGGTAGGCAGCATGACATTATGAACAGATCCACGGTTTAGCCTTAACGATAATTTCAAAGCACCTTGCACTGAAGTGCCCACCCTCCACTTCCCAAACCATAGCTAAGCACTTCCCTCAACCCAATCACCCAATTCAGTAAGTGAGGCTGTTCAATCGATATTTGTATGCTTACAACTGTATTAGTTATTATTCTGTTTCACAAAGAATAACATTATCCATTCCATACATAATAATTAGAACAAGAGCACTCAGAGAGCGCAGCACCTCCGCCACGCCAAGGCAACTCTGTGCATTAGTTATTTTCGTTGGCTGATATCGGGTGTTCATGCATTCCACCACCAGATGGCAGCAAAACCCAAAAGCACGCCGATTGGAAATCCGGCCCATTGGAAAGACTTCAAATCTCTGCCAACATGCCTGGATTTGAACTTTGGCCTATATCTCCGCTGTACTTTGGCCTAGATATGCCAAACTTTAATCACTTGTTTCTCTTGTGCTACTCTAAGATCCTGCAAAGTTCGGTTAAAATCTATGTAGCCATTTTTGAGATATCCTGCTAACAGACAAACAGACAAACAGATAAATGCCGGCCAAAACATACACCTCCTTGGCGGAGGTGAATAATGATTATGATGTTACTAGCTAACAGTTTCACAGATTCAGTGCAAAATAAAGCCAAAATGGCTCCTTCCTCTGTATGTTTCCAGTCTGTTCATATGTGTGGATAGAATGGCAGTGCTGAGAGCAGCCTTCTGAAGTCTGATGAAGGCTATATATGGTACATTATTATTATTATCTCTGCCATTATGCACTAGGCAATTTTTCTGCGGCCTCCAGAGTGTGAGATTTTTGAGAAAGTCAGAGGCCAGGCCACACAGACACACTCATTAGTAGAGCAGTATTAACTGCCTGTATCCAATACGCACCACAGCAGTTTCAATGTTTGACGCTAATTCATTTACAGCCAGGTCTAACGACACCTTTTTCGCTGGTACCAGGACCTCAATCCAATTGAGCATGCGATCACTCGCAGAGAGCAAAACACCACAACAACGAGCCAGCAACTGAGGACAGCTGCAGTGAAGTCTGGGCAGAGCATCACCAGGGAAGAAACCCAGTGTCTGGGGACGTCTACGGGTTCCAGACTTCAGACAGTCACTGCCTGCAAAGGGTTTGCCACCAAGTATTAAAAACGACAATTTAATTATCGATCGTGTCAGTTTGTTTAATTACGTTTGAGCCTCAAAATTGAGGGGGCTGGGCATAAAATGGGTGTCATTCATACATGATATGGACGATATTTTTTGCAAAAACTCCTCAATTCAAGTCAAAATTCTGCTCTTCAAGCATATCTTCATTTTTTTTTTCTTTCCACATCCATTATGGTGACACAGAAAACGAAAACAGTAACTGTGTCTCTCTTCAAATATAAATGGACCTAACTGTGCATATTCAGGACTAACATTGCTTGGCAATGATGGAAAGAAGCATAATCTCAGGTTAGGTGAGAGTGAAATGACACCTCCTGCTCCAGAAAATGCCCTTACTGTAACTCCAGATTGCTCACTTTGACAGAGCATGGAGATCTGGCCAGGGCACTCGTGTTCACCCCCTCAGGCTTCGTGCACTGCAGCAGGGGTCAGGGTGCTTGACAGTAACAATTTATTTATCTCGAAAGAAGGAGGGGAGCATAAATAAAACAACTCGTGCCCTGAGGGAATGCAGTCAAAAGAGCAGTTTCATTCAATCTTTAACAGGCTGACAGTTTGAATCCTCAGGCAATAGATGGAAACAATCAAAGTGATGAGATTGGAGTGACACCCTCCACACTGAATGAAGCTTGCCGAGTCACAAGAGCAAGCAGCCATCCTGCAGTCCAGCAACCTCTGACAGAGTGGCCTGAACCCAAAGGATATTGTACAGTTGACTATATGGCAGGGCTATTCAACCGTGTCCAGAAAGGGCCGGTGTGGGTGCAGGCTTTCATTCTAACCAAGCACTTACACACCTGACACCACCAATCAACCCCAAGAGTCTTTGCTGATGAGCTTGATTAGTAGTATCAGGTGTGTAAGTGCTTGGTTGGAATGAAAGCCTGTGCCCACACCAGCCCTTGCAGGATAATGTTGAATAGCCCTGCTATATGGGATGGAATAAGTTTGTGCAACACTAATGTAATTGTGATTTTTAATAGGATACTATGGATCTGCGACAGTTTCACCATCACAATGAGCAGAGCAGGCAGCTCTCCAGGGAAAGGTCTTGGAAAACTGCGACTACAAATGAAAGATACATTTGCTGAGCATTTGAATAAAGCAGCTACATCATTCCAGAGCCAGTATCCAACCAAATAGCAGATTAAAAACATGCCTTTAAATTAGAATTAAGTGCAATGCATTTATGTTGTTTGCATCCATGCTGTTTCATAATTTTCAGGATTCAAAATCAAAATCAAATGATAACGCTATGTTGGTGCTCATGCAGAAATATCCATGAGCAAACTTTAATTTCTCTCTCATACTTTTCACACCTAAGCCTATTAGAAATAAGAATGTGTGTAAAATACCAGAATCTGCTTTGCGATCCTGATGATATGTATATACATTTTTTTTCCTTAAGCCATACCATCATCACAGTTTTATTTCATACCTTGTTTTTTTTTTTCTTCAATCAGCACCTTCTTTACGATCCCCATGGGCAATGCAGTGTCTTACCATTTCACATTTAGCAAATCATTGTGTTTTCAACTTCAAAAAAGACTCTTTGAAACAAATTGAGACTCTGTGACAGCAGACCTCAAAAATATGGAGGGAAAACAGCACATTATAAAACACAGGCATATGAACTTCCTCAAGAGTTCACACAACAGTGTGATTGCAAGGTGTATTTGCACACAGGACTAACAACATCATGCTTCACAAAATGGCAAGGTGTAATAACACAGTATCAAATTTATCACATGTACAACGTCATCACATCACATCACTGCTTTACAGCAAACCACTAAGTGGTGCACATTTTTTTTTAAATTATACAGTGTTAAAGTAATTATTTGGAAGGCAGTCGCACAGATGTTGTTCAGTTGTGATTGTTGAACAGGGCAGATATAGACATTTGCTGCACTGCAGACACAGGCTAAGAGTAAACTATCTCACCGCTCCAGTCTGTTAATAAAAGCTGCTCAGCACCACACTTTTCTCATACTCATAGGATTAATATTTTATCCCACGCCTTCAGCTCAGACCCAGGCCAGGGGCAGGAAAAGATTGCTCAGGGACTGACCGTTTATCCAGGAGAGGCTGGACAGAAGATTTTATTACAGCAGAGTGAGGGGCAATTGAGTCCGAGAGTTTATATGCGCAGTTCTGTGTGCGCGTGTGTATCAGAGAGTGTGTGAGGGTGTCATTGGTGTCCTCAGGTCACACTGCTAAGTTTGTAGAGCCCTTTTCAAAATCACTCCATTTTGATTTTATTGGCATTTTCCATGATGTGCCAACTTTTTTGGAATTGGAGTTGTAGTCGCAGTTAAATTCTCCCATATACAAAAAATTTGACAGCCATTCACAGATTAGACTGTATCACAGAGATTTTCAAGCAAGTTCAGTGTCCGTTTATACACTGATGAGTTTAAACATTAAACCATTCAGAGATTAAGCAAATAACACTGATTATCTCATAACAACAGAGCATATCAAGGTCTTAAGACCGACCTCCGACATTCAGTGAAGAGTCAGTTCTCATAACCGGTGTGTGGGTTGAGGGAAAAATTGGACCTGATTGACTTTGACAAGGGCCAAATTGTTATGGCTAGACGTGTGGGTCGGATCATTTCTGAAGCGTGAAGGCTTCTGGTAATAATTTATAAGTGTAGCACATCACAGCACATCATAAGCTCACGCAACAGCAGTCTTTTGCAAGTTACCTCTGCTAGAAACATATATTTATCGTTTTTTGCCAAATTTTAGGTTGTCTCAGACCATTGGATGACTGTTTATTTGGGCTAATGGGCGTTTCTTACGTTCAATAGGGTGATGGCTGCTCAGGTGGTAAAACAGATTTCTCGACTCTGTAGGCACGGTTTCCGCACATAGTTTGCCCACCCCTGCGCTCTGTTGTTGGTCGGAAAGCAAACAAACTGCTGCACTGGCAGTAAAGTAAAGCTCACATTTTTATCAATAATTTCTTCCTCTGCTCTACTCTCGCTTTCAGCAGCCTTACTGTCTATGTTTGGAAGTATGTCCAGAGCAACTAAACATTAGAGCTGCTGACTGATTGGCTGTTCCTATGTTACTTTTTAATGCTGCTTCTTAGAGTAAGGGAGGCAGTTTGTTCGTGTGACTGAACTTTTTTGATTTGCCAATGTGAGTCTGACAATGCTGAACATTTGATTCAGCCACATAACCTTGCCAAATCCTCTATCAAGCGCATTTTTTATTGCTATCAAAGAGGCTGTTATAGCAATAGTTATTGTTCATTTTCTATCACCCAGGCCAACCTTTCCAGCATCTTCTGTTCAGCTATAAAGCATAAACAGTAACTGAAACTAAAATGCACTCAAATAAATGAGAAAAAGCCTGATTTTCCTTCCCGTACTAGTTCAAACAATCAGCACACAGACTATTGGGAACCTCTCATCCTATTTTCCCCAGGTGGCATAGTCTAATTGGTCATTTTAAGCCAGCGTATTGTGCAGCTGTGCAGAGAGTTGAATCTTGAGGGTGTAGTTATATTTAAGGGGGGGTTTTCCATGAAAATTAGGTCGCGCAAGGTGATATTAGGTATTTTCGAACTTAATCTAAAGCAATAAAAACGCAATTAATAAAATGTGTTTCAAATGTCAATTAAATAAAGGCAAGAACATTAACAAAAACAAATAACCAAGGCAATTACATGAACACATTCGTCTTGAGCATACACAAGAGGTCTGGCGGATTGTGGCATTATTAGTATTTGATTTGAGCCAACCTCTGCTAAATTAGCATGTTCTCATTACCACACCAATGTGTGGCGACCACAGAGCGCATGCAGGCATAGAAGAAGAGCCACACTCACTGACACAACACTGAGAGGCTGCGATGGCCCTTGCGCGCTTCACACTTGAGGGGGAAAAAAATCAGACTGTAAAGCCGCTTTCACACCGGACGCGAAACGAATTTTTCGCACGACAGATTACATTCAAAGTCAATGCAAAGACGCGATATTCATTTCGCGTCCGGTGTGAAAGCAGCTTAAAGCTGAAACTACAAGAAAATGGGCGTCAAAATTAACACCGCATTTCAATAAATCCTGGATCAAACGCTGCAGAAGAAGAGATGGAGCCGCAGCTGCAGTGATCCTTCCTCAGGCACAGATGGCGAAGGAAGGACTCAAAAGGCACGGCTGGGAAGTTTAACTTGCAGAAATTCTTTCATCGCTGATATGATTTTTCTTGTTTTTGTCGCGCTGCTGAAATAAGCAATTTTATTAGTCACCGCAATGGAAACGAAAAAGATTTATTTATCAGGGCTCCCGTAGCAGCGTAAATTTATGAGCTGTCATGCAAATAAGGCCAATTTCTCACCAGACATGAAAGACTTCACTTATGAGGTGATAAATGAATAAGTCTGAGAGGGGAAAATAGCATCCGCATCTTGCTGGGTAATACATTTTAAATTGCATTACTGCAACAGTAATTTGTTCCAACAAAGTGACAACTGAGAAAACATAACCACATAATCAGACACTGCAAGCACAAGGCATGCAAATCATTCCCGCGAAAAATTCTTCATTAAAGATCACACAAAAATTAATTCCATAATCGCAACTATAGAAGTATAGTTAAAATTAAGGGCAACTAAACTGAAAACATTTTTTAAAAATTCCATTTGGCATTCTGGATCAATTCTGCCAGGTATGAAAACATAATTAGAAACACAAAGTCAGAAGACAGTAACCCAGTCTTTTTGTATAGATCTTTGAGCTAATGTGGCACACACTGGGCCCCAATGATTTCTACAAAAAAAAAAATCAATCGATAATGCTGTATATACAGCAAATTCAATTTCAATGACATAGTAGATTCAGTTGTGCAGTGCTCTGTTATAGCATAAAGCACCTTGTGAAGGCCATAGATGAATGTGCTGCAATACAAAAGAACGCGATAGCCCCACATAAGGAGCACACCACAAGGGCAGCAGTGGCCTTTCAAGTTAAAAGGATAGACCTGTCGCAATAATAAATCGGTAGCACTGATTGTCTGGTGACATTAGTTTTAGCCAACAGGACAAAGTATGACCAAAATTAATCACATTAATGTTTGCCTTTTTTAATTCTCTTCCCTTTGATGTGTCCCAATAGTAGAGTCAGTCTCACTCCCAAAGGAGGAAGATACACTGAGTTAACTGCTAACAGGAGCATCAGTCTCATTGCCACTGTTGATTGTATACAACCACTAAAAGATGAGTTTGAGGAGGATGGCCAGATAGCTATTCATCCAATCTACAAAGTAAACACTGAGCTACTTTGAAAAATCTGTGTTTCTTTCAGAACGTGCAAAGAGTATACAATCAGACTATCCTAAAAACCTATTTTCTTGGACTTGGATTTTGTTTGTAATATTCTAGATTCTTCACAAACTCGAACATCAGCTTCATCCCAGAGGTTTCTCCAGACCATCGTTACACTGAGCTCTCCCACATAAAACAAAGTTTTGAACCTTGACATCTTCACCTTTCCCAAATCTATGGCCAAATTGCAGCATTTCTACAACCCCAATTCCAAAACAGCTGAAAATGAAATAAAATCAAAAATAAATTATTTGAAAAGTCCATTCACCCTCAACTAAATTAAGAACTATGCAGCAACACAACATGTGATACTGCAACTTATGGATTCTTTTTTTTTTTTTGTTTTTTTTTTAGAAAAATAAAGTAAGCGCTTATTTCAAATTTGATGACTGCAACAGACTCCAATACTCCAATTTTCACAGGCCCAAGTCAAGACTAATAAAGACATAACTGTCACAATTTTCATGAGAATCCCTTCTGCGTCTCCTTCCATCCAGCATCTTGCATGTCTCTTAGATACATTTTCTCCTGTGATTGTTTGACGTCCAATGTGCCTTCCCAGCCAGGTGTTATGCATTTGTGTTTCCCATTCCCTTATGTGTGTGTTGGTGTATTTATACCCCTTACTTTCTGAGTACAAGTAGCTGGATTGTCACTTGCTATATGCCATTTAACATCCAACCAGTATCTTCCTAGTAAAGGTTTATTGTCTTTGGAAATTATTCATAACTTTTAATGACAGCTAAATACAGAAGTACTCTTCCTAGTCGTATTAACAGGAACAAGCTCCCAAGTCTCACTTGGTCTCCAGGACTGAGGCCACATTCCTGTTAATCACCCTTCAGCCTGTTCCTCTGCCCACTTTATTAGGAACACCTCCCAAAGCCGTCTGCAGTCGTCAAGATTGGGACTGCGTTCCTGCTAAACTCCCCAGTCCTGCCATCAGACAGTTATGCTCTGGCAAGTGGGTACTCCATTGGGCTGCTGTCCTGGGACACCACTGGCTGGGCACAGACATGACCCCACACTCAAGCCAGCATCATCTGAACTGAACTGTACCATTCTGCTTTGGGCTCCATCCCTCTGTAATTACCATATTACGATCAATAAACCCTACTATTGGACTGTTCTCTCACTCTGCATTTGATTCCTAGTCGGGATCATAACAATAACAAGTTGCAATAATAAGGTAATGTGAAAAAAGATGATATTAAGCACGTGAGCTAATTGTTTTATAGCATAAAAGGTCCCTCCAGAGGAAAGATGGGTTGAGGCTTACCAATTATTGGACAGGTGTGTTAACTTATAATCAATAAGTTGAAAATAACATCCCCAAATACAAATTGGTACAATTTTGGGAATTTTGCCTAAACAAAGTGTAAAATTTTTCCTGTTGACTTCACACAGAAAGACATAATTCCATCTCATAAACCAGTATAGCATCTCTATATGTGAATCATTCTGAAGTAGCAAATATGACAACAACAAGAGATCATTATGTCCGAAGCCTCCGGGCAGCATCCACAGTAATTGTCAGTCACACAGCGGCCTGTGTTCTATTCCTGTGGTTGGGTACTGTAATAAAAGGGCACTTTGATGATATTGTGGCAAACCAGACTGCAGTTAAAGCCTAAAATTCAGAGAGTAGGCCTAGGCAAAAAAAGACAGTTGCTTCATCCAAAGTCAGCCTAATAGCCCACATATTCATGGTCATGATTCATATTGTTAGAGGATTTTAATGGGAGCGTCGTGCCTAGCAGTTCCCATGTAGCCTCGACTGTACTCACAATACAGCACAGCCTCGCCTGCCACCACTGCATTATCACACGACTCATCAGGGAGTGTTCCTAAATTAAAGCCTTGCCTTTTTTAAAGAGGCTTTAGTTATGTGTTAATAGCCTATTTTATTATTGCAGTAGCATCAGTTGATGCATATGCTCATTTTAGGCTGCCATCACATTAAATTTACAGTCAATTTATGTAAAGGCATTGTTAATTAATACACAAAGTTGCCTTCATGTGCATTCTAATCTATGGACACAAGCCTGACAAGTGTACATTGGCTTACATTAGCCTTTAGTGCCGTGTCCTCCAAATTGCAGTCCTCATAGGCCGAGACCTGCTGGTTTTCCATCCTCCCATTACCTGGGAGCCAGGTGTAAAGGAAGTCTAGCCAATCAGAGACAATAATTGTCCAATATTTTCCAGGAAGGAAAGGAAACCAGGGGTGCATTTGGATTCGATGGCCAGATTTGGGGAGCCCTGCTTTAAAGGTTAAATTCAGGGAATTGTGGCAGATATTACAAAATCATCCCTTCACAGAGACATGATTGTTAGCCCTTCTCGTCACCTTGACTGTAGAAGCGCATCACAACTGTTCTCCTAATAGGTAAGGGCTTTAATGTCAACTGAGATGGGGCTCGGAATCGGTCAGTCATTTCAGAAAAAACGCCTCACCACCTCCCCACACAAGTTCAGCATGAAGCCAGTGGGCCAAGACTTGCCAATATTATATTGGTTTTGAATCCTCAAACCAATGACGTTCCTCACAGGCTGAAACGCATGCAAAGAAAGAAAAGCAAAAGGCAGATAGAAGATAATGGAAAAATCTATATAAAGTCTTACTAAGGTGCTGGGTCACCACAAATCGCCAGATCAGCTTTCCACATGCCGTGGCATAGAGTTTACATGTTTAAAACTTTGCTGGAGCTATGGAGTACCTTTCACCCATAGGATAATCCAAAATATGCAAAATATGCTAGAAAATGCAAAGAATCATTTCTTCCCCATTCCTCTCCCAAACTTTCCTGTCACCCTCTACTATATAACTGTCAAATAAAGGGGAAAAAATTCCCCAAAAAAAAATCTTAAAAAAAAGAAAACACAAAGAAAGTGAAACATATGGTTAATCACCTTGTTTTGCCATAGACGGGCTGCAGAAATACTGATTAATGTGTTTGTCTGTGTGTAAGAGTTTATCAAGCGATCAGTCATCTTGGTTTCTTCTCTCACGGAGTTTCCTATCCAGTAGAAAGTAAATTATTCAACTCAAATCCATTGATTTCTCCTTATAGGCAGCAAGAAGAATAGCCTGGGAAATTAGGCTCTAATCTGTTCATTTCTAATTAACAGAATTTCAGACTAATTACATCTTAATAAGCTGCATACAGCCAGGCATTACCATGAACATATTCAACATCAGGCAAAAGAGAACCCTGGGAAGCAAATGCATAGATCGCCATACTGGAGAAAACTACCAAAACCAGTTTTCACTGGTCTTCCTCTATTCAGAGCAACGAATCTAGAATGATCACTGCATTAGAGAAGTGAGTGCCGTACCTGAGGCTCATTCGTGGAGATGTTATTTTTAATTAGTTAGGGTGTCGAAGCCCCGCCCTTTTGTCCGTCTTTGTTGAGTATTGAATTTATGAGGATACATTGCATGACTGCTTTTTGAGTTCTGTGCTGTGGGAAGGACTGAGCCTTACTATATGCCCTAATGTGATCTCTTTGAGTGGCTCATAAAAACTTACACTCACATAACAGCTAGAACCAACCATATACATGCACTGTCTTCACATTACAAGCCTCGTTCTTCAATTCAAATTTTTTGCTCAGATCGGAGTTGCCTTGACGGTTCACATTCATAATTTCAACTAACTAGTATTCATCTGAAATGTGAACACATCTGCCCTCCGAAACGGCAGGCATGCGCACAATGATAAGTTTTAGCATGAGTCATCTGCGTCATCAACGACAGAAAACATCGTATTTATGGTATTAAAACCTGATTCAAACCGAGAAAATAGACGCGCTTGTAGGGAATGTATGGATGGGATTTTGCCTTGGAAGATGGCAAACAGTTCGTCAGCTGCACCTGATGAGGTTGAGAAGGCAAAAAGAAGCCAGACGGTTAGCCTTTTAGGTTTTTAAAGCGCACTCAGCGCATGCATACGGACAAAAAGCCGATCGGGTCGTTCTCATTCGTGTCGCAAAGCCGCGTATCATATTTGTTTGCAATCTAGTACCACATATAAAAGTGGCTCAATTCTGATTTGATGATCGAGTACAAGATCGGATGTATGTGTTCATGCAGCTCTGAAAACATTTGGGGCCTTATTTATAAAAAATTTGCGTGGATTTCATACCTTAATAATTTGTATGCACAAAAAAATAAAAATGACATTTTGTGGAAAATAACCTAATTGATAAACCTATGGGTAAAATAAACTGCATGGAATTTTCATTTATTTAATCAGGATAGACTTGGAATTTATTGACATTGTGCATAATCTTAATAATTTCCCTTTTTTTAATGTCAAGTTTGTTTTTATAAATCAGAAATCTGCAAAGAAAGTGACGTATGTATCTTTTTTGATGCCTACGCACCATTTATGAATGAGGCCCCAGATCTGTGTCACATCAAGTGAAAAATGTAGATTTTGCCAGAGTGATTCCTCCCTAACAGAGATCTCACAAAGCCTCAGTTCACACATTCTGCCTTTGTTGCCATGGAGCATCAATGCCACCATGGAAGAGCCACAGGGACACGAGCCTCACCGAGGAGGGGAACTCCTCAGGATGTCTGCGTTACGCTCTTCATGTTGCAAAATACTAAAGTCGGGGTACTTCACTTGACTGTCTTGGCATCCAGGGTTTAGTCAAACCCTAGAGTTCCTGAGGAGGAAGTTTTGGTGGCCAAGCATGCACAAAGATGTCCAATCCTTCATCCTCAGATGTCAAACCTGCGCAAAGAGCGAACTCTCAAATCAGCACACAGCAGATCTACTTCACCCCCTTCCAATTCCTTCACATCAATAGTTGCATATCTCTGCTGAGTCCATCACGAGCCTCTCAAGCTTCCAAACACGACTTTATTAGTACATTAGTTTTCAAACTCGGCCAAATTTAATGCATTACCAAAGATACCAACTGCTCAGCAGATGGCTGAGAGCTTGTAACACCTTACACCGCAAGATCATCAAAGAGTTTCAGACAGTATTCACATGGGACAGCAAGGGCATCCACAGTCACCAACAGATAGGGGGGTAACATCATGAGGCATCCTGGGGGATGGATGACAGCATAGAGCATATCATCGCCCCACCAGAGAAGAATCACCATCATTCATTCCATCTGAGCCTCATTTGTGGAATTGTTCGTTTAATTTTACCCACTTTAATTGGTATTTGAATTTCTGTGGATACGCCGCCAGGCTGCTTTTTGAGTTCTGTATTTCCAGCCACTGCCTTTATTAGATTTGTCAGTGTTTTCTTTGATCCGTAGCCATCAAGCCCTCTTTATTTCAAAAGTAAAGTTTTAAGCCTGATCTCCATCACCTTGCATTACCTCTCTGGGTGGGTCTACGAACCTTGCTGACACATTAAATGAAATCAGTGTGCAAATTATGGATCGATATAATTTCATGACATACAAATAAGTACGTTGCCTTGAAATGGTTATCCCCTCATTTTGATATTTTGGAATTTGCACAATTAACAAAAACTTCAATAGGTATGGTCAAACAAACACTGAAAATGATGTAATTGCGATAATCTTCACCGCAGGATGACTAAGCAAGTGCTGGATTTTTGTGCTGGTGTGACAGGGTGCATTCACAGGAGAACAAATTCACAAAGTGCTTTTTGCCCTCTAGTCAAAGCATGGTCCGAGATGTACTGCACCTATTTCCAGCCAGAGGAGTAAAGACACCCTAGAGGCCTCTGGCCTTGTCAGGAGCAATGGATGACTCGATAACAATTTCTTTGTCATTGCCACACAGAATATCAACTGAAAACACAGACAAAAGTTTGCAAGAAGTATTTTTTGGGGCAATATGAATACAGCGGCGAAAATAAGTATTGAAATACTGTGGTGATTAAAATCGACACAATCCGAATACTCACGGCCCATACCGTAACTCAATATTCATGATTGCTATTTACATTACAGTTTCACAATAAATTTCAAGTGAAAACCACTTAGCTTCTAATCTATGTGTCTGTGCTGATTCAGCGCCTGATCTGACAGATAATACTACCTTTGTTTCCAAACAAGATAAAAAATGTGAACTAAAAGTAAGGATAACTCATGGGGAATTACAACTGGCAAACTTCAGAGTCAGTTGAGACTTATTTGTACATATAACCATATCTTAAAACAGTATTACATCTCAGTCTGTGAAGGATGAAATTGCTCCTCACAAGTTGCAATGCCGTAACCCAATCTTAGACAGCCTCAACACAGGAGCAGTCAATAATTGCGATTTTATGTTATCCTTCAGAAACACCAAGAACAGCACTCACCATTATGACTTGCAGCAGTTATGACAACCAACCCCAGGCAACGTTGCCATAAAAATGATATTTATCGTCAGTGTATTTTAACAAAACTACTCATAGCTTTTGGCTTTTTAAGCATTAAATTTAAGCATAAAAAACATCAATTTGAATACCTAGTTATTACAAATCAGATCTCTCGAATGTAAGGCCTCGATTAGCAAAGGCTATATGCATTGGGATAAAATTAAACTTCATAAAACTGTGAGTAAATTCATTTGCTTGTCTCGCAAACTTTTATAGACATACTCTGTTTATTGACATAGAATGACTCAGGCAGTAAATTAATTTGGCAATAATTTTTATCTCGCAGATAGAAGTGTAGTGCAGTTAAAATAAGCTATGGTTAAAATGAGTGAGAAAAACAGAAGGCTTACTCATCCACAGTTTTTCAAAAGAGTGAATAATACTTCTAGAAGATTGTGCAATGCATCCAAAATGAAATATTAATTTGACTCCAGACAAAGGCAACATGAAGTACCACCATTATTTTTAAATGAATGAATGAATGAGTGAATGAATTTGGGATAGTTTCTGCGTGCAACTGCTACAATGCTGTTAAAAAAAATATTTTCCCTGGTCTTAATGTCTTCTGTGTTTGCAATGTTTGCATATTTGTCACATTTAAATGTTTCAGACCACCAAACTAATTAGTGTATTAGACAAAGATAACCAAAGTAAAGAAAACATGCAGTTTATCAATGAAGATTTCATTTATTGAAGGAAAAAAGCTATCCAACCCTACCTGGCCCTACGTGAAAAAGTAATTGGCCCCTTAGTAACTAAATCAACCAATTACACAAATTTTATTAATAATTGGGTTCAATTTCAGTAGAAACACCCAGGCATGATTACTTCAAGCCCAGTTGAATATAAACATCAATTAAATAAAACCTCTCCGGCATTGTGAAGTAGGCAAAAGTAGAACACAATGCCGCAACCTGAAACACTTCAAGATCAGACGAGAAACAAAGTTGTTGATATCTATCATTCTGAAAAAGGTTACAAAGCCAATTACAAGTCTCTGGGACTCCAGCAAACCACGATGAGAACCAACATCCACAAGTGGAGAAAACTTGGAACAGTGGTGAACCCTCCAAGAAGTGGCCAGGCAACAGAAAGTCCACCAAGAGCGCATCGACAACTCATCCAGGAGGTCACAGTAGAACCCAGACTAACATCTACAGACCTACTGAGCTCACTTGCCTCAGATCAAGCCAGTGTTCACAATTCCACACTTAGAAAAAGACTGCGCAAAGACTTGACAAAATTGCATCCTTGGAAGAGCTGCAAGGCAAAACCACCACATATCAAAAAGAACATAATTTTTTTTTTTTGGTCTGCAGTGGTTATATTTGCGAGATAATATTCTGTGGACGGATGCATCAAAAGTGGAACTTTTTGGAGGATGTAGGTCCTGGAACAGCAGCAGCATGTTATTGCTGGAGCCTTAAAGGTTTTGCCATGTTCTGTTTTAGTTTTTTGTACTTTTTTTGCGTTTTTGCCATTCCCAATCCACTATTCTGTTAGATTCTCCATGTTTGGAGTCTCCCCTGTCTGGTCTTTTTGTTAGCTACAGTTTTCTCCCCCTCGATGTTAGGTGATTTCATGGTTTCTGGGTTTCAAACATTCCTTCAATCTCGTTTGCTTCCTGTCTCTTTTCTGTTTTACTAACAATACTAACAGTTTGTTGTTTTTGTTAAAGTTACTAAAAGACTAACATTGTATATAATACTAATATTTTTTAGGGATTGTATAGGCATGATTAACAAGCTCTCAGCACTGGTCTCCGGCCTGCACTTTTTGGCAAATATTCCTGCTCCCTCTGTCCTGCTTCTCATTATCTGTATTAGAACTCCCTAACCGGAACATAGGCTGTCAGCACCATGTTTTGGCTTTTGCCAGTTTCATGTGGTTAGGTAGGTCTGCTCATCAATCCTAATCATAGCATGTGACTTCCCTTGAGTGTATTTAAGCTGTCTTCTCACAGTTCCCCCGTCAGAACAGTGCTGTAGACCATAGCCATACCGAACTCTGCTTTTTGGTACTTTTGTCTGCATCTGTTTTGAAACCCTTTTTGCCCGAGGGTTTGCTGTCCTCTGTTTGGAATTTTGGCTTTTGCTTCCTGTCTGTTAGAACCTAGCCTGCCAGTGCTGTGTTTGCTGCCCTTTTTTTCCTGCCCTCCTGGATTGTGATTTTTTTGGATTGTGGACTCTGTAGGGACTTGAAGCTCAATCCAACCAGCAATCCTGTGTTCTCGCAACTGGTTCCTGAACGATACCTCACAATAGCTATATCCAGCTGAGTTTGCCAGCTGTCAATTGGCAAAGCAGTCCAACGATCACAGTCACAGTCTGTAGACCTGCCATAGAACCTGTTTACCCAGCCCTTTCAGGGACTTTCAACTGCTTCCTGTCTGCAACAGGCCAATTTTTGTCTTATCCTACCCCCCCTTGAAGCCTCAATACAGGATGCAAGCATAGCTGGAACATGGCAAAGGCCCCAATGGACTATGCTAGGCTTCAACAGGGTATCTTACACTTCATTAAGTCAAGTCATTATAATAAAATGAGCTGCTAGTTCTAAAATAGACTAGGACAGATCAGAAATAATTATGCACTAATTACCTGACATTAGAATGTGTCATTCCTCACTCTAAATCAATTTTACTAGATTTTTTACAGCTCTGAATGAAAGCACATAGTATTGCATAAACAAGCTCGTCATTGCTATGTAAAGGGGACATATTATGAAAAACTCATTTTTTCAGTTCCTTTGCACAAACGTTTCAGTATCTAGAGTGCTTACCAACGAGCCATTCCAGCTCAAATGGACCAGGGGGTGACACCACCCCATCACAGATTTAGTTGATTTTTGCTCCAATAGTTGCTATATGTACATGGACAAAAATCCCAAAATTTTGGCTGCCTACTCCAACTGGTTACAAAATGGCAGCCATTTTAAAAATCACCTTTTACGCGCATCGCAACGTGCCCTCCCACTTTTTCGAACCCTTTTTTCGCAATAAATCAAAAACTATAGCACCTATTGGCACCAAAATTGGCACTGTTATGTAAATTTTCATGCTGATTCTGAATATGCAGTCAAATCTGCAAAAAAATCTGCAATTACAATTGCGGTTGGAACAAAAACCAGCATAAACAGTTAGTCCCCAGGAATGAAAAAGGACCCCTAAAGGTTAAAACTGAGGAGCCCACTTCAACTGATGCTTTTATGTTTTTGTTTCAAGGCAGTAAACAAGTGCTATTTATGTGACCTCTTACAGAGTCAGCAAGGTACCTGGGTACAGGTTGTGCAGATCAAATCCATGCTAGATTACTAGGCTACAAACTGCTGATCTTTTGCCATAGTTTTGCAATATCCCTGTAGATACTACTACATACTCTGTACATGTGTGTATACATGGCGATATTGTTTTCACAAAATATCTATTTTACGTTTTGGAGGGTTACATCAAAACAAAGCAGAACACCTCTCTAATTTTTTGATATTATAGAGTTGAAGTGATGATGATGAGCATAAAAAAAGTTCCATTTTCATATCAGGTGGTAGCATTGAGATAGGGGGGGCCAAAGTTCGGTACCCCCAAAAAGGGTTTTCATCCAACAGTTTCTGAACCATAGGAGCGATAATTTATTTGACTGCAGATTCAGAATCAGCATGAAAAATTACATAAGACTGCCAATTTTGGTGCCAATAGGTGCTATAGTTGTTGATTTATTGCAAAAAAAGGGTTTGAAAAACGTGGGAGGGCACGTTGCGACGCGCGTAAAAGGCCATTTTTAAAATGGCTGCCATTTTGTAACCAGTTGGAGTTGGCAGCCAAAATTTTGGGATTTTTGTCCATGTACATATAGCAACTGCTGGTGGAAAAATCAGGACAATCTGAGAGATGGTAGTTACAAATGCCCAGGCTACTGGTCCATTTGAGATGGAATGGCCCCAACCCACTAACTGCGAGTCAAAAAAAAAAAAAAAAAAGTCATTTTTGTGGGCTGCCGTTTTGCATGAAACATGGCATTCTGTATGGCTTTCCGATTTGGCTCGTCTACCTATGTCACATAACGGCTTGTGAGAATAGTTCCTCCCCTCATCCGAATATCTCCACCCACGGCTTAATTATTATGGCAACATGCCCATGCTTTTCAGTATACCTCTCTCACTGCCTATTAAATTCACCCACTTTGAATGTTATCAGTTGATGGCATGTGCATTTTCATCTCTTATCAGCACTATATACGGGCTAGTGGCCCAACTGTACCTACGACAAGCGACTCAGAAATTCTTACTTTCATCAAGTTAAAGGCATGTTTCAGGGTTAGGGAAAGGCAATCATGCTTTCACAGTGCATGCCACGAGACGGGCGCGATCACGCCAGCGCCCGTAAACGTCCGTCAAGTCGTCCTCACGGGCGCGATTTAACACGCCCGTCAGTCACTTCACGGTCGCGCCACTATTTCATCCAAGCGTTAGCCCATTTGACCTACCCCGGTAGACCATGACGATGACGACAATGTCATAATCAAAACTAGCAATCGCAACATTCTCTCAGACCAAGGCAACCAGTGCCAGCTAGCAATCTCGGACCTCGGTAAAAAATTGAGAGAGAAAAAAAATTCAACGTCTTTATCATTCAGGTTTTGTTCTAGGTATCTTAAGTGTAACCCGTGTGAACATGCGATGCTACATTTCACCAAAAATCAATTTCTGTTTGCACATTATTATTCTTTTCCTCTTATCTATGCATGTATTGTTTTGGGGAGTTTTCTTTAATTCAGTCGAATTTTTATATTAATACCGTTTGACACCTGACATTTTGGCGACATAGCTTCCTCCAAATTCACAGTATTCTCCTCAGTATTCAGCTGTGCATTGGAGAGGTAAGATGAAATAAGTGCTCTTCAGTGGTTTTGTAAAATGCAGTAAAATGCTAAACGAAGGCGAAGATACTTCTTTGTAGAGGTGAATGATTTTGTTCATTATTTCTTTGATGATTTATTTGGAGTTTATACATTTTTATTTTATCGTGTACGGCACTTTTGTGAAGCATGCTAATTTACCTATCGTGAGTCCAGGCTAATGGAGCATTAGGTGGTTTCTCGTGGGGTTCGCTATTTCTT
Source organism: Gymnothorax javanicus (assembly GCA_029692085.1). Taxonomy (NCBI): domain Eukaryota; kingdom Metazoa; phylum Chordata; class Actinopteri; order Anguilliformes; family Muraenidae; genus Gymnothorax; species Gymnothorax javanicus. The sequence continues at coordinate 10,891,952 of CM056211.1, forward strand.
CCATCTCTTGTTTAAAGGTACGCTTGTAGAAACGTGACATGAGAAGTTGTAGTACTGACATTAATGCGTTGCACGTAGGTACGTGAGCTCCCCGTTTCAAAATTACCTCCGCCATCTAAGGTAAAAGGAGGTTATGTCTTCAGTCCCGTTAACTGGAAAATGTTATGACATGCTGTATACTCCATTAGTATTAAGCGCTGATGTGGATAGCTGTCGATGTAGAACCATGACATGCAAAGTTGCTCTACTGATATTAATGCGTTGCACGCAGAATAAAAATCTGTTCGGTGGCAAGAGAGGAGTGGTCTTCGCCTTATTATTCATTAAACGCTGAACTATAAGACCGGCTATATAAGTATATCAAATCGTGTATCTCTTATAAAGAATGACATTACTTTTCAAACGTACTGTTATTAATGTGTTTTTCGGCATGTACAAAGTTTTATTACCATTTTAAAAAATACAGAGGTCTCCTTACCTCTAATCTCAATATATCTGAACAAAATGGTTTTCTAGAGTCCTCTCTTAACATTATGGTTATTTTAAACTTACTTCATTTTGGGACTGTGTGAGGATGGATGGATATTGGCTTGGAGGCAGTAGTTAAAGCAAATCTGCCTTTTTAAGCGTGGTACTTGTACTGGTAACCATGGTAACTGATACAGTTGTGAGGTTATCAAAATAAAGTACATGTATGGACAATGAGCTATACTCTTTGCAACATACTAAAGGCAGTCTACAGGCCAAGGACTGGACAGGACACCAGGGCAGGTGAAGAATGGAGTAGGTGGCTCAGTGGTAGCAGATACCAATGTTTCCCACACATAGATCATTATGTGGCGGAATCAACTCGGACCGCCACAAATGGATTCCGCCCCAACGGGATTTTCTATATCACATTCTCATCTCCGTGCACGCAAAAAAAAAAAAAAAAAAAAAAGGTAAAATTAAAAGTACTGGAAGATGCGGAATTTGCGCAATATTAGTGCCATGCCCCCCGCTCAAGAAAAGGAAAGCCATTCCCCTCCTATCCCCGCTCGCTCAACAAAGTAGAAAAAGTAGAAAGCATCAATCCCTCCACGCCCCGGTCCTACAGTAACCATCACCATCAAAATAGTGCCCGCCGGAGATTTGGCGGAGTGATTGATGGTGCCCACGTAGTTTTCTCCTGGCATGCACTGCTTTTAATGTGGTTAAGGTTAGAATTGTGGGTTACGGAAAGACGGTCACGCTTTTTAAAAAATTAAAGTTAGAATTCAGGTTAAGAAAAAGCGATCATGCTTTTTAAAAGGTTAAAACTGAGGATTTGGGAAAGGCTATCATGCCTTTATAAAACATAGTTGATTCTTTTAAAAGGCAATCGTAGCTCATGCAAATAAATGTTACGCTGCCAGGGTCGAGGATTAAATCCAGGTCTCCTGCGGGCTAATCCATTGTTATACACACACATCTAACCAATATAAATGTCATGTCATTACATACTTTGTAGCACAGTCATCGTTTTACTAAACACAACTTCCGTCTAACTGATCAGTGACATCAATCTATGATAACGCCCCACTCATTTAAATCGCCCGTTAAATTACTTAATGAGTGAACAACCATTCCTGTACCTTATAAGGGTCTCATTCTGCAATAAACCAATAATTGTGATCGATTCTGTGAAGTGCTGGGATTCTTTGCAATGCAATAGTGAGAAAGTTGGTGAGAAGACTGCCTGTGTGCACTATTTTCAAAGGGAATTACAGAGAGGTCTTCTTAAGAGCATGAACACTCTTAAATAATCCTTCACATTTCCAACAAAACTGTATGTCACTTTCAGCTGGTCCCTGCCACACAATTAAGATGCAAAGTGCTAAGGGAATAGTGGGGGCTTACCCTCAAGCTTAGACTAATGCAGATGAGAAAGAGAGAGAGATATATATCGAATGGCTTATTATTAGGTGCAAACCAGTAGACTGTAAGGACGGAGTAAAAATTATGTCCCCATGCAATCATCTTTACAGAAGTGCTTTCTGTAAAAGATGATGATGAATACAAAGTTAATAGGCCTGAATATAGATGGGTCCCTGGCCGCTATGAGTCATTACTCTCCGATGGCTTAGACATTTTTGGTATATCATGAGTCTAAATCATTTATTATATTCAGGACGGTGCCATATTAATTATTCACCACAGCTCAAGACAGAACTGAAAACCAGGTCCTTAAACACAAGACATCTGTTCTCCCTTCAGTATAAAGATGGGGGTCTTAATTCATTAGAGCTCCAGTCCAATTCCCATTTGTGACCAATACACAGGCTGACCAATACACAGGTCAAACAAGCCGTGCAATTCGATTGAATATACATCAAAATACAATAGGCGTCCCATAAACTTATTAAATTCAGTTACAACTAATAAAACAAGAGTCATCAGAAGATGACACATTCCCCCAGCCCCCCAATCTCAGAAATCTCAAAATATCCATAGGCATCAGTGAAGGACCTGATTAATACACACACAGCAAGTTTCATTTAAAAATACTGAACGGTATTCGAGTTCTACTCTGGAAACAAAATAATTACAGACAAACAGACACACAAACGCACGGACGGACAGCCATTCTGATGACTACATCCCCCAACATTATATGCCAGGGGGATGAAAAAAGGAATCTGCATTCATAGCAAAATAGTAACAATGCAGATACCTATATCTTAAAAAAAAAATGACCTGAAACTCATTAACTCATTTTTATTCAACACAAAACCCCTCATTGTATAATGTGAGGCCTCAAAGACAGCACTTACACCCATTTGCCATCAGTCTCTTTATCTGATTTACAGCAGGTTTCAGCTTAATTCCCTAACGTCAGCCACGAAGAGGCAGAATGTGGGGTCGTGCTGACAGGCAGACTTCAGAACTGTCAGAATGAAGGGCCATTCCAGTCCAACTGAGTGGCAGCCAGAAGGACACAGCATGGCAGCCTGCCTGCATGAAATGCACAGCATCGTGGGAGAAAAGCTAGTGCAAGAGTGGATTTCTGCCACAGAGGTTTTCATCTTTTGAAGAGCCCATCATTTGGAGTCCCAATAAACTACATCTTTTGTCATAGGTATATACAGCGGGGAAAATAAGTATTGAACGCGTCAACAACTTTCTCCGTAAATATATTTCTAATGGGGCTATTGACACAAAATTTTCACCAGATGTCGGTAACAACTTAAGTAATCCACACATGCAAAGAAATCAAAACAAATAAGTCCATAAATTAAGTTATGTGTTATAAAGTGGAATGACCCAGGGAAAAAGTATTGAACACGCTGAAATTTCTTTAATACTTAGTAGAAAAGCCTTTGTTGGTAATGACAGCTTCAAGACGCCTCCTGCATGGAGAAACTGTATGCACCACTATATGTACCCGCTGTATGAACCACAATCCAACAATCTAATTATGTGGGTACAATTTATATGGTTTGACTACCATTTTGATAATTTTATCGAAGCCTCACATATATTATACCTGAAAGATTTGGTGAAAAAACCTCAGCTGAAGAACTTGGGGAAAAAAATGGCGCAAAAATGTGAAATTAATTTGCTGGTGGCGCTTCCTGCTCCAGGCCAGTTTAGTGCAAAGCAGAACTGATGAGCTTTTCAGAGCAGACTGAAGTACCACTACCATTTATTTCTTCACTGAATTGATATTCGTAATACGACAAGATATATTCTCAAAAATGGCATGGATTTGGATGTTGACAACTTACTGTTGCTCATCCGCAGTGCCCTCAACTAAAACTGATACCCTTAGTAAAGGTTTTAAAATGCAATGAAAATTATTCTTTTTGTTAAACATCCAAATCTTTTATTCGAAATATTAATGAAAATCTAACCTGAAATAAAAAGAAAATAATTGAAGGGAAAAAATATTCTTATCTTAAAATACATATTTTATTTACCAAAAACATGCATGCCACAATTATTGGCATCCCTGGAAACCTTATTAAAAAATCTAAGCAACATCGCATTACTGTTCAGATTTTACTTCAAGTTCACCATAATGATTAGGGAACCTGGTGGCACTTTTTAATAAAACTAATACAATGAATAAAAGTTAATGCAGATGTAAGCTTTTAAGGTGCAGTAGGTAACTTTTACCATTTTTTTGGTAATTTTTTTTCTCCATATTGACAGTAGTACATGAGACAGGTCATCTTAAGACAAATCAGGTATCTATACCTCCTCCCAATGCTCCTAATGGCATTAGCTTTAACCCACCATGCCCGAACAAAATCTATCAATCAGAGCCAAGAAAAATTTCTAAGGCAATGTCAATCAGTTCTTATGCACACACTGTTCATCCCCCGCGCCCCCCACTCCTCCTCTGCACATGCTCTCTCCCATGGCCCAGTCCAATATTGTCCACTCCCATAGAGAACCATTGAGATGAGGAACAACCGGCAGAGGAACAACCGCCTGAAACGAAGAAATTTCCCATGCCTCCATTGCCTGCTACAGCATAAGCCACAAAAACAAGCTGACAGAAGCTTGCTGGTCCTACTATCAGATGTCATCTAAAGAACGACAAGATATTCGGGAGGCTTGCCAGAAAAAAAAGCCTTTGTTGGGAAAACAAATTCATGCCCCTTCAGTTCGCCAAATAGCAATGGAACTGGTTTCTAGACGGTCATATAAGACCAAAATAAAGCTCCTTGGCGATGAACACCAGAAGTTGGTTTGGTTTAAGAACAGGTATCGTTATTCCGTACAAAGCCTCATACTCACTGTGAAGTATGGTGGTGGGTTTTCAAAGGAGTGGTGCAGTTTTCCTACCAAAGGCGCTGGACAACTTGTTAGCATTCATGGTATCATGATGTCCATCAAGTAGCGCAATATAATAAATTAAATAAAAACGTAACTGTCTTTATCAGAAAGCGTAAAATTAGTTGTGTTTGGATCTTCCAACAGGACATTGATCCAAATAATGCATCAAAATCAGCATAAAAATAGTCCACCGACCACAGAATCAAAGTTTTACTATGGTCATTCCAGTCCCATGACCTAAACCCAATAGAAAACTGGTGGGATGAGCTGAGGAGAAGTGTCCATAAACATGAACCTGAGGTTCTGCACACAAGAATGACCTCAGACCCCTTGCCATGTCTTCTTCAAATTCATTACACACCACAGGAGAAGATTCAGAGCTGTAATCTTGACACAGGAAGGCTGCGCTAAGTATTCAGCGAACGAAACCCAACCCAATAATTGTGGATCATTTTCAAGAAAAATATTTCATTTATGATACACTTCCTTTTCATGTCAATCATTGTATCTCAATTCAATGCTCTCATTGTTAATGTGTTTCATCACATATCAAGAAAGTAAACAAGTATTAATTCATAATCATAACCAAATATGCTTGTTTCGTATTCACCAAGGGTATCAATATTAGTAGAGGGCTCTGTATGTAGCCCAACTAAATCATAGAACGGTATTCCGTAATTTGACATTTTCCCCTTCAGTGTAATTATTACTCTTCTGAGCTAGCCGATAGCCTGCACTACGTGTACGGGACATTAAAGGTTATTTCTGAAGTTTGATAAGTCCATATTGGTGATCGGAAATTCTAGAAGATGTGTTTCAAGGGCACTAAAGTCAGTGATAGGCCTATATTTAGTGCTCCAAGACAGGATTTCCGGACTCTGCTCCCAAGTAGATCAAAATGCTTCTCCTGTTACTCTGAAGAAATTGAGCTAAAATGGTCAATAAAGAAATTATTTTTCCCATTGGCAGATAAAAATAAGAAGGTAATATTTCACTTCACCTGCCACAAGTGGTCTATTAGGCAATGGGGAGGTTCTATTATATTTAGCTAAAAATCATTTAATGCTCTTTAAGTGACCCTATGTGACCTTAGAGTGAGGGAAGGCAGATTTGACTAGGCTGAAGTCAAAACGTGACATGAAAATTAGTACTACTGTACAGAAGTGCAAGTCGTGCCAAATATCATATGAAATACCGCTATTTACAGTGCCGTGAAAAAGTATTTGCCCCCTTCCTGATTTCTTACTTGTTTGCATATTTTTCACTCTTAAATGTTTCAGATCATGAATCAAATTTTAATATAAGACAAAGATAACCGGAGTAAATACAAAATGCAGTTTTTAAATGATGATTCCATTTATTATGGGGAAAAAGCTATCCAAACCAACCTGGCCCTATGTGAAAAAGTAATTGCCCCCCCCCTTAAATCATGAATTAACTGTGATTAACTGCATTTTTTGAGTCCAATTTCACAAGCCACACCCAGGCCTGATTACTGCCAGACCAGTTGAATCAAGAAATCGCTTCAACAGAACCTGTTGACAAAGTGAAGTAGGCTAAAAGATCTCAAAAAGCAATACATCATGCCGTGAACTAAAGAAATTCAAGAACAGACGAGAAACAAAGAAACTGACATCTGTCAGTCTGGAAAGAGTTGCAAAACCATTTCTAAGGCTTTAGGACTCCGGTGAGAGCCATTATCCACAAATGGAGCAAACTTGGAACAGTGGTGAACCTTCCCAGGAGTGGCAAGCCTACCAAAATTACTCCAAGAGCACATCGACGACTCATCAAGGACGTCACAAAAGAACCCAGAACAACATCTGAAGAACTGCAGGCCTCACTTGCCTCAGTTAAAGTCAGTGTTCATGATTCAACATTAAGAAAAAGACTGGGCAAAAATGGCATCCCTGGGAGAGGTCCAAGGCGAAAACCACTGCTGACCAAAAAGAACACAAAGGCTCGTCTCTCATTTGCCAAAATACATCTTGATGATCCCCATGACTTTGGGGAAAATATTCTGTGGACTGACGAGACAAAAGTTGAACTTTTTGGAAGGTGTGCGTCCTGTTAAATCAGGCGTAAAACAAACACAGCATTTCATAAAAAGAACATCATACCAAAAGTCAAACATGGTGGTGGTAGTGTGATGGTTTGGGGCTGCTTTGCTGCTTCAGGACCTGGATGACTTGTCGTAATTGATGGAACTATGAATTCTGTTCTCTTCCGGAAATCCTGAAGGACAATGTCCAACCATCAGTTTGTGACCTCAAGCTCAAGCGCACTTGGGTTATGCAGCAGGACAATGATCCGAAACACATTAGCAAGTCCACCTCTGAATGGCTTAAAAAAAAACAAAATGAAGATTTTGGAGTGGCCTAGTCAAAGTCTGGACTTAAATCCGCTTGACATGCAGTGGAATGACCTTAAATAGGCCGTTCATGCCCAAAAACCCTCCAATGTGGCTGAATTAAAACAATTCTGCAAACAAGAGTGGGCCAAAATTCCTCCACAACGATGTGAAAGACTCATTGCCAGTTATCGCAAACGTTTCATTGCAGTTGTTGTTGCTGAGGGTAGCACAACCAGTTATTAGGATTTAGGGGGCAATTACTTTTTCACATGGGGCCTGGTAGGTTTGGATAGCTTTTTCCCCTTAATAAATGAAATCATCATTTAAAAATTGCATTTTGTATTTACTCGGGTTGTCTTTGTCGAATATTAAAATTTGTTTGATGATCTGAAACATTTAAGTGTGACAAATATGCAAAAAATAAGAAATCAGGAAGGGGGCAAATACTTTTTCACAGCACTGTATGCATAACAAGTGACATGCTAACATGATAATAAAGAGTGGCATGTACTCTGGACAGGAGAAGAAATTTGAGAGATTTTAAGAGTTAGTCAGTGATGAAAGTCACTGAATTCTTTGTTCCATGTGATGTGGAGATGCCATGGAGCAGCATTTGTGAATGCTTTCAAAAAAGATTACTGTATGTGCTGCCCTGAAACAAATGGTAAATGGTTGACCAATTTGGTAATCATAATAGAGATTTGCGCATTCTGTGTCAGGCCAAATAAGTCAATAGCTGGGACAGCATCAGCTGATGCTCAGCTGCGTGATATTGCCGATCAGAGCACTGACATTAAGGCCGTTTTTGCACAGGCTCCTTCAACACATTTGGCTGCTCCCCTTTTGTAGGCAGTTGCTGTACATTGCCAGTGATAGCAAGTTTGGTTCTGCTGACATGAAGCCCTTTGTCATAGAGTCTAAGGTGAGATGACTGAGAACCTACATAGGTACCATTCCGATCAGCTTCTGGTATTTAAAAAAAAAATAATACCACTCTAAGAATAGTTCAGGGTTGTTCTCATGTACCTTAATCTAAAACACAGGTTCCTCAAACTTTCGCACAAATTACTATTTCAAAAATGTTCCAGCTGAAATATTCTAAAAGGACTGTTTTTCAAAGGTTCATCTGATACAGATTTGAAATGTTAGACTACAGGAAGAACAAAATAATCTTTGAATTATGCGCCTGCTGCACATTTCTGGGAGGTGAATGAACTAACAGATAAGGTTACAGTATGTTGCCATGGGAAAATGATCAGATATCCTGGGGTAAGCAAAGATCATTAGGAGCACTGTTACTGCTTCCTACCCAGCATGTGATCTGATTCTTCGCCATCAAGGCATGCATTCAGAATAGAACACATTTTAGACTACTTATCAGAAACCTGCAGGGGTGCTACGGGATTTTTTTTTTTACTGTTCCTAGTAGAAGCAGTGATTTGTGGAATATGCAAATGAGCTTCACTATCAAAAGCAGTGTGTAAAATAGTCAAGAAGAATTCAAATTAAAATTCAGCAAAAGAAATGCTAAAATAAATCACCCCGAGATACTCATTGCACACTATTACATTTCATACGCGAGTCAAAATCAACAAACACAGTATGAAACATCCAAACTCCGTTGCTTTAAACCGCAAGGTATGGCATTAATCCCACTTCTGCTCCTGTCAACAGAAAGCAATATGATTTAGAAAACCACCTGGCACAGAAACCCTATCTGTCAATGTAGTGTAATTACTGCTGAAACGGTTTCCAAAAGAACACACTTCTCACAATTCAAGAGCAATGCGGCGGCAAAATGATGAAATGTGGGGTCCTTTTTCCGTACATCGCTCTAACAAAGCAGAAGAAATTTGAGCGATGCAGAGCATGCTTCACATGTATCACATTTCCAGAAGATTTGTCAATTACAGAGTCTATTAAAGAGTCTCCAGGATTATAGATGAAAGGATGTATTAACAAGTATTTGATCCAATGTTTTATTTTTTTGGCAATGATTCCGTCCTTCAGAGCCCTCAGGCAAGGAGAGATGCAGAGCTGCCTGTAGAGACGACGGAAGCAAAATCATCCTCCATTCGAAAGGAATGTTCAGGTCAGACGAAGAGGGATAAGAACAAAAGCGAGCCAAGGGCACAGTGAGAAACTGATAGTGATGAGGTGGCAGGTGATGTGCGATCTCTGAAAACAGGAGACAGTAAAGGGCCTTTTCACAGCATGCCAATGCAGATGATTGGTTGTCTGAATGGAACCACTTAGCTATTCAGTATCCTCGAGATCAAACCATTTTTTCACAGCTCAATCATAGACTCCTGAATTGAAGTTTTTCAGATGTACAAATTAGTATATTTGATTCAATACAACTTTTTGCCGATGACTCAGTCCCTAAGGGCCGTGAAGAGCAGGAGGCGATGCTAATTTGCCAGCAGAGCACACGCTGGGAAAGCTACCCCTGAAGAAAAAGATTTTCTCAAAAATAGAGGACTAGAGAATGATCGAGCAGCCATTGCCCAGAAATTGAAACAAAATAGGCAAGCATCTGAAGAAATAATTAAATAATTAAAAGATTCTCGTCCTTGGTTGTGTTGGTGACATTTGCTTTAGTAAACGGTAATTGCATTGGAGTTGCGCACTGCAAATCTGATTTAGCATTTTGAATGTCAACCATGTATCCAATGCTGTGAGAAAAAACTTAATTTTTTTCCAACTTTGCAGATTAGCGTTTTCCAAAAAGTTATTAGCGGCGGCCCACAACATTCCTTGATAGACGTAATGAAAAATAATAATGAATGAATAAATGAATGTACCATCAGCAATGTACAGACACTGCAGCACACCCTGAATAATTTAACAGTGCAAAACTTGCACAACACATGTGCTGTAAACACAGGCCCCCTTTACTCAGCCAATGGGAAAGCTGGGATTGATGGTCAGCTGTAAAAGGCTCCATGCCGTATTGCTGGCTGGACAAGACCTATCTCATTATTAAGCTGATCAGCCACTGTTTTTTTCTATAAAGGGACAAGGGCCGGGAACCCAGCTACAGGGGTAAGTTGTTTGAAAGGCGTTTAAAATATCTCTGCGTTCTCAGACAGGGCAGGATACTACAAAGCAAGGTGAAGCCAAAAATTGGGTAGGATCTCCAGGGAGAAAATTGGCTTCAAAGCACCTTCACTAGACAGACTGGCTAGGCTATTTAGCTGTTTAGCCTAGCCTCACTGTGGCATCATCATTGTGGCTAGCAAAGGGGTCTTCAATCCAGCTGTGCTGCACATCTAGAACAGGTAAGTATTCAAGCTCTTGGGACCTGATTGGGCAGATTTTCAGGAGTCATAGGTTTCCTGTTCAGTTTGCCAGGAGCACATTTTGACTTTTCTAGTGATCGATTCAGCTGTCCACTGCACTTTAACAGTTATTCCCTTTTCCTAGGACACATACTGACTGCATGCAGTTGGCTAAAAATGTCAGCCACAGAAGCAATATGCAAGGTCACAAAAAAAAAAACCTTTCACCTTTCCCTGAACTTTCCCTGACTCCCCACGTCTTACTCCTCACCTATCTGTAGTGTTCCAGTATCCATGGTTTTTGATTAAACTCTCAAATAAAATACTTTACATCTTTAAGTAACTGAAATACATTCATTGTTTGGCCACAAAAAAAAAAAAAAGACGCTGAAGTAGTCAGTAGCGAAGAGGATGGACAGTGTAATTTTATTCATTTTCAGCAACGAGCATCCCTTTAAGATAACATCACATTTTTGAAATGCTTTGCACTTTGAGTGAAGAGAAAGATCATCCTTTACACCTATTATATGTCCCAACCTGTAGTCAGTCATTTTCATTTATTAACACATTTTCCAATTATAAGAATAGTTCAGTGGCAATAAGACATAGCTTCGTTGTTAATGCAATATAAGGGTGATAAATAGGGTAGGAATTAATGTTTTATTTGCAGGGGCAACTTCTCTGATGGCCAAAAAGCTGGGGAATATTTCAACACTTTTCCTACTATACAAGTATATATACATCCTTGCTGCAGGCATGCAGTGACCTAGGATAGATATATACATCCTCAAAACAACTGTCTGACCTAGAGTCTCGGTCTGTGCAAATACGACCATGTTACTTATGCTGACATCAAGCATTCGCTCATTTCCCAGAAAACCCTACTTCTTCATGTTTTGAATGTCAAAATAGGCTGCCCCCTTCATGTAGGCACATCACAGGAAGAGAATAATGAAAATTGTGCAGATGTAGACTCAGAATGCAATGAAAATACTGAAGAAAGTGATTTGTATGTGTGAAGTGGTTAAGTGGAGACTAGAAGAAAATACGACCACAAGCAATCAACTGTGGTTTGTTGTTGTCCTCATCTTCCAAGGTATCTTCATCCTTTACAGCAGTATTTTCTTGATCCAAACTTTCCTCAAAATCACTTGGCACATGCTTCAGTGCCGTAATTTTTCCTTCTGAGGCATTCACAGAGTCATGACCACCAATCAGAACAGTACACAAAGACAGATTATATAAATGGTCACTGTGCTATGAGTCACAAAAGCCTGTGGTATGTACCACCAAGCTTTTATTGGGAAGAAAAAAAAACTTTCTGTAATGTGCAGCATGAGCACGATCTGGATATGGAGATGAGAGTGCCAACGAGCAACTGGATAATCGCAAAAAAGTCTTGCTCTTCATGAAATAGGCTCTCCTTGACGGATTTATTTGATGTAATAGTGTAATGTACCTTAAACTACACAACAGTTGATGCAGAGAGAAGTGTGACTGCTGTTAGGCGGATCAGAAACAGAGGACAGCGCCCTGGTGGCATCACGCCCTTCCACTACTGTTCCGGACTGACAAACCAATGTTGAAACAAAATGATATTGACTCTGCAATCAAATTCAGAGGGAGAAAAAACAAAGCGAACGATGAACAAAATCTGCGACATCCAGTTGTTAAATTGCCAAATAATCGATAATTTATTTCCTGAAGTAGGCTATAACACAAAATAACATTATCCAGCTGAACAAGGAAACGAACATCATATAAATGTCATTCAAGTCACTATAAAACTAGACTTATCAACTTTGATGCTCCCATCCTCACACATATCGTCTGAAAGAAAGTATTACAAACCTGACCTGCTACCACCAAACTGGCTTCTAATTAAATGGACGTGATATCTTGCTAATTCTGCATAAGTGCCTAATTGTAAATTCCTTAAACTGCTTTCACACCGGACGCGAAACGAATTTTTCGCACGACAGATTACATTCACAGTCAATGCAAAGATGCGAATACACGTGTATCCGCGTCTTTGCATTGACTGTGAATGTAATCTGTCGTGCGAAAAATTCGTTCCGCGTCCAATGTGAAAGCGGCTTTAATCCCGAAAATGAGCAGCGGAGTTGTTTAGTAATTGTGCAATTCTTGTTTTGCGGCCAGTTATAAGACAAAAAAGTGAATGCTGTTCAGAGGTAGGCCCACGCATATTTCTAGTCTCCTAGAATGTTCGCGCACATATTCAACACTCGTTTTTTCATTGAACTAAGAAATGACAGCACTACAACACGTATAGGCTACTCGCAAGAAACAGCCCAAATGTAAATCAAAAAATGTAAACATGCGCATTGATGCTACTCACAGTTGCTGGCGGGTCTCCACCGTGCTGTGTCCGGGTGTCTCCTCGTATTTGTAGCCGCTGATCCCCATTCATTTCCTCACATTGCATCTCCTTTTCGTTCTCATTGATTCTTCCCTCGCTGTTTGCCAGTCTTACTCTTTTTGTTTCGGGCAGAGAATCTTCTATATCCTCCCTTCTCATCTTAACAATATCCCTCGCTTTCCTTTGGGTAGCTTCCTCTGCGTTGCTGCAATAATATGCCATCGTAATATTTGCGTCTTTTTAACTCCTGGGAGGGTAGTTGTTTAGTTTCACGATGCAGCAGTGGTACTATAAATCAAAGGAGCTGCACATACAGTATGTTACAATATTGCACATGTGTACGTCTGCTGCCGAAATTGATGAAATCCCTCCCAGTTCTCGATCTGCGTCAGCGACATTGTACGCTGCCCCACATTTACATTTTAAAACCGTTAAAATATTCTTTCACTTCGGTGAAAAAGTATTCACCAACGAGAGGCAGTGCGAGTGTGGCAGTAACTATCTTGAAACAGGTGCCAGATGCAATCGGACCACCCAGCTCTTCAGTCGGCTAAACTTTTTGCTTAAACCAGGTTAATCTCAACAAGATACAGGCTGATTGTATTTTGGGCTAATTCTTCGAGGCACTGAGAGGAAGAATGGCACTTTATCAGCTGAAATACGGCCGGCTTGAGAACGTAATATTTCTGCTCCTCTAAGCAGTTCATCACTTGGCTGCACTAAATAGGCTACATAAAATATGCTCGTCCAAACATGAAAATGGGAAAGATGCGTTGCTAAGCGAATCTGACTGTGGTGATAGTAACTGTTGGAGAAGATGGTTGGATGTTCCAGCATTTCAGAATTAAGTGGCCGCCTGCAGTTTTCACATGCTGTGTCCTGTAAGTCGTGTAGGTTTTCAGGTCAAACCTGATTTAGCACACCTGCTTGTGCTAATTACAGTCTTAGTCCAGGGGCGATTTAAAGTTGAGTTCTTTGCCCAGAAAGCAAAGTGCTATATTCGATGCAAACCAAGGTCGTGCTGGTCCTTCAATGGGGTTGCTGTCCAGCAGGAGAGACTGGGGGACTTGTACCTGTCAAAAGCTAGATTTTTGCAGCCAAAGTGGAGAACTTTTCTCAGTTAGCAAGATATCTGCATTGATGGCTAAGATTCATATTTAAACCGGACTGTATCTTCAAGAGCTCAACATATCTTCATGGGATTAACTTTAAAACAAGAGTGCATTCAGCAATGGTTTGGCTATTCTATGAAAGTATCGATAAACACATTAATGCCTTCATTGCTACAGATTGTGTTTCTTGAGAACATTTAATGTTTGTAATAAATGGTACTCCTTTGTCAAAAATGTTATGGTTCGTAACTTGAAATCTGAAGTTTTCTCTGCTGCCTTCTACATTACTTAGGCAGTTTAAAGGTGCCTTTTGGATTTTGGGCACTTGGACGCTCACATTTGGCTTGCAAATTCCTTAAGTTCGCATCTTAAAATTTGAATATGTGGCACACTTTCATTTGCTGCATACTCAAGTGCCTTGTCCCCCATGGTATCAGTTTGAGTATAAATGAAAAGAGGAGATAAGACATATGTACACTATAGCCTATGTGTACTCTCATGTTGAACATTGTTGTTTCAGAAGTCACCAACACTTGAATCACTTCAAATTACTTGATAGCAATAACAACGTGGGATCTTTATTGGTTGTGATTATTTCCTATCTAAACTCCATCACATAACATTTGTGGTCTTAGGAAGAAGCTGCAGGAATTTTAATCATATATTGACATATCTGCTGGGAGAGGCCTGATGGAATGAAAACCTCTGTTGATCTGATAATTTGAGCAGAGATCAGGATATGTGCAAGAGAACAATTATTTTAGAAATGAAGTACTGCAAGCAAAGCAAAATATGAGTAATAAAAAGTTTCACGTTAAGTCTAAATATTTACAAAAACTGCAAACTCTAAATCCGGGCCATATTTAAATGTTATTTATTGAGGAGTATTCAACATGTGATATGTCCAAGTACGTTGTAAATATAAATGATGAAACAGATATAAATGATCATTGAAGGAGGAACTAACAACTTGTTGGAAACTGTAAGAACTGCTTGAGAAAAATGCGTGAATCTGTGTTGCCCTAAAGTAATCTTTCAAGGTTTTTAGAGTCAGTGCTAGGTTTACTGGTACGTCCTAATATTGTTTTGCGAGTATACTAAAAATACCTACAATTTTGTGCAGTGGGAACATGATGGGTCTTCATCTTTCTTGATGCAACAGATACTGCGAGGAAGGCATTCATCTTTCAAGTCTTTTTAAACACTGGTTTAATTATTATGTCCCCCGCAAAAGCGAAGGACATACTGTCTTACCCTCTGTCCGTAATTCCGCAATTCAGTAATTCCATGGCTCTCTAAGTCCGAAACATTACATTTTCGGGTCATATCTCAACTATTTTAAATTTTTAAAAGAAACTTGGGAACTGGTACCTTTCACTATTTTGGTGATTCTGGGATTTTTATTTTTATTGGTTTCCTTGGAAGCGCATTTTATCTGGGGGCGGGGGGACATCACAGTGCATCACATGCACATCACTCTAGTTCCTTTAGCGGCCAGGGCTTATTTTATTATAATGTTTAAATGAACTCTGAAAATATATGAAAATCTTTATGATGATGGTTATGAGCACGGAAATTTTGTATCAGTTGACTTAATGTTTACCAGAAAAAAGCTGAGCCTCGACTCCATCAACCAGAACACCATTATCATATTTTCTTCTTGTCCCTCTATTTCAAAATTGCCCGTCACCCACTTAATTACTTTATTGAGAGATCATTATGAATCTTGCTCTATCCCTCTTTTGAAAGAACTATGAATAAGACTGAGATTTTGTCATTGTATTCAATTTGACCCTAAAATTAAACCCACTGAAATATAAATATGTGACATCAGCATTCCTGATTCACAGTGACACCAATCAGTATTCTCTACTCAATAATATCATTTCCACGCTCCACTTAAAAAAGGCAGACTTTTTTTCCCATGGAGAATGCTACCTGATGAATCATGAAAGTGGGATATCGAATTTAATTAAACCGAATGAAAGCTTATGCTTTGAGAATAGTAAGATAGACTTAGTTCATGACTCCTGGCCCATTGACAACAATCTCTTTCAAAAAGCAGGGGAATAATTAAACTGGTTTTAAAGGTCTGAATAAAAGGCTGGACAGAATCAGTATGTGGAGCCATTTTTGAATGGAAAGATGGATATGGATTTTGACTGGGGCATTGCAACGGCTCTGGAAACTTTGAAGGACACAAGATTTCCATAAGTGACCGGACTCTTGTAGTTCTGCCATCACATCTCGTGGAAGCATTGCACGGTTCCCATTACTGCAAGTCAGTAGTCAATACTCACTAGTCATGGGTTTGTCAAGGGTCAAAAAACCACTTATAATGCGGCCTCAGTGTCCAAAATGGAGTTTCGCCATTTAGCCAAAAGTTGCATGAACAAATCCTCAGAACAGCATTTCTCAACTTGTGATTGCATGGAATTTAGGGATTTCACCACTGAAAGTCCATAACATTGTGAAATGTTTCCGAGAATCTGCTGAAATGGTAGCAATGTCCATGCATCAAAGAAGAAGCTGAATATCATTATTGGATGGGCGTTACCTTTCAAAACTTTGGAGAGCAGTCTCCTAGTCTCATCCCAACTTGTCATACGGTGATGGTACCTGACCAAGTGTCGATATATGGTGAAAAAAGGAGGCTTTTGGCATGCTTATTTGATGCTAGTTGAAAACGAACCCTACTGCCTAACCCCTAATCCTTAACCCAAACCCTAACCCAAAGTGTCAAATAAGGACACCAAAAACTTCCTTATTCATAGTATACTGACACTTGGTCAGGTAGCATCACTTTATGACGAGTCGGGATGAGAATGTGTCACTATGGATGGCCCTGCATTCACCTCTTCAGGCCCAACGCTCTTTAGCAATAATGTGGGCATAAAGGGATTGATATTAATAAATAAATTTAATAATTTACTACTATACAGTATGATGAGCAAAACACGTAATATTACCCCGTAGAATGCTTTCAAAGCATCCATTCTTTTTTGTTATTTAAATTTTTTTTATTTTCAACGCCTCCTCAGGTAACATGGAACATCAATCCTAAAAGAAAATATACAGACAAATGAAAAAGAAAAAAACAAAACATACAAACAAACAAAAATACCATTAACCCTGCCTGACAGATCACAGAACAACCCCCAATCCCCCCTGCACATAGCTCTCCGCATAACAAATATTAAGGCACTTTACAGCATATGACTCTCAATGATCCACCCGCTTGATGAATGTCATGAAGCTGCCCCACATATCCAAGAAATGAGACACAGAGTCATTGAGTTCGGCCAGCATGAACTCATATGGTGCTATACTCGTCATAAGGTCAATCCAAACTTTGTAACAAGGTATGCTTGTTTTCTTCCAATTTCTTAGGATAATCCCGGCCGCATGAAGGACGCCTGCCAGGACTAACCCAAATTGTGCTTTTGTAAGTCCAGCTGAGGCATCCATTCTTGATAGCCAAGTCTTTGTTCCAGTGAAAATATCAAGTCAGCTTATATCAAAACATTTCAACCGTGGTGTTCACTCACCTTCATTTATTGCAGGTCGCTGTCTCTCCCTAATACATACCCTGGTAAGCGTTCCAGGAACATAATAATCCACAGAGCTTGGTTTCAAAAAAATCGCTGAGCAAATGGGTTTCAAGAAATAGAGTGTGAATTTTTTTATTTATTCTCCATTTATTTTTATATGATTTTCACAAAGTAATCAGTGTACGCGAGGCAAATCGCAATGAAGATTACGCATCAACTTTCAGCGTTGAATAAACCCGCTTTACGTAATCCTAGAGCTTCATTGGTTCACATTTTGTCACTTAAAAGGTTGCTAAACATAACTGGTGATTTTCCTGAAAAGCTTTTCCTTATTTGCTGTGCTTACTTGACTGATAGAAACTCTAACCAATGTCATTAGATCCATGGTAGCGCAAGTGTCTTTGATTTGCGCTGTGGCATGGTAACGGGTGTACGCCAGTCCTTCTAATCACTTGTCATACAAGTGGTGTGTTGCACTGAGAGTAATCGATGTTCCATATGGGTTTGTTTTCTACAGGTCTTTGTCTTCTCCTTTGCTAGATTGTTTGACAAACTCTAGTATTACGATCTACTTTCCGGTGATTTATTATCAGTGCTTTCCTTCCTTACTCCAGTGCCTTCTTCTGCCCTGCGTTTTGTCGGCTTTTTTCCTTGTCAGTTGTATTCTGTTGTGTTTTTGTTCTGTTTGTTTTCCAGCTCCGGTCCGGTCTGCCAGTTGGGATCCACCCCTCCAGTCCGCGCTCCATGCCATGTTTTTGTTCCTGCGTGCTGCACCTTTCATTGCTTTGGTTTGGCTGGAGGTATTTCCACTTCCTTCACAGCTGTTCTGAATCCGGGGCTGTTCTAAGCTTTATTGCCTCTTGATTGTTTTTACTCATTACCAACATTTACTAACTCACACGGGAGGTGTTTCTTTAGACAGGCACATACTAACCCTTACTAATTTAGATAGGGTTTCGATTGGCATGATTTCCCACATTTGCTATTTTCTAGATCTTGTTTGCTTTTCTGTCAGCAGTCTGCGTTTACATGGGTCCAAAAATCCTACTTATAATCGAATTGACAGCTTAGTCTGATTCAAAATGTCTCATGTAACCACCTTAGCTGATCCGATTCACCCAGATCGGTTTAAATTTTCGATCGGATTGAAAGAGGTAGTCTATGCCGATTGATAATCAGCTTGATGCCGCATATAAACAGCTGAACAGAATGGATTCGGTTGATGGATTGGATTATTCGTTCTGCGCATGTGCTCCCTAGTACGTAGTAGTCATGTAATGACGTAATGACGTTCGCGTTCAGGTAGTGGGACCTTTTGCGCATGTCAAAGAAACTGTAATTGGTCTCAGCTGGGGCCATGTATACGCGGATTGAACGTGGATCGCTTTCCTTCGCGTTCATGTATACAGATCGAATCAGATTCATTTAATCAGTTTGATTTCAATCAGATTGAGGAAAACAATCCATGTAAACGCAGCCACTGTCTCACCCTTCCTTCTCTGCTGCATCTTACATTGGTACTTAAGCTGAACACGCCCATTCTCTTAATGGGCTCGTTAAGTCTTACTGCTTGTCCCATGTCTCATGCTTCTGTGCCTTGCCCCTCTCGTTTTGCCCAGTTGTTCCTTGTTTCCCTGATCCCGCCCTGAGCCCCTGTATTCTGAGGTGGAGCGCCAATCTGGCAGACGGATCCTTGTTTCACCACAGTCCTGTTTCGCCCATGTGTTGTTCAGTGCTTATCAAGTTCTCGTTCTTTGCCATAGTCTCTGCGTCTAGTCCTCACCATTTTATTATTAGCTTGGTTATTCCTTCCATTTTTATCAGCTCTTTGAGTGTAGTTTTTCGTTGGCCTTTGTGCCCCCTTATGTTCCCCCATCTAGTAATTTCTGTTCAACTTTTCAGCTCCTTGAGTGAAGCTTTTTGTTGGCCCTCGTGCCGTGTTTTATTTGTGTGTTATTTAATAAAACCCCTTGGATTAACGTCTCGCGTCTGGTGTTTCCCATTGCCGCACCTAACAGTATTCCCTGTTTGGGTCATTTCTGCACGTAAAGGGCAAGCACACAAGCCAAAGCTCGACAACAGTGATCTCTGATCACTCAGACAGCACTGCGTCAAGAACTATCATAGGCTCAGGATTATTTAGGCATACCCTTCTCAAGTAGGCTACTACAATTTGTGGTTACTTTCACAAATGCCAGTTTAAACCTTACTGTGCAAAAAGGAAGCCTTATCTTAACAGTGTCCTAAAGTGCTGTTGATGTCTCTGGGCTCAGAGACATCTATATTCCAAGTCGCCACAGTGAGTAGCCTTTATATGCAGTCCATGTGTACCTGCTCTGTTGTGCTTGTAGGCCTTGCATCTTAAGGCTAGACTCACAGTTTGTGCATGTGCATGATGGCATAGAGGTTGTTCAAAATATTCAATGATCTCTTGTTTGGTTTTTTTTTTCACTCCAATAATAAATTCATGGTAAGAAAAAAATCAGTGAACACTGAACGTACCACATAAGAAGTATAACTTAAATTTAATGCAATATGCGTATATTACTGAAATTAAAGAACATACTTTTAATGAAATGTACCCTAAAAAAGTTAAGCTGGGTGTAAATATGGAATGTGTAGGCCTATTGCAATAAGTAGAATACTTCCTTCAATTACTGAACAAAAATGTGAGTCAATGTGTGGTCAATGCTGTTTTGTCATTAACATTTCGGTGTTGTAACATATACCATATGTAGGAGACCTCAATTAAATGCCCAGAGACTTAGCCTGTCAAATGCTAATGAGGTTGGCGCTGAGTAGTGAACATTCCAAGTATAACGTTCAAAACCTTAAATAACAGTGTCATGATTTCAGCTAACGCTAACTAAATTGAAACGCAGCCTAAGGGAGGAGCTGCTCATTTCCAGTAAAAGAGTAAACTGCTCTCATAAGTGGCACTTTCATAATTATGCTCTTGCATGCTTTTGTAATGTGGACCACCGTCTGCTAGATTTTTTTATCTGTCAAACCTAGAAATATTAGGTTGGTGAGATTTCAACAGATTGTTCTAGCCCCTGACCATTTCATATTTTTCACTTTTTTCCCCCATACTTTTAGTTGAATTTAGTTATTTCAGTTCTAATTATTTCAGGGAATTGTTTTGAATATTTCTATGTTGAGCTGTCCATGATGCTGAGAGTCCGCATAGGGTATTTAAGTATTTAATTTAAAGTTTGCCATTACTGAGGGAAATCAACTTGAAATCTTTATTCTTGCCCACTTTTTAAAATTATTTATTTTTAAATAGGGCCCCACTTTATCCCTTGAAACGAGCCCCCAGATGCTTAAGGCCGCCACTGTTCGCGGCCACAAGAACT
Source organism: Gymnothorax javanicus (assembly GCA_029692085.1). NCBI lineage: Eukaryota > Metazoa > Chordata > Actinopteri > Anguilliformes > Muraenidae > Gymnothorax > Gymnothorax javanicus. The sequence goes on from CM056211.1 coordinate 10,912,791, forward strand.
TGCTGTGCCCTTGGCTGGTTATGTAGTAACATACCTGAGTCTGCCTAACACCAGCAACTAAAATCACAGTATCTGCGGTGACACCTAGAGGATGTAAAGTGAAGTACTAATGTTTCATTTTTACGTGTTTACGTCATAATACAAAATTGGCTTTTTTCCGCAAACAAAGATCTTCCCAGTGAAATACGATTCTTTTTACGAAGTGTTTAACGACACTAGAAGCCCCTTAATAGACTACATGTTTCTGCTTTCTGAATCAGCAGGGAACACGTACATTTTGTGGCCTTTCTTTCACCTATTGTTGAACCCAGCAACCACTCACATTTGGGAACTTTGAGGGAGTAACTCCAAAATTATTGACTTATTCACATTCATATATGAACTTACTAACTTTGAAACAGCACCTGATAATCGCTGATTGAAGTTATTTTCAGGTAACTCTCATATGCTGTTTGGGGTTCACAGAGTCTCTTTTACAGCTCAGAAATAGTACTTTTTTATTTAACATTTTATGAAAGTTCCTAACTTCATGAGAACTATTTCTAAACATGGTTTTTAATGTGATAACATGTTTCAGAGGTGCTGAACCAAAAAAAAGTACACAACTCTTGTTTGTTTGCCAAATACAGATCCCTTTGTCAATGAATAGGAAAAATAAATGTGTTCATGTAAAGCCCATTCAAGGCAAAAAAAAAAAAAAAAAAGTCCATACTTGGCACAATAATAGTGACACTGGTCATTTGCATATTTTTGCACATTTTTGAAATGCACAGTCTCAGTATTTGGCAGAGGGATGGGTAACTTGCATCCACCTTCAAAGTAAATTATTTTTTATTTATACACTAAACAGTAAACATGACCAGGTAAAAAACTTGATAATTTAAATATGTGTGTATATGTATGCAGAAAAATGAACTTCTGTGGTAGGCTATCTTGAATCGTTGTGACGATGTAACAGAAATGACAAAAAAACTGCACTGCACCAAATCACTGCCTGCTCCAGCAGGTTACTAGACATTGCTATAACTATCTTGGTGCAATAATTTGTAGTAATCAAATGAAAAACCATCAAATAATTCCAAATAATTTTATATGAGAGGCCATATCTTAAAGGAAAAGTACTGTTAGGAATACTTTCTATTTTCAATTTTTACCCTTTCTATTCATGTTCATCCTACTCCCCGTACACGGCTTTAAAATGGACCAGTGGAGAATTATGCTCTGCATTTGGCTGTGCTGACTGCTACTGTGGTCCTTACACAAAACGAACCCCAGCACTCATGCACGTACCTGAGCACGCACGCACACACACAGACACACGCACGTGCACACGCACACACACACACACACACACACACACACACACGCACGTGCACACACACACACACACACACACACACGCACACACACAGACACACGCACGTGCACACACACACACACACAGACTAGAAGGGTGACGCAAAGCAAGTAAAAAAAAAAGCCAAGAAACAAGATCAAAATCCATTTTTTATCCATACAATTGAATCAGCATTACTGTATGTAGTTAAACATCACACTTTATCTCATCACTGATAAAAAAAGAATGACTGCGGGGAAAGGTTTGACAGCCAGCATTAGCTGATAAAGTCACTGGAACATTGTAAAGAGTAAAACACAAAAGACATCCAATTTACTTCTAAAATAATGTTATTCCAAGTCACAAAAAAAAAAAAAAAAAAAACATTTTTGGTATGCATATTTGAATATTGATGCATTTTAAGATGTGACTATGCATTCAATATATTATGTGACAAAATTACAATGGGACCAAAATTACATAAACATAATTCAAATACAAATATCATACATTTTAAACCTGGCCTTCAGTACTTACAATTACTGTCAAATTTTTCCTGTATACGCTTAAGCTCAAAAAGTCAGTTTCACCGAAGTCTCTGCTAAACATAAATAGAACGTTTTGGGACATCACATAATTTTCACAAATTAAATCATTCACACGAGCCCAAAAATTGAAAATCATTCCTTTGTGATCACAAGCTTGATCATATGTGTAGTTCTGCATCATATGATACCAAACTTTGGAGAGTTTACAGAACTAAATATGTATTAAATCAATCCTCTGGCCTGTAAGTGACAGGCTCAATCTTATTTATATATTGATTAACTATGGCATGTACTCCCATATCAGTGATTAAAAGTTTACAGCTGTAGGTTCAAGAAACTGCAGATAACAGTTTATTTATTACGTCTATGAGGTATGGCAGAAAGAACTGGCTTAAAGTACCTTTAACAGGACTAGAAAATCAACATTTCGTATTATATATATTTCTACAGGGCCAGGTAAGAATAGCCTTTGTCCCTTCGAGATTGTCTGACTAGCCTGCACGTGTGAGAAGGTTTGTGCTGAACATATGATATAGGCTATAGCCATGTTGACAGTGAGATATGATTTTTAAAAAAGTCGGTGACAGTTTGTGGGCTTGAGCAGTATGAGGGAAGAGGAGACAAGGAATTTTTCTTCTCAGTGTTATGGCAGAACAAAAAAGCTAGAGAAAGCAGCAAGAGAGCTAGCATGAAATCCAAATAACCTGACCAGTTGAAGATGATTAAGAGACATTTTATGAACCAGAACCGGAATGAAATGAGGGGTAAGCAGCTGAGTCTAGTCCCAGTTGGGTTTACTCAACTCCAAACTGAGCCGTAGAAGGCAAGCAATTACGCAGCATTAGCTAAGGCCTGCAGTGCATTGCACAATTTTTCATTTTCAAGTCTTGCACACAACATGCCTGGGTGAACTGAGATATTCTTTTTAAAAAGTTGACTGGTGATTCCAAACTTTTGAACTATATGTCAACACATTCAGCTCAATTTGCATCTTAATTTCTGTTGAATAGCCATCTTATCATTTCATCAGCATTAGCACTATACAGCGCTTCTCATTATGAATAGCAATGGCGGAAACTTTTCGGATAGCCTTCAAGTTACTCGTCGATATCGCAGAGATACAACATTTGCTCGCTAATTTTTTAGTTCGCTGTTGCTTACATTGGCGAGCTAACTTGCTTGCTTATGCAAGAAATTATTTTACATAATGTTATACGACCATTATCTTTCATGGTTCAGTTCTTTGGATTATCAAAAAACATTTCCTGCCAAACAAGGTGACAGTGGCCACAGACTACATACAGCAGTAGGCACATACTCTAGCTGCCACTGTAAGGGTTGGGCTAATACCCAGAATGGCACAATCACAACTGAATCACTTGTAAGTACAGTGCCCTCTGCAAATATTGGCACCTTCGGCAAATATGAACAAAAGTGGTTTTGAATAAATTACTTCATTGTTTATCCACTTTAACTGAGATATTAATTTAAAAAAAACCTTTCATTGGAATACAATTATCGAATGAAAAAATTAAACATCATCATGAGCCAAATATTTTTCTTCCATAAAAACATTTGTGCTGTAATTAATGAATCCTTCAATTAAATCTTTGTACAGCCTCCCATTGCCAAGATAAGAGCTAAGGGTCCTCTCCTGTAATACATGATGAGGTTGGAAAAGACATGGCAAGGGATCTGAGATCTTGTATCCATGCAGAATTTTTCCAGACCTTCCAATTTCCCAGTCTGTATTTATGGGGTCTCCTCTTGAGCTCATCTCACAGGTTATCTGTTGGGTTTAGGTCAGAGGACTTGAAAGGCCATGGCAAAGCCTCGATTCTGTGGCTGGCGAACATTTGTCTGTTGATTTTCAGGAATGCTATGGATCATGTTCCTGCTGGGGTGTCTCATGAAGCCCCAAATTAAGCTTTCTGGCAGAGGTATTCAGGCTTTCGTTTCATAACTATTGTTACTTGATGGAATCTATGATACCAAGAAATCTGTGCGGCGTTTGAAAGAAATGAGTCCCACAATTTCAACAATCCAGCGCCATAAGACAGAGTTTAGATGGAGTTTACGGAATAGCCATCTTTGCTTTAACGCCCAGCTCAAACTCTAGTGTTCATTGACATAGAGCTCTCTTATAGACTACTGAACCAGGTCCCACTGGAAGCTCCAGTACCATTTGGTAAACCGTTCGAACACAAGTTTGTTTTTTGATGACATCAGATTCTTTTTTTCCGCCAATTCTCCCAGACATTTTGTACGGGGGTAGGTAGCATCTGATCATAGTTTTGGAGACCTGAAATGTAATTAATATTAGCGATTCTCAAACTGAGAGTTCTCCTTTCAGTTTCTTTAAGCACTTGAACCATCCTCCTTACAATACATGCATAAAAACAGGCATGAGTATCCTTTGAAGAGGATTTTTAACATTGCCAAATAATATCGTAATTATTGCCCACAATAATTTGTTAATTTGTCAGCAAATTTGTCAAAAATTTGCTGATAGCACTTGCCACATTTGTGAAGGTCGACCACTTTCTGTCACACATCATTGGTTTAACCAAGGTCATGGGTGACTAAGGGGAATTAGCAATGTATCAACCCCAGGAAACAGGAAGTGACTGGGGACTATTCATGTTTTCAGAATACTAGAGTCTCTGGCAAATACCTCACAACCTTCAGCTTTTTAGAAATTGTACCTTAAAAAAATCAGCATTTGCAACAGTGATGAGATGATTCTGGCAGACTGGCATTATGAATATTTTTGGCCATATATGGGTTCAGTCATTGTGTTCCTTCCCTCATTCAACCTTTCTTCATGTTTGGCAGCATCATAAGTGGCTTTTTCTTTGAAACATTCCCTACAACACCCAGTAAGTATCTATTGGAGTACGTTAATATCACATTTGGGAAAGTTAAAAGCAAAATTACTGATCCATAATAATCTTCCTTTCCTTTTACAACGTAGTTTGTTATGATTTTTCACAATTTGTGGAAATAGTCAAGTCAAATGCTTGACTGAAATTAATGCAATAATCTGGTGAGTGAAAGTCCAAGGTAAAAGATTGTGGTCAAGGTCTTTGAAGGCATGATTAGACTTTTAATGATGATTTAATGACCTGCATATTGAACTTATCAGTACAGCACATGCTGCTCTTCAGACAGCTCAATAGGAGTATTGCAATAACCTTTTATGACAAACAACTGACTTTCTTATGATGGTCAATAATGGACAGCCCAGATAGCATCTCGCGCCTCAGCTTTTAATCACGCGAATTGGATGAAATACATTCCACAGATAGGCAATCATACTTAACCATTTGCTGTTGATTTAGAATCCAGGCCAGCATGTCTCCCTGTTCGACAGAGCCATGTTCCTTCTAAACACAGCCCACACACTGTATGCAGTGTGGAGCTGATACCTTCTCACTGTACTCCAGTGACATAATCCAGCAGTGAATGAAAGCAGCGGCGGCGGCTCAGCAGTGCATTTTGTTTGCTCTTTGATGGCTGTGATGAATGATGGGAAATTGATCAGCAATAGAGTAGTTTTCTTCCTGTTCTTCCATGCTGTATGTTCAGGATAAATTAAAAGGCTTATTACTTCCTTTCCCATCTACCGTTTCTGGCACATACACGCAACCTTGTACATGAATGTGATTATTCCTGAACCTTGAAGTAAACTGGGACATATCTGTTGTACAACTGTATATGAAAAGTGACTCTTCATGAGTAACTTTCAATGTGCAACCAGTACATAAACCTTTTGACATAAGTTATATCATTGTCTATAATATGCACTCATGTACAGTGACATGAACTATGAAGAAAATGTACAGTGCCATGAAGAAGTATTTCTTCTATTTTTTCACATTTTTTTCACACTTGCTTCAGAACTTAAAACAAAATTCAAAATGAGACCATCGCAGTGTAAGTAAACACAAAATCCAGTTTTTAAATGATTGTCATTTATTGAAGGAAAAAATGTACCCAATGCTAACTTGCCCTGTGTGGGGAAAAAAGCAACTGCCTCCTTAGTTTCTCAGTCAGGCCATTAATCCAGTCTGATTGGTAACTGAATATATGTTAGACCGATATATGCACAGATCTAATGCGGTGTTATAAATGGTGACAGACGTATCCAGCTCAACAGTCAAGTGCAGGATATCTGACGTAGCGCATGATCTTATCTTGATATGCCTTAGTGACTATAAAAACACAAGCCTCTTCAAGTTGAAGCCCTCCAGACCAAGACGAGCAAAGGGAAACATCACGATGAGGCTTGTCATAGCATTCACTTTCAGTGTCCTGCTAAGTTGCATCATTGATTGCAGGCCATTATTCAGGAAACAGTACAAGCCCCACAACAAGCTGCTGGTCATCTCTTTTGATGGCTTCAGATGGGACTACGACCAGGACGTGGACACACCAAACATGGACATGTTGGTAGAAAACGGTGTAAAAGCCAAATACATCACACCACCAATGATTACCATGACCTCCCCATCGCACTTCACCACCATCACTGGTAAGCCTGTTCTGCTTGGATGGTGCAAGTTCCTTCACTGTATACCTGAGCTGTGTTCCTCAGTGTCTCCGTGTAATTCGAGAGCAGGCTATTGCCTCATGCAGCTAATGCCATCTTCAAAGTATGTGTTGGTATAGAATTATTGCTTATTCTCATTATAGCACCATAAGGAGCCGCACTTAAGTTTTTGCCTCAGCACTTTTAAGATTCAGATGTAATCCCTTAAAAATGCTAAATTAAAAAAGACAGAGTTGTTTGGTTGAGTTAGCATTTTAAAGTGTCAATCTGCAGATTTCAGTTTAGCTTTGGCTTGGCTTTTGTGGTATACGCTGGTCAATGATAATCACAAACGTTTGTTAATCCTCTCCCCCTGCCAGAATTCCATGTTGAACAAAGTAATTTATCTAGAACACATCAAGAGCTTTATTTTATGGAGAATGTAGACTGCCTGCAGACAATTCACTGTGTCACCTGACAGAATAGTACGGAGCGACATAATTTCAAAGCAGCATTTGGATTTTAAATGCCTGCTCCACACTTGGCATGCAGCATTCCGTATGAGCATGAGACCTAGGCAAAACCAGCTTAAAACAAAACTAGCTCTGCAGCTTGAAACAAGCAATCAAATTTTGGTACATTGCAGAAATGTCTTATTTGACATGACAACAACACACAATGGTGAAATTAATTTGATCACATTAATTCAAAATTGCCATAAAAATGCTGATGTCATGGTCTTCCATAGTTAAAAAGGTTTCATCCTTTTTTAGTTTGCTAATCCAAATGATTTATATGAACACAAAGTAATATAGCACTGCAGTAATTTATGATGGTGAAAAGTAGTTGTTCCCAAATGGGCAACTTGGTACAGTCATATTGAGCAGTCCAACAAACTACCGTGCCTTTCTGTATAAAATTTTGAAAACCAACCTTCAGATCTATGGATAATCTATGGTTTCTCTAGTAAAGTCTTATTATTTAAAAAATCCATTAAAACTAAAGACTGTATCTTGTCAGTGATAGTGCACTTGTAATAAACTTGACTTCATGAGAAAGTTTAAATATTCTAAAGGCAAAATGGCGCCACCTAGTGAAAACCAACCTCTGTGAAATATGGATCTTCCCTGGCCCCAGCTGGTGAGGGAAGTTAGTTTACTTCACCAGTGTAGACTCAAACTATGCTATTTAATTAAGTACCCTGTGAGGTTAAACACTGGCCACATACTTTTAACAGAATTTAAACATGGGGGGAAATATATCATGTTCAAGTCTGACAGAAGGCCTTTTGAAGACAAATATGTGACTGGAGAGAGGGGTACCTTGCACTATGGTTGTGAACATTCTATTCAGGTGCAGAGTCTAGGTTCTTCATAAAATCAGAATAAGAAGTTAACCTCTGTGCTCGATTTGTGCAGGCAGATGGCCAGAAGATCATGGTGTTGTGCACAATATGATGTTTAACTCCACGACACTCTTGAAAGTGACACACAAGGCCACACAGAATCGCTCTGAATGGTGGGACAATGGGGTCATGCCACTGTGGATTACTGCACAGCAGCAGGTGAACCACTTTAAATGCATTGAAATTAATAACATATGATCCACAACATTACAAAATACAAAAATGCCCGGACATTGTGGACTGCAGATTAAATCAATTTTTGCTTATTCAGCAGACATGGCACAGGAATCAGAAGAGATGGTCCCAACTGGCTAATTTCAATGTTTCTTATATTTTTATTTAAACAGGGCCTGAAAACAGCCTCATTTCACTATCCAGGAGGTGGAGCTAATTACAGTGGACAGTCTGTGACCAGGTCTTTGGTTGAGTCTTATTTTCACCCAGACTCCAATGAAACGGAATGGCGTCAGAATATCGACATCGTCATGGGCTGGTTCACCAAGGAGGACTTTGACTTTGTCACACTGTACTACGGGGAACCTGACAAGGTCGGCCATGCGAAAGGACCAGACCATCCAGACAGAAAAGTGATGATCAAACAGATCGACAGGACGATTGGGTACTTGGTGGAGGCGATCGATCGGCACGGCCTAAACGAAAGTCTCAATGTCATCATCACTTCTGACCATGGAATGACCACCATCAAGAAGAAACCGGAAGTGGACGAGATAAAACTGTCGAACTACATGCCTTATATCAAGTTGGTGTATTTTGATCTGCTTGACTATGGTGGTTTTGGGATGATCAAGCCAAGAAAAGGTAAAGAACAGGAAGTGTATGACGCCCTGGTGAACGCCCATCCCAACCTGACCGTCTACAAGAAAGAGGAGATTCCTGAGAGCTTCCACATAGCCAAAAACGACAGAATACAGCCAATTGTTCTAGTGGGAGATCTGGGATACAACTTGAACTCAGTAGGTTTAAAATAATTTCCTCTGTACCATTAGCGCAAACATGTTCATTTCCATTGCCATCAATGTACGTTGACAACCGTGCATAGTTTCCACCGTACTGTGAAAAATTAGTTTATAAAGCACAGTGACATTGTATGAAACAGGCTGCATAGCACAAATGGTTCACGTGACGTTAATATCAGCAGATTGAAGCAAACGTCTCATCTCAATAATTAGTTTCACATCCAATGAGCTGTAATAGAGAAAAAAATTGTCACTGTCCAAGAACTGAGAGTTTGTTCAGCCCAACATTTTAAGAACATTTTGCTCCCTGATCTTAAAAGGAGCTGCGTCACAATTACTGTGCTTGTTCAGAACGTACATCCTAAGGAAGTGAATCTGCTTGACTGCAAGTCATAATCTGATTCCATCCTTGCCAATTTGTCTTCGTTTTGCATTGTATTTATACATTCTAGTTGCTCCGGCAGGAGCTTTCTATGGAAATTTGAGGATTCAAAGCGCTATCTTAAGCTTTAGCCATGGGATACGAATAATGTAAACTGGTTACCATCGCTAATAGTCACAGACGAAGAAAAATACCTTCTAGATTTTGACTCGCAGTTGAGCGGATTTACTTTTTTCAAAGTTGTGAGCATGCGCAGTAATTGTGACACGGCTCCTCTTAAAGTCTGGAAACTGGAGTATCTTTCCAAAGACATGCATGTCAGGCTAACTGGAGACCCTAAATTGCACATAAGCATGGGTGTGTGCACACTGTGAAGGACTGGCAAGCTGACCAGGGTGTCTCTCTGCCTTTTGCCCATATTCAGCAGGGATAGGTCCCCCTAGTGAAGAGGAAGCAATTTAGATTATGGATAGATAAAAAACTGTCAATAGGAGACAGTTAACATGCCAATTTCAACCTAAAATTCTGTGCTGAATATCCGTTTTAATGCCTTCTGTAAAGAAGGGATGTGATTCTCCACAATCCGTGCAATAACAGTCAGAACAGCTTCTTTAGATTCGAGACATATTGTAGGCATAGACATTGTGCACACAGCCTTTCCCCAAAATGATAGGCTCATCTGCAGGATCTTGTGTTGAGAATTCTAATGAAAACTAATGCGAACTTTGATCTTTGCAGCAACTTATATTCTACGTTAACAAAGGAGACCATGGCTTTCACAATGGAGAGATGGACATGAAAACCATCTTCAGAGCTTTTGGCCCCGACTTTAAGAAAAATTACACGGCTGAGCCTTTTGACAGTATCAACATCTACCCACTGATGTGCAAACTTCTGGGGGTGACCCCAGCCCCAAATAATGGCTCTCTGGCATACACAGCGGGGATGCTGGAGAAAACAATGGACTGCCATTCAGGTAAGGATATACAGAGATGGAAAATCCAGGTTCAGAATGTAAAAATCCTCCCCAGAACTTTATTCCAACCACCTGGATTGACCTCTGACAGGAGATAGAGCCAATGTGAATGATCAGCTCATTCTGTGGGAAGGAGAAAAACCTGGCTGGATTTTTACTTTCTGACCCCTGAATTCTCCATCTCAGAGGATACATAAATGTTAACTCTTCAGAAGCGCAGAAGTGCACAATACAAAATATATTACAGAGTGAGCACCATAATTCACTGGACAGCAAAGTTTTCAATTGTTCTTTTGTATTCTGGCACTCCTGAGGCCTAGGTGCAGTCAGTTAATTTTGAAGGTGTTTTCATCCACACTGGATGAACTGTTTAGAAATGACAGCCCCTTTAGTACCTAGTCCCCCCTATTTTCAGGCAACTTTTAAAATTTTGTAATACATCCTCAGCGTTCAGTAGTATCCTGAAGTTGGTGATGTATAGACATTACCAGGCGTTTATTATCTTGGCAGGTGATGCTCAGCCATGTCTGTACTACAATAATAATAATCAGTTCCTGCTTGTTTTAGGGACTTTTTTGCCTTCAGTCTCCTCTTCAGCATGTGAAATTATACTCAGAACCAGCGATCAACTTGGCCAACAGAATCAAAATGATGTTACAGTCCAATGAATTATGGAACTCACTGTAAATAGGCGTACAAATATCAGTAAACCAAGATACAAAACTACTGTTTTCTATGGATATTCCAAAGCATGTTATGCCAGCTTCTACAAAATGGACCAACACCAATAGCTTTCAGCAGTTGAAGCTCTACCTCATTAGTTTGCAGACCACAATGTGAGCAAGTGATAACAAGAGTCATCAGATGACGACATATCTCCCTAGCCCCCGCAATCTAATCTCAGAAATCCCAAAATATCAAAAGGCACCAGTCTAGGACTTAACTCCTTCAACCCCACAGCCCTCTACAGAGGGCTGACCAACATATTCCCTTCAACCCCAAATTCCTGTAGGGAAAATTCAAACAATCTGACTAATTGATTGGAACATATCAGGTTACATTTAATGGGATTCCAGAGATAACAGTAAGATACAATGTCCAGATAATGACCAGCCCTCTACAGAGGGCTGTGGGGTTGAAGGGTATAGTGATGCTAGAATATCTGGGGTTGAAAGTGTTAATATGCACAGCAATTTTCATAAAAAAAATATTGAACTGTATTTGAGTTCTGCTCCAAAAACGAAATGACAACAGACGGACAGACGACCGCACTGTCGACTATAAGCCCCCACATTATATGCCTGGGGGACAATAAAAGGTCACAGGATCACAGCCTCCGGAACCGTAATTGGCAAATAAAAACTTCCTGAGTTCTAGTGGATTTTCCTGCGGGAAAGGGCCACATGTAAGCATGAAGCTGCATGTCCACCAAACGCGAAACAAATTATTCGCGGGGCCAGATTACATTCAAAGTTAATGCAAAGACGCAAATAGACGCGAGTTTGCGCCTTCTCGCGTGTATTCGCGCCTTTGTATTGACTTCGCATATAATCTGGAAACGCAGGCATGACATCTGTAGACAAGAGCACTGATTGGCAGGTCATTCCAGTAGAGCTGTGACATCACTGATGAATCTCCTCCCCTCTTGTAGGTGCAAATGGACATGGACATCAAGCTTCTTTCAGCCTTGTGGCAATGATGATCTTGTACCTCTGCCTTCAGATATAGACATTTTCAGGAGCAAAAATACTGCCTGAACACAGCACCATGCAGTTCACTTCATGCTGCCAGACATCAGGGAAATGAAAAAACTGAAGACATTTTTTATATTTTTTTTTTAACTGTTATTTCTTCAATAAGAAGCCCTCAGGATTCATTTACTGCAGTACATACCATGCTGTACATTTATATAGGGCTGTAATGACAGCAGCGACATTACAGTGGTGTTAACAACCTGTGGTTGTGTGGCTAATTCCCAAGCGAACAGCTATTTTCAACATTATTTATTCATCTCTTTGTTGTCATGTGAATGCTTAATGTATTTCAACCATAACAAACTCCTCCTGTTCAGAGACATACCATTGCATTTTCTTTACTCTGCAGAGGTGGTGAAAATGAAGTTATCACAGCACATTTGAGCTGAAATTAAACATGAGCTTGAAAAGGGCATATTCTTAAGCTTTGAGGGATTTTATATCCAAATTAGGAGAACAGTGTATGAATTTCAGCACAACAAAGAGGCAAAAAATAATGACAGCTGGATGCTCTTTTGTTCCATGGCCAGTTGTAAGCAATTACCTCACTTAATTTACAACTAAGCAGATGATAGGTCTGGATTTGACTGCAAGTGCGGCAGTTGCATTCAGAATCAGTTACCTAACCAGAAGGTCCAAAGAGCCGTCACTGTCAGTGAAGCAAGCCATCGTGAGGCTATAATATCAAAACCATATAAAAAGAAAAAGCAAAAAGATCAGGTATGGCAAACCAACTATTGGGCACACTCTTTGAAAGAACGCTGTGGTGAGCTCACAGAGCTGAAAGACAGCAGAATAAAACCTGCAACGGATGAGAGAATAATTCTCAATTCCAAAGGGACAAAAAACACCTTTACCGCAGCTGGCCAGAACCAGAACAACCTCCAAGAGGTAGGTGTGTCTGTGTCAAACATTAAGAGAAGACTTCACCAGATTCAATCGCCAGTTTATCAGAGGACAGAAACCACTGGTAAGACAGGAAGATCAGATTGGAGTTTTCCAAAAACATCTAAATAAAATAAAATAAAATAAAAAAGCCTGAACGTCATCTTTGAGACCAAAAGGAAGGAAACAGTAAGAAGTAACTGCTCATGATCTGAAGCATACAGCCACTTCTGTGAACCAGGGTAGCTGTCTTATGGCGGCATAAGAATGTACATCATTCATTGGTTAAGTATGTTATTGCTCATATACAGTAAAAACGGCCTGCCAATATATCCTGTATTGGCCGACCTGTATTGGCAGACCTTAAGCTGTATTGGCGGAGTTCAGCACGTGCACAAGTAACCATTGGCAACTGTGGCATTCGCACTCTTTAGAGAAGCAGACGACAGTCGCAGACCTAGCATTTAGCTCTTTAATGAGTCTTGAAGTCGCGTACTTCAGAAGTCATAGTCATAATATTGTCATGAGAGCACAACATACTTAACCAATTAATAAAAATATTAAAAATTGCTTATTTTTGCATTGTCTTGGTATTGGCCTTTGGGTTGCGGTATTAGCCCTCGGCTGCAATACGGCGACCCTCAGGCCAATACCAAGGCAATACGGAAATAAGCAATTAATAACATACAGTTTGTCTGGCGACAGAACCAGTTCCCTAGTATTTTATTGATGTGGCTACCAAAAAAAGCAACAGAATTCTGAATTGTAATGAGTTGCGCAATACACTCAAATTCAGCTGAACAGTTTGAACAGTTTAAGTTATGGCTTAAATCTTAACGTGAAATTCAAATTCATTTTTTCACTTCGGTAATAAAGAACTTGACTTCAGAATAAGATGCCAAGCGAGCCTCCAGCAAGTCCACTTATTTTGAAAGTGTGGCCTCATCTGCAATCTAATAGAATGGTGCAGTATTTTAATTTGAAAATGAGAAACTTTTTGTAGAAGTACGGTTCCAACATTCATCCAGGACAGAAGCCCACACAGATGAGTGCACATTTTAAACATTCTTCCATCGTTTAATGCACTTCAGTGAAAGTGATTTCACTTGCCAAAAAATAAGCCTCCTTGAATCTCATGACTTTTTCACATAATGAAAACCTTCAGCTCCAGCAGCCATGCATCACCTATATTTTGCTGCAGTAACAAAGTCATGAACATTTAATTCAGTTCTCATTAATAGGCATTTTTTCCACATCTTCTCGGGTGGGTAACAATCCAGGAAAAGCCATGCATTTCCCTTCATCACAATTGAGTCGGTTTCAATTTTTTATTTAAATGTCATCAGCATTTTAAATGCATTAAAAAAAAAAAAAACAAAGAAAACAAACAGTGCTTCTCTCTTGACTGCATTTCAAGCAGAGGGGCAGAATGCTTACCAGACTAAACACTTATCCCCAAATATTACCTAAAATTATGTAACATAATAGAGTAGCATCATTTACTGCAGTAATTTACATGACCATTCAAATCAACAGAATAAACCATCAACCAGTCATAGGCACATGCATGTCCAGGCCTTCTCGTAGCATAGCAAAGGGTGGAGAAAAAACCAAGGGGTTCCAGAGCTAAAATAGAGGCGCGCAAATGTGAGGGCTGAAGATCGGTAGCTTAGTAGCTTGTGCTTTCGATGTGCTGAAAAACGAGAGTGAAGTTGGAAAGTGAAGTGTGCTTGCGTGGGAATGTTAAGGAAGTGTTCGTTCGCGCAGCTCCGGAAGAGTAAGAGTCTCTGGGGCCGACTTCTTGCGGGGTCGGTCCTTGGGCACGCTGAGGAATTCTGGCGGATCCCCGTTGACCGGCGTGGACGGGGCACTGGTGGGGGCACTGCGGGTGGTCGACGCTTGCGGCACCTCGTGGATGGAGATGGTGGGCGTCAGTAGGCCAATCTTCTCGTTAGTCGCTTCTTGAGTGTTCCGCTCGTACTCCCTCACCTCGTCCATGGTCATGTCTGTCCCCGGGGCAATCAAGGACACAACGATACATCAATACTGCACCTTTGGCAGCTTTTTTGATTGTCTCTCCTGTTATTAACACTCTTGATAACCCTCATTGGTCATCATAAGAAAGAAATATTTCAACTGGGGTCAGGCTTCAGGGAAATATTTCAAATGCCTCAACAAAATAACACTTTGTTTTGCACATTATGAAATGAAAATATTTGACTTGCAGCAAAAAGTTTAAGCACACTATTACTTATATAGTTGTTACCTTTCAAATTAATCATGGAAAAATTGCTAAACGCATACAGAGAGACTATGAAATCTGTTTGGAAGCACATTGTGATTTGTGAGACAACAGTTTTAGGTGGTACCTGCAAGAGTAAATGTAAGGCACAGTGGTGGAAGAAAAGCACAATTAACTTTAGTCTTACTTTCTGTCCCATCTTCAATCCTGTAGATGAGCACAAAAGAACCACACTCCACCAGTAGCTGGCAGCATGTACCAAATAATTACATTCAAACTGTCCACCGAAGTACACAGACCTACAAGTTCAATTCCTGATTGACAATGCTTACCAATCACCAATAACCATTTTTGCCACGATAGTGGATGTGATCAGTCAAAACTCAAAGATAAAATCAAAATATTTCAAATATGAAATGCAAAAACATAAAATAAGGGGGAAAAAAAGGAAAACATACATTTGCAGGATCTCTCCCTATGTCTCTTGGCATCCAACCTTTTGGTTTGTGGCCACGTGCATCTGTTTCTCGAACTTACGCACGTCCTCCAGAGTCATAGCTGTGAAAAGGGGAATATTATACACTTGCACACCGCATCTCGTGTTTGGCCGACAAGGAAGTCGACCCTTTTTTACGAAGAAAAATCTGCACCTAATGGGAAACTACGCAGGTATGTCAATGCCAATCACTGCCAGTAGACGGCAGTAAAAAGCTTCAAACAAACAAGGAAAAGTCTTCCAAAATGAAGACTGGGCCTCATTGCAAGAACTTCTGACCATGGTCATTTGAGAGTATCAGGCGACCATAATAAAATCAGTTTATGGACACTCAAATTCCAAATACATCTGCTTTTAAAAATTTTTGCACCCACCAGATGATTCAAGCTCAATGAAAAAGCTAATTTGTTTTTCAAAAAAATTAAATTTTAATAATCAAGGAATTTTGGGATTTCTGAAGAGTCATGAGGGTAAATACTATACTGGCATGCAGGAGGAAAACTCTCCCACCAAACACTAGAAACAGTTGACTTACGGGGCAGTTTTAAATGGACCATGCTGAGTGAAATCAACAAAGCCCCAGTGTTCATGGGCTGAGAATTGCCTCAAACTTCTTCTCAAATGTGCCACAAGAAAACTGTTCATTTGAGCTCAATTTCATCAGCTGTCCCGGCTTTACGGGGGCTTGAAATAAGGGATGTGCACACAAATCGCTACATTTTTTCATGCATTTTTAAGATACTGTAAAATTAAAACAAATTGTTCGATCCAGCTCATTTTTTTCAGGATTTGTTCATTATTCGGGACACTTTCTGTACCAGTCATACAGCTGGATTTGACCCCTTTGAAACCTTGCTAAAAGGCCACTATTTGAAGGAATCTCCCAATCTCCTTCTAGGGAGCCACTTTTCCCTCAGATCCCAAGCATTTCAGCTTTTGACTTTTCTTGTGGCGATGGTTCATCTAGAGGGCTTTCGAATAATACAAACATGTCAAACATGATACCAATCATCCTGCAGCTTTTCTGTCAACTATTCGATCTGGCACCACGTTTACCCAACAACTCAACTTGGCCCATAAGTGTATTATGATTTAAATAAATGGTTTAAATGAAATATCTGGTTAACAAACAACAGGGGTTGCTAAACCAAGCTGTATAGTGAAGGCAATGGAAAAAATTAAGGAATTTAATGGTACAATCAAGTTTACTAGTGCAGATATAAGACCAACTGAATGAAGTCTTTACATTATTAACACCAATCACACTGAATTCTGAAACATATGGCCACGCAATATATTACAATACAGGTCTTATGGATTAACTTGGAAGACAGCTGCTGTGTTTGTTTTGATTAGGGCAGTTTTTAGTAAATAGACTCAAAAATTGTAAGTTGTCCTTCAAATGAGATGTATTTAAAGTATTATAACATTTCCGCTGGAAGCAAGAAACGATGGCTGTTAGGAAGAAACTCCATCAGTAAAACTTGAGCGCTAGGTTATCTTTCACTGACCACTGGGCACTTTCGCATCTGTAATATTAACAAGACCAGCATAAAAAAAACACACACAAGGTACACCGAGTATATCAGACAATTCAGTGCTCATGGATATGAAATCCATGAGCACTGGCAAAAAATATTAATGCATGGCCCCTAAATGGAGGCTACGAAAAAAGCACTGTTATTACTCCAGGGTGAACAGGGTGAAAACAAACTGTATAAAAGCGCTACTGAACAAAGGCAGCACACGCACTTTAACCACCCGCGAGCCGTCCGTTCCTAAATATAAAATTGAGAATGGAGCCACATCAAGGAAAAAAAGTAATTGTCCCAAATGCTGAGCTCACTGTAATCATGAAAATGGAAGCAAAAAAAAAAAATGCACTGGCATCATTCCAGTTTTCAAACACCTCATTTTTTTTTCCGACAAAAATATGATACTGCCCCGAGACCGAACAGTGCTCGTCTTTCATGCCAAAACACCTGTGCTGTTATATAAATATTTTGACTCATTCAAAGACAATAGCACCTGCAAAAAAAAAGGAAGACGGGCAGGAAGCTTTGTTCGAATAATTGTTAGTGAGGTTAGAATCAAAACACAGAATTACAGACAGCAGCCCGGAGCCAATACCAACAGCACTTTGAAGGAAAACAGGAAAATTAGACAAAGTGTTAACAAGAAACAGTCATTGCAAGCCAGTCCAATATGCCTGCTAGTAGCAAAATAAATTACCCTACTGACCACACAACAAGCACATAATAAACTGAAAGAGGTCCTATAACAATGGCATGGGTAGTTCTTAGGTTAGACCAGTACCTAAGGCTGCACTCACACTAGGGCCAGTTGTTCTGTACTGTGCTGAAGCACGAATGCCCCCCCTCCCCTGTCCCCCGCTGGCCCGCACTCACATTACCTCGAACCCAAGTGTGCTCAAGCACGGTTGCCTCCGACAAACCGTGCTCGTGCGCATGCATGAGCAAGTGTACCATGCCCAAGCACACCTCTTCCATCCGTACTGGGCCACCGTACTCAAGCACGGTACACTGGCACTCACACTAGCCATAGAATCCGGACTTTAGGGGGCAAACGTGCTTGGGCACGGTACGATTGCCTAGTGTGAGTGCGCCCTAAGAAAGGGGGACACCCCAGAAGGAAGAACTGTTTCAACCTAAAATCAGGAGATGGTAGAACAATGCCAGAGATGCTATAAAAGAAAAACAGTAACTTACCGTGCCACTCGTCAACCCATGCAAACGCTTGCCGGTGTCCGACCAATAAGATATCCCTGATGACCTGAGAGAATGGGATAGAAAATAAAAGACCACAGGAGCGCATCACTAAACAGTCCAAAAATAAACGCAAGTCAATAGACAAAACTATACGCAAGTGGCCTAATCAAAGGTGTGAGATACAGGGCAATAAAACAAGCCTTCAGATTGGCAAACCGATGTCAACACCATTCAATATCCGACCGCAATCTCTTGTCCAGGGCAAGTGTCTGGCTAAATGGAAGTGTGTGTGAAATACTACATCACTGTCTAATTTTGACATTTTTTTTTTATTACATTCTAAGAATCAGACTGATAAACACTAAGACACAAATCCAAATATCAGTGATTTCTGCAGCATTATGCCATGTTGCAGCAAAACTGCTCATTTCCCGAACTAAAGATGCACACAGATCACACCTTTTCATTAGCAGCGAGCCTGGGCCGAATTTCAATGTTTTTTTCCAAAAACAATGGATTGGACTGTGAATACTGCTATTGTCAGAAGTGGTAATGCTGAACTTCGGGAGCGTGTGAGCGTTATACATAACTTAGTTTGGTTCCATTTGTATGCAAATTTAGACTTGGTCTATAAGGCCAATTAGGGGCCAATCTGCCCCAGAGCGATTTGGTGCCTCCCTAAGGAGTCTTGCCCCTGCGCTGATTGCTACATGCTTTGAGCTCTGTCAATGAGACAAGAAGACAACCCCTCTGCCAAGAGAATCGAGCAATGGAGAAACTGCCACCCACCCAGCACGCACTGCTTCAGCGTATAAAACGGGCAGTTTATCATCAAGCAAGCATCTGGACAACCAGCCCACAAACTCAGCTAGTGATTCCATCTCCACAGGACTATGCTTAGACCAAGCAAATCATCGGTGCCAGTTTAGGTGACAGTTCCAGAGGATCTCTAGAGTATACAGAGCTGACCAAATGCTCCCCTAAAGGAGACCGTTCCACCTGTGAACGCGGCGATGCAAATCTGGACTGCTCACCACTCTGCACATGCAAATGTAATTAAGAGCCATCATGCACAGCAAAGTGCTACACTGACAGCTGTTAAGACACTGCATTGCTTATTGAGTACAACAAACTAATAAGTCACGAGGGACGTAAGAAATAAACATTAGGAATTAATTCTCTCTCATCAACAAATTTCAAATATGGTACCATCTTGACTACCTACGCGAGTCAACATTGGGTGCCTTTTCCTTCCATAAGAAGATGGATGTTCATTCAAAACTTGACATTTATTGCAGAAAAGCCAAATTATGAATGATTTATGTCTGTACTGGTACTTTAATAATGTCAAAGTAACGTTCAAGATGCATCAACATTCTAAATTTTTTGAAAACACATGATCTCCGGAGTCTAGAAGCCAAGAATAGTGACTTTTTCACGTCTTTCATTGATATTGATAATCTTGCAAGCAGGCGCTTACGTGCACATATTTCTGGGAGCTCCTGGGCTAAAATTACAAGTCAGGTCCCAAGGAACCATCATACCAGAAATAGTGCTTTTATCCAGCAAGTAACCGTAATTTCACTAAGCCACTCCGCTAATACTGGAACTTGAAACACCAACCTTCCGAGTCCGAGTCAAACACCTTAGCCATTAAAGGCCGCCCCGACCCTGTAGCCTTCGTGTCTCCTGAAACTGCGATGGACAGTGATATGGAAGCACTGCCTTTCCGCAGGTCCACTCATCCATTGCTATAATGTGCATACAATGTTGAGCAGTTTTTACTCATGAACACGAGGCTTTCTATTAACCCTTCCAGTGCTAAAATAAATTTTTAAAGAATACAAATGTAATTACCTTGTGCTGTTGAAACCCCATCATGTGGCGACTTGTTTAAAAGAGCTGCCGCAGGGAGGATAGGTTTTCAACAGCTTTGATTTCGTAATCTTGCATCATTGAGCAACAATAGCTGCATTTAGCACTCTAAAGGTTAATACACGCTATTCACAGTTACCAGTCCAGAAAGCATCTTAGCAACGACACTGCCGATTCTTTACAACTCACAACAAATATGGTCTTTGACTGGCCATATTTCTCAGTGACACATCTTTCAGCAGTGCGATGAAACACAGTACAGCCTGTACTTTGCTGCACTTTTAATTAAAGCAAGGCAAGCGCATCACATCTTCTCAATCCAAACCGGCACGGTTAATGTCTGCTGAGTCTCAGAATGGGCGCAGTAAACAAAGGCTCATTATTATTGCACAGATCCACGCACTTTTGTGACGAGAATTCAAATGTGCGGGACTTCCAACCAATAACGTCCCAAGTACCTGATGCTCAGAGATAACTAAAATAGGTTCAAAACTGAAAATGAGGCTTATAAACGGCATACTTAACAAAGGTTCTGCTGAGCACTGCAAGCCTACAGCTGCAGAATGACCTGTTCCCACGTGTGGCAGCACAGACCTTAAGCTAACGGCAGCAGTTCCTGTACCTGATGCAACGGTGCTGCCGAGACGACATGGGAAGTGACAGCGGACTAAAAATAGGTTCTCAATTTCGCACCTCCTCACGAGGCCGGGCTCAGGGCTCGTCGCCGAGCGACCCACCCGCGCGCACGACGCTTCCAGTTTGCCCGCCACTTAATCAGCGTTGTGGTCTCTTCAGCCGCCCATCTGAGCAGAGGGCGGAGCAGGCGAACGGGCCGGTCACTCTGAAGTGACCCATCCGGGGGGGGAAGGTAAAGTATGTATCCCTGGGGGCCGGACTCGCGCCAGGATGATGAATCCGAGTCCCAGTTTCTCTGGAGACGTACAAGGGCATTCATCACCTCGCCATTCCCTCCAACCTCTAAATCGCAGCCAGCACTGCGGAGGTGGATACAGGCACCCGCAGGTAAAACCAGATCCACTAACTTATTCTCATATATTACTCACTCATCATACTGAATGAGCGAATGGTCTAAATATAACCTAGTCTTCCACCTCGGCAACAGTGTTTAATAGTGAGGCAAGACTGCAATAACATTAGTGATCTTGAAAACAGAGGAACAAATTCAGTGTTTGACAAGAAAAGAAATGTGAAATGTCAGCACCGAAGTACTTATTAGAAGCTTTTTTTTGAGTCTGAAAAACATTTAAGAGTTTTTGAAAATCGAGAATGCAATAAGGGCCATTCAAGCACTGCCATGATTCAAAGAAGGCTGAAGAACTGGAACCGTATATTCCAGCATTATTACAGAATGAAAATCCAGCTCTGAAAAATGCATCAGGTTTAAAAACAAACAAACAAAAAACACATCCCCCAGAATTGATTTTTTCCTGAATTAGATGACATGGGCTGATGATTTATGGTTCAACGGGACGGGCTTTTTTGAGAAAACTGAAAGCTATTCGCGAGCTGTAATGCTGGGTCACAATCGATGGGTAAATCCATTCATTATTCCCTCAGACCCACAACAACAGGCCCTTAACCTGTTAAAGACTTTTCAAATTGTAAAAGCAAAGTCGCAGACGTATCCTGTATCCCCTGGCTGCAGCGCTTCACTGAAGTTACATCACATTGAGAGAAATATTAAAACCCAGGATGCCATGTTTTTTTATGGCCACAGCATAACATCAAATGGAAAATATCTGGATCTTGTGCATCATGTTATATGCATTTCCCTGTAACTCAGCCGGGCGTACAGTATGTGAAATTGTTGGAAACCTGGGCATCTCCACTAGAATTTAAAATAGGCCTGAAGTTCCAGAGGTTTGAATACAGCAGCTGCATTTGACGGACCCATATATGCATCTGCAGGTTTTGTGCGGCTAAAGGGCGATCAGCTGACCTCCATTGTGATGTAAAAATCACAAGATTGGAGATTATTCATAATCCCTTGAATGTCAAAGATTTATAGCTACGTTGGACATTTGCCTCGTCTAAATCAGTCGCGAAACCTGTGACCAAGCTCGCACCAAAGTTGCGCGTGTTACACGGAAGGCACTGTAAATCTCACACTGCAGCAAAGCTGATCACACTGACAGCGACCTCATTATTTCAAAACGGGAATCCAATTGTCCACATGCAGTCTGTGTACAAACTGGATTAGCATCCATCTATCGCCATCTCGCTAAAGGCCATGTGGTGACTCACGACTCTCTGGACAGGAGCCCGGTGCTGGTCCCCGAGCACAGGGCAGATTTCATTCTTTAAACATTTCCTCGATTTGTACTCCCGAGAACCTCTGGCACATCTCTCCACCCCCCCCCCCCCCACCCCCCGTTTCATTTTCGACGCCGAACACTGTTCGGTCCTGCGAGAGGCCTCCATTTAAAGGCTTGACGCTAGCGCCGAAAGAACATTTTATTTTCCAAAACAAAACAATGTGTTCCTGGTGCTTGACGTTCCGCTAAACATGCTCGGGTGCTGCGGCCGCTGCAAGATTTTATCTGCTGCATTAGACACTAGACTGGACTGGACAGGCTTCAAGGAACTCCTCGTTTGAGCAAGAGGACTGCACTGTTTTTGAAGCTCAATCCCTTGCCTTTAGAGGGACTTTTCGAACCAAACGCTGCAACAATCGGCCCAAGGATATGTGGGTCAAGCTAACAGTTTCAATAAAATTTAATGGTAACTGAGACATAAAAAAATGTAGTGAATACATTCTCCCGTAAGAAAATGCATACTCAATAGGCAGGGTTACTTCATCTAATAATCGGCCCATGCGCCGATTTGCAAACAGCATTACGCAACAGTTAGTTCCGACCGAGTAATTTGATTGGACGAGAGGCATTCCATGAGTGCTGATGATAGAGTACATCATCACTGGGACACGTAACAGCAAAATCACTCCACTCACAGGTGTTCTAATAAACATTAAATACACTAACTGCCGACCACAAACTTAGCGCTACATTGTTAGCCTGCGGCCTCGTGCCTATGAACGCATCACAGCCGTGATGGTATTCAGCAACAACATCACTCCCTCTCGTGTGATATTGCTTAAATATTAATAAATATACCATTTGGACAGCAATATTTTTTGGAAGAATCAGGAAAAAGTTAAGTGACCAAGTCAGACGCTTAGTGGAAGACTCAGACTCCGTAATATTACTGTGAAAACGGTCCGCAATTTGTGCAACTTGGTGACGACCGAAACAAGCAGAACAAGTTCCCCTGATGATTTTCACAGTCCCAAGGCAAATCAGTTGGTGAAGTCACAGTAACTTTATAAGTTCAAAATTGCTTTGAGAACTTGTTCAAAGGTCCAAGATCAAGTGAGCCGATAGCAGAGCAGAAATTACTCATCCTACAACAATTTCGAGAAACGCGGAGAAACTACTATAAATTTGAACAACTCCCAACATTTACAGCACCATTTCAGATGGAATAATTGAATTTTACAGAATTTATAACAGTTTGCTCGAGAACCATTCTCTCCTGTGGGCAATGTGGGAAAGTCAGACATTAAAAATATGTCGTCGACAGCACGGCTGGGGAGCCCAGCTCCTGCATATTTTAGACGTCTCTCTTCCCTCTAACATACCCGAACCAAACGACCGCCTTGTAATCGAGCCCTTGACGAGCAACAATCATTTCAATCAGGTGTGTCAGAGCAGAGAGACATCTTAACCATGGAGGGCTATGGATTACTAAGAGAACGCTTCCCAACCCCTGGTCTACAGCACGATCAAACTCCAAGCCCGAAGTCGAACAGCCACTATTTACGAACCTCATCCTACTAGATTATTCAATCTTTCACACTATGTAAATGCACCCTAAGTAATTAGATTCCCTTCATAACCAAGTAATCCGATTTTGCAGCCAGCTCATGTTGCCTCAGTTTTGATATAGAAGAAATCTTTAGATGCACTTTCATAGGATAGATGTGCAGATAACAGAAGAACCAGCTTCATAATTTTGCATATCAAACATTAGACAGAGATGAATTATGTTACTCAGGGTAATCCAATTGAAAAGGTATCTTCTCCATGCCTGAAACTCACAAGCAACTTCTCTATATAGGTGAGGCTAACAGGCGAGGAGCACTGGTCAGTGTTCACACGAACGACCAAGCGTCAGGCAATTACTCAGCACTGTAGGATGCATGGAGCGCGAGCACAATACCTTTCAACAAAAGCCGCCAAAGATGAGCTCAGTCTGGTCCAATGTGAAAACAACTCATTAATTAGCCATTAACTGCAGCAGCCAATGAAAACCGAAAATTGCGCAACCTCATAAAAGTAGCTATGGGTCTGTGAGCAAATGGAATCAACGACTCATTGCTTTTGTTCCACAGCTTCATCAAATAGCAGGACGACAAAAAAAGCTCAAAGAGTGTGATGTGTACTGGAGTCCTGAATTACAAAAAAAAGGGGACAGGACAAACAATTACACCAAGTCTGCTGGTTCCAATCATTCAGAGGACATGTAATGCTCCATGTGCTTCACATTTTTTTTAGTAGCAAGAGTGAGTAAGATGAGCCTTTTTCAGTTATTTACATTCCCATTTATGTAAGGCGAGCACTATGTAAAATTCAAATAAAACTCAAATACCTTGCTAGCTGGCAGCATGTGTAACGTAACCGGTTAATGATTTGTTTGGTTTTCTGGCTCTCAGTCACATGTGTGAAGATCAAGATAACTCATTTGCATCAAAAAAGACCAACATTTCAATCCAAGGTGAGATGTTGCACAAAGTACCTTGTGTACAAATTGCTCGACTCTGGTTTGAAGGCCCCAGACCTCAAATTTGACGCCCACCAGCTTGTACGAGCACATGATTGGCTGACTGTTCTCCCTCCACCCTTCCTTTAGGGGTCCTCGCCCTGTTTTTAAGGACCTAAAGCACTGGAGGTCCTAGAAGGGAAAAAAGACAGGTCACGCAAGGAATTTCAAAGAGAAAATAAAATCCTATTCCAGGAAAAAATTTTCCAGAGTGGATTTCTGAGAAACTTAGTGATGAAAAAAAAAGCAAATTTTGTAAAAGAGTAAATAGTGTCAAAAAGCAGCTCAAACACTACCAGTTCGGTTACACTTCAAGTGAGACATGAAATACAAAGTAGTAGCAAAACTAAAACTGAAGAGCACCACAAATTTTCAATCCCATCTCTACTAAACAAACAAATAAATAAATAAATACAAAAATAATTATCTCAAAAACAATAATTAACTGAAGTATGCTTTTACTTGTAAAAACAAATGTCTGCCCTCCCCCACCCTCCAGAAAATCCAAAATACCAAAGGCATCCTTTTAGTACCCAATCAATGCACCTACAAAGTTTGGTGAAGAAACACTGAGCAGTTCCTGAGTTATGGGCCAGAGACACTTTGGGAGGGCTGACGCAGATACCGACGGGAAGCTAGCCAAAAACAAAACGTCTCCCCCCTGAGGGAAGACATAAATATAGTTGCTACCATGATGTAAACATCTTGGAGCCTTTCTGTGGGCTCTAGAGCCGGCTGAGCGCAAGTTTGAGCAAAATGCAAATCCACTTACACACTTGTTTAACAACACTCTTACCACATTTTCATGAAATGATTGTGACAATGTGATTTATTCTTGATGGATATAGTGTCCGAATACAAAATTATTCCAAATTTATGGGCAACATTGTGTATCAATTTCATCCGTTTCTGTCCAATAAACACGTGAAACAAGTGACTCACAAACTGTTCACACAAATACTCATATCTATGGGAAATTTAGAGTATCAAATCAGCCCCAGCATGCATGTCTTTGGACGGGGGAAGTAAACGGAAGAACCCAGAATGAACCCACGTTGAGTATGGGGAGAACAAACGAAGTCAACACAGAAAAGCCCCAGGCCGGTTTCGAACCTAACCATTTCCTGCTGTGAGCGGACAGAACCATATGCTGAGTCACCGCGTGGCCCAAAATGCTTATGAAGCGCTCTGCACTTGGGGCAGTGTCTCATGCAAATTAATGCACATTTTGTATATGTATAAAACTATATTTGCATATAGTTTTAGAGTACTGGATCCAGACGGACTCAAGCAGGCATGGACAGACAGACAGACATGGCCAAAACCAACGGTCTCCTGACCTTCCCTTCGGGTAAAGCGGGACTAAAAACCAGCCTCTTTGGAATCACTGTCACCATCACGTCTTTCTCCTCTATTCTTTAATATTTGCTCTGACATATTACACCGCATACAAAAATTCTCGATTGGTTGAAGGCATTAAGGATACGATTACACACAATACTGGAAGTGCAATTAACCCTTAGAGCGCTGAAATTAATTTTCAAAAAATATAAATTAAATTATCTTGTGCTGTTGAAAACCTACCGTGTGGCAACTTGTTTAAAAGAGCTCCCCTGCGGGAGCTCTTTTAAACAAGTCACCACATGGTAGGTTTTCAGCAGCTTTTATTTTGATATCTTACATCATTGAGCAACAATAGCTGCATTTCGCGCTCTAAGGGTTATTTTTTTTTAATTCTTGCTTTAAATGGAGCATACAAGTCAAAACATGTTTAATCGAAGTCTAGAATGGCACAGCAACGGCAGATGTTTGATAAGTAAACACCATTACGGTGCAAATTACTTTCAACAAAGAAGGCAGGAAAGTAACAAGCTTTTATTTTTACCTCTGAGCTTCTGTAATGTCGTTCTGGGAAGTCATCGAAGGCGATGTCCAGGAAGCACACCTCTGTATCACAATTATTCTTCTCCATGGCAAAGATCTTTCAGAAAATAACAGAAATGCGCCACGACGCAAAGTCATTCAACACAATGCATCCTCCGCTACCCAGGTCAAACAGCTTCATCGCCACTGTGCAATTTGCCTCAATCCATAATACATTCATCTCAGAGTTTTCAAGTTCTTACTTACATTTTCATTGATCCCACAATTGTCTTCGTATTTTGTCTCTATGTGAATAGAAAACTTCGGCAAAAATGAGCACTGAGAAAAGAAATAAAGAGCGATCACCACATGAGGACTGGACTGACGAGCGGGAAAAACAGACGGGAGGAGAGACATACAGAAGGAACACAGCTCAGCGCAAACTCTGAAATTCCCCAGTTCAATAATTACGACCGACTTACATCGCCGAGTCAGACATCTCAGCAACAGACAATCAGCTTTAGTGCCAGGCTAAAAAAAAGGGGGGGTTTCAGGGCTCAACAAACCAAGGTTATAAGGGTACAGAGAACACCCATTACGCCTGCTCCAGTTTGTGTACCTAGCACATCCACGGGAAGGCTGTGCTGTCAATTTACGGAAAGATGAAAGTCTACCAGGGTAGAATGAAGCGCTACCGAGCACTAGCATGGTGAAGATGGTGCAGATATTCCCTCAGTGGAGCCGCAGAGCCCTCTAAACGTCACTCCTGAACCGTACACCTCTAGAAGCTTCTGTTGCTACGTCAGAGGCCTGCATAAACTACTGCTCAAAATTTGGAATCATGTGCCAGTGAAGCATTCAAGCATTGTATTCAATAGTAAATTCTGTGAAACAAACCAAAATGATGTTGAACAGGTTTATTCAGAGTTTTAAGTATTAGGGATCAATAAAGTTTTGAAATGATAAATTATGCCAGTAAAATCAAATGTTTGTGATTTCTGGTCAAAGTATCAATCGCGAGATTAAATCACAGCTTTGCTAATTTTAGGCATACAGGATATTAATTTTAATAAAGGCGTCATTCTTAGTGGATTTCCACGTAGACTGCAATATTGGCCATGGTCGTGTCTTTGAAGATGGGCACACGTCACAAACTTTATAATCCAGGTGCTCCCACCAATAGTTTTATTGGGTTCAAATCAGGTGACTGAACTGGCCAATCCATACTGCGTGATCTCACTTCCAGAAAGCCTGAGCAGAGAGGACTTCCTGGAAATGCAGATTTATATTTTTGGTCATTGTCCAACAATTACGCGAAGTTTCTCCCATTTAATCTAATGACAAACTTTTAAGCAGCAGCATACGTTGCCATGCATGCAAATGCATTCCCTCAGAGACATGCATATACATACTTGCAATCAGGAGGACTAGCAAAGCAGTCAAGTCTAGTTCACAAGACATGTATAAGACCATGCAGCTTTCAGAACAGATTGAGAAGGTTTTTTGGTGGATTCCACACTCAATTTTTTAATTATATACATTCAGCATTTCATAACTGTACAGGACAGGGGGTAGATGGGCAAATGTACTTCACAGTATAACTAGGCTGCGGTCAGCACTATATACAGGTGGGCACGGCTGGTCTTTAACCTACAAAAGAGGTCAAACTTGGACGCATGACCCTGACATCAAATAGGCTTCTGGAGACACCCAATATGCATAACCTGTTTAAATTTGAGGGCTGTTCCTACGATAGTTCAGCAGCTCGAGCGATAACAAGCCATGGAAAGACAAAACAGACAGACGGGTGGACAGACGGACGGACAGCGGACGAGATGACAACAGCGCCCCATTGGCTAGCAGCACCGAAGGGGGGTAGAAATTCAAAGATCAAGTGGCAAAAATAATTAATTGAAAACTTACTGTGTATTCTGGATCCATAACCCAAAATAGTGCATGAAAGGAACAGAAAGTGTTATTTTCTTAAAAAAAAGGACAAGGGACATTTCATCTCATCTCTAAATTACACAAAAGTGAATTGACAATGGGTAAATACAAGAGGAAAAATGGTTTCTTTAGTAAAAAATTAATTATGCATGAAAACGAGCAATGCTTTAGTGAAAATGCCTCAGAACGACGATTAGTAATCCTTCAAACGTTCATTTATAGCGGGGACATAAGCTTACCAGTTATTGTGTACGGATAGTAGTTCCATGCCTTTTCTGTGATGTAGAAAATACGGGGGACAACAGCACGCGCCCAGCTGGGAAGCTTACTGAAAAACAGGAGGAAAGACCATACTATAGACAAAATGTGTGCACAGCCACCAGCACAGATAACATCAAAGAAATGTCAAAATCCACTAAACATGCCATCCAATGACAAATAAAAACATTACTTATAAAGCAGAGGAGGAGCACCAAGCGTGATTGTGGCCTTAGAACGCAATATCCAAGCCCCAGAGTAATTTCCAAAGAGCTTCCCTCATTGCGGCGAAGAAATCCAATTATTTTTCGACTGATTGGGCACGAGGGCCCTTGATACCCAACAGTGAGCAAGAGTCGGGATATCGCTGTTACCCAGAATAGAATCCTGTTCAATATGAGGTTCTATAAATAGAAAGGCTGATTGATTTCCATTTTACCCCATTCAACGGAAAGGCAGGCTACTCCTGGGAGACCAAGGCATGTGTAACCAATTACCGCTGGTTAAAAGGCCACAGCATAAGAATATGAGGGAGGCAGAGCACTGATTTGATCTTAGCCGGGAATATTAAGTGGCTGATTAAAACCTACACGCAGCATTTTTCACAGGGTGGCAGCTCAAGAGAAATTTGCAGCCTGCAGGCTGCTGTACACAAGTTTACCCAACAGCCCTAAACAAGCAATAAGCTCCGAAAAGGTACTGTGTTGACAGGTTAGAGTCCACAGAAGCCAATTTTATATTTCCTCCATTTACTGAGAACCATAACTGAAGTGGGTTTACAATTCACCACACTCTAAAACAACAAGGCAATACAAAACAGAATTAGCCAAAATTAGTCATGTTTTATGCTAAATGGAAGGAAATGCATCCCCATCGCTACAGATAATTGCATTCTAAGAAACAGACATTTTACAGCCATTCATTTCAATTCACTGAAATTTCAAAAAGCAGTTTCTTTCGGTTTTTAAAAATTTCAGAGAGCATTGTATGTTTTCGCGCCCCTTGCACACGCATTTCTTCAAATGCATTTTCAAACAATTGCTGCAGCAGCAATACCCGACGGCAGGTAAATGCAAGGAATGAGTCCAACAAGTAGTAATTTACAACAAGAGTCATCAAAAGATGTTAAAAACCACAAACACAGTAGTGCCGAATTCGACGGAAATTCATTATAAATAGTGTAACGGGCCCTGTAGCTCACCTACACTTTCATCTTTTTGGACTAAATTAGATAACTGTTAGCATGACCCCGCAAGTACTGTGTGACATTCAGGAAATTACCTCTAATATGTGCATATATTCTCAAGTATAGTCATATAATATCATTGATCGCAGGTGACACTGAATGTACGGACTTCAAGAATTGTTTTAAATTGAAAAGGATCAAAATAATGATAGGTCATCTGTTGCCATATTTTTTCACATTTCTAAATGGTATCTGCATTGGTACTAAGTCTCCGCAGTTCCAGCTAATTCAGAGGAGTAGTTTTGAAGTTTTTCAAGGCAAATTATGAAATTCAGGGGCATGGTCTGATATCAGGTCAAAGTAAGTTCAAAATGCAAAGTACAGAAAAACCCAAAATAGATGTGTTGAGTCATGCTGCTTAGTATCTAAATTCCCACATACCCAGCTTCAAAGGTCAAATGACTCCAGAGAGGATGATTTTTAAAGGTATTTACCAAATTTGCCAGCAGCCATACCACTATTCAATCTGCTCCAGCTGCGTGGCTGAAGCTAAGCAGGTGTGGGCTTGGTTAGTACTTGGATGGGAGACCACCTGGGAAAACCAAGTTGCTGCTGGAAGAGGTGTTGGTGGCCATTGGGAATAATGGTATTGGGAATAATCCCCAATACCCCAGCGCAGTGACGGGGGCACTGTACTGAAGGAGACGCCGTCTTTCGGATGAGACGTTAAACCGAGGGCCTGACTCTCTGTGGTCATTAAAAATCCTATGACACTCTTCGACAGGAGTAGGGAGTTCCCCCGTGTCTTGGCTAAAGTCCCAACCTGGCTCTTTCAACCTGCCACCTAATCATCCCCTAATCTAATTGGCTGTGTAAATTGCCCTCTCCCTCCCCACCTCAACCTCCAGGGCTCCCTTGAAAAAGAGATTTCAATCTCAACGGGACTTCCCTGGTTAAATAAGGGTTAAATAAATAAATAAATAAAAAATTTGGGGACAAATTTGATGTCAGCGGCATAATCAAGGTCAAAAGGTAATGTACAAAAAGACCCATAACATCGGAGTTAATTTTAGAAGATAAAAGCAAAAAAAAAAAAACAGCATTATAATACGGCTGCCCTGACGGCCATATTGGAAATGGGATTGCAAAATTTTTTTTCTAACTTAGGTGTATATCATTGGCTGGAAAGTCTCCAAAGTTTCAGATTCATCAGCCAAACAGTTTCAGATAAGATTAAATTTATGGATGACGACGAGTGACGACGGACAACCAAGCCGCAACATAAGACCACCAGACCAGTGGTCCAGGAGAGCTAATAAAAATACACTGTTGCCCATAAAGTTGGAATAACTCTGTATTCAGACATTTCATCTATCAAGAAAGAATCACACTGTCACAATTTCATAAAGAGGCAAAAAATATTTTACTCCAACTTTAGGAGCAACAGTATTTATTGCGAACCACGACTGAAACAGGATGTGCCGACAGCACCCACCCGTAGTTCTGCTACCTTCAGTCCTCTGTTGCAGAAAACACCAGCTTAAGGTTTATGATTAAAACATAAAAGATGCTGGGTATTCATGGAGGGCTCATCAACCTTACCTACACTAAATCTAACACGGCAGCTTCAAATCCTCTGCCACCACCTAATTGAACCTCGCTTGTAAAGGTCAACTGCCATCCCTCCCTTCTGAATTCTCTGTCAACAGTGATGAATGACAAAGGGGCTCTGCACACATCTCATCTCATTTTTATATGCAAGTGAAACAGAGAAATGAAATTAATTAGCCTGATCATACTCGAGTAAAAAATTTGACCTGGATTGATTTTCTTTTGAATAAATTCTATGGGCATTGACCATTTTGATGCAGATAGTTCTCATAGAAATGTGATTACTTCATAAGAAACATTAAAACATGCAAATGTACATAAAACTATGAAAATTCATGAAATCTAAATTTTTTGAGAAACAATATGGCTACATGCATGACCCCTAAGCAAATAACGATTTTATTTGAACATCTGATCAAGGCTAATAGTAGCTTTTTAGTATAGGCTCCAGTACGCTACATTTTTAAATGTACTTTAGGAAAAGGCGATTTGCCAATTAACAAGCATTAAGTCTTCCCAAAATGCACAACCTCTGCTCATAACTGCAGAAGAGTAGAGTACTAGTCATCTTGGGGCTTTTTTCCATGCACGACTATCAAGGACAGCCAAGAGAGCAGGCACAGTGGCTGTGAATGATGCCACTTAGAGATTCAGTTCTCCATATATGGAAAGGACGTAAAAAGCAATCTGTGTGAGATTCCTGAGAGAATTTAAAAATAGAAACGCGATATACAAGGACACAACATCAGGTCCTCAGGTAGGAAAAAAAAAAAAAATCAGTCCATTAAAAAAAAAAAAAAAAAAAAAAAAAAAAAAAAAAAGAAAATGGCAAGGGCTCCACACAGGAGGGGACCCCTTTCAAGGTGAATGATCAATTATAGTACAGTGCATGCCCTTAAGAGTCGTACCACCTTTTTGTCATTTCCGACAGAACGATGAACAAAGACACACAGAATTCCACACGGAAAAGACTAAGTGAAAACAATATCTGTGCTCAGAAATCAAATCGGCCTCTATTCCAAAATCTTGTTGTCTGAACTGCGGAGGGCAGTCTAAAAGTACAACCCCCAAAATATTAATGATTTTGAAAATTTCTGCATGAAGGAATGGTCAAAAATCCCACAAACTGTCTTCCAAAACCTTAGGGGAAAAAAAGGCAGCCTTGGGGAGGAAAAAAAAAACCTCAGGAAAAAAGACTGACAGCCATCTTTGCCAGGGGTGTGTGCAAGAAATAGTAAACCAGCCGTGTCAATTATTTTAAGAGCCAGTTTTTATAAGAGTCAGGCAGGCGGTGATTCATGACCCCTTCGGATTTGTCCAACTTTTTTTTATTGATAGATGTATGTTAGAAACAAACAAAAATCACATTTTCTATCCTTAATAGGGACTGCTTTTTTTTTTTTTTTAGGGGTCCTGGAATATTGGGGTCAAAATCAGCCAAAATGGCAAAATCACCAAAATTAGGTTTTTGAATGCTTGTATTTCTGTGCGCCCTGAGTGAGCCAAATCGATTTTCATTTGTACAAGTCTATCGGGTATGGACGCTCCAAAAATGTGAAAATTTTGGCGGTTGACTTAGGGCGCAGCCCATAGGTGGCGCTGCAAATCACTACTTTTTGTAATTATGCACACTTTCCCAGGGGTTGTATGGCTTGCGCCCTAAGTCAGCCAAGGTATTTTAAGCATGTCATTATAGGTTAGGACCTTTTACTTGATTTGGATGAAAATTACGGCGGCTGACTTGAGGCGCACAAGTATAGGGGGCGCTTTTTGCCGCTGAAAGGTGAAATTACCACATTTGCACATTGCGATTTCTCCATGCTCCCCAAGTCAAAAGTGATGAAATATGGCTCAAGTTGACACTCAGCATCTCTAGTGTCAGTGGTAAAGAGAGTTTTGTGGCTGGTTTCGGTACTAACCCTTTTTGCACTGTTTTTCTTGGGCCACTTCACGAAAAAGCCGAATATGATAAACTGGGAACTTTTTCCGATATTCATGAAACTTGCAGAATTTGCTACCTTAACTGGGAGAAAGGTGTTCTGTAAGTTTTAGTGCAGTGTGGCAAGCCACTTTGTTTATAGGCCGCTACTTGGTGGCAAAATTGGAACTAAACTGGAAAAAGCAGCACTTTCAAATAACCTTATATCTCATAAATAGAGTAAAGGAAGCAAATCCTGCAAGTTTCATGAAAATCGGAGAAAGTTCACAGTTTACCATATTTAGCTTTTTTGTGAAGTGGCCAAACAAAAATGGTGCAAAAAGGGTCAATACCGAAACCAGCCATGGAACTCTCTTTACCACTGACACTAGAGATGCTGAGTGACAACGTGAGCCATATTTCATTAATTTTGACTTAGGGCGCATGGAGAAATCGCTGTGCGAAAATGTGGCGATTTCACCTTTCGGCGGCAAAAAGTGCCCCCTATACTTGTGCGCCCTAAGTCAGCCGCCGTATTAAGGATAGAAAATGTGATTTTTGTTTGTTTCTAACATATATCCATCAATAAAAAATTTCGGACAAATCCGAAGGGGTCATGAATCACCCTCTAATAGAAATCTGCCTGACTCTTATAAAAACTGGCTCTTAACACCTATGGTTTTATATATTGAAAGAAATCGCACAATGAAGAACAACTCCACATTGAAACAAGAGATCAAATTTATTAAAATTATAGTTTTTCGTTACATCTGAACTATGCGCATGGATTCTTAACGACATAATTTATTATATGCGATTCATTTTCATTTTCAGCTGATGGTGCTAGGAATTCTTAACCTTGCCGTGGATTTGACATACCATTTCATTCACTTTTTCCTACATATCGTTAGCCTCATAGCATAATTGCCCAAGTCATTTTTTGGCTTACTGTTGCAATATCAAAAAAAAACACCAATGTGCTAGCTAAAAATGGTGTTTTTTCTTGTTTTCCGAAAACGTTCAAATATGACTGAGGCAACTATGCTATTAGGCTAACGATATGAAAACTTCACGGCCTGAAGGATGGACAGACGGCACCATACTGTAATTCGTCCATCACTGCTGGTGATAGGCTTCTAATAAAAAGAGGAAAACTTACACACAGCGTTATTATCTCTGGTAATACATACTTTTCCTGACATCTTGAACACATCTCCTTTCATGTGGTCTATTACAAGCAATTAGGTTTAGCAATGCCTCTAATACGACCAATCTCAGACGGACACATCAATGCGTTTCTCAGAAAATGGAGAGGAATTTGGACCCTTCAGAGAGTCAGCATTGCGGCCGTCTAATGCATGAGCAAATTGCCCACAGCCCCCTTGTCACTTAGTTTCTCTCTCGCGGCAGAGTGACCGGCAATAGCCAGCTCATTAAAAATGCACTTCATTATACAGGCTTGTGGGGAAAGGGAAAGTAAAAATAGATTTTGTTGGGAGATTTGGTCCTCTAGTATGAACAGCTCAAAAAAAAAAAAAAAAAAAAAAAGGAAAAATATTGACACACAAGTTCATGCCAGAAAAGGTTGCTTGGCAACAAGAGCTGCACAGAATACATTCTTCTACTGAAGAAGAGATGCATTTATATCAAGAAAACAGCAGGAAGAATGAGTAGGTGGGAACGCAACTTCCTCCAACTTCCAACTGGATGTGATCAGACGGTTCAAGCAAGTTTATTTTTAGGCACCAACTTGGTGCTCAAACTTCGCAAATGAGGACCAATCTCATTTCCCTAAACTACACAGAAAATGGTAAAAAGCTGTCCCTCGTTTTCACTGTGAATTGCTCACCCATTCAAAACTGAACGTAGCTCAGTATAAGCTGTGAGGCAGCATGACGACATTAATCAAACTACTGACCACAGCCTAATAAATGGACTAAACACCCAGCAGCAATGATCAATGAGTCTATTTTGTGCTGTTTTTTCGTACAGAACAAAAAATCCAAATCCAGTGACACAAAATAATTGCTAATAATTTCTTTGATTTTATTCTTCATAGAAATGATTAATTCAACCAAATGCGGTCACAGATTAACAAGCAGAAAGAAGCAAGGATGTCCCGAAAGCAGGTGATAATGTGATACACCATCAGGAATACCTGGAGAGATGAACCCTCTTCTCTGTGAACTGGCCTTCTCCATGCACCGGGTCCACGTGGGGCTCGTTACACACCACCTCCACGCCTTCCCCCTTGTCGCTCTCCTGGTGGCTGTGCTTGCTGATGGTGTACAGCTGTCCTATCCGATACTGGAGGGGGGAGAGGTGTACAACCAGACGCATAGATTAACACTTGACGGATGTTAAAGTATGCTTAACAGCAGCACTTGCTAACACAGTCCAGGCCTAGCCATATACACATTATCCTGTAGGCTGGTAATGTGGAGGTGGCACATACGGAAAGCCAAGGG
Source organism: Gymnothorax javanicus (assembly GCA_029692085.1). Classification (NCBI taxonomy): domain Eukaryota; kingdom Metazoa; phylum Chordata; class Actinopteri; order Anguilliformes; family Muraenidae; genus Gymnothorax; species Gymnothorax javanicus. Next base: position 10,949,017 of record CM056211.1, read on the forward strand.
ATTTGCGATATAATGCAAGCCAAGCTGAGGCGTACAAAGCCAAGATGCCCACAACAAATCCAATAAAACATGGTTTCTGGGCAGTGGCTCTAAACAGTAGATACACTAGAATGCATGCATTCCATGGACAATATTATAAATATATGCAAGTGTTGCCACTAAACGTGGCCATGTCCCCCGCCAGGTCACGGAAATTGACTGGGGTCGGCATATCACACTAATACACATTGAAGCCAAAGGAGAATGAAATCGGTCAAACCATTCTTGAGATATCGCGTTCACAACAAACGGGACGTGACGGGCGGACGGAGCTGAATACGTCCCCCGCTCTGCTCGCTACCGCGGCCGTGGGGGACAATAAACCCTTTCCCTTCAGAGACCCACTTCAGCGAGTCCAAAAAATAAAACTTCCTCTGATTTTGGGCAACGGAAATATTTTTAAAGCTGGACTATTCAGGATCTGAAATACATATAGTTATGACTTCTTGAAACTTAAACCAGAAGTGCTCGCCTTGTCCTCACTTGTTTACGAGGAATTAAGTTTCTTGGGAAAACTCAGGTGGAAAAGGCTTTAAGCCCAACTCCAGCCAGTGTTACTTCCTGTTTTTAGTTAATGTTCTTGCTCAAACAATGAATGGGGGTGGGGTTATTAGTGGAACATGATCCATTACCTTGGGAACCAGATTGCCGTTCCAACTTGTGCCACACAGTTGCCTCTTCGCGTCTGAGTGGGATACCGATAAACCTTGTTTCTAACTTGCAAACTTGTTTGTCAGCTAAATGTGCATCTCACCATAAGTGCAGCATAGTAGCCTTGGTTGTATCTCCCAGTGTAGGTGTGTCTGTTGGTTGCACGTATCAAAATACATTTAGCCAATGGCTCGCTTTTTGGGAAACATCGCCTCTACGAATTCTCAACCTGCAGAGCTAACACAGCGCACTGGTGAGGGGTTGGACTGATGGAGAATTATAGGCTAAAATATGTGAAATTAGCATGTACCTCAGTCTCAATTTCTTATTCTGATACCAAATCGGAAAATAAAATGGCTTTTTTTTTCGGTTTTCTATTCTGAGACAAAAATCAGCTGCATCCACCCTGTTAGCTAGTGCAACGTTAATCCACTGTGTTAATTCGCCCATTCATAATACAGACTGATGTGACTGTGAAAATAAAAACAATAAACTAAAGTGGAGGAAACTAAAAAATAAAATGAAGACCCCGTCTACAGCAAATATGTTAGACTGGAACCAAGTCAGCAAGTTAGCTAAATTGACCTACACAGAAAGACATTAGTAACACAAGATAACAAAGTTGATTGACTAGCTAGCTCACGAAGATGTTCGTCGGTTTATTGCTCAGACGCAGAGAGGCATGATAGCATGCACGCATGCTAGTAGAATGATGTATGACTTGAACCTACTATTATTGTCATATGTCATCAGATCATCTTAGCCATGGCTTAAATTTTCTACCTTTGAGTTAAAAGTAAATTAAGTTACCTGTCAAAAAATACTTGGTGAAATATGTGGCGAATCAACACTGACCAGAAATGACTACGAAAAACACAAAATATCTAAAAAATACCAAAATATACTGGAGGGGAGCTTTAAGAAGTAAATTCTAAATTTATTTACAATGGGGCAACTATAATAACGCAACAAATAGGGATGCCCACATCGACCAGCCACTGATCATTACTGACCACCATTCAGTAAAAATATGCAATCTGGAGATCAGGAAATATGTTTTTTAGTCGCCGATCGCAAAAACTGACCGGTGATGCAAAAGCAAATTCTCAGCTGAACTGGAGTCACTGTGGCATGTTAATGAACCTAGAGGAGCACTTCACCCCCAAATGATTTGTACATCAATTTGCCTACTCACGCCATGTTACCTTGTTGCCTGAAGATTTTTTTACCTGGCATACCAATGCCTCCACATGAATGTAGCATAAATCCAAAACACACAATCCAGACCTTCTCAAATTCCACTGATGTCTGCATGGTATACCACATGATGACAAATAACCTTCATTTGAAAAGAATCCATAAAGAATTCTACAACCATTTGCATGTGTAAAGTTGATATCAGAAGGGGGAATAATGGCTGGTAAAAACATCATAGAAATGTAAACAAGAGCAACGTGAGGTGAATACGCCCTCGAAACTACTGTTGAAGAACCTGGAGAGATTGAACGCATTATTTCGAGAGAGAGCATTTCAGGAAGCATTGACAGCATCCTCTCTTCTTTGGGGACAGACACTTTGCTAGATGAAAAATCACAGCACATATAATTTGAAAGTAACCTTCCTGTTCTCTCCCCCAACATGCAGAGAAATTCGAATTTGACAAAGGACGTACAAATTCAACTTGGCTGTCATGACGGCCATTGCTGAAAATCGCACTGCACCCATTTTGGAGAGGAACTTTCCTCCACCTACTCCCAACACACAAAACAAATTAGAATTTGATCAAATCATCCATTCTTCATAAAAGTGACGAAAACCATATTAAAAATGGCCACCATGACAGTCACATTGACAATTCCAGAGCACCTGCTTTCAAAAGGAACCTTCCTCTACCGATCTCCAAGAGACACACCAAATTCGAATTTTTTTTTTTTTTTTTTTTAATTTGGCATCTCCAATCCCACCCGAATCTGGAATGTCCAACTGGGGAACTATGTACAAGGCTTTTTCGCATATCCGGCCCCATATTGCCAACTCAGAAGAGTGAAACAGCTTGCGGCTCTCCTCTGAAGCACGCGCCCGTCGCCACCGCTTCTTACACGCTCATTGGTCGAAACCTCGCAAGCTCAGAACGAGGGCGGAGGATACCCGAACATGAACGAGCTTAGAATCTTCCTAACGAGCCCCCATCTGGCCAACAGGCGGCGCCTGAGAACTTATTATTTACAATACCCTATCCCGGCAGACCCTTCCCAATTTGCATCCCTGTAGTGCATTGGCCAATTGCGTGCTACTCTGAAAAGAGCTGCCGACCACTGCCGGTTGGTACGAGGCGGGGATCAAACCCGCGCCGTGATAGTCACTTCTGCATCGCAACGCGATGCTTTACCGAGTGAGCTATCCGGCAGCTCTACCAAATTCGAATTTGATCGGATCACACGTTCTTCTCGAATTTGATGAAAACCAAGGTCAAGATGGCTGCCACGTTGGCCATCTTGAAAATGAAGCGCGCCAATTTTATGAAGGAACCTTCCTCTGCCCACCACCTATGCATACAGCTAATCTGAATCTGACTGGATCGCCCACTCGCCTTCAAATCAAGAGATATCCATACCCAAAATTGCTGCTGTGGCAGCCATATTAAATATTGCAGCAAGACCATTTTCGAACGAAACCTTCCTCTACCCACCAACGCACACAGCAAATCTGCATCTGACAGTATAATCTGTTCTCCTGAAAATCGACAGAAATCAAATTCAGTACAGTTGCCATGGCGGCCACAATGAAAATGGAAGAGCGTCAATTCATGAAAGGCACCTTCCTCTACCCACCACCGACGCACACAGAAAATTTGATTTAGATCAGATCACCCAAGAAACCACAAAGTGTTGAAGGCCTGGGTCTATAGCGTTTCAGAGTTTCCTCCAGGATTTTTTGAAACTGTAGCGGAGGGCTTCAGTGTCGGGTCAAAACTCAGCATTATCAGGTGTGGCCAGTTTTCATTAATCAGCACGTAGGTGATGTAATAATTGAAGTCTATGTGCACGAAGATTTATCAGTTTTGCGTGCCTGACGGTGGATTTCACATATAATATGAAAACCGATTATGACTTCGGAATTGGTATTAAATAATCATGAAGATACAACTAGGTAGAGCAGGATGTGCTCATAGCAAACACAGAAGTTAACATCGTAGTTTATCGTTTTGCAAAGTGAACAAAATATTTTTTCTCTAATCTTTGCACACATAAGAAGAAAGCAGCGCGTTTTACTCCCGATGGCCAATTTTTATCATTTTAACTTAACAAGGAGAACTGGCGACACCTGATTGTCCTCAGGATTTTTGGAGTTTATGTAAAGTCATTTTACATAGGCGTGGCGGCTTTTATTTGAATCACATGTAGCGGAAACCCTGCGTTTACAAGGCTGATACTGGAAAGGAGAATAACTCCTGCTAAAAACATCAGAATTCTCAAAAATCCACATGCGCACCTTCACCCATGATTGATTCTGTGACTTCAATCTGGAAAAAATCCGCAAAGAACTCAAGGATAAGTTGTGCTTATAAGAAAACTTCAAGGACAAAAAAAACACAGGCAAACAGACGGACGGACAGCACCATACTATTAAAAGCCTCTTCATTACTCATGATGGGTACAAAAAAAAGAAATTAAAATTGAAATATCTCCCATGAGCATAATTACATGGGTGTTACATCATTTTATGCAAACATTTTTAAACTGATCATGATCAGCTTATTTTTAGGCCTCAAAGCATTTTGCCCCCACAGGACCATGCCAGCCAATGTGCAATAGATGGGACACCGAGCAATCATGACTCATTTTAAGGAGCATTTTATTAGGCCTATATCCTTTATTACCTCCTAAAATTGAGTTTTGGGGGATATTATGAATTCGCTTTGGATGCCGTCACTACAGCAGATCTTTTTGTTAGCCCGAGACGACAGCAGTTCTTGTGGGAATCACATGACTCTGGCATTGACTTCTAGTATTCATTCCTGGTGCATTGAGAATATACCCAATTGTTTTGGGTGACCGCAAGACTGTCCTTGTGCTGCCACTACCAGGTCAATCTTTACATTTCCAAATGCAATAGCTCAAGGGCCATCCCATGCCTTATCACTTGAGGACACTAGGTTGTGACACCCATCATCTCAGATACAGCTGACTCCATCAGCTGGTGAACACTGATGAAAGTGTTCTTTAAACATTCTTTTTCTAAGTAAGTTAATTGGTTTCATAAACAGTGCTGTGACAAAGTATTTGCCCTCGACCCAATTTCTTCTCATTTTGATATTTGAAACATTCAAGAGCATCAAACTCATTTTAATTCAAGACAAAGGGAACACGCGCAAACACAAAATGCAGCTTATAAATGATCGTCTCACTCATTGAAGGTAGACTGTTGAACTATTATCACTCTTGTGAAAAAAACTGTTTCCCCCGTAAACTGATCAACTTGTTGTGCCACACTTCACGGCAATTACTGCAATCAAATATTTGCGGTTATTGTCAATGCGTCTTTTACATTACAATGGAGGAATTTTGACCCATTCTTCTTTGCAGACTTGCTTCAATTCAACCACAATGGACAGTTTTTTGAGCATGAACTGCCCGTTTAAGACAATGCCACAACAACTCAATCAGATTCGAGTGAAGACTGTCGAGGCCACTCCAAAACCTTTATTTTGATCCTTTTGAGCCATTCAGGAGGGGACTTGCTAGTCCGTTTCGGATCACTGTCCTGCTGCATAACCCAACTGCACTTGAGCTTAAGATCATAAACTGATGGCTGAACTTTTTTCTGAAGAATTTTTCGGTGGGGAGCAGAATTCACGTTTCCATCAATTACAGCAGAGCAGCCGAAGACCATCACACCACGGCCATTGTTTGAATGTTGGTGTGATATTCTTATCGAGGAATGCCGTGTTAGCTGAATGCCGAATGTATTCGGGCCCATGTCTTCACTTTTGACTCAGAAGTCCACAAAATTTTAATCTAAAATTATTGGGAGGTCAAGATGATTTTGGCAAATGTAACACCCTTTGTGTTCTCTTTGGTCAGCATTGGTTTTCTCCTTGCAGCTCTTCCATGAATGCCATATTTGCCCATTCTCTTTTTCTATTGCGTACTCGAGAGCACTGACTTGAATTAACTGAGGCAAATGAGGCTTGCAGTTCTTTAGATCTTAGTCTGGGTTCTGTAGACACCTGGATGAGTTGCTGATGTATCTTGGAGGAATCTCAGTAGGCTGGGCACTCCTGGGAAAGTTGTCCACTGGGCCAGGTCACGCAGCAACAGAGCTACAAAATTGGTGTATTTTGTATCATGGCTCCAAAACTAAGTCAGATAGAGTTACAATTTAAATGGCTCCGTGTAGGTCTTCCTTAGAACTTCAAACAACAAAATAGCCAATTTTGTTCATCTGATTTATTTTGGGTGAAAACGGCAAAAAACTGGTCAGTAACGGAATTACAAATTTGTAACTCCGCTACCGCGTGACCTGGCCCGACTGTTCCAAGTTTTCTCCATTTGTAGATAATGCCTCTCACTGTGGTTTGCTGGAGTCCCAAAAACTTAGAAATGGCTTTTTCCCCCAAATGAGGAAGTTGGGGCTTACATTTTCAGGATATCAATCACAGGGTAGAATGCAGTATAATTAATTAGTTTCAACCTGGATGCTTGCACTATTGACCCCTGACATTCAATCAAAATACTATGTAAAACATTTTGTATCAATCAGCTGCCTCTTGTTCAAATTCATTGTCCTTCTGCAGAAATCTGCTATTAATATAGCATGCGCCAAGAACAAAAACCGCATTCAATCAGCCACAATGGACTAAATCTTCAAATTAGCATCAGACTGTGTTAAGACTGTGAAACTCGGTTACACCGCGGAATCCATTAGCGCGACGTGCATTTAATAATACACAAATTGCCTGCCACATATCTCATTCATCAAACTGATGAAGTGCGCTCCTCTAAATGGATTTTTCCAGGGAAGTATACACACTGGCAAGCCATTTAACACCCTGCATTGTGTGCCCTGCAGGAATTTACTTGGCAAACTGCCGCATAAATAGGGAAGTGTACAAAGATTCAAGAGCCAATGTTCGGGTCAATACATCCAATAAATAGTAGGTCATAATGAGTCACTCAGGTAGCAAACATTGTAGGCTCATGCAAACACAGGGCTGAACCTAAGCAGAGGGCAATCATCCTCGAAGCATTTTTTCCCCAAGTGACTCTGCAGTTAAGATACTACTATACAAAAGAAAAAAGAAAAAAAAAAACAGTTGCTTCCTGGACAAAATGCACTGTGAGGAGAGAGGGTTGCGATCGCCAGGCTCCTTAATAATCGCCCGACACAAAGCTAACAAAGAAACCCGCAAACATGCGCACCGCATTCCTTCCCCACAGCGGGCCAGTAACACTCCATCCTGCATCTGTCTCCTACCTACCCAGCCCCTTACGTCACACTGATGTCAAAGGTGGGCTAAAAATAGCAGTGGTGTAGCATCAGCTAATGATCCTCCATCAGTGGGGGCAGTAACGTGGAGAGGTGGGGATCCGGCATTTTATTATGCATCGGGCAGATATCCTCGACATGAAATGATCTCGCCTCGCGCCGTAAAAATCGTAAAATGCAAATCTGAGTGGTCTGATTTGCATTTATGTGCCATCACCTAACTACATCAATTAAACATGGCTGGAAACAAAGTGGAGGGCGATTTAGTATTGTCAATATAACAGTGCACAAAATACAATAAAATAAATAGGACAGAGACCTTTTCTCTTTTTCCTCTGTAGCAGAAGATTTGCCTTTAAAAGTGCACTACAAATTAAAAATATTTTAATATTCGTTCTTTTCCATTGTTTTGGTTCTGGTAAGAAGACTGTTCCATTCAATTGCAGCATCCATTACATCCATTTAAGATGTACCATTTTTTTCTTCATAGTTTCAAAAGCCTGAAATAAGTATTTAGTAAGCAGTCTCAATACATTTGCATTTGATGACTGAAAGAAGTCCTGTTCTGCAAGCTGCTGATACCACCAGTCTTTGCTTTTCTACTAGTTCCTGTTTGTGTCTTGCGCATTTCAGCCAAACAAACATGGGTAAATATTTTCATTCCACTAGCGTGAGTGATACGAGCTAACCTCACCTTTCTTTACACTTATTCTGTTCACACAACAGCATCTTTTCCTTTATTTAACCGAGCAGCAGTGATAGAAGTCGACCTGCAAACACCAGTCATCCACTCCTGGCAATGTGCAAAACATATTGTTGAGTTTCTATATGAAGCCACCGATTCAGTCAAGAGTTCTTGTTATGTTATTGACTGATTCAGAGGTTACTTTCAGTCAAGATATGAGGAGTGATATCTTCATGTTAGACACTGAAATACCTACACTGGGTAAAAACGTATTGGGTAATAAAGATTACTGGATAAGAATTATGAGTGGATGCCAGCAGTAATATCTGGCAGGCTATGAGTAGCAATGGGTAAAGTATCCAATTATTAGATACGCTAACAGAGCAGTGGTAAAAGACAGAAGGGAGGAAAACAAAGTACAGCAACCACAGCTTGTTAAAGAGCTCAGGTTTCCAGATGCAAAGTATCAACAAAGTATCTCAAACAAACTGAGAATGGGGTCAACAAACACATTTAAAAATTACTTGAAATTTACAAAAATGCCACCTAATTTCTGTCCTTGCTACAGGTCACCAGGTTTCCAAACCAAGTTATAATAAAAAGTCGCTGAAATGTCCAGGATTTATTTTGTGACCTCCTTGATGAATTGCTGATGCGTTCTTGGAGGAATTTTGGTTGGCTGGCCACTCTTGGGAAGGTTCACCACTTTTAACATATAGGGCCAGGTCAGGCTAGATAGCTTTTTTTCCCTCCAATAAATAAAATAATTTAAAAACTGCATTTTGTGATTACTCCAGTTATCTCTAGCCCCTTTCTCACTTGGTTTTCTTTAGCCCCATATTATCCTTAGCCCCGTACTATCCTTAACCCATTTTCTCACTTGCATTTTTAGTACCGTACTATCGACGAAACAAGGGCTAAGAAAAATCGTTCTTGTTCTCACTTGCTATCGTTAACCCCGGACTATCGAGGCTTCGTGAATCCAATTTCACAGTAGGGCTGCTCGATTAATCGAATCGCGATTATTTTAAGCGCAATAAAAGTAACTGCCACTATGAGGCAGGCAGACAAGCTTGCTTATTATCTTTTCTATGACACATGCCTAATGCGGTCATTTGAAATGCTTCCGGGAAGAAAACTGATTTGAAGTCTGCTAATTACCAGCGAGGTTGGACCGCCTTTATCGCTTTGGCATTATTAGCTTACCTTAAATCAATTCCCGTGTAGCCTACTTTGCCTAACTTGCAATCAAGCCATTTATTCAGCCAACTGACCAATCAAAACCAAAATGTGGCCTATAATGATTAAGAAGAGATAATGAGAAGCAGACAGACCTAACCAGGCTACCGTGTTATATTGAAAGAATGTTAAAAATCTGAATTAACAGCAGACCTCTGAATTCAACCTCTCGTATAATTTTTAAATATTAAAAAGATTTCTTAAAAATCATTTTAAGATGGTCCTGGTTTTTAAGCGTTTCAAAACAAACGCAAAGTGGAAAACATTTTGTGAAGCATATCAAACGTGAAGTGAGAGAATGATTGTCGCATCAATAGATAAATTCAGCGAAGACTTGGCAAACAAATTCATGTAAATTACGTGCTGAACAACACAAAGTAAAGGTCTGCAAAGTCATCATCCACTACCCGACAATTGCTGTCACCACCTTCCCAATTATCTCTGCTCAATTTGCAATCAAACAGTTGATTCGCTCAATTAGGCTTCACAAAATGTTCTCCACTTCACTTAGCCTATACGCAGTGGCGGTGGTGGACAGAGAACAAGGAGAGCAATAAACATGTCCTCAAACTGCTTATTAGTCTTGATCTGTTTTCAGTCAATTTCCCTGGTAAAAGACACTAACTCTCCTCTCTCAGGTGTAGCTAACTGTCTTCGTTAAGACAAAATCAAACGCATCAGTTGAACGCAAAAAAGAGTGCATGACAATCTTTTTCAATTAAACAATCATTACGCACAGGTTTGACGACTTGCTTAGGATGTGACAAAATTTAACGCAGATAATCCACAGTGGTTTTTTCGTGAAGAGTTGCCTATGAAGGCATGTGAATTAAACATTTTATAGAATTTATTATTCACTCGCCTAAACATTTCATCATAAGGTAAACTAACATGTTGACCAAGAACAATGATTGAAATCGGGTCACTAATCTCATCCGTTTCAAAGGATGTTTTCCGTCCCCTCGGTTTTCCGTCCACTGCCCGCCACTGTTTTTAAGCGCTTAAAACCAAGGCCATCTTAAAATAATTTCATTAAGAAATATCTTTATAATAAATACAAAATTCCCTGATGAGAGGTGGAATTCAGAGGTCTGCTATTTATTCAGATTATTGACATTCTTTCAATCTAACATGGCAGCCTGGTTAAGTCTCTCTGCTTCTCATTATCTCTTTTTAATCATTATAGGCCGCATTTTGGTTTTGATTAGTCAGTTGGCTGAATAAATGGCTAGATTGCAAGTTAGGCAAAGTAGGCTACACGGGAATTGATTTAAGGTAAGCTAATTATGCCAAAGCGATAAAGGCGGTCCAACCTCGCTGGTAATTAGCAGACTTCAAATCAGTTTTCTTCCCGGAAGCATTTCAAATGACCGCATAAGGTACGTGCAATAGAAAAGGCAAGAAGCAACCTCGTCTGCCTGCCTCATAGTGGCAGTTACTTTTATTAAAATAATCGCGATTCGATTAATTGAGCAGCCCTATTTCACAGTCTTCCCAATTGCTCGTTTTGCCGGCCATAGTCAAATTTTATACAAATGAGTTGATGACAGTCCAAACGAAGTACAGGTAGCTAACTACATATTGCGTGTTATGTGTGGTGCGTTCGATACAAATAACCCGCCGTACACGTGGGTAGGTGCACATGTACGGTCAATGTAACAAAGTTTCTTTTTGTCACGCATACAAAACACGTGTGTCCAAGCAAGCCGTCAATCACAGCACCGTTTCAACATAGACACAAAACGTCATGCATTTTGATCTTATTTCACCCGTTTTATCACTCTTTCAAACTCAATCATAGAATAAAAACAAATATTACAAAGGTCTTTTCAGCCATCTACCAATAATTTAAGGCTTAATATCACAGAGATGCCAAGTCTCACGCATTCGGGGTAGGTCTCAGGCATTTTTTAGGCTTATTCACCGTAGTCCGCAATTATTCATTGAACGCTTAATGAGATTCTCACGCGGAATTAAAATCCTTGTGCATTGAAGTTTCAGTTTCACTTGGGTAAAGGTGGACCTCACCACAAGTAACATGGAAAGCAATTATGACTCCGGACTTCTCGTGCTTCTCTTTACTCAGGGATTGGAAACAATGCATGTGTTTCGTGATCGTTTAAATTGTTTTAATGAAATAAGACCATTTGAAACGTCTTTATGCAATCCCTCTGCTTTCAATCCCTCAGTAAAGACAAGCCTGAGAATTCCAGAGTCATAATCTATTTCCGTGTCACTAGTGGGTAAATCCACCGTAATGCACGTGAAACTGATTAACTTAATGTAAAATGACTTAAATTCCGCGAGTGAGCGGCTCCCCGGTGGCTCATCGGTCTAAGCGCGCGTACCATATAGACTGCGTCCTTCCCGCAGCGACCTAGGTTCGATTCCACCTCCGGTCATTTGCTGCATGTCTTATCCCATTCTTCTCCCCAAGTTTCCTGTCTCTCTACACTGTACAACTGTCAAATAAAGGAAAAAGTTCCCAAAAAATAATCTTTAAAAAAAAAAAAAAAAAATTCTGCGAGTGAATTTCTTCAGTGCGCGCCGATTGAATAATTGCTGACTACGGCACAGGAACATGAATGCCACTAAGAGGAGAGACTCACACCTAATGCATGAGACTTGGCATCGCTGATATCAATTCAATAAATATTTATTTCCATCGAAGAAGTCTGCTACTTCCGCTCGCAATGACCATACACCAGAGCGGGTTTGTTTACAAGATACCGCTTGATGTCTTCACGATCACGTTGTGGAATTGAACATTCATGGATGTCTTGCCTCGGATTGGTTGCAGCGCAACCTGTTTTCGTCGGCTTCCTTAGCCCTGGACTTTATGTTTCTGTTCTCACTGGCCTTCTTAGCACCGCGATTTGGTGCTTAGCACCGTAATTGCGGCGCTAACCCTACCAATTTGTGGTGCTAGATACTCCCGTCCTATCGGTGGGGCTAGCCCACTTTCCAAAAACCCAGTGCGAACAGAAGTGGTGCGAAGCTTAACCCTGGGAAATTGGTGGGGCTAAAGGGGGGCCTTAGCCCCACCAATTGCTGGGGGTAAGCAAATTTTTGCCAGTGAGAAAAGGCCTTCTGTCAGATAGATATTACAATCTGAAGATCTGAAACATTTAAGTCTGACAAATATGCAAAGATAGAAGAAATCTGGAAGGGGGAAATTACTTTTTCACAGCACTGTATACGTAAAGGACTAATAAATTATTTATCAAGCAGTTTTTAAGTAAATTTTGCTCAAACAAAAAAACTCAGTTGATATAGTGACCTGCACACTAACTGGGCATCTGTCATGTTAAAATGTATAAAAATTCAATTTGGTTCACCCCTCTTCGCTTCACTCAATCACTCCTACTCCCTGTAAACATTGAGTTATTAAATCAAACACCATTATACAGATTTTTTTTTTTTTTTTCTTGAAGTGGTTCTCTAATATACAATAGGCTGCACATTGCAAGGAAAGTGGTATTCGTGTTAACCATTTATAAAGTCAATGAGCAGATGGTCAGTTCAATCAAAACATTATATTAATATTGAGAATTGAATGTTTGAAATGGACTCAAGCATACACTTTTGAGTGATTACTTGCATCTCTAATTTGAGAATACTGCAGGACACAAACATCTGCTTTGCAGTACATTAATTCACCTTTAAATCATTTTTCCACCATGATAAATGCACTGCAATAAATACAATGTCAAAATGTAAAATTAGATGCAAGTCATGCATGCAGGATATCACTCACTTCAAACCTAATAAACCATTCATACTTATTGATAGGCGACAACAATGTCCGAGTGCACCGCTTAATTCCCTGCATGGAAATATTAAATTGCATGGTGAGGTCAAAAGACTGTATAAGCTGACCACATAGTCATTAAAGTGACATGTAATAAAAACTAGAATGTGTTTTTACTCGTAAAAACGTATGTCTGCCCCCGCCCCCCTTCCGTGCCCAATCCAACGGACGGATGGACAGACAGACACATACCAAAAGGCACCACTGCAGGACCTGAGTAGTAAGTATGCAGAGTTTCGTTAAGAGCAAATGGTTTAGGAGTTATGCTCCAGACAGGAATTGATGACATCTGGACAGACAGACAGGCACATACCAAAAGGCACCACTTCAGGACCTGAGCAGTAAGTATGCAAAGTTTCGTTAAGATCATGCAAACGATTTTGGAGTTACGCTCCGGAAACGAAGTGGGAACGCCGACACGAACGCGCACGGGAGCCGAGCCTAAAACAATATGTCTCCCATCTAGCTCTGGGGGAAAACATAATGAATCTTTATTTCATACGTAAAAATTCTACGATGAGACCCAATCTAACGTAGTAGCCTGGTTAAGTCTGTCTACTTCTCATGATTACTTCTTAATCATTACAGGCTACAGATTGGTTTTTATTTGTCAGTTGGCTAAAAAAAAAAAAAAAAAAAAGGCTTGACTGTTAGTTAGGCAAAGATCACGGGAAAAGATTTAAGAAAGGCCAACAATGCCAAGGTGATGGAAGCTGTCCAGCGTTGCTGGTAATTAACTGACTTCAAAACACAATTTTCTTTCTGGAAGCATTTCAAATGGCTTCCAATGTTTGATTGTTCAACACTGCATCAGGTATGCGGCACAGAAAAGATAAAAACAAGCCAGTCTGTGCGCCCCATGGCGGCAGTTACTTTTATTGTGCTTAAAAATTATATTGATATCATCGCCCAGCCCTAATGCGGACACAGGCTGCCAAATTAGCAGCATAGATGCTTTTGCAATTCTAAAATACTTCAAAGTTGAAGCCATATTTCAGGAGTGTTTCGATTATTTTCTTGTTTTCCTATATACGGATAATAATATAGTAGCACGGAAAACATGAATCCAAGTACTGAAAACTGAAAGGAAATTTATTTTCCCGGCAGGTTTGCAAAATCATTGCAAATACTTTATGGGAAATCTGCCAAAATAGTAAGATTAAGCAGAGATTGGCAAATTTCAGAGGTCAAGTGTATGTATACTCATCCTGAATCAAACAACCATATCGGTTCAGCAGCTCTATAGTCGAGATAAAAAATTTGCATGACGATTTGCACAATGCTAACAGAGCGAGCGGAGCCAAAACAGTAATATGGCCACATTTCACAGTTCCTGTCATGGAGGACTATTATGAGCATAGACCTTGGAAAACCATTACTGGTTTCTTTTCTGCTTTCAGAGCAAAATACAGCATGCCAGTAACCAATGAGCTATAACAATATGTAATGAAAGCCCAATGCACATAAGAAATTAATCCATCACCATCACCTAATGTTTTAACACAGAAACGCTAGATTTATTGGAGATACTTTAGTTGAATAGTGAGCAAGTTTCCATGGTGATAATTGCCACATATACCCAGCTTTTTAAGATTTCACCCCCCACTCAATTGATTACCTCATTTTGCAATGCGCAAAAGCCTAAGAAAAAAAAAAAAAAGAAAGAAATGCGCCGATCAGCCACAGCAGTAAAACCATTTACATAATATTGTGCTGGAGTGCTTTTCCTAAAAGCATAGTTGCTAACTAAGTTAGCAACTTACATAGTTTGTCCATTCATAGTGAATGGTTCCAAATATGTAAGTTAGCACCCGTGCTTTCGGGAAACGCACCCCTGTTCCCCTCGTGTTGCCAAAACAGTTTGGTCAAATTCATGTCCTCTTGAATTCCCCAGCTAAGGGTTTCCAGGCAAAACATTTTTCTAGAGCGTCAAACGCTCACCTTCAGCTCACCATCTTCTCACAGTGCATCCTGGTACCATCTCTTCCCCAGGTGAATGGTGCATGTGCCCAGTCAATGCACATGATGTAAAAGCAAACCAGACTCACTGGGCCAACCTACCTTCTCCAGTCGGCTCAAAGTCCAGGTCTGATGCACACATGCCCATTATAGGTGCTTTCAGCGGCAGACTGGGGTTAAAATGGGCACCGATACAACTGGTCCACAGATAAAAAGGACCACACGCAGCAGGTTGCAGTGAACTGTGTGTTGTGACACATTTCTCACGGAAGTATCATTAATATTCTCTGCAACCTGAGCCAAAGGTTTGGACCAGATGGAATAGCTCTTGCTGCTTGTGAATCAATGAGCTTAGGGCTCCAACACCCTGTCACCAGTTCATGGTTTGTCCCTCCATCGACTACTATTGATAGGTACTCATCACTGCTGCTTGGGAGCGCCCCAGAAGCCTGGCAAATTTGGAGATGCTCTGACCCACTCATCTGGCCATAACGATTTGGCCCTAGTCAAAGTGGCTCAGATACCATTTCTCCCACATCCAACAGGCTGATAACGAAAACAGACTGCTTCCTCTACTTATTCTGGCAAATCTTTTTTTCTTTCCTACTGGCAAGGGACCCGCCCTGCTCGGCCTCTGATTGGCTAGTGCTCCTTGCCTTCCTTGGTTGAGTTGGTTAGGGTTTAGGAATGAGATTGGTAGGGGGCAGGGCAGAAAAGGGTAACCAGGCAAGCTAATCATAGGCAAAGACCGGTGGGTCATTCTGTCGCCAATCCTCGGCAAAATTTTCTTATAAAATAAATGCAATATTCCAACAAATTGCACCAAATCACTTCAATGTCTTGTTTCCTTCTTTTTTTCCGGGGAGGGCATGCTCCAAGACCCCCTCATATGCCAAGGCCCCTACAGTACACACTCTCTTTGACTAGCTCCACTAAGGAAAAAACCTGACCAGAACACTGAAGGACTTTGATCCGGACCCTCCACACCTTAATTTAGTTTCCTTAGAGCCATTCAGAGGTAGACTTACATGCACATTTCAGATCATTGACCTGCTGCATAATCCAACAGCTATTCAACTTTAGGTCAAGGACTGATGGCTGGATATTCTTCTATTAGCGCTGTAGCATAATACACCCACGTTAGGCTACATTACAATTAACTGGCAGATGGGTGATACAGGAGCAGAACATCTGAACATGCTGAACAAACTGGCAATTAGCAGTGTAAAGAAATGAAATTCTTCAATACTGCTGACCGTAATTTATTCAGCCATAACCTTATACCCAAGGGCAATTCAAAAAGGAAGGCAAACAATAATAGTGTCGACTGAACAGATGAGTCTTCATGAACCATTGACAGATGTGTAGCATTTCTGTAGTAGTGACTATAGTGAATCAAGTGCCAGCCAGCAACTGCGGACCAGCACAGAGAGAAAATATATGATACCTATGGAAAGATATGCCTGGTAGAATGGAGAGCATAGTTCGTGCAAAGATCCTGAGGACTAGATGATGCCGAAGCACACTTTAGCTGCCAGAAAGGCTAGCACCAGGGCTTTAAATTTGATGCAAGCCATTATCACTATGATTTGAGCAAGTGAAGAATGGAGAAGATAAATTTGAGCACAAGTGCACAGATAGAAGATGCAAATTTAGGGAGCGCAGAATGCTAGTAGGGGCATTTCAAATTGAAAATGACCAGTGCCTGGACTGAGCTGGGACAGATTAGAATTTCCAATGGTTCAAAAAAAAATCTGAATAGAACGATACCAACGATGTTCTCCAAAATGGACAGCCATTTTGAGAGACACTGGTGTGAGTGGTCAAGCTAGCCCATAGAATGCTGCATTTTTAGAATGCAGGACATTTCAAAGTGTGCATTATACATCAATTCACTGAGTTTCTCATGTCACCATGACTGCTAACAATTGTAATACAATTCTGCATTGAGCAAAAACAACAAGAGAAAAAACAAAATGTATTCTTCAGTTCTATGAATACTTTTCCCCATTTAAGTTCACTGACATTAGAATGCCAACTGACACATGGTTTTAATTTCTGCAAGTAAAAACAATGGTTCTCATTTGGCATCAAATGCTGGGCTGCATTTCAGAAACTACATTAACTAAACACTAAATTCTGACCCCTTCCAGCTGAGCCAAGATCCCAATGAGCGCCTCTCCCCCTAAAAAAATATAACTCAACATTCTCCAGGAATGGTGTTTCACAACAGATGGAACATGGGATCTCACATCATGATTCAAACACAAAGCCACACAATGTTTCTTAACATTTGCCATTCTGTAGGATCTCTAACTTCTAATAAGAAAACAAGCACTGGGCAACAGAAGATGGATTCTAGGAGACGTGCGAAGCAGCTACACTCTGCCTTTCAGAAGGAAATAGATGTTTGAGATAAACGTATGCGACAAATATGCATTCTACCCCGGCCGGTTAAAATAAGTAACACAACAGACGGCTAGTGGTTGAACCACACCCGTCATGCAACGGCCAATGCCAATATTTATAGAACTTGCATTACCATTTAGTCAGTACTAAGGAGCACAGACAAAAAAATGGCATTCGTCACAGTAGTTATTCACAATTATCGACTTCTGGTCAAGAATGCCAGTTACATAAAATTCTCTCTCCACAAAAAAAAAAACACACATGTTGCAGGAGAACTTGAAATAGTAAAATTCAAATAAGCAGGTGGAAAACAGGAGTTATGCGTGTACAATATGCATGCACAAATTCAAAAATATGTGCAAGTTGCAGACTGCATAGCCAAGTTATTCATCTAGCAAGTGGCCTTCCCTGTCAGCGAGCCCATCACTAGTGCCCACCATAACCTGATCTGAGAAGGAACTCTCTCAGGGGCAATCATAACAGCCAGTATCACTTTCCGAACCAAAGTCAGCACAAACTAATCTACAGAGTATGCTGTGCACACGTGCAGAGGTTAATTACTATTACAGACACTAGTGACCTATCCAAGTCCCTTGATAACCACTAGTTTTGCACTGGCTAACATGACTGTTGCAAACTAGGAAACATTTTATCAAAAAAAGATGGAAATCCATAAAATTACACGTAGATCACCTACATTTGTGCGCATAACCCTAATGAATTTTGCTGAAAAAATTACAAAAACTTCTCTGAAGGCTTTCATGGAGTAATGGAAAGTTATAGGCCCCCAAACCCCAAATTTTCAGTAGTACAGCACCCTATAAATAAAGACTGTTGCCCCCATTTTTGGTATTTCTGACACATGAGCGTTCTTGGGTGGCTATATCTTCCCTGTAGAGAAAGGTACAGTAACAGACATAAAACTGGATACACTTTAAGATTTTTGCTCAAGCTATCAGAATTTGGCACCAAAATCAGTGTAGGTTGTGCTATTGAGAAGTTACAGCTTCGTGAAAAGTAAATTTTGAACAGACACCTTTGCATGCCCCCCCATATCATTGCCCCCCTTCACCCACAACACTTTCCAAAAGGTCCCAAAAGTACTTATTCCACAATATATGGGACAGACACTAAATGTAGAAGCAATGATGACTTGATCAGACAGTAGATAAACATTTAACAAGTGTCCAAAGTTGGTCCCGGTATAACAGTCCAAAGTATACTCCCAGCCCAGAGTATACCCGAGTTTAAAGTGGGCTAGCCTGTTTTATACCCCAGGTATAATCTGGGCTGACCCAGTTTATACCCACCCAGGCCAGATAATACCCCCCGCATTCCGCGGGGTATATTTTGGCCTAGTCCAGATTATACCAGGTATAGACTGGCCGGGGCTGTTAATCTGGGTTGCCACACTTGTGTGAAAAATGACTATTTTGACCCCCCTCTTCAGATGCTGAAAAAAAAAAAAAAAAAAACCTGACAAAAACATCACGCTCTGCCTCAGACCAAGGTCGGAAACAGGCGGGGGAAATATTCCCCAAACATTTTACTTGGCCTGCAAAATAAGAGTACAAGCTCCTACAGGTCTTTACTGAATAAATAACCTAAAAGACTGTATTGTGAATTCACACATTAATCCCAAGCCTGGATGTAGCATCATCTAGCCAGCGAAGTAAGAATAGCCAGTTAGCCAACATAAGCGAAGTTACGTTAACTAGCGAATTAATTAGACCAGCCTGTTGGGAGACCCACTTAGTAATTTTGGCTGAAAATAGCAAATTAGTAGTCTACCTTTAGGATCATGGTGCTATAAGTAGTTTTTCCATGTCTTCCAACATTCTTGCAGCCTTCTGAGCTTATGTTATTGAGACAGCTCACACAATGTCTTGGTTGATTACATCCAACGTAGGAATGGTTTATTTTTGCAAAATGTTAGCCAACCATCTTGTTCTTTATCTCACCAGACACGCAAGGGGTGAGTTGGTTTCTATGGTGATGAGCTGTGCAAGGGACTAAAACGGTCTGATTCTGAAACCAAATTCTGTCTTACATCATGTGAGCTTGAAGGATGGCAGCGTGAAGTTTTCCAGTGATTGTCACCATGTGTACCACGAAAACTGGCAAAAAGCTCTCATTGAGCACAATGATCTACAGTGCTGCAGCATGACTTGCTGATCAGTGAATGGAAAATGCCCAGCAATCAACACGTTTGTCGAAAGCAATACCATGCGCTTTCATAAAGGGATATTTTGAATCATAACTTTCCCCTCAAACACGAAACACAAGCCTTGATTTCAAAACAATAAGCAATAGTAAATATGATTACAAAAATTTTATCAAGTGACTGGAAACAAACCCTATTGAACTTCCAGATATCCTGAAATAACGAGGGGAAATATGTATTTTATGAAGCATGTGCATGCATAGAATCATACATAAAAGGAATAAGCAAGCATCAACAGAGGAAATGACTAAGGGCAGTGCGCAGGTTTTTAATACCAGGGGTGAACAGTTGTTAAAAAAACTTAAAAGTCTATACTATAAAAGAACACTTAAAATCCTATCCTCACAATACCACATGCTGTTAAGTATTTTAGTCATCTCTGCATTTGAAACAGAAATCTCTGCCAGAAACAGTGGTCAAGGCAACAGAATTTATTTTCCTCCATGCACTATACTAAGACACTATGATTAGCTTTCGAATAGTGAAGAGCAATGTCAGTGAGTAATGAGATTTTGCATGAACAATGTAATGTGCACGATGGATCAGTACACATGATTACTGGCAGTTAATGGATGAAGAGGCCAGATCATCATTCAATAAAAAAACAGCAGGTCAGACATTTTACGGCCAGCATTATTGAATTAAATGTCTTACCTCCTCTACACTCAGGGGCATGCAGATGCGATACTCTTTCAGCAGCATGGCTTTTTGGGCAATGTGGCAGAGAAGAGGGGCTGACCAGGAGGCACACGACTGCAGCTGGCCGAAGACACGGGAACTAACGCGCTCCAGATATGGAGGAGCCGAATCAGGCAAGGTCCACGTGCTGATAACACTGCTCGTGCAGGCTGAGGGAAAATGCATGCAAGCACAGGTCACTATTTTAATCAACCTAATTTACATTATTCTTACTGCAGGATCCGCAAATCCTCAAGCATTTGCACTGGTCAAGAATTAAACACACGAACACTCACAATAAGACAATGGACGGGTTCGCTTGCCAGTAAATGGTACACAATAAAAACGGTAGGCTTCGCAACTGTTCTCAGAAAACAGTATTATTGCGTCAACTGAAATCATCCAGCAATCATTTATCGATAAGACTTTTAGGCACTGCATCAATTAAGGCTGCTTATCGGTCAGTTCAATTTTACACTTCTGTAAAACCAAGGATTCTGTTCAAGTCAGAGATCAGTTTGCTTCTATGTATAATGTTCGATTACGCTGAAAGTGTGAAATGGCTTATGCATAACCCCAAAAAACAAACACGCTTCGTTTATAAAACGGGGGAAAAAATGCCAAAAAATGATGTCGTTGCCCATGCCCCTCTCTATAGGTCCCAACTATTCAGATTTATCAAGGTGGAGTTTTTAATTTAAAATTCCAATGCAGATCACAGGAAAGGGGACTAGTATTGTGTGTAATAACCATTTTGCATTCCAATTTGACAGTGCCACAAGCCCAAAATTAATGTGAAAATAAAAGCCAATGACAATGCCTT
The DNA here is from genome assembly GCA_029692085.1 of Gymnothorax javanicus. Classification (NCBI taxonomy): domain Eukaryota; kingdom Metazoa; phylum Chordata; class Actinopteri; order Anguilliformes; family Muraenidae; genus Gymnothorax; species Gymnothorax javanicus. Next base: position 10,970,024 of record CM056211.1, read on the forward strand.
GAATAAAAGGCTCTGGAAATGCAGTAATTGCGTGTCATCAACTTAACGTTATCATTAGGCTTCCTTAACCGCACTAGCCATGTTGAAATGACTGGATATCATGTTCAAAGGGCAAAGGGTTAACTTTCTGTAAGCTGTATTTAGGATTCATTGTGCTTTTCTGCACGTCAGCTAGCCACAGCTCAGTTTGAAAGCTAGTCGGCATCTCTCGCGAAGCACCGTTAAAGCTGCATTCACATATTCGCGTCTTTGCACTGACTTTGAATGTAATCTGTAGCGCGAAAAATTCGTTTCGCGTCCGGTGTGAAAGCAGCTTTAGAGGGTGTTCAGTGGCGGCTGGGAGCACTAGCGAGTCACGGCCAAGCGAGATGCTGAGTCCCTAACTTATTCTCATCAGCCACCCCAACGCTTGACAGTTTAATAAAGGGCAACGCAAAGGCATGATAAGTTAGACTATGTCCAACTAATGATTCATTCGATAGCGAATAACCAAAACCAACGTTAACATTTGTCAGCTAAACCTTACTGTCATTAAATTAACGCCCAGCTGGCGCGTGCGTGCACCGGTCGAAGTTGGTTTAATGCAAATATAACGTTTTAGATGGATTTATTTGGCAAGCTAAAACATAATATAATGTGTGACAATAAAACAGAAACGACCGAACATACACACTAAGGAAAAAAATTGCCAGGATAACGCAATAAAGCTCTCAAATAAGTGCTTATTTCCATTGTCCTATATAAAAAAAAAAGAATATTAAAATAAGAAGTAATGACAACAGTAAATAACTTGCTAGCTATCTATCCTGGCTGTAGTTTAACGTCGACGTCACATGTGAGCGATTATTTTAAGTTAGCAAACCCAACAGGATTAATGAGTCATCTTAAAGTTACCAACGTTCAGTCCCGCTAACGTAAATTTAGCAGAAAAGGCTACAGTAGCCAAGTTAACCAAGTATGCAAGGTAATGTTAAAGTAGATGTTAGGCCAAGTTAGCAAGAATAGTAACTAATCTAGCTGACGTAGTTAGTCAGCTTTTTAGCCGGCAGATCCTTAAAACAAACGATGCCCAGAAACTTTAAACAGACAAGCATGCTAGTTAGCTAGCTTGATGGCCAGGAATCAACTCACTTGCGTTCAGCTAGCGCTGAATTGAAGCCAAAAAATAACACAACTGTGCACAATACAGATAAATCCGCGCTAAAATTCGTTTTAATCAAGCAGACGTTGATCAATGACTTCAAACAGCCTGCAACGTATTCAAGATTCGACCAGTCGAGAAATAAAATGTTCAGCCACGTTAACCGAACTAAATAGCTAATGTTAGCAACACACTTGGTAAGAGTAACACACTTAACTTAGTTAGTTGACTTCAACTGAACGCTTAACCCAATTAAGCTGCTTTCACACCGGACGCGAAACGAATTTTTCGCACGCCAGATTACATTCAGAGTCAATGCAAAAACGCGAATACACGCGTGTACTCGCGTCTTTGCACTGACTTTGAATGTAATCTGACGTCCGAAAAATTCGTTTCGCGTCCGGTGTGAAAGCAGCTTTAGCGAGTCATACCGTTACTTCACTGTACAGAAAATCGCACAGTGATAATTTTTGGCTTGGTAGCTAGTTTACCTCATTTTTCTGTCTCCATGGCACCTGAAAAGTCCCTCCTCAGTATCATTCACACACCTTATTCTTGCTTCCTCCGCTAAGCAGAAAAAAAATTATCCAGAGATTTTGTTTGCTAGCCAGATAATTAGGCACAGTGGCCAAATTTCTGAAGAAATGAGCGTTGAAGTCCTTTATGATTCCACTTGCGCCAGCGTTGGACCGCACGCACCCCGATTAATTCTTCAATAAATGAAACTCTTCCCACCGCTTTGGGTTGGGACCCTCTACACTGACATCTACAGGAATACAAAAGCATGCCAGACAGGAAAGTGAGATTATGGCGATGCAGTGCATCGATCCCAACGCAGTTTTTTTTTTTTTTTTTTTTTAATTGGTGGACGTGAATGGCGACCACAAGAGTCATAAAGTTCAGTGAAGGGCTGTTTGTGGTGCTGTTGCTTGTGAAGTGGAAAGAGGTTCGCATTAGCTTATACAGGATTTTCGCTTTGAAACACAAGTGATGGAGTTCCTCTTCAGTTCTCTCGCATACCTATATTCATAATTTAATTACATCTTTTTGGCAGGTTATATGACCTGCAATATGACCTGCAATTTATGATGATGATGATGATTATTATTATTATTGTTGTTATTATTATTATTATTATTATTATCATCATCATCAGGAGTAATAGAAGTAGTAATAGTATTATAATTAATTCGATTCAGAAGATTGCTCAATAACCTTATTGGTCTTTGGTCTAATTTAGTGTCGAATTGCTGGCTCTGTGACAAATTCTTTGTACAACAGATGGACTGAGAGGGGGGGTTTACTGACTTGGACAGTGGAGGGCAGCAGGCCTTTGGCACATCTCAGTTCGGAGTTCATGTCCTTGACTAAGGAGATCAATAGTCTTCTATTTCATTTTAACCATTTAAGCCGTAAAATCGCATAATATGTATTTAGTTTTTCAGGATGTACTTGACTTAACGTTCTAGTACCGACATTGCTGTGGTAAATGGTAACTGAAATTCAAATACACTGACTAAAGTCACACATGCATTAGATGGTTATTGAAATTTATCGAAATGAGCGAATAAAAAAAAAAGAATGGCATGATTCCTCTGGTTGAAAAACTAGACATTACCAATGGACTGGCCAGACGATGATTCATTAGGATTGACTCGGAATAAATGTGGCCACTGACCTTTAAGCCACATAAATTTCAAAATGACGTGATATGAAAAGGAAATGAGTACCGCTATCCTCTGTGATTCCACCCGAGTGAGCTCACAAGCATTATTAATCTCAAAGGACAATGACAAGTGATGAAAAACACACAAACAGTTGTTTTAGCCCATCATCTCTGATCCCATTTTCTTTGGAATGAGAAATAAATGTAACTACTGTCAGATGGCAGTATTTCATCAACTTGAATTAAAATTCCCTTTACAAAAGAAAAATAATGAAAACCAGCTGTAAGCTCACACGCAGTGCAATAATTTATTGAAGTTAAGACTTGAATACACGTGAGAAAAAATAAATATTATATTGCGGATTGAACCTATCATCTTGTGCAATTACTAAGCAAAATTTGCCCTGCAGTTGTTTTGATTTTTTTTTTCTGTCCTCTCCGTCTTTTGAATTTGTTTTAGAAATGCATGAGATATTTGTTAGTCATTCTAAGTGAATTCAGTCAATAAATCACTACAGGGACACTTTCCTGTTCTAGAGTGATGAAAGCTTGCCAGAGATCAATACATCTGCAGCACAGAGGAAGAATACAAAAAACAATAAAACATGTAAATAAGTAGCCTATCCCAGGCATGTGAGCAAAGTGGGAGTTGTTCTAAACGAAGGAGTCACTGAAAACACTCATTTTTCCCACTTGTAAGTTTAAGGCAACAGAAAGCAGGGAGGCTGACTTTGCAAACATAATACAAACATTTAAAGGTCCCATATTACGCTGGTCCTCTCCTTCCGAGTTATTGTTTCCTCGGCTGTTTAAGCTGTTTATGAAACTTTTAAACACATAAAAATCCATATTTCTGTGTGATTCACTATCGGTTTTTTTCCTCCCCATTGAAGAACAGGCTTTTTTGTGGGGGCATCCTCGAAATGATAATGAGCTCTTCTCTGATTGGCTGGTGAACTGAGTTAAATTTAAAAAAAGTAGGCCTAACCGTTCTACAAGGGAGAGAGGGGTGGGGTAATTGAACAAGATTGTGGGACGAAACAAGACACACAGACTGGTGTGAACTCAGCTGTGTAGGTCTGTTTGTGACATAGATAACAGGAATTTGAAATTGCATCTTTCAAAAGCTGATATTGAAAGGGGGGGGGGGAGGCTAATGGCTAAACTGGGGGGTCTTAAAATCAATACTCTCTGTCAGATACAGTGTAGACCACTGTCCGAGTGGACTGAACTCAGAAAGAGTATTTTCCATAATATGGGTCCTTTAAAATAAATGTAAAATTTTGAGTTAGCAACCTCCATCCAGTCAAGGTTTTATATTGTCTTGAGAGACTTATAGTTTGTGAGGTCCAGCTTTTACATCAACCTGTGTTTGTGTGATTGCCAAACAGATATCACACATTATGAGGTTTCACAGCAGAAACAATATATCAGATCAGTCAATTTTATGAAAGCCGAACGACTACCCATAAATACTAATGATAAAGTTGTTGTGAGAAGTGAAGATTTTACTATGATTCATAAACCTTTAACCAATGTGAGCTTGAGCTGTCACCTCATTTGTAAGGCATAACACAAAAAAAAAAATTGCGTAGCTCAGGCAGTATGTTATACCAGAGTTATTAGATACGGAGGGAAATCTTCATAAAACTGACTTAGAGTAAGTGACAGAACATCACAGTAATGATAGAATTGGCTAACTCATTGGCTGGAATTGGCGAAACTGTCTGTTGGTTTTCAAGCCTCCCTGCACAGCACAGATTTGGCCTCTGGGAGAAAGGCCGGACAGAAGCCATGTCTTAGAAAGGTCAATGTCAAGCGATGCCCACAGTTTTTAAATAAGGCTAGAAGATTGTTTTATAAAGTAGTACTGATTACTAATTAGATGCAGATTTTTTTATGATGCCTTTGTGCCTATCCTTCTTTCCAAAGAGCAACTTCAGCACTTTGGCATCAAATAATATTTTCCCAAGAGCACCCTGACAGAGGCTGGAATATAAATGATTAGTGTTTTACCTTCAAAATGAAGGCTAATTCTACACTCTGACGTCAGCACTCTGCAAGTAGAGATCCATCGGGGGTTTGACTGATAAATTAATTGCTCACACCACGCTTGATCAATTCATGAAAGATGTTTTCAGGCTAGCATTTTCAGGATTGCAATAACTGTGGTCAGAGGTAAACTGATAATATTTCTATATGAATACAAATGGTATGAATAGGCAGTAGTCAGCATAATATATTATATGATGTAGGCTTTTGGGTTAGAACTCTTTTTAAGCTGAACAATTTCCACGCAGGAGTAGAAGGTTTTAATGAATACAGGTTTAGCAGTTCAACTCTATCTTGTCTCTCTGTCTGATTAAAGAGCAACTACATGCTAAAACATTTCTTTTGAGCTATAAACTTCTATGTAAAACAGTTCACTTATGAAATTTAATGATGTTGGTCATATTTCTTTTTTACTTTTGGAAAACAAATATGCTGCTGTCGGTTTTTATTTCATAAAATCAAGCTCCATATTCGTCCACTCACTGTTTGGTAATCAGCGCTTGGAGACACTTGAATGATTGTCCATACTTCTCACCCAGTCCATGTACACATCATCCAGACAGTGAAAGATAGGTTTTAAAGGGTGTGCCTATCATGGCGTGTGCTGTTTAGAATTATCACAGTTGTGACTGAATCATTCTGTTGTTTTTAATTCATCTTTTGTAGATTTTTTAGCGTTCATCATTTGTTATGCTGTTGTTTGTTAAACTTTGCGGCAGTTCTTCAATAGTTCATCCTAACAGTTAGTTTTTGTTGGTTAGGTACTGCACGATAACTTTGTAGGATATCCATGCACTTCTAATCAACCAAAACCAAGTGACACCCCTTTGCTTCCCTACTGATGCCTTTTTTTTTTTTTTTGTACATTTTGCAGTAGTGCAGTAGGTGGAGTGAGGCACAAAAATTACTTGTTAACAAAAAAGGACTCTTGATTTTTGAGTAAAATGTGTAACTCTACTTTCAGTCCCTCTTCAAAGGAAGCTAAACATCAAGCTACATACTTAAATTGCTCGTGGAATTCATTGCGACACATTGCAAGCTCTGTTCGAACTGTTCAGCAGTGTGGTTTCCTACTATCCACGCGTATTAAGTTGTGATAAACTTTAGAAAAATTATGTATTTTCTTGTTTCATTCACATCCTCCATCCGTTAAAAGCCACTGAAATCTTGACAGGGTGAGTACCCTGTTCTCAGTGCTGAACATTTTTTATTGATTGCTTGGCAGATTACTTGACTGATTGAGGGAGGTTAAGGCTACAGAATATTCCGATGAGCCATAGCCTGCCATAAAATGAAAAGGTGTTACTTGCTGCCTCTAGACATGAATGTGTGATTCAGTCCTGTAATACCGTACGTTTCAGTTTGCAGTTTACCAGTATCTTGATTGAAATTTTAGATTCATGAATGCATTTTGGATTTGCTGAAGATGAGACTGGTTGTGAGAATAATGTCCTCATGACCTGATAGCCTCCTGTGCTCAGCTATGATTTTCCCTTATTTTAAAAAAGTATGAAGCGTATGAATGTGTTAGTGACCCTTGTCTAAGAAATATATACAGAAACACAGGCGCGATATTGCAAGATGAAAATCATTCATAAGCCCAAAATATGGGGGGAAAGTTACTGCAAGCAAAGAATGACCTTCGTAGTAGTTTGAACTGTCTGTTTAAGGTCCTGCTGCTGCAACCCAGTGGAATTCAAGTGCGGACTTTGATTAGGCGACTTAAACCTTAACTGCGTTTACTCAAGTTGTCTTTATCATATGTCAAATTTTGTTTGTACATCTGAAACTTGTCACAACCCTTGTGTCTTCTTAATTGTGTTCAACCCCTTTCCAGCAACTGCGTTTTGTCGTTTTGTCTTCTTCAACGGATTTATTGTCTTGCCCTCTCCCCCATGCCCAGGTGTAATCCAACACATGGCCCGACCCTTGTATGTTTGGTCTGCGTATAGCAGCTTATATTTTGTCTGGCAGAGTTGCTAAATTGTAATGCTTTGTCCCAACTAAAGCCCACCAGTCAGTGTATCTTCTAGTATTGAGCAATGCTCTCCTTTTTCTGTGTTTATCAGTGCTTAAATGACAGAGGAAAAATATAATTACTCTTCTTATTGATAGGAATAAATTCCCAAGCCTTAATATCAGTCTCCACGTTTAGGGCCATGTTTCTGTTCTAGTCTGCTCCTCATAGCCAGTTTATTAGGAACACCTCCCAAGTTTTCATTGGTCTCCAGGATCGGGACAGCATCTCTGCTAAACTCTTCCGTTCTGTTGTCAAGTGGTTCTGCTTTGATGAGGGGAATTCACCTCCTGGCCTCTGCCACGGGACAGCAAGTGGCCAAGTGCAGACATGCCCCCCTACCCTCTCCAGTTAACACCAACCAAGCTGGACTGCTGGCCCTCTAACTGCTCTGGGCTCCAGCCACACTACTCCTGCTACTGTATTCTTATCAATATATACTCGTCTTCGGAATGTATCTTGTATCTGCATTTGGTTCCTTGTCAGGATCATAACAGAAACTATTGTAAAACTGATCTGAAAATATTGGACAAAATATCAGAAATCAGGAAGGTGGAATATACTTTTTTATGGCACTGTATGTACTCAATCCACCATTAATACATCCTGTATATTGTCATTGCTGTTATTTTTAGTACTGGTCAGGTCAACAGTCCCATTAGGGCAATTATTCCGGAAGAATGTATTTAGCAGATGGTACAGCAAAAGACCTCACTGCAGGTAACCTTGGCATATTAAACACAACTTTTAACACCTTAACTGCGTGGCAATGGCCATGCAACACCTCTTGCTTTGACCTTGTGAGCTCCCTCAAAATGAATAGCAGCCACAGATGGCTCGATTTCCACTGAGTACTCCCATTTGTCTATCGAGGAAAGGGCAAGCCAAGGCTTTAAAGCATGCCCTCAGAAAGGACTCCCTGAGTAAATTCACGGTTGTTTAATAAGAAATGAATGTGACTGAACAAGAAAGGAAAAGTGGAAAATACGGAAAGCAATCACTGGACCGCAAAATTGTCCTCTCAGAGAGACAGACAGCGAGTTATTATACTTCTTTGTGCGAGGAAATAATAATGTCAGTATTTGTCACTCTAAAGCTGTGGTTCATAGAATTTTGATCAAATGCTATTTTGGTCTCTTCTCCCAACGCTTGTAATTTTTCTGTCACATCTATCCCCTTTGATAGCAAAGAAGTTAAACAACTTTTATGATTTTAATATTCAGTCAGCAAGCATGGAAAGACTGGAAATGCAAAGTAATAATATAAAAAACAAATCATGAGGGTTTTTGCTGAATTTGCATTAGAGTAGTTTGATAACGCTTTATATGGGTTCAGGTCATGTCTACTGTTTTGTTAGGTGGGAGAATACATCATTTCTGTGGCATATTAAGATTGTTTACTATTGTTCATATATCTAAGTTCCAATCCAGCCAGTGGAATTTCAAACCCCTAAGCAAAAAAACTGGGAATGGTATGTTAAATTCATATTAAACAGAACTTAGTGATTTGTGAATCGTCTTTGATCTGTTTAATGTTGATAAAAATATTGTACATCTTCTTATATTTCACCACGACTTTTATTGATTTTTCAAAATAAACACATTTCTATTTTGATTCTTGAAACACAAAAAACGATGGAACAATAAAGAATTTATCTCTTTGTAATGTAACCATTCCTTTTCACAACACTAAATAAATGTCTTAGGACTGAAGACACCAAGTGATTAATTGTCTGATAGGGACAAGTTGAGCCTGCTGGTAGGCCCATCTGGCACCTGCATGCACCCTCCTCTTTCGCTGCCAAGCGTTTATAATGTACGCAGAATGCAGTTTTGCATTGTCTTGTTGAAATATGCATGACTGTACCTGGAAAAGATGTCGTCTTGAGGGCAGCATAATGTTGCTCCAAATCTTCGGGTACTTTTCAGCATTAATTGTGTCTTCACAGAAGTGTAAGTTACCCTTGCCAAGAGCACTAACACTATCCCAGACTATCCCAGACCAGACAGATTGCCGCAAAGCATTGATCTTCCCATCTTAACAATCAGATCTCCGCAGCTCATCCAGAACTCTGTTGCTCAAATGATGCAAGTCCCCTCTTTATCTCCCTCCAGTGGCTACCTATTTTAGCTCATATTAAATTAAAAAGCTTGCTTCTACTCCATTATATCTTAAAGATAATAAGACCATCCACACCTATAAAACTTCCCGCGCTGCAACTTACGGATGCAGATTTGGCCCACTTCCCTGGAATGCTTACACCTACAGGAGTTATTACGCGCTGTCAGAACTGCAGACTGTCTTCCGAGACCCTCGTCTTTACATTTCACTATGGCACACCTGACTGATTAAATGCTGCCAAGATCAAATACTTTTTATTCCAGATATAAGCAAAGGTTAAGGTAACTATGTGTTTGATTGGTCACTACGCACAACACATGTGGTCCCAATTCAAAAGGTGTCATTTTATAAATACTCAAGAACATAGCTGGATGAAAAGCTTCCCTTACAAAAATGAAGCAAACTCCAAGTTCATTTCAAGTATACTGCTTAAATACTTCTTGGGACTAAATTGGCCCAAAAATTAAGCCATTTTTTTGGAAGTTTATGAAAGTTATGTTTAAAACTCTGTTTCAAAGATTAAAGCTAAACTTTTAATGTTAAAGCTAAAAATTCATAATTCTTTTTAAATTGTTAGTTTCAGTAAGGAAAGACATTACATTAAAACTTTAATGACTGCAAAAACCTCCAGAAACTGAGCAACTGAGTTATTTCTATTTATGTAAAACTAGTTATTCTGAAACAGACAGTTAAGGTCATGAAAAGCATAAAGCTTTTTGATGGTGTAGCTCTACTGCAAGTAAACAACTTTTTATTTTTGGTTTACCTCCGTTACAGAGCTAGTTTGTCAAACAAAAAGAGTTTCAAGTATTTTTCTGAACTAGGCGAATAAATACTTCAATGGAATGCCTTGCATTTTTAAACTAAAACTTAAAGTGCAAGAAGCTTTACTGTGACCTGACCATATGAAAAGCGTTTAAGCTTGCAATTCAAACAGAATTCATGATAAATAAGCATTCCTGAACTTGCTGATCTTGAAAAAATGGACCTGAACTTCAAAAAATGTTCATGTTTTTGGTTTGGAAAGCTTAATAACTATGTTGAAAACTTGCTATTCAACCAGAAAATATCAATTCAAGTATTGAACCAGAATTGAAAGTAGTCTGGGAGTTTGGGGAGCCACCTTAGCTATCTTAAAAAAAGTGGGTAGTTTAATATTTCATGTTCAGATGAAGTACTTGTTCTATTTATTTATCCCAGAAATGTATTGTTTTAACCCCCAGCCATTTTTCAATCCTCAAATTATTATTATTTCAGTTTCAATGGTGAATTCTCTATGAAGAAGACAAAAATCATGAAAATGCTACTAAATGTATCATTGGTACTTAAATCTTGAATTATAAAAGCATCAAATTGTTTTTCTTCTCAAGCTTTAAGTAATTAATAAACTTTGAGTGCACTACTAGTAAACATAATTCTAAATTGTTAGTTCATGGAATTATTCTTTGAAGTATGCTGCAAGTAAACTTGAAGACATACAGTTAGTTTGCTAATAATGTAATACTAACTCAATGTTAAGGTCATGAAAGCATACTTTGAAGTAAACTGCAAGTAAACACTTGAAGAAAAAAATATGTTCATGAAACTTTCAGCGCAGTATTTTATGACCATATCATGGTATATTTGGTAGGATAGTTGCTAAAAACCAAAGGCATACAGCTGTAATAGTGAAAACAGAATTCGATCAATTCATCCCTGAACCAGCCTCAACAAGTCCTGAGCATCACAAAGATGGCATTTACGCCAGTCTTCTGTGAGAAGACATGCTACTAGTATCATTGGTACCTCCTTTAGCTAATAATGCTAATTGTGATCAAATTAGCATTGAATTAACTTCACGACTAATTATTATAATCTAGCGATATCTTTATCATAATATTGCACTCATGGGGTCTTGAGAATAACACTGATTTTCTCCACCACTGAGAGGGCATGGAGTTAGGGTCTGCAATTCAATTATTGAATAAGGCATTCTGCATTAGCTACAGACGCTTAATTGCCATACAGGTAGGGAGAACTAGCAAGCTGGAGATGTACCATAATCTTCCAGCTGTGAATGTGTCAGGACCAGGACTGATGACTGCGTAGTGAAGGTAGTGAACAAACGGTCAGTACTTGTATTGCTGAGTTAAGATCAAGCCGGTGTCTCTGTGCAGTATAGGAGAGGACCTATTTCGCTGCATAGGATACATGTTACTGTCAGATTGTGAAGTTCAGTGCTAGCTATTTCATGAAACGACTGGTTTCACAATCTGGCTGTGACATTCATAATTGTTTAAGGTGATCTGTGCAGTAGGAGACATGAGCTGAAAATACTGTACACATTAAATGGAATAATTCATTGTTTAATGCAATTTTATTGTGAGAGAGAAATCATTCCTCTTCAGATTTAGCAATACAACTGCATGACACATAATCTATATAAATGCCATAGCCAATAATACTTTTGTTTTTAATCGCGGTTGATCCTGAACACCATTAAATTTAACCTTAAATTATAACTGCCCAGTAGATGGCAGTATATCCAAGAGGTAAAACATCTCCTTTTTAACAATTCAATCCATTAGTGGTTCCCAAATTCAGTCCTAGGAGACCCCTCAGTACGCTGGTTTCCGAGTCCAACCTGGGAAATATACACCTATATTTCCCGAGCTGTTATTGTTACACCAAGGTACACCACATGGAAAACAATTACATACAAATAGGTCAAATGTGAAGACTGGAGATAATAGGCTCCTAACCAGACAATCAAATTAGTTAAATTTTTTTCCCCCTTCAACATAACACTACGAGGCTGGTTTGCCTGTTCATCACTGAATTTGTCATTGATATAATTCTTATCTTCTAGAACATTGCTTTTGTTGAAGCTTTGTGGGCAAGTGTTTGCATTTTCACCAAATAAGCCCATCAGTTCTGGCCCAGTCAATAATTTGATCAGTTAGAGATCATTTGTCTTTGTTGACATACGTAACTTTATGTTCATAATATAGCCCAATAATCGTGTCCACAGAAATCTTATTGTACAAATGTTATATATCCATTTCAGATTTAATGCGATTTAGAGTACATTATTCCTCATGAAAAGTATCAAGTTGAGAAAGAACATTAATTTCATGCTTAAAATATTTGATTGTCAGTGAGGTTGAAATTAAACCAGAATACAGGGGGGCCTCGAGGATAAAGTTAGGGAACTGCTACAGCATGTTATCATGTTTTAGAATTGCACGTTCAAGATATTTTTGAATGAAGGTGTATATAATAATCTCAATCTGGGTACTGCATGTCACCATATACCTTATGCAATTAAGATTCAGAATAATTTTATTCAAGTGTAACAGTTTTATAGCTCCCGAGGTCTTCGCCCACGCACATATGACAAACTTTGTGATTATATCTCATACTGTTGAAAAAAATATGATTTTTAAGCAGCCATTTCTCCACTGCAGATCAATTCAGATAATTAAAATCAGACATTTGGCACAGAAATCCTGTTTTGTCCTTCTGCGATGTCAGATCAGTGACTAAAAACACTGGAAATCGACAATTTCAAAAGCAGTGTGGAAAAATGAAAGCGGATATAAGGCTTTAGGGCAGCATCAATTTCAGGGAAGCTGACATTATCTTTCTGTTCCCATGTCATCTACACAAGCTGTTTCTCAGCTGTTTGGATCAGTCAGTTAATCTTCTGTAATGAGTTAGCATGGAGAGCCTGAGAATTCACTTATAAGGCTTAGTGTTGTATTGCACTGTTAGTGTGTCTGCTGGGAAATAGCAGTTATTCATGTCCTCAAATGTACAATTATCTATATGAACATTTCATTGTTGCAGTTTGGTGAGTGTCCAAACACAAGACAATCCAGGAGCCATAGCTGAATTTGCCAATACAACAATTGGCCTCAGTACAAACATTTTAAAACTGAGTTATAAATGACTGAATAGTATTGTGTACAAATAAAGTCATGAATATATGCAAGTTAAATGCATGTGCAATGTTCCCATTAAATTAAAATAAATGTTAGGTACAGAGGTAGTTAAATATTTAAAAAATACTCCAAATAACAGCATAGCAGCACAGATATTTCTCTGGCAAGTTTATTTTTTGCAAATGCACCAGGGGAGAGTTGATAATCCTGCCAAAAAAGCATTGGCATGCCTTTTCGTGTCTGATGCTGAATTTAGCTTTTTTTTTTTTTTTTTTTTGCTTTTAAAGGGAATATGCCATATACTGTATGTACAGCCTGAAGTATTTGCAGACCCTTACAAGACACGGGGAAAGGTTGATCATAACTGCAGAAAAGATACTTTCTTCTGTTAACATGGCTGAAGTTGACTTTGAGAAGAATTGACTACAAAGGCCAAGAAGAGTCCATGCTAAGTAATACTGTATTTTATCAGAGTTATTCAGCATGAAAAAAGCTTGCTTCCTGAGATAACTGTTCCTCAAGTACCTGATGTAATTTACTGCGGAACAAGTGCAGTTTTGAAAAAATGTCACTGAGGAGACACTGCCTGCATGTCTGAATAATTCCAACAGGAAATTACCGTGGAGATCACCACTGTGTGGTATCAGTGAAATGGACCAATGTAAATCAAACACCACTGAACTGGGTTAAGCTATAACACATCAGGCCAAATCAGGCTAAGAGTTACCCAGTCAGCTTAGGAATTACTGGCAATTTTAATGAGAATGAAGACAATGTATAATCCATAAGCAATGCTCCAACACATGGGGAAATTGTGCAATATTTCAACAATCTTATTTGTGTTTCATTCTTAGGACTTCAAGGTGATTTAGTTTGAGAAAGAGATAGACATTGCAAAACATTGATACTATTTAAGTTCCTGTCTTTTGTTTTTCTCGTCACTAGATTATAAGACTCGCATTTCATATTGCTCTATTCTCCAGCATTCATTCTTTGCATTCATTCCTAATTCTAGTCCCACTCTACCGCATGTTCTTGTTGGTGTTTTCCTTGCCATAGTCACAGTCTCTTCCCTGTATCTCCACCTCCCATCAAACTGATTACATGGAAGCGACTCTGGACCGAACTTTTGACCTCGCCTTGCCAGGCTGCCCGAACACAGATTGCCGCTGCCTGCTCTACGACCAAGTCTAGCCTGCCCTGCCCTCCACTGCTTTGTCTGCCAGCGCCTGAGTCTTGCTTCTTCATTCTTTGAATAAAACTTCAAATTTTTCTGAACTTGACTCTGCTTCATTGGCTCACCCATGACAAAAAGTTGCTGACAATCATTTTTAGGGGTGGTCATAATGTTGAGACCCATGGTTTTGGAAAAAAAAGAAGAGAAATAAGAAACACTGAAACATGAAATAAAATGCTTAAAGAAGATCCCCCCCAATATATTTAAACTAAATACATATGACAGATTCATTCTGTCATTTTTATATGCAGCCATTTTTGTACATTTTGTCAGACATGCAAACAATTATAGAAGTGACTGCAATCTGACATAAAGAATTAAATGTTCACATGATACTTGGGTGGTCCATGAGTCTTTTAATTTCTCTAAATGGAGGCCAATGCAAAATGGCATGAATCCAATGCATGATATAGCATGCTTGGGCAGGGATCTCAATTTTTTGGCAGGCTGCATTGCTTTGTTTTACATTCTTGCTTTCAATAACAGCCTATAAAGACCTTGGAATAATGCTGTTTTAGCCGATTACAAGTTCAGTATATTGTGAAAATACACCAAAAACCAGCAGATGCTCCAATTATGCCAAGATCACTGCATTCGAGTACAGTAAGGTTTCACACTGAAGTGAAGTATCGAATTAAAGGACCCATCCTTTCTTTCAGCCAATCATCCACTATTTCAACCATTTCTTCCTCACTTGGGTGGTAAGTTTGCTGGCACCAATCCCAGCCGATTATGGGCAAAAGGCAAGGACACATCCTGGACAGCTCACCAATCCGTTGAAGCACACACACCATTCAATCACACATGTATACCAATGGGCAATATTTGGAGTCTCCATTTAACCTGACATATACAGTATGTCTTTGGACTGAAACCACGTCTTCGGAAAAACACGCAAACTCCACTTAGAGAGGTCCGAGGATGAATTCAAACCACAAGCTTCTTGCTGAGAGGAAGCAGTGCTATTCACTTCGCCACCCTGCTGCCACAGGGGCATTGCCATGCCCTACTTTCTACGTAGATTAAAGGACAAAATCTGACTGGCTAGCTCCAGCACAGTAGTAAAGGAAAGGCCAGCTTACTCCAGATTGATCTGGTTGTCATATTGCACACTTTATGTGTCAGTAGGCACACCAGAGAGTTATTTTATACAAGTAAAAGCACTGAAAAGTTCATTTTTCATAATATGTCCCCTTTAATGTTCAATGTGAGCTGCAAACTTTGAATTCACCAACGAGAAACCTAAAAATGCAGATTGATCCATGGGGCGACTACCGATGCTGCCACCTTGGGACAGCTCTGGAGTCTCATTTAGGAACTCCTCTTCAAAATTGCTGCAGTCATGGGGGTTCTTCTGTGATGGAAAGAAAAGAGAAGTCAGTCAGAGTTCAGAAGCAGTGTTGGAGACATATTACTGAAGCTGTGTGGGTATGAAGACAGTCAGGATGCCCTATCTGCTAGAGTTTTATCCTTTTCAAATTTTTTAGGTTTGCAAATGGCAAACTCATCTGCTGATTCATAGATTCATTTTCCATTTTCACTAATTGTACATTCAAAGTGCAGGACTTCTTTTCAACAATTTTCATTAAAATCTACATCCATATACTGGACTGACACAAGAATTTCATTTCTCTCATACATCATCTATTCTATAATCTGAAAATCTTTGAAATTAGTGCAATGTTTCAAAGGATCTACCATAC
This sequence comes from Gymnothorax javanicus, assembly GCA_029692085.1. Classification (NCBI taxonomy): domain Eukaryota; kingdom Metazoa; phylum Chordata; class Actinopteri; order Anguilliformes; family Muraenidae; genus Gymnothorax; species Gymnothorax javanicus. The sequence continues at coordinate 10,985,884 of CM056211.1, forward strand.
AAATCGTAAAAGCTTTGTTACTCCTGAGCATAACTGAAGGTGGTGTCATAAAAAATCTGATTTATCTGATACTGGTAGGCGTATCCGTAGCTCCATGATCAGCACATAAACCAATGAGCAAACAGGAAGTACCAGTTTAGGTTTGCATGGAGGCTCGACCTCTCTCCTTTCAATTCTAGCCCAATCGATGGGTTTGAAGAACGGGTGCGCCCTGATATTGCCACATGTCCCCAGCCTGCAGCCCTGGTCCTTCTCTAACAGCTGTTAAGTAAAGCAGAGACAAGTGACATTAAATTGCTGATACAACTAAAATTTGATCTTTGGGCCATTGCACACCTTTCCTTAAAATTTTGTGAAATGTTGAGCCATTTGTGTGTAATTCTGTTGACAGATAAATGCGCAAAAAGACTGAACCACTGAAAACAATACTGCTGATGCTTTGGGTGGGGTAATGTTTGCATGGCCATCCTGGCCTCAACTGATCGCTGAATTCTGAGCCCTCATTGGGAGATGCACCCTATATTGACACTGCTGGAAAGATGGGTTCTCACTCACACTGACCTTTCCCAGAAGGTCCCTTGTGCATCGGTTGACCCCGACAGGATATTCATGAGTATGCCAACACACAGACTCGCAGAGCTCAACTTCATCATCCCCAAGAAAGGGAGTATCGCCAGTTAGCAGTTGAAAGAGCAGGACCCCAAATGCCCACCAATCCACAGGGGTAGAATATTCCTGTTCCTGGTATATCTGTGTAAGAAATGGAAACATTAAGTGCCATTGACATGATCACAAAGATAATGACTCGGACAATGACATTCACTGTGTCACATTATGGTCGACCCACTGGCTCATATAAGCCCAGAGACCAATTGTATGACAAATAGTCTAAAATAAAACATTTCAACTACCATTCCTTACTGTATTGGAAATACACACATGCTCGGATATATTGCACTCACACAGTTCAGGGACCTGCACGATACAGAAATAGAGCTAATACAGTTTCTTGTCCTGTCAAAAAATGAAAAATAAATCCTCATAATTGTTTGATTAATTTGAAATACCGGTGCTCTGAGAAACAGGGTGCTCATAAGCTCAGAGGAACATTCATTGATTGGTATGATTACACTTGATTGAAAGGAGCAGGTCCCGTACCTCGGGTGCCATATAAAGCGGCGAGCCACAGAAGGTGTCGGTACGGCCATCTCCGAACATGTTGTCCTTGCTAAGCCCAAAGTCCACGATTTTGATGTGCCCATCTCGATCTAGCATAACATTTTCCAGTTTGAGATCTCTGAGGGAGGAAAGGATGAGAAAAGGGAACAGTTAAAATTTTGGGTTTTTTGGGTAACCACAAAAACATTTCGCAATCACAAAAGAGTACAGCAGCGCATGAATTATACCACGGCCTAGCGGCAATTGCCGTGGTTGCCCCCCTGTGTGGCCGTAATGCCCTGCTTCTCAAACGGCCAGTTTGGCTTGCCCCTTTTTTAAGTGGCCGTGGTGCCCAAAATTACCTAAAGTGGCGATTTTCAACACGGCAACACAGCCACTGAGCTGTGCAGCTTCCGTCATCCCGCTGCGCTGGACTTTTCTGCACTTTGTGTGACCAACGACACGCCCACTCATTCAGGAATATGACAATGTTGTGTGAGGTTCCTACCCTACAACCATACATCCTTCCGGCTTGAGAAACATCAGCTCACATTATGTTTTAAGCACAAGCGATTAAATACTATAGGAGTAAGAATAGGTGTATTTTAGGGCTGGGTGAAACCGAAGGTTCTATAACTTTCCTTGATAGAAACGAACACCCCGTTTACACTGGGCTTATGAACGAGTTGCGACCGAAAAATGGCCTCTGCTCGCCCTCACTCGGACTGACTCGCAACGGGGTTGCAAGCTGGTCTCTATGCGGTATCCATGGTCTCCAAAACCATCTCTCTTGGTCTCCATCACTCTCCATCGGGCTCATAGAGGTTTGCGACTGTATGGGACTGCTCAAAACACTCGCAAAAGTTGTGCGACCAGTGCAAACCACAAAAGGCCGTAATAATAATTGGCCATAATAAACCATAATTGGCCGTAATAAGCTCGCACAAGTCTCAACTCACTCTCAACTCGGTATCAAAGATCGTAATAAGCTCGCAAGCAGCTCGGCATGCGGTTGCATCAATGATCGCAAATTTTTAGGAATTTTTCACTCGCAGACAATTGCGAGCATTATGGCAAGCTTAATGCGAGCCTATTGCAACCCCATAACGACTGACAAATGTACACGTTTTAAATGCAACCCAATTGGCGACCGTGCTGAGAACGCATGTGCGATTAAAGGGATCAAAATCTGACCAATGGCGAGGCTTCCAGCGACCGGTGGCGACGCACCTTACAACCACATGTTGCCTCTATAAACACAGGCCACCGCTCTCTCCATTAGTCGCCGACACGCTTTCTAAGAGTACACACGACAAATACAAGTATTGCGACCGCATCATGGTTCGAGGTGTAAAGAAAGTAACAATTCGGTCGCAATTGAGGTTTGGTGTAACCGCAAATAAGCAATCAAAGGATGGAATAGCCGCGACTTGTGCAAGTGACCAAAAGTTCACGATGTGAACTTGTAACAGGGTCGCGGTTCGGTGTAAACAGGCCATAAACTTAGAGAGCGAGCTGGAGAGAGCATTTGCTAACAACGTTAGCCGGTGCAGTGTGTCCCCTGTGGTGCCAGTAAATGCTCAGCAGTAGCGGTCCCTCGGCAGTAACAGAGGCCTTCGGAAACCTAACCTTTCAGTGCTTAATAACCTAAACCTCTCACAGTTTACTTTTCCCGGTTAGCAACATTTGCCCTGACTAATTGGTAGAACCGACAAGAGTCTAATTTACTTTCGAGAGCATTGTTATAAATTGCACCACAAAATTGAGGCGTTTTCTTCAGTGCAAAAATAACAACGTATAATATCAATATATCTTGATAATGTCTGCTCTCGTGTAGCCCCTGAAACTGCATAGATTTGCGTAAATTAGTTCGTGAGGGTCGTTAAGCAATAAGCCACCAGAATCTGTTCTATATTCTGAATGTAGTCATGGCTAAAAGACGTTGTTAGGCGCTGTGCACAACTGAATGACAATTGTAAGGATGGCGACAATAAATGTTGCGAAGTCAGCGAAAGTTTTGGATTTTTGCATTTATATTGCCATGCCATCCTTACAATGCCATATCAATTACATAAATGTATTATTTATATAATTGATACTGTTTATTTATACTGTTTTATCTTCATACAATGGACTTATCACTTATTTTTCTTGCAAAATTGATTCATTTGGTTTTGGCCTTTGGTGCCTAACATTTTGGCCGAGATGCCCCAATTTTAAAAGGCCAAGTGGCCTTGCCCTAAAAACAACTTAATTTGAGGCCTGGTACAGAGAGAAGTGCTAGCAAAGATGGGAGTAAAAATGTCACGGCAACAGAAAAAGCTGATAATTAAATAAAAACATTGCTAAAACGTAGTCCTAACACTGCCATCGGGATAATTGAGTTGCTGACATCAGAACAGCGAAACATGACTTGTTTGTCAGCACTTTAGTAGACCCGAGCCTGAGCAAACTAGAAGCAACAACGTCCAGTACACAAAGAAAAAGAAGTGTCATACCGGTATATGACTCCATTGCTGTGGAGGAACTGAAGTCCACAAATGATCTCTGCAGCGTAAAATCTGAGGGAGAGCAAGGAAAATGAAATTGACATGATATAAAGAAAAGAAAGTGGAGAAATTTTGTCCATTTGATTATAATGACCTGAACAATAGGTATAGACAGACTGGTCACGTCTGAACAAAAAGCTCCCTGAAACAAGCCTGGCTACTGAATTAAAAAATACAATCCAGGAGAGGAGTTGTTCCACCAAGCCCTGTACCACATGCATTCAATCAGATTTCTCATTAAATATCATCTGGGAGCTGAATGCACAAATGAGAAGTTACCATTACAACCAAGGACAGCACTGTCCATAAACCAAACATCTGTATCTAACTCAAGGCAATGAACAGTTAGCACTGTCCATAACCCAAACATCTGTATCTGACTCAAGGCAATGAACAGTTAGCACTGTCCATAACCCAAACATCTGTATCTAACTCAAGGCAATGAACAGTTAGCACTGACCATAAACCAAACATCTGTATCTAACTCAAGGCAATGAACAGTTAGCACTGTCCATAACCCAAACATCTGTATCTGACTCAAGGCAATGAACAGTTAGCACTGTCCATAACCCAAACATCTGTATCTAACTCAAGGCAATGAACAGTTAGCACTGACCATAAACCAAACATCTGTATCTAACTCAAGGCAATGAACAGTTAGCACTGTCCATAACCCAAACATCTGTATCTAACTCAAGGCAATGAACAGTTAGCACTGACCATAAACCAAACATCTGTATCTAACTCAAGGCAATGAACAGTTAGCACTGTCCATAACCCAAACATCTGTATCTGACTCAAGGCAATGAACAGTTAGCACTGTCCATAACCCAAACATCTGTATCTAACTCAAGGCAATGAACAGTTAGCACTGTCCATAACCCAAACATCTGTATCTAACTCAAGGCAATGAACAGTTAGCACTGTCCATAACCCAAACATCTGTATCTAACTCAAGGCAATGAACAGTTAGCACTGTCCATAACCCAAACATCTGTATCTAACTCAAGGCAATGAACAGTTAGCACTGTCCATAACCCAAACATCTGTATCTAACTCAAGGCAATGAACAGTCCCCAGGTTTAGGGGCAAAGGCAACTTGCTTAGTACTCACAGAACACTGGCCAGATCAAAGTATCCCCGCTGTTGTAAGTGGAAATGCAGGTTTCCCCCGTTAATGTTCTCCATTACCAAGAATAATTTGTCCTAAAGAGACAAATAGCATTGTCATTCACAGAACCGAAAGACTTTCCTGCACTTGGGGTATCATGATGATATGCGCAGTGCAGTCGGTGGATCTGAATGAAGCATCATGAGCAGTATAAATCTGTAAACAGGCAAGTAGCTGCAACGGTCTGTAAAACCAATATAGTTGTTTGAAAAGTAGGTGGATTTTCCGTAGCCTCAGTGTTGCATATGTATGTGATGATCTGTTTTTGAGAAGAGGTAGAGTAAGGCAGACTAGAACTGGAGGTGATTTTACCTTTGTTTGGAATGTACAGTGCAAACGGGAGAGGAATGGGCTTTCTGTAGCCAACATCAGCGCTCTTCTTTCAGTTCTCAAGGAATCCACATCGTCATTCTCCAGGAAACTGGCTTTTGTCATAGTTTTGACGGCACAGTACTCTCCACTCGCTTTCAATTCTGCCAGCATAACCTAAGTAATGAGAAAACCAAGGAGAGAGGAGAGGCAGAGAGAAATAAAGCAGGAAACAAAAGATGGAGGGACATATTAGTTAGACAAGTTTATATGGGTGCTTTAAGATCATCATTGACCTGAGATTTTACATAGAACCAGTAGATGATCGGGCCCTACCTTCCCAAATCCGCCTCTGCCCAGCACCTTGTGAAACACGAAGCTCTCCTTGGAGATGTGGGATCCGGTCCTCTCCCACAGTTCACAGTGTGGTGCTGTGGTCTCAATTTTCAGCTCACTTTGACCTACAGCTGCTTGTTCTTCCCGTTCTGATCCGCACTCTGAAAGCTTCTTCTCCGCACTCTCCCTCTTCTCACCCGTCTCATCCTGGCTAAACTCAGGGTTCCCTCCAATCTGGATTAAAAATTCAATTTAAAGTAAAAAATTCCTGTTTAAACTGATCAACTGGCACATGCAGACAAACAGTGTGGGACGTAGATTTATCCATTACCGTTTTAAGTTGAAGCGGACTTTGTCCACCCTCTTCATCCAGATTATGCTGAGTCAGTTCCATCTGGCTAAACTGCAGCTCAGCAACCAACTCCTGAGGATCTTTTTGGATGAGTTCAGTGGCTCCAGTTAGGTCCTGTTGACCCTTATCAGTTTGAACCTTCAAGTCATGCTGAATATGCATTCCCAAAATTTCCTGGTCATGCTGGCACCAGGCAGCTGTTTTCTTTGGGTCACACTGGACCGAAGCAGCCACATTGTCAAGATTGGACTGGATCTTGGCTGCTGTCTGATCAAGATCATGTTGGACTCGGGTGACCAGTTCTGCAAGACAACCTAGTATGTTCTCATTCTCTCTATGCAGGTTGTTGAGCAGGATTGTTTCCAGTCTTCCTGGGTAGCTACGCTGTATTTTGCGATCCATTTCATCCAGCTCTCCTTCGACTTTGGAATAGAGTTCTCACAAGCTTTGCTGAAGTTTGTCGGCAGTAATTTTGATACATCCTGAATATTGTGCTGTAGTTTTTCCAGGTCAGATTGTATCTTCGCTGCAGTTTCTTCAAAGTGATGTTGGTTCCAAGATACAGTTTCATTAACATCATTCTGTGTCTGGGCTGTAGGCATCTCTGGATCAGAAGTGACCTGCGAATCCTGGGAAGTAAATGGTTGTGCGCTCCTCTTCTTTCAATCATGCTGAACTGTTGCGCGCCTTTCTTCAACTCCAGTCTGCTGGTGGTTTTCATCAGGGGTCCTGACATGTTCTTCGCGTGATCTTCGAGATTTCTTTCTTGGCAGACAGCCAAAACACTTAAGAAAGGAGGGCAAGAATAAAACATTAGAACCAAAAATATTGCTACTTCAGGCTAGCTGACTCAGATGGTGTTAACCTACAGATCTCAATTCTGCCACTGAAATGTAGCCTGGAATCCATACTGATAGAGTGCTGGTCGCTCCCAACGGTCACTGACTTATCAGTCTGGCCTCCGTCGTATAGCCAGCGTTTAGCCCTTACGTCACTAATGAAGTGAACATATTCATGTTTTCTGCTCTTGGCGAGAACCACCAATCGAATATGAGTTGGGCTGGCCAGCAACGGCATTCATGAATGTTATTTGACATGAGCTTAAAAATTAGATTGTGGCTTGCCTGCGTTTACTCTTGGAGTGGTTGTTAGGTTTTGAACAGGATAATGTTTGGCCATATCTGGATTTTGTTTATTTCAGTGTGATTCCCCGGTATAATAAAGGCTTAATTAAATAATACTCAAATTACATAACGTATTTCACTGTAATTGGCATTAGCTATAGCTCGAAGGGCATGATTGCATCAGCTAGATTAAAGTGATACTCCACCCAAAAACTATAATTTGTATATCAATTACTCACCATTAGATGTCTCGAACGGACAAAGTTGTTCTTCACCTGGCGCAACTTTATGGCCACTGGAGAGTTTTGAAAAATCATCCAAATGCCTTTTTTGCTGGAAGCAAATGGGGTCACCTAGTAGCAATGGGAAAACTCCGCAAAACGTCCGTTGACAAACTTTAAAACCATCGTCCAACGCATCGTCCAGTATAATCCAAGTCAGCTTTGTCCACTCCTATCCTCAGAACTCTAGAAACGCGGTTATTTTTCGCTAAAAATAATAAAATACCACATTATGCTTCAAGTAAGCTCGCGCATTCAACGGAAGTCCCGCCTTCCGGCTCGTTCATTGCCCAGAGACTCTGCTACTACTCAGATGAATAGGCCTACTCGGATAAACACGAGCCGGGAGGCGGGACTTCCGTTGAATGCAGACCTGTGGTATTTTTATTTATTTTTAAGTCTGTCTAAAGGGGGGAGGGGGGCACCCTTGCGACTGTGAGCCAATCACAGGTCTCGCATGGAATCTGTGCGAATTTTTGGAAGTGAAACGCTGGTCTATCGACTGAGGCCAGACGTACAAGCAAGTGACCGTTGGGAGCGACTAAAGCTTTATACGGATGGATTCCAGGCTACTGAAATGAGGGAGAATAAATTTATTAAAGTCTATTAACGGACCGTAATAATTTCTATCCTACTTATTATCTACTCTCAGTTATAATAACAATTCTAGTGATACTTTCTCAAGGGTAAATAAACAGAGCTAATTGAGATTCACATTCACAGACAAATCTTTACATTTTCCTCAATTCAGCCATGCACCACCACAGATCAATGAGTGTTAGTTCACGGCTGTGCAGGATTTAAAATAATCAAAGCCAAGAAAATAGTTTTAGTTTTGTTTTTCCGCAAACACAGTAAAAATACGCCTTTAATGAAGTCTGATCAGCATTTGTCACAATTTGAAGATATTTAGGAACAAATTTTCTTGTTTATATGGTCTTATATTCTCGGTGATTCCTTAGGTTTTAATTTCACCCCAGCTACAAAGAAACAACTGAAAAAATATCCGTGTGGAGGTAATTAAAATTAGGCTATGTTTTTGAAAGCCACTTAAATCTTCAAGATTAGTTATTCCAGACAAAAGGCTGTTTCTGACTTTATAATCTATACATTTATTTTGAAATATAACATAACAAGAGGCTCCTGCCCTGCATCATTTCTGCCAAATAAAATCAAATAACTGATTCTTACCAATTTGGGGGTGCCGATTTCAAAAATGGCGTCTGTGTTGCTCTGGCATGTCACATTTTATCACCATTTATGATGTGCATTTCATGGCATTGTCCCTATTGGCTGCTACTTGGAAGGTTAAGAAGTAGTCTACGAATAATTTTCACCTAATTTTCACGAAAATTATTTGTAAAATTCACGGCTAATGTTCACATGTATCAATGATTCTAAGACATTATTTTATGCCTAATCCTGATTTCAAGCTTAGTAATATGGCCACTGACAGGAGAAAATGCAAACATGATCCCAATGTTTTCTGCTACATCTGTGGATGTTTCGCTACACCCAAACAACATTTCGTCCCATGAATAACAAAAGGTCGCAAGTGACATTCCTGATGAAACCTGTACTTCGTGGTGCAGAAAAACAGGTTTCATCAGGAATGTCACTTGCCACCTTTTGTTATTCATGAGACAATTTTTTTTTCCACTGTTTTCACCAATCCATAAAAAATGACATACATCAGTGGCGGCTGGTGAACTGGCGATAGGGGAAGCTCAAACCCATGTTTAAACAATTTAAACGATAATGAAACACATGCATTGCTTCCAACCCCTGAGTGAAGAAAAGCGTGATAAGTCCGGAGTCGTCCCAGCCGGCACACGACCGACCTTCAAGGCTGAAATATGGTTGAAATTATGTCAGTTGTCGTTTCAACGTTGAAACGCTATTGAAACAGCGTTTAACTCTGATGGTTGTAAAATGGTTAACAAAATGATCTCAAATCAACACTGAAATTTGAACAAAATTTGTTTCAACGTTGAAACAACATTGAAACAATGTTGAAAACAACGTTGCGAAATCAACGTTGATTCATCTTTCAAAATCAAAACATAATTCAAAGGGTGATTCAACTATGATCCATGACGTTGATTCAACAGTGAAAAAACGTTAAAATGCCAGCTGGGATAATCGGTTTCCAATTACCAGGGGTGAAATCCACCGTAACGCACGTGAAACTGATAAACCTCCATGCACAAGGACTTCAATTCCATGCGAGAATCTCTTACATATACGTTGATTAAATAATTGATCACTATAGCAGGGGAACGTTAATATGCCATTTAAACTCACGCCGAATGTGTTAGAGTTGACAGGCATGCGTTATTAATAAAAACTGACCACACCTGATAATGTTGAGATGTTCCGTAATTGTAATTTAAATGAATGATTGAAAACAAGTCATGACCAATCATTATTTTTAAGGGATGGTTTGAACTTCCCCTATCGACAGTTCACCAGCCGCCACTTTTATGCATGAATCATGATATAATAAGGAAAATCCTCATTCTTTTGTGGGAAAAAAAAACTGAAAGTAATAGAGACTTTTTACTTACATTTTTAACTCAGCATCCTCAAATTGGAAAATATGAGGCCATTTAGGGAAATCAGAGGAAATTTTCTGTTCAACATGCAGAGTGGTGAAATGAATACCCTGAACACACTAAATATTCTCATGCTCTTAAATCCTATGGTATGAAAACATATTTACTCACCAGCAATCGCTTGAAAAGCCCCATCTTTAAAATATTATCGTAAATTCAATAAAATTATAAATGCACTTTGTAAAATCTCAAGTGCGGCACTGATAAGTTCTGATGCACAGCAATGCACAGTGTTTATGTTTTAGTATGGTAGTAAAAGTTACTGACATCACAACAGCAGCAAGAATATCTTACGACCATGAACAGTTGTATTGTCACAATACTATGTCACTGTCATATTTGAATAACTGATCTATATAAAATAACTGGATTGCTGATGATGTCATCATTTTGAAGTAACCATGCCGCCATATTGGTATGCCCAACTGTAACCTCTCAGAGCATTACTCATATTGAACACGTTGCAGCCAAGGATATAATTCAGGGAGAAGATATTTTTTTCAGAGACACGGAAAAGGCGGTACTTTACGTTACCTCCTCAGTTGGACCTGACCGTGCGAAAAACGCCTCAACGACAGCAGGTTTAATTTCAGTAGGCAGCAGCTTTAAATGGGCAACATCAGCATCTTACAATATGTGCGACCAATGAGTGAGTTCTGGGGATCATAGGAAATCTTTACGGATTTTTCTGCATCTCGCCTGAGTTTTGCAGCGCTCCCCTAATCTGGTAAAACCTAGTAACTCAATTTTTGGGGGAAATTGAGTAAGACCCATTTTTGCAGTTACTAGGTTGCTAAGCACCAAATAAAGTACCTACAGTCATCATTGAGAATACCCATTCTCTCTTTTTTTTTTTAACAGCGAGTTTATCCTGAAGGACTTAAGTTGTTTTCAGTTTTCTCAGTTTCATGAAAAAGTGAGTTACTAGGTTTTACCAGATTAGGGAAGAGTGGTACAATGGAATTGAAGTCGAACGTTGTTGACTGTTGAAGACAAGACGTCTATCTTGCACATATTATTTTTCTGTCGGAGAAGCTTAATGAAAAAATGAACTTGACATAAGCTACCATCTTTTCAACCTTTGTATTTATTTTAGAAACACTGGGTGTGAGATGCAATCGCGCATAACGCATATGTGAGTCCCAACGGATATCTTGTGTTGAGTTTTCTCTTCAGATGTCTCCACTCAATAGCTGCCATGAAGCTCTATGCTAGTTTTCCTAAGAAGCGAAAGTTGGTTCGTTAAAGAGAACGCAATGTAAACTTATCAAAGGCTACGTTCAGACAGCAGGTCTTGATGCACAATTCAGATTTTTTGGAGAAATCCGATTTGTTTTGTGTGCTCGTTCATATTACACATTATACGCGACTTCTATCAGTTTTGAGTATGAACTGAATGCGACACTGACGTGTCCCGCATGGCCAAAAGAAGTCCTGAGGTAATACGTGATCACGCAAGCACGCACTGTTTGTTTACGGAAGTAAATATGGAGGCATCTCGTCTCGGCGCGTGTGTTGCACTGATAAAGTAAAAGTCGGATAAAATGCGACCTGGCCGTTCAGACAGCAGTCGCATTGCAAAATATCAGATACGTGTCGGATTTAGGACCACATATGAAAGTGGCCTGGGTCGGATTTTAAAAACTCTGATTTGTGCTGTTCAAATGGTCTTTAACAGATCGGATACAGGTCACATATGGGCAAAAAAATCGGGTTTGGGCCACATTTGCCTGCTGTCTGAACGTAGCCAAAGGCGCTAAATTAGCGTTCACATGAGAAGTGAAGTGAATTGTGCGTCATGGATAGATGTATGTAAAACTGCCTGCCATTCATTATATAGTGTGAATCACATTATCTATTTAAGTAGCTCTAACGTTACTCCCTCATTGATAACCTGGGAAATTTTAACTTGTCCGTCAAGGGTAATTGAGTGTCAGCAGAACGTTAGCCTGTTTAGTTCTGGCTTAAATTAGCTTTAATAATTTGACCACTCAACGCCTGGTTTTGTTGGCTAGCTAGTCTGGTCTTATAGACAGCGTTGCACATCACTATCACTGGAATATCTTATTAATGGCGTGTGAAATTGATTGATATTGATGGGTTGGGGGGGTGGAGGGGGGAGACGCGGTTCATTTCATTCATATTGGGCACTCAATCGAGCATCTTCCAGTCTTTCAGTGCTTTGGGACAGGGGAGGGGCTCACGGCAGCACCCGCTGCTCGTTCAGGACAGTAAGTGCAGAACGAAACGAGATTTGTCGCTCGTCGCTTTTGACAAAAAAAAAAAAAAAGTCGCCAAGATGATTTGGAAAGTCGCCAGATTTAGCGAGAAAGTCGCCAAGTTGGCAACACTGGATGTATCCAGTAGAAGGAACCCTCCGGTCCTGTTTCATTCGAAATAATTCCCATTGACCGTGTCCTTACCTCATTTAAATCCTGTAAATGTAACTGAACACTTCAGGCCAGTTTAGGGACTCTTTTTTTCTACAAATCGCGTCATTTTCAGCTGTGCAATCGTGCTCAACGTTGAACGGATACAACCTACCTTGCTGATATGCATAGGCTTGTATGCTGTTATGTTTGTCCAATCAATGTCTTTCAGTTACTGAGGAAAGTTTAAACACTCGGGAATAGGATAAGAAATGAGCCAATCAATACATCATTACCGGGGAAGTTTCACGAGGGCGTGAACTATCCACCTTATTCCTGAGGGTGCTACTGTAGATATGATTGTGGGTGCAATTTCCGGCGGAAGTAGCTGTTTGCGAGTGGCTCGTCAAGAACAGCGGTGGTTCATTCGAAAATAATTCAGTTTATTTAGCAATTACAGCTCGCTTTTTTTTTTTTTTTTTTAACAAATTAACTTGCTTTTCTTAAAATGTCCCTTCGGAGCTCCGCCACCCGTTGTGCTGTTTGAGGTTGTACCAACATCCAGAGGAAACTAAATTTATGGCTTCATCAGCAGTGTTTTGAACACGCACCCAGAACACAGGGGATTGTCCTTGTGTTCAGCAATACGGTTTCCATCGCCTAGTCACAGAAGAGGAAGCCTGAATGTGGCTGAAAACCCTGAATTTGAATAGATCCCCGAAAAAATTAGGTGCTCATTCCACAACTATTTTGGAATTGGAGTTGTATTTTAAATAAAAAAAAAAAAAAAAAAAAATGGATCTCAGTATCACCACTGGAGCATTTGATCGCATGCATCTCTGCAGTAATAAAACTCTGTTGGCTGCCTGCCTGAACTGGGAAATAAAGAATGTTGGACAGTTGCTGCAGGGTATAGGCAGAGAGGACGATGTGAAGGTGCGAGCCTGGAGGGACGTTTCCCCAAAGCTGTCACTCTTAGCCTCGACGCGGGTCAATTTGATTGTAAGCTCACCTGCAGGTTTTCAAGGCAATTAGCCAATTAGCCGGGTGGGTATTAACATAAAAGGTTCTCTCCTTTGTGTATGCAACTGACCTTGATTTTGTCCTCAATATCACAGAGGTCGCTACTGGAAAATTCTGAGAAAGCAGCAGCAGATGTGAAAAATTAAGAGGCCTTGAAAGCGTTATTTTGGGCAGTATAAGGCCTTATGAGTGCCGTAATTGATTTGACTGCGACACATTCTTTGTTATTTTGGTTCCAATGGCTTAGTAAATCACAAAATCTGAATCCAATTGAACATATGGCTTACATACTGGGCAGGAGACTGAAGGCAAAAACTAGCAAATACAGCAGAAAGATGACGATGGCTTCAGTACGGGCCTGGTAGCGTAAATCTAGCATGTCAATGCATCACAGACTTCAAGTAGTCATTGCATGCAAAGGATATGTAGCCAAATGTTTAATATGATCACTCTACATTATGCTAAACTCTCCAATATGTATAACTTTGCATTTTGATGCACCCAGAAATGGGAAGAGAGACTATAAGTACAAAAGGTTCTGTCATTTTTAAATGTTTCATCCAACGTGGGTGAAGACACCCTTCAATTCAAGCTGACGCTCTGCACTTCAACCTCATGGTCATTGTGTCCTTTCAAAGGAAGTGCTTGAGTACAGAGCCCAAATAAAAAATGTGTTATTGTCCAATGAATTATGGCGCTCTCTGTATTTCAAACATTTATGACTCCCTGATTGGTTCTTCTTTAAACAAACACCACAATGTCGTTTGTATGGGTCAGATTGTATGAAACAGAACTCTTCACCCTTTTGCACACATTCTATGCTTCTGCGGGAAATTCTTGGCAATGATAATGCTCCAAACATTCCTCCTCAACTGCTGTTAGTATCAAACTTCCTGACAGGTGCAGAGGAGTTAATGGGGAATACAGTTCACGAGTCTCATCAGAGCTTCTGAGTTGAACCAGCTGAATGAAAGACTGTGTTCGAGAGATAACTTCACTTGTGCATTTGTGGCTGTTTGTTTGTCAGCAGTTAGATACAGTTGTTTTGGCCAGTTGTGAGATGACGATATTCTACTTAAGGGATGATTCAGTAAGCAGAAGAGAAACTGCTTGGAACCAGATAGAACTTAGAAAACTCAAAATCAAATCACTGTTTATAAATAAGAAAATACGCAAGAGCCTATGATTGAATCATTATTGCAGTGACTAATGCAAGCTTCAGCTGGCAACAATTTTGTTAACCAAGACTGATGCAGCATGTAGCTTCTCATTTCTTAAACAACCATGTTGGATGACGCATCCCACGGTCGTGGAAAAGATGTTACTTTATTCTCAGGGGCAATATGCTGGCCTGCACCAGGCAAAGAAATCAACTAAGGAGATTGCTGAAATCACTGGAATTAGGTGAAGAACAGCCCAACACATTATTAAAACCTGGAAGGATAATGGTGAACTATCAACTCTGTGAAAGAAATGGGTTAGAATGGGTTACTTTGCACAAGAGTTTCAAAACAACGCCACAATGAATCTGGGGATCAAAGCTAAAGGCGGTCTTACAAAATAGAGCCTCCAACGTCCTTTCAGCCTGGCTGTGTACCATGAGATGTTGCGTAGCTGTTCATGTGACGATTTGTGTTATGATGCAGACCAGGACCAAGATGCACAGTCAGAGTACACTCCGATGAAGGCATTTATTGATAGGAATATGGTAAAGGCAAGAAGGGCCGAATTCCAGCGTGGCAAGAGCACAGGTCAGTTCGGATGGTATACTGGGTATGGGTAAGGGGCGTGTCCGCACCTGGTCAGTGGCATCCTGGGGCAGATGCCTGGTGGAGTTCACCCTTGCCGAAGCAGAACTGTCAGACAGCAGATCCGAAGGGTTTAGCAGGAATGCAGTCCCAATCCTAGACACCGATGATGGCTGGGGAGGTGTTCCGAATAAACTGAGCAGAGGAACAAACTGGAGAGGCAGATTAACAGGAGCGCCGTCCCAATACTGGAGACCGGGAATAAGGCTTGGGAGTTGGTTTCTAATAATTATTTGACTATCTTTATAAGTAACGATAATTTCTGAAGACATAGGAAGAATGAACTGCTTCACGGCTGCTTTAGGGCATATAGCAGGGACAATCCTACAACTTTGCTAGACACAAAGTGAAGATATATTCGCCACAGGAACACAAGAGATTGGGGCAAACGAATGGATTACACCTGGAAGGGGGAGGCATGCAAGAAGCTAAACCAATTAAAGGAGACAATACTTCAAAAAAAAAAAAACACAGGTTGCTGGAAAGGAGGAGAAAACTTAAGCAGACAGCAGGGCTGTGACAGATTTATATGCTCTTGAAGGCATCTGTAAAACAAGTGGTGCCAGGCACAACAAACCCCGCCCCTCGCACATACTTTCACCTACTTGTACGAAATTCAATAGGGATCTATTCTGGGTCAGTGACAATCCCTATACCGAATTTGGGGTGAATCTGGCCATTAGTTTTGCCGCTAGAGTGTTAACAAACAAACACACAAACACAGAAACAAACCGAACAGAAAACAATACCCCTTCCCTCACCCTTCGGGTGGGGCGGGGTAATAAATGTAATGTAGTGATGAATGTGGGATGTGTGTATTTTTTTTTGTAAAATATGGAGTGGCTGAGAGCTTATTGTTTGTTTATAGAGAAAGAAATGTACTAATATTTTGACAATTCAGAGAGCAAAGTGTGTTTTATCCCTGTGATTCTTCCCTCAACGATTTGGGTCCTTTGTTTTTTTGTGCACACCAGCATCAGAGAACTATATGCTTTGCTATTACCAGGCCACAGGGTGGGATAGCATGATTGCTTCAATTATATGCATTCTTTAGTTTGTGCTTGGAAGCTGTTTAAATTTCTTTGGTGAATCATATAATTTAGTGGACCAAATCACTAAATTGTTATTTCATCTCTTGAGGGCAAATTCCTCCCTGAGGGTCTCTTATCTTCGTCACTCTGTGAAAGGTCAGCCATTGTTCACTCAGCTAAGTCCTATTTCAACTGTTCAGCCCTGTGTTTGTACAAGGAAATGAGTGACAGCTAGGTAGAAAACAATTCAGCAGGTCAAACCAATGTGACACACAGCCTGATCCTCCCTTGCATGGCTGATAACATCCAACATGCTGTCCATCACAATTTCCTTTAGGCCACCTTTTTGGAGGGCCTAAATTAGGGAACCATTATCTCATCAAGGGGCAAATCTCCATTTAAAAGATGAAAAGTTTGGTTTGGATTGATCTTGGAGCATGCATCCCACAGGACTTAGATACTTGACAAACCTTTCAATGCATCTCCCTTGACCATACAAGTACTTGATTTGCTTGAATTATTTTACTGTATTGAGGAATATGAATGGGTCGTGACAATTGGGCAGGGAGTGGATAAAGGGCACAACACCAGCTCTGCTTTGTTCACTGATGCCGAGACACATTTTGAGATCAAGATTCATATTTATTTGGCCATTTAAAAGTTTGGCTAAATTACCGTAATGACGGCTAAGTAATCTCTGTAATATACATACAGAATGGCGAATGAAATGAGGGCTTTCATTTGTGTTCTGAATTATGGAACAAGGACTGCCCCTGGCACAATTCGTTTTATATGCTGCATAAAGTGTATCTATTTTCATTGGTACCTGTAATACGAGGCCTAAAATTATGTATTTACTTCTTTTTTTAAAAATGGGCTATTCCGAGCAAGTGAAACTGCGAAAAAGGTGAAATGTGAAAAGGGATAAATAACTTAATTATAATGAGAAAAACAAATTTGCGACCCTTTAAAGAGTTGAATATTTCCTCTTATGATTGAGTGGAGTTTCCGCACCTGAATGAGGCATAAAAAGAAAATGGCCGCAGTGTAAATACTGCGGTGGAACCTTTGTCGAGTGATTCCTGGACTTTAGAATATGTGCACCTTATAAGTGGATCAAAGACATATGGTTTTATGCCAATGCCACAAAAAATAGGAGGAAAACAAAAACATTTCAGATGTTAATTAATATAATACCAACTGTAACTGTAACTGTGGTGTGATTGTTTTTGTAATCATATTCATAAACACAAAACACAGGGGAAAATATAAATCAGGACAATGAAGTTTATAACAAAGTGCAGAACATTAGATTAACCATTGTAAGTGAAAAATGCTGATCTCCACACCATGAAAATTGACATTTGAAAATTAAAACATAACTTAACCATGCTAATTTCAAGTTAATAGCAGACTTTACCTCTTCCTTCATAACTGACGTGTTTAAACAGGCGGAATCCACTTGGAAGAGAAGAATTCATTTTCACAGATTTTCATTGTGACAAAACACTATTTTTTGATTTAAATAGTATCAACTGACTTTTCTCACTGACATGTCCCACAGATGGAAACTCACAGAAATAGTTTGGCCTGGAATTGTCTCCTTGCCCAGTTTCATTGCATCAAAGCCCCCCAACCAATATTCAACCCCCAGCTTAGCATGAAAAACCCAGGCAACAGTAATCCTCACCTCATCAGGCTCATTGGCTATTGCTAATGAGGGCCACTTGAGACATACACTTGGCTGCTTTCAATCATGAGAACTTGGTCACATGTTACTCACTAAGATGATTCAGCAGGGAGCTGTTTGATAAATGCACCAGGCTCTGCCCTGAGGGGGGAAAAATTGTGCAGAACATAAGTGCGCTTCAACCAATTAGAAAAAAAAAAAAAGATAAAATATGCAAATATACTATTCCTGGAACCCTGATTCCTCAGCTGTGATGGCAACATTCGTTACTTACTAGGCAAAGGGAGAGTCAGTCGCAGGATCTACAATGAGCCACTGGGGCACGTTTATAATTTGGCGGAAGAGGAAAAATGGAAGAAGGCAAGAGCAACTTGCTGTACCTAATAATTTGCTCAATGGTAAATCAATCAACTAATCAAAACCGAAACTGACGCAGACGGCCGAAATGCAGGGAAATCGGCAGGCATGACACAAGAAGGAGAAGTTAACAGATGTGGACATGGGAGACAAAGACGAACGCAGAGACTAACACTGCAGTGAACACAAACAAGGAAAACGAAGATGAAACATTGCACTGATTACAGATTTCATGACGTAACATTCAATGTTGATGGAAAAGCATTTGTTTTCATAGTAGCCCCAGTATTGCTTGTTTCTCAATGTGTACACACCCCCAGGCTGAAAATATTGATCCAATCATCATTAATATTAAATCAGGAGCCAAGTAAAAACAAAAAAAACAAAGAATATGTTTACAGAAAAGCAGGAAGGGACAGATAGAAATCAGGAAGGAAGCCCACATGCCAGGAAAATGTGGACGAGCAGCGGGCTTTGCCCATCAGAGAATGCATTGTGCCCTTTTCCAAGAGAACTTTGCAGAAAGAGCCACAAAAAAGCAAATACTGTATTTTCCCCAACTTTTGAGATTCAAATCCATGCAAGAACTACCACCAATTTACATAGATGTGTTTACAGCACACGGACCAGCCATATAAGCTGTGGTTTAGGTAACATTTTTGAGAGGAGTTCTGGTCCTGGAGCACCAGTTCAGCAGGCAACAGAGAAACACTCTTTTCTCCTGCTTTAGTAGAGAGGATGCCAAAAACAAAACAAAAAAAAAAAAAAAAACACACACACCACGAGTGTGTTTCTATTCAATTACATAGGTATGTAATGAAATCTAATTTATGCCAATGTTTTCAGCCCTCAAGAGATGTTCACATTGTATAAATACTTTCTACATTACCTGATGCTTGAGAACACTGGATATACTGTCAGAGTACATGAAATGCTTCCAAGGATTAAAGAACATAGTAGCAATAACTTGGCCATTTCATAATATAGTACATTGTTCCTTTAACTCATTCCCTACGGAATACTTTTATATAAAATGGTCGCGTTTGTATGGAATACTTTTCCCGAAAATTACACAGTATAAAGTATTGAAGTACAGGTGGCCCATCACCGTGATCGCCAACTGATTTCGTCTTTTCATCAGTCTGCGAAAGGTCATCCACACCGCTGGCACCGGCTTACCCTAGGTAATGGTAGAATTCGCCGAGCCGTTGGCAGCGGCTTGCCGTAGGGAATGAGTTAATACAGTTGAAATCTGATGTTTACATACACCTTAACCAAACACATTTAAACTCAGTTTTTCACAATTCCTGACTTTCAAACCCAATAAACATTCCCTGGCTTCGGTCAGTTAAGATCACTGCTTTATTTTAAGGAAGTGAAATGTCAAAATAAAAGTTGAGCAAATAAGTTATTTCAGGTTTTATTTCTTCAATCACATTCCCAGTGGCCCAGAAGTTTAGATACGCGTAGTAAATGTTTGGTAGCATTGACTTTGAATTGTTTAACTTGGGTCAAATGTTTTGAGTAGCCTTCCAGAAGCATCTCACAATGCATTGGTGGAATTTTGGCCCATTCTTGTTGACAGAACTGGAGTAGCAGAGTTAGGTTTGTGGGCCTCTTTGCTTGCTTATGCCTTTTCAATTCTGCCCAAAAATTTTCTATGCGATTGAGGTCAGGGCTTTGCAATGGCCACTCCAGTATCTTGAGTTTGTTGTCCTTCAGCCATTTTGCCACAACACTGGAAGTATGCTTGGTGATCATTTTCCATTTGGAAGACCTCTTTACGATCATGCATTCACTTCCTGGCTGATGTCTTGAGACTTTGCTTTAATAAGTCCACCTAATTTTCTTTCCTTGTGATGCCATCTACACTGAACAAAAAAATAAACGCCTCATGTCAAATATTGATGCCACATGGAGTTAACAACTCTAAGTGAGCATATGCTGACCTTTACTTGTACAATTGGGATATTTCTCTTGATTTGTGTACCATTTTTTAATCCATCTCTCTCTCGGTGAGCATTTGCCCAGTGATGCAGTGATTTCATTCAGTACATGGGTGTGGCATTTCCAGACGGTGATCAGACAGAATGAGCAGTACCCAAACACTTCTTATACTGGGGACAATAAAAGGCCACCCCAAAATGTCAAATTTTGTCAAAAGTCATCATGCCTCAGATGTCTCAGGTCATGCGGGAACGTGCCATTGGCATGCTGGATGCAGGGATGTCCACCAGAGCGGTCGCTGTGCAGCTGAATGTTAACTATCGGACGATAGGCCTTTTGAGAGTTTGTTTCCGACAGACGGGCAGGGCTGCAAATCGACCTCATCCACGTCAGCCACGTGTAACCACACCACCACAAGATCGCTACATCCGGCTCGTCCACCTGTGGGATCGGCTCAGATCAGCGACAAGCACAGCGGATGAAACCGTTGGTCTGCACAACAGACACATCATACTACAGACAGTCCGTAACCGCCTGCGAGAAGCCAACTTGCACGCTCGGCGTCCTCACCGTGGTCTGGATATCACTGCTGTCCGGCGTCGGAACCGACTTGCATGGGCAAACGCATACATTTGATGGCCCTTGGCACGTTCTGGAGAAGAGTGCTATTCAGAGGTGAATCCCGGTTCCAGTTTTTTGTTAATAAAAACTCAAAAATTTGACATGGGACGTTTTTATTTTTGTTCAGTGTATTTCATGAAGTGCACCAGTTACTCCTGCAACAAAGCACCCTCACAACATGATGCTGCCGCCCCCTACCCCCCACAGTTGGGATGGTGTTCTGCTTGCAAGCCTCCCCCTTTCTCCTCCAACCATAAACGATAGTCATTATGGCTAAACAGTTTAATTTTTGTGTCATCAGATGGGAGGCCATTTCACCAAAAAGTAAGAACTTTGTCCCCATGTACGTAGATTTGTCAGCCGGTGTCTGGCTTTATTGTGGTGGTTTTGGAGCAATGGCTTTTTCCTTGTTTAGCAGCACTTCAGGTAAAAGGACTATAGGACTTGTTATACTGTGGATATAGATATTTTTGCACCTGTTTCTTCCAGCATCTTCACAAGGTCTTTTGTTGCTGTTCTGGGATAGATCTGCACTTTTTCCTTCAGTGTATGTTCATCTCTTGGAGATAGGATGTGTCTCCATCTTGAGCGGTATGACAACAGTGTGGTCCCATGGTATTTATCCTTGTGTACTGTTGTTTGTATGGATGGACAAGGAACGTTCAAATATTTGGAAATTGCTCCCAAGAATGGACCAGACTTGTGGAGGTCCATGGTTTTTTCCTTGACTAATTTCTTTTGAATTTCCTTTAAACTAAAGCAAAAATGCACTAAGTTTGAAGGTAGGCCTTAAAATACATCCACAGCTGCTCCTCCAGTTGACTCAGATGATGTTAAATTTGACTTCTAAAGCCATGATGTCATTTTCTGGAATTTTCTTGGCTATTAAATGGCACAGGCAATTTAATGTATGTATTGTCTGACCTCTGCAACTGTGATGTAGTGAAATGTAAGTGAAATAATCCGTAAACAGTTGTCAGAAAAAAAAAAAAAACTTGTGTCATCCACAAAGTGCTCATATGTCCTTATTGATTTGTCAAAGCTTATTTGTGGAGTGGTTAAAAAATCAGCTATGATGACTTCAACTTAAGTGTAGGTCTATGTGTATGCACAGGAAAACTTCTGACTTCAACAGTATGGGTTAAAATGGATTATTACCGATGCAGGCAACATTTGCACGGGTCTGTGTGACTGCTACCAGTTGCCACAGCTCTATGGTTCATCCTTAGGCTAATTTACAAAGTATGAAATAGATTTCTGCTCTTATTTTATAGTCTTGTTTAGGGTTCAAAAGTCGCCTACTGCCTCATCCGCATGTAATTTTTCAAGGGCATTTAAGGGCCTTGGAGGAACTAGCGACCAATATTATTGCTACGCCCTCCCTACAGACCACTCATTCATCAAAGGTGCCAGACTTCGCGAGTGAAAAGAGGCGGGGTCATAGGGGTGCACTTAGCTAAGTGCGGGTAGGTGAAGCGTGAAGTGCGATTCAGCCAATCTTTTCGAAGGGATGGTCTTTTTGGGGTTTCCTCTGGGGTGGAGGATTATAGCAAAGCCATTTGTTCTTACTTAGTTCTACTTGCGATGAAGTCGGAGTGAGAAAGGCATACAAGTGTGCGATTGGATGTGGAGCGCATTTTATATTTTGTACTAGTAGAGCTGTAAATTATTTCGTTTTTTCCCAAGACTGGCTGGAGTTTTTCTTTCGGGTTTTATTGTTTAGAAAGAAAAAAGCATTTCATTTTTCTGTTCATCTTTCCAAAGCTAAGTGCATTGGGACCAAAACAGCCAGGATGTCAGAAATGACTGTGAATGATCATCTTGAGGGGATATTGTCGGATTTCGAAGGTAAGTCCAGACTTCATCTGCCGTTAACTTTATTAAAATGTTGATCAGCCTATTGTACTTGTTTCGCAGTGCGTCACTTTGAAAAATAATTCCGTAAACCGTGACCTCTTATCATTAGATTTGCGTGCGATATATTTGAAGCAACCTCTTATAATGTGTCCGAAGTGGCAAATGCATTTCACATCGAGAGATGATTGCACGCGTTTCCTTCGAAACCAGCTTTCCGAATAATTTTCCGTGGTGCATCCATCGCAGTTTTCTGGCAAGCATTCAAATGCGCATCACTGATTATAGCTGTCCTGATTCGAGAGAAGTTAGATTAACGTTAATGTAAGCGCATGGTAGGAGCATGTGTCTGCAATGAAAGTTATTACTCGGTGTAATAGCTGCTTGAAAAGTCTCCATGTAAACTTACCTAGTAACTGCACACGAACGCTAATTTTGTGGAATGAATGTATGGAATTGTGACCATGTTAAATTTTTAATAGGCTAAGAGAAGCAAGAAGTTATTACCATCCTCAACCCTCACATGAGCTCAACAGTAAAAAGCGTCAATTTTGTGTGTCATTTCAATGGTAGTTAACGGTTGAAGACCACATTTGGCAGTAATAACACAGACTGTTTCCCCCTGTGTCGTAGTATATTACACTGAAAAAATTGCTTTAACTGTTCGCCCAGATGCAGAGCAACCGACAATCATTCAATTACAGGGTGCACGATATGAATTAACATGAAAATTTGCATCTCTTCATTTCATTAGGAGTTACACCACCTTATTGCTGCTCTGCGCCAGCCAAATGGCAGAGGCCAAGCTGGTGTGGTGTTAGTTAGCACTTGGATGGGACACCTCTTAAGCCCCTTTTACACTGCACAAAACCCCCCAGTAACACCCTCTGAAATCTGGCTTTTTCTTCTGTGGGAAAGGGTACAATCGGCTTCCATTCCCAGGTCAAATGACTCGGCAGTGGTAATGGGTATTTATCGGCTCCGGCTCCGATCTGCAGTGATGGAAACATGACACCCGAGTGCACACGCTAATTTTCGCCTCTTTTCCGGCAGGAGGTGGCGTTTGCTGCGGCCGTGGCTCGTGAGCTGAAAATAGAGGAGGCTCAGAACATCCTTTTCAACTTACCTTTGGTCTTGACCTGTTTTCAGTTTTTTATTTTTAAAAAATATTATTGCTTGAACTTTGAATTAAAAGAAATATATATTATTTGAACTCCGAAAACACTAGTTTTCACACTAGTGTGGCTAGTTCTCCTAATTAAGTTTGGGGGAAAGAAATAAAACGCGTCATTTTAACGCGAAAATGCATTTCAGTCAACATCATTCAGCTGTGGATACTTGGTGGCGACTGAACTGAATTCCCTATTTGATCGCGGCAGCATTGCATTATGAAAGAAGTTGTGTTTTCCACTGCCAGTGGATTTTAAAATCATTGGAGAATTTGCTAATCAAGGGAAAGAGTTGAAAACATGTCAAGACTACTTACTAGTTTAAAAGGGACCTTTTTGTGCCTCCCTTAATTTCAGCTGACCAGCCATCACTGATTTACTGTCTCCGGGAACAATGTGCTGCGGCCATGTTCTTCCTCGAATCATGCGAGATGCAGCAGTGATTGAGTTTGAAATAGAGACTGAAAAAAGAGATATAAAAACATGAACACCTCAACATTGTCCCTGGCCTCCATGGTATTTTCAACAGTTTATTATCTGTTCTCCGGTGCATTCATGACGTTGAAGATGACTCATCAGGAAAGAAAAAAAGAAAAGAAAAGCAAACTACAGTCCACTGGCAATGGCAGAAGAGTCAATCTTCAGTGGGATTCCCCGCATTATAAAACTGAGCATATGCGTGCAAATTTTGGCATATACTGGTATTAGGAACACAGACTGGATGCAGAAAGTGGTGTTGGAGGCCCAGTGAAAGGAGGATGGGCGGTGATGGGGGTGATTTTCCCTCTGGCTATTGTAAAGAGTGAATCAGTGTGAGGGACACTGGTGTTTATGGCAAAGGGTGCACCCTGAGATTCCTCCCTTCATTGGTGGCCACTAGTTTTTGCACTACAATTTTCAGGTCCAATGTACACCAGTCACAATAGGGAATTGGACCAGCCAGGGCACAAGATCTGAATGACTGTGGTACAGAAAGCAATGTACACCACAGGCGTTGACTAGCTTGCCCTAAGTCTGTTCTGTTCCGAAGTGACATGGATGTGAACGGGCAATAACTGCAGATTAGCTGGTAGAGTGAACTATGACATGATATTGATAAATATTTAGCTCTAAATATTTAAATAAACTTCTCTAAATACAAAGGGCTGTCTCCCTTGTAGCTTATTCATTTTGTGTTCCTACTGTTCATTCAAGGGCAATATGTTTTTACTAATCAAGTACATCCAAACTGGTGGGCGGTAATTGCTCAGCATTGATCAGGCAAAATTCTACGTATTTGACATGATCACCATGTAGCTATGATAGTTATCTATCAATATATTTATGCGTCTCCAGTCAACAGTTTTAAGCTTGTCAGACTCAAGAGGATCCGGAAAAAAATAGACAAAATGCAGAAAAATAGCGGAGCAGCAGAAACTGCCGTATGGGCTTCGGAGAACTTCCGGACGGAAACAGCTACGCTTGGCAGACATTGCAGTGCCGATTACCATTGTGACATATTTGCTCTGGGAGATGCATGGCTTCCGTGCTGGAGCCCTGATATATGTGGTGTTCATTGGGCCTTAGAGTTCCGTTCTTATCAAAGCTATTCAATAGCAGCACATCAAGCATATTCAGAGAAAGAAGAGTGATTATAGATAAGTAATGTTGTCTGACCTTTTGAAAGACCCTAAAGTCTGTCTTTCTAGTTCATATCATTAGTATTTCTAGTCTGTTATGTAATGTAATGTCTTTATTTGTGGGGAATTGTACAAACGGCAATGATTTAAGGGGTATTGAACTCAGAATAGCAATAGCAAAAGAAAGCAATTCTACAGTTTTGTCCAATGACATTTCAGCTTCTCAGTGAGAGACTGTCATTTACATTCTAGGCTGATGGTATTACAGATTAGTTTCTTTGGCAATGTTGAAAGACTTCCATGTTCTGCAGATTTTGGATGAAGGAAGGCAGAAATGATGGATATTTTAAAGTATACATGCACGTTAAGAATTGATCAGCAATGAGATGTTTATTGTGATTTTCTTGGTTGCACAGGGGTGCATTCATCTGCCCACCCCCTCCCCCCCAAAAAAGGCAAGTGTGGTTTTACATTTGTGCAACATTTTAGGCAGATGTTTGCTTTATAGCACAGTGGTTCTCAGACTGCTTCCTGCAATTTAAGAAGCATAATGAAATGTGCAGCCAACCTCAAGCACCAATTCATGGCCTGCTACTGTTATAAAATGAAATCAATCAAGGCTCATGATTCAAGAAAATTGCTCTATTATTTGAAATTCATATGCATTATTCATTATCGAATAAGCTTTCGGCCGAGAAAGGAACGGAAATGACAATCAAAAGTATTCTTTGTTTTGTCCTGTTCTGACAGGGCCTTAAAACAGAAGAGCCCTTGTGCTACTGTTGAACAGAGGAACCCCCTTGATGTACCGCACTTAGCCTTTTAGGTGAAAGAGCATGTTATCCACTGTGACCTCTGATCACAAAGATTGTGTTCCTCTCTCCTTTCCTATCAGGAATAAGAATTTTCAGGAATGAACATTCATCTGCCTTTCTTTCCATCCATCCGGTCTAGCAATGTGACCAAAGGCTATGAGAAGGCAGGATTTAAGTAGTCAAATCAGTGTGACAGCTTCAAATAGAACTTGTTGAAAGCACACAATTGTCGATTTCTATGCCTTTAGAAAGAAGCTACTCCAGCTCAGTGTTCTGTTTTTCTCTCTATAAAGAACATGAAAATTTGAAGAATATTTTTCCCTTGCCGATAAGCTCAGTGACTTGGGGGGGCAGAGGAATTGAAATGAAAAAGTTTAATCTTGAAAACGACCAAGGGTTTCATTTAAAATATGGTAAAATGCTGCTAGCCACATCGAAGACATGCAGAAATACATAGAAAACACAGCTGAGAAAACACTCAAACACACACACGCACACACACACACAATTGGTGTCATTCCTCTTTTAGATCCTCGACCAGTGAAACTTCATGAACTCCAAAGTCGAGTGGTGCATATAAGTTGCTAGCTCTTAGCCAGCTAGGAAACTAATGGGATCTGTTCTTTTCCCCCTGAAATGTAAAGACGGAGTGTAGCTGCACAAAGGCTGAGTTTCAAGAGCAGGTGAAAGTTCTAGATTCCAAATGACTCTCGATCTCTGGTTGGGAAGACTTGGGGGCGCAGGGGGCGGGCGTGGCGGGACAAGAATAGCTGACCGCACTGACGTAAGAGCAGATGCAAAGAAGCCGGGATGAGCATGTGGCTTTCTAGAATCAAAGACAGCCTTCATGTGGGGCCTGACTTCGTCGAGGAAATGCAATCCTGTTCTCCCTATGGTGACGCTAGTGGTCTGGTTACATTGGCATCTCTGGAGTAAGATAGCTATGTATTTGACAACTGGCACTAAATAAAAATAGGGGATTGGGTCACATGCTTTGTCACTTTCGCCTAGCCTGCTGCATTCCAGTTGGCTTTAAGAAGCATGAGACCTAAAGCAGCTGATGCTTATCGGCACTGACAGCTACTTAGGTCGGGCGGGAGCTGAGAGTTTCATATTTTGCATCATCGAGGTCAAATCAAATAAAAAATTTGTGTTGACTCTCAGACTCAGTCTTATACTTCTTTTCCTGGTTTTGCTTTGTCTGTGAGTTTTGTTTGCTTTACGTGATTCGTATTTAATTCACACAAATTCATTTCTGTATTCCACTGCTTAGATTTAGGATGAAAACTAATGCGACCTTAAATGGCTATTGAGCTGTTGTTATGGGTTAAATGCTGGAGTAAATGACTGTGTCTATGGCACAAATAGTTTGACATCGGCTAAAGCTGTGAATCATCAATGTAACTGCACATTTGCTAATAATGGTGCAGAGCTAAACACAATCATTGTTTGTGCTATCAACTGTTGTGTTCTCCTCTTGTTACTGCGAAGAGTCATATGTGACAAATCAGAGAGGCATTTTTAGGGTCTCGAGGCCTCCAGTCAGGGCTGTGGTGTTCTTGTGCCTGTGACAGGCGCACTGTAAAAGATAACTTGAAATTCTGGATCCAGATGTGCCTGTATTCGGAGGAATTTTCCACAAGTAGTCAGCACACACCTGATATTCTCCGCACTGGTGATGGGGCTGTCAGTAAATACCTGCGTGGAATGCGGGGTCTGTACAGGAAGAAGCCCTCTGAGACAAGTCCTTGCTTGCTCTGCGGGGCCGTACAGAGCTCCTAGAGACAGAAGCCCAGCTCCCATATAATCTGTGGGAGGGAAGCTATGATAGTTCACCAAGAACACTGCAGTACTGCAGCTGCAAACCTATGCTTGAATTTGTGGTTTTCCTTAACCACTATGTCTTGGAAAAAAAAAAAAAAAAAACAGTTGTTGATATTTGTGACTGAAGATGCCAGAAAATCTTGAGAGTAGTTGTGTTCTCAGAGAGTGCTTTTTACAGCCTGGCAGATGCTTTCTTCATTGTTGCTAGTGTTAACCCTTGAGCCTTTTCTTCCGCATTGCCTTGGTTTTTTCAGCTCTTCATAGATTTAGTCAGTCCCTCTGACCCCTATTTTAGAGGATCCTACCGCAAGTTGTAAATCTTAGGCTTCTGACTGGCTGACCGCTGTGGATCTACTGCTTGTGAGTCCAGGAGGTGTCATATATCAACATTATTGTGTAGGTGACTGCCTGGAAACTCATTGAAAAATGCAAACATGTTGCATGATATGTTCATTGCTCCAGCTTTAAGGCCCAAATCCTCAAGCCGTGGCCTGTACGGGATTGCTATCTTTTCCCAATGGCTTGCATTTGAAGTTTCTGTCTTGCTGTCTTGAAGAGTGTCCAAAACTGGCATCATAAAATTCCCATGCAACAAGATTGTCCTTTCCTGCTGGAACTGTTTTTGCGGTAATAGAAACTCCAATCACAGTTCTTAAAAGCGTAGTTTGCCCCTCATCACTGCAGTTGTTTATACTTGATGAATTCAAGGAAGAGAATGGGCAAGATCTTGGGCAAAACAGTGAGATAAAATAGACTTCGCTTCCTGAGGAACTGAAGCTAACAGCAGCTAGCCTTAGCTTCTAAGCTTGTTGAAGTAGCCGTAACTTCACTGAATATATTTTCCTGATTGGAGATTTTTAAGAAGCTGGTAGGTTCTCTATTTGTTCTTATTTTCAGGTGTTTATTGTTGCATTAACACTGAGGGGATTAAAGCTCTTGTAGTCTGTGGGAAAGTGTTATGTAGGAAGTAGAGTCTGAGAGCATGGCTGAGGCAGTAATGCTTTGTTGTACATTTGAAAGGGAGCCAGTGGCTGCCTGACAAAAGCTTTGCTTTTACATGAGTGTATACAGGAGGGCAAGTTCATTCTTGTGTCTTTGACTTTGATAAAACTGACTCGGCTCTGTTGTTCAATTTAAATGGGTGGGTAAGTGTACTTGTCAAAGGGGGCTAACTGAAGTTGCTTGCATCCCTCTGTAACTCTTCAGCGAGCTCTAATACTGTCATCTTCTCTTAAGAAGAAGACTAGGATGATGGTCGCAGGTTTGCATGACTTCTTTCATTTAATTGGTGCATTTCTAAATGAAGGATTGTCTTTGTACTAAAAGTAACATAAGCTGTAATATATTTATTAAAAAAACAGGCATGTTTGTGAAGGGTGGCCATAAGGGTCAAAGTATTGCCTTTTCTCTATTTTTTTCCAAGTTGGAATGCACAATCATAAATTCGCACTGGACGATATTTAGTTATTGATTCAAGAGTAAACAAACACAAGTGCCCCTTGAAGGAATATGTTTCTTGCTGAAAAAAACAGGCAGACCTCAAGGTACCTAACTGTGCAGTGAGTTTTGTAGAAAATTATGAGATATAAATCACTGTGGCAGAACCTTCCCTTGCCAACCACAGATTAATTGCCTGCCAGTTTTACCCCATCTTGGCTACTTGCCAGAGTCAACAATGGTACTGAGCTGGTTAAATCTGTGCTCATGGGGCTCATCCTTTCACTAAAATGAAAACATTGCCTTAGCCAGGTGAGCCACTCGACAACCCCAGAGTTAGCCTTGTAAATCACATTTCATGTTGAAATCATATATGACTCAAAACATCGATTTGACACTGTAGGGCGGAAATCTTCAACAAATGATACTGAATATCGGTTGTATTGATGAGTATGTGAAAATATAGGCATTTTGAGTAATTTTAAAGAAAAGTAATATGCGTTGAATGAACAAAATAATGTAAAATGAGCAGAAATGTGTCAAAGGCTATTTTGGGATGTTAGTGTTGACAAAGAAAATATATTGGATGTAGAATTAGGTTATTTCGTAAAGATCCAAACATGGTTTTCTGTTTCGCGCTGTAAATCACTGTACACAGGAAAGGTCATGCTGTGCTACCTGTTCTGAAGTTTTCACTGACCTGCAACTGTCGTGACAAAAGACGAATGGGGGCTGTATTACCTCCACACGTAGGTGAGCAATGCACTGTGGACACTGATTGTGTTGTTGCGGAATCCCGGGTCAGGGAAAAGCCGCAGTAATCCGACCCATCCACCCACAACCCCCAAAGACACCCTTTCAGTGAATTGGTCTTTTGTTCTGGGGGAAGAGCTGCCATTTCTAGCAAAGGTACACAGATGAAAGGTTGTGTTTGCCTGTAGATTTTCTCCAAGTTTCCGGAATGTGGGCCCCAAATAAATCTTGCAAGGCATGTGTTGGTGTCTCTCATATTTTTAATTATATTGAAACCCACTCTCCTGATGTTTCCAAAACAGGCTGTTCTTATACCAGGAGAATAGGAGTTGTTGTTGAGAAATATTTTTTATTTATGTCATGAATCTTCAAATCTGCACTTCTCAACACATGGTTATTGTTTAGATTTTAAAATGCTCCCAGAAGAAAATTCTGCTTGTGTCATCTTTATGCATGTTATCCCCCTTCAATTGCTTCATCTAATCCCCGCAGTCAGTGTTTCATGCTGCTTTTGTGTACTAGAATGGACTTTGAAATAAGCGAGAGCCATGATTTTGATTGTTTGTGCAAGAGAAGTATACAAATGTAATATTTGTTCTCCTGTATTATTTTGGCTTCATTCATTCTTGCAGAAAATTCTAGGAAAACCCCTTCAGTTCACATCATTCAGTGCCTTTTCAGTTATCCCTGTGAGACAGGAATAGACTTTCTGATAAAATACAAATGCAGGATGTAAACGAACGGCCCAGAGAATTGAAATCTTCGAAAGAGGAGAAACAGACCCTGAAGAGAAGAAAAAAAGATCTAATAGAGAGGTGTGGGAAAACTGGGGAACCCAAACCTGTTTTATATGGCGCGTGTATGTGACCGGTGATTACAAATAGCTCTCATAATTGGGTTTTGGCTGTTGTTACTCTACATTCCCACCTTTACCGTGCATTGTGTGCAATCATTGAGTGTCTATAGATGAATAAAGAAATGCACTAATTTTGTGCGTACAGTTCAGGAAGTTATTCATCCAAGCTGTGAATAATTGAAATTCCTTTGTGTGTGGATGTCAGCTGCATACTGTGCAGTGAAAAAGTATTTGCCCCCTGCCCAATTTCTCCTATAAATATTTCAGATCATCCAAGTAATATTAATTTAAGACAAAGCAATGTGAGTGAAAAAAATGCAGATTTTAAATGATCTATGATTTATTGAAGGTAAAGAGTTATTCATAATCTGTGTCACCCGTGTGAAAAAGTAGTTTCCCCCCCCAAGCGTAGTAGGTTGTTGTGCCACCCTAGGCTGAAACGGCTGCAATCAGATGTTTGTGATAACTGGCAACGAGTCTTTTGCATTCCAGTGGAGGAATTTCTGCCCACTCTTCTTCATAGAATTGTTTAATTCAGCCTTATTGGAAAATTTCTGAGCATGAACTGCCTGCATTAGGTCATACTGCTGCATCTCAGTCGCATTCATGCCAGGGCATTGACAGTGCCACTCCGAAACCTTCATTTTGTTTCTTTTGAGCTATTCAGAGGTGGACATGCTTGTGTGCTTTAGGTTATTTCCCTGCTGCACAAGCTTGAAGCTTTTGTATGGATGCCATTTTTGCCCAGTCTCTTTCTTATTGTGGAATTGTGAACACTGACCTTAACTGAGGCAATTGAGGCCTGTAGTCCTTTGGATGTTGGTCTAGATTCTTTTGTTACCTCCTAGATGAACCGTTGATGAGCTCTTGGTTAGCTGGCCACTCATAGGAAAGTTCACCACTGTTCCAAGTTTTCTCTGTTTGTAGATAGACTGATTTTCAAAGAAAGCTGCCCGTAAGCACTGCAATATATTTTTGGTTACAACTATTCTGTTCCTTTGAAATCTTTCTCTGAAGCACGTTTTGTAACCATGACCAAACTTGACTTGCTGTGAAATATTGTTCTGCTGATGCAGGTCCAAATCAACTTACCAGTGTGTGTAGAGCACAGCACAATTCAGCACAGTAACAAGACTTCACAAGCTATAGTATAAATCAATTAAAATAAGAATGTTTTGTCCATGTCTTGTTATAGAAAGTAGACAGAAAATTATTTTACATCAGAACACATTCAAGCTGTTAGTATTAATTTCTCTGCTTGTTTTGTTTCCTTTGCAGCACTGAAAAGATCCTTCGACCTTGAAGATGTGGATGACATCCCTACTTTTTCTCCAACAGCCACTCTCAATTCACCTTTCAGCCCTGACCCCATCTTAAATACGACCAATGAAGGGAAAGGACAAGCAGCACACATTTCCCCATCCTACCAATCACGATTTAATATCACTGCAAGCCCTGCGCAGAGTCCCGTGATGAAGAATAAAATCAATTCCAGCTTGTCCTTTAACCGTGGCACCATGGCAATGGCCAAAGCCAATGGGAAAATGGGTCCAGGAATCACCAGGGTCTCATCTTTCCAGAGCAAATTCAACTCAAATGGCTTCACTTCCTGCTCCAGTCCTGGGAGTGATAATGACAGCCTGCACAGCTCTTCCTCTAGCCTGGAGTATCAGGCCTCCTCTAAGACGAGTGCCTATGCCAGCCCTCCTCAGAGCCCAATGGGCATGAGTGACTATAAAGCCCTGCGTTTGGGGAGTCCTGCACTGAAAAAGTTCTCCTCCCATGGCAACATGTACCATTCTGAAGTGGGGTCGCCTTTGGTCATTGCAGCTGAACCCATTGGCAGTAACCATGTGTCCATACCATCATTGGATCTTCATATTGCAGAGAACAGGGCCGTCAGAAGCCCAGTCTCTCCCGGTCTTAGATATGGGAACTCTGGAGTTTCTTGGGGCTCATCATCTCAACAGCCAAAACCCACGGGCCTTGCTAGAGAGCCGTCTTTTTCGTCTAACCACCAGCC
Organism: Gymnothorax javanicus; assembly: GCA_029692085.1. Taxonomy (NCBI): domain Eukaryota; kingdom Metazoa; phylum Chordata; class Actinopteri; order Anguilliformes; family Muraenidae; genus Gymnothorax; species Gymnothorax javanicus. The sequence continues at coordinate 11,018,975 of CM056211.1, forward strand.
CTCTAAATCAAAGGAGTCTGCTCGTCTCAACAAGTTCCCCCTCGATCTGGACAGCTTAGTGATTCAGCCGCAAGAATCCCCCGTGGAACCTCCTCCGTTCGTTCCCAAGCCACCTCCAAGGTCCAGCTCTAAACTGAGTTGCTTTTCTGGCTCTGCCAGCCCTTCAGCGTCCACCAACAGTCTGGACAGCGTGGACATGGGGTCCATCCCTAAGCAAATTGAAAATGCAGAGTCAATGACTCCCCCTGAATCCATTCCGGTCCCTAGCATCAGCGAGTCTCCCATTCCTCTCTCTCCAGCCCAGACCCCACAGCTGAAGTTGGCCTCAAAGCCACAGGTGGTGCGCCTCAGCGCGGTGGCCTCTCTTGCGCCCGGTGCCCTGGAAATTCTCGATGATTCAGAGCAGGAAGTTGCAACGGTGAAGGAGAGCGTCGGGTCCATACTGCAGCAGATTGCCTCCATCTCGAGAGCTGAGAAACCCGTCCCGAGACCTGGGGAAAATTACTTCAGTAACAGGGAGGAGAAAGAGGAGGCCCCACTGCAGCACCAGACGTTCAAGCCGGAAGAGGGTAAGAGCTGCCTCTGAATGTCCTTCTCTTAAAGTTTTGAATAAAGCGATATTATCAACATACCATTGGGATACTAGGTTTCCCTATAATGGGCGTTTGTCAGTGGTACCTTTGATGAAGGACAGGTTGATTGACATGTTTTCTCGGGCATTGCCAAGTTGTTCTGTCATGATATGTTGTATCAGAACATACTGTACTGAGATTCGTACTAGGCAGTATCTTGATGATTTTGCTGTCTGGTAATATGCTGTCTTCAAAGGGATCTCTTCACATCTTAGACATAAAAACAAAGAAGGTAAGGGACACTAGATGTGCAGTTTTGACCAGTTTGACCTCTGACAATCATAACAGTGCAGTAATCTGATCCCAAATTCTGATTCGGCACCGTAATTCTGTCCTGTGGCACAAACCTGATCTGATTGGTGTTATGAACAGTCTGAGTTTGGCTGTACAAGGAAGCTGTGCTGACAACCTCAAAGTTCAATGGGTGGTTAACTTCTTGAACTCAGACACCTCATATTGCTGTATGTTGATGGAGTTCTTGGCAATCTATCCCAAGAGCAGCTTGTAAAAGTCCAGCCCAGTCCAGCAAATAATGATCACTGACATTAAATGCTTGGGTTTATTGGAAAAGTAAACATTAAGGCCTGAGCAACCTTATAGTGCTTTCAGCCATTCCCCCTCTTTCTTTTTTTCTGTGCTTCACGGAGTTCAGTCAACTTCAGTGAACATGCCGCTCAGATCTGTCAGCAAGTCGTTCATAACATGATAAAAGTGAGTTTTTCTTTTCCATATTGGAGATATTACATGACAGTTTTGATGGAACCTTATATTACTGTCACTTAAGGTGGAGATCACACTTTGAAAGTTAAAAGTTTGAAAAAGTGCGAGGAATGTGTTTATTTTATCATGACTGGTTTCTTACTGTTATTAAAACATAGAAGCCCTCGCATGAGTACTTGTCTCAAAGTTGATTGGGTTCTATTTTTGCGCCATGTGATTTATCAAGGTTTTGTCTGAGACTGCTGAGAGTGCTCTATCCCTCAATTTGGTCTTAGAATGCAAATGCTAATAATAGTTGTCAGAACTTTTCTCTGCTGCAATAAACCGCTTGATCTTGTGGTGTAAGATCTTTGTCCATCCACACTCCATCACAAAGTGGCTGATTTTGACATCATTTGGTTTGTGACTTGCAGGAGCATATGGAATGTAGCAGCATCTTTAAATGATTTTCTTCTGTTTTATTCCACCAATTTTTAATTCTCCCTTTGTAGGAAAAGAACAAATAAACTGTGCTTCAGTCGAAGTGTTCTGTGGAGAGGTTGACGAAAGCTCCCTTGCAGAGACTCCTGTGGTTCTCAGCTGTTGTGACTCACATAAACCTCTGATGCTCAGGGATGTTTTAGCGTCAGGTTTTCCAGTGCATTGTGCCGTTTCCTGCCATGGCTCGAGCCAGCTGTTTCCTGTCATGGGCTCATATTGGAGAAAACTACATTATGTAAGCAGGTGACCTTTTCGGCTACATCCGGGTCCCTCCCAAATTCTCTTTGTTTTTGTTTTTTTATGTTCAGTGTGTTGAACAACCTTTATGACCTGCTCTGTTTTTAAATGGTATTTATAGATCAATGCCTACCTCACTCCCTGAGTGCGACTGGGGCCACATGTGTAGTGTCGGACAAACTCGTATTCCTGTTTACACAGATAACGGGACAAAAAGTGAGGTGAATGGAACACCGATGAAAGGCCTTCACACTGAACCCCTCATAAGCTATCAAAAGGGCCATTTAAATGTAATTCTCTTTGCTGCTATTGTCTCCTATTCAATTTCATTGCATGATTATTAACTCTTGTGTGTCAAGCTCTTCAATAATTCATATTATGAATGAGTGGCAAAATCACTACGGAAGGCTCTTTAGTTCAAAATTGGCAGCACATGTGAAAATACTGTAACTATTATTTCATGTGGGGCAGTCTTTGAAGTCCTTCGGATTTTGCAGTTCTCAGTTTATTTCCAGATGTATGGGACAGGATCACACTGGTCTAAAATAATGGGAATTTATGTTGAATTTATGTTTTCAAAGGCTTCACTGCAATGAATTGTGTTCAGAAAAAGAAATTGCATACTGTGTAGAAATGGAGAATGATGGATGGATTTGCAGCTGCATGATTTTTACTCACATACTGTAGACATCTGGGTGAAGTACTGGTGTTGAAATGCCGCCATTTTGGATATTTGATAGTGGAATTAAGAATTCTTCTGAGACAGGGTTCCTTCTGAAGTTGTGTGCTGTTTGGTGATGTTGTTTTTATTTAGTTGATACGATGGGACGGCCTCCAAATATTTTCCAAGCATGCAGCTTATCTGATTGTATTGACTGAAAGTAAGATTAGCTGCGGTAGTTTTATACCTGTATTACGCAATCATAGTGAACTGTTGTGATAAGCGATGAAAATGCGGGTAGATGGAGTCAATAATGCTGCTGGTTTAAACAACCAGAATTTAGGCTTGCATATATAGTAACATACTTATTTGCATGTCCCTGCCCTAAATTAAGTTGGTGTTATCTGTTTTGGTTTCAAATATTTTTAGGCCAGTAACTTAAGTTACTGTTCTTTCAGTCAATATTTTATTTGGCAAGAACATAGAAGCGTAAACAGTAGTAGGTAATGAGCTTGTTGAAGTCTGGTTCTGAAAGTTTCCAACAATGTTTTTTAACCTCTTCATATTAATAGAGTGTATGCCATCTGCCCTATGGCATGTTTAAGTTGGCCGCCATTCAACTTTGATGAAAACAAATGCCATTACGATTCATTATTTTTTTAAAGTCAGGTATATGTCAGCTATTAAAAGTGATTAAACGTTTATAGATGCAAAATTTTTATTTGGAGTGTACTTACGCCTTTCAACTATGAAAATGGTCCAGCTCTGTCCAATAATAGACTCACAAGCATGAACTCGCCAAAGGGCTTTCCTTTTCCTCTTTCCGTCTGCAGCCAGACTGAGCAAATGGCTTTGAAGTTGGTTAAAAAAAAAGAACTATTCAATGTGAAGAGTATTAAAGGTTCAATAGTTTTCTTTCTTTTAAAATAATATTTGTTGAACTTAACTGAACAAAGGGCTTATGGAAGCTCTTTACACTCTGAAAATTACACGGCTGAAATTTGTTGCATTTTCAGAAATGTAATATACGAACAAATAGCACAGAAATAAATTTTTCTTGAGATGCCGGGTGTCAATCAGTAATAGCTTGAAGATTCTTATATCCACATCTTCAGCAAATCCTGGAGTCCCCACTACCCTCTGCCGCCTTCCATCTTTAGCCTTATCCAGGCAGGTTCATGTTGATGCTTGTTTAGGCCAGACAGGTTTCTCTCTCTGTTCCATAGAGAGCAATTTATTTTACCTTTAATTACAGTGATTTGAAAAATAAATTCTTCAGCAGCAGATGTTTAGACACCCTCCCTGTAGCCCTGCCAGCACAGACATTCTCTGACAGAGTTCCCCCTGCAGCCCTGCTATTTATACAAATGTCCAAAAATGCTTCCTGACTCTTCATGGATCATTTTGGCACCTCTGTATAGTCGTGATCAGTCTTGAGAACGCATTCAAGCATATCGTTTGTTATGTCTGGTCTCCTGACATGTTTTGTTTTGAAACATGTTGTTTTTCATAATGCAAATTGATTGATTTGTAAACTTTAGGTTTGAGTTGGATTTGGACTTGACTGTCGGTAAAGCGATATTTGAGGCTTTTCTATAAATGGGTATATATGCCTTGTCCTCTTTTAATATTGCCACCTTCGGCAAATATGGACAATAGTGGTAATGAATTAATGGCACTGTTGTTTATCCGCTTAATATTTACTTCAAAATATTAACAAAAATATAATGCACGGTGGTGTAGCGGTTAGCCTCACAGCAAGAAGGTCGTGGGTTCGAATCTGGCCTGGGGCCTTTCTGTGTGGAGTTAGCATGTTCTCCTCGTGTTTGCGTGGTTTTCCCCCACCCACAAAATCATGCATTACAGGAACACTCCTGCCCGTACCCCTGACCAAGGTACTGGCTTTAGAACTGGAGTTGGTCCCCGGGCGCTGCTCTGTGGCTGCCCACTGCTCCTAACACTAGGATGGGTCAAACTCCCACCGGGTACAGTAAAGTATCTTCAAATAAATAAATAAATTAAATTAAGAAAGAAAGAAAATAATAATTGTCATCGCACAACATATATTTTACTCAAAAGTGTACCACATATTGGATCCCCTTCATTAAATATTTTATGTACCTGCCCCCTGGGAAAATCAACGCTTGCTGTTAGTTCATTATGAGGTTGGCGAAGACATGGCATAGAATGTGAGACCATGCAAATTCTCTACAGATCCTTCTAATACTGAGGTCCGCATTTATGGACTTCTGTCTAAGCTTGTCCAACTGGCTTTGGTTTTGGTCAGGGGACTGGAAAGACCATGGAAAAACCTTGAGTTTGGTTGGTTTACCATTTTTGTGTTTATTTCGATGCATGCTTTGAACTATTGTCTGAACGCCCAGCCATGGCCCAGTTAAAGCTTCATGCTTTCATTTGCAGGCAGGTTTTCATTTAGTAACTGCTGGTTTGTGATGGAATCCATCGTACCATGAATCCAAACAAGTTGTCCAAGGCCTTAGGAAGAATAAAAGACCCACAATATTAAAGGTCCTCCACCATGCTTCACTGTTGGGATGAGGTTTTCTATGGAATGACTATATTTATTTTTGCACCAAACCCATCTGTGGTGTTTTATTTAACGAAAAAGCTCTCTTTGCGTCTCATCTGACAGTAGAGCTTGATCCCACTGAAAGTTAAAGTACCATTTGGCAAATTGTTGGCGCATGAGTTGATGACAACCAGGGTTTTTTTCTGGAAACCCTCCCAAACATCTTGTGGTTGAGTAGATGACGTGTGATGTAGTTTTGGAGACTTTCTGACCCTAAGGCACAATTAATGTCTTAAGTACTCCAACGGTGACCCTTGGAGTTTCCTTTATAAGTTGAACTTTCCTACTCACAGTGCTGGCATTCAAAGTAGGCACGCTTCTAGTTAGATTTTTTTTTTAGCAATGCCATATGCCTTACACTTTCTATTTTTGACTCGATAGTCACAAAGGTTATTTACCACTTTTTTGCAATTCTCTTCTCGCCATTCCCACATTTGTGAAGCTGATCAACTTCCTGTTGCAAATCATTGCAGTATTATTTTGTCTTCACCATGGTGTTTCTTCATGGTGAAACTAAATTGCATAAAATCCCTTTCATAAAAGCTGAGGATTGTCAATTGAAGCCATGTGTTTTTGATTTTGCACACAGCCAAACAAAGTGTCGTCCTAAACATTATCTCGTGTTCAAATTAGAGTCTTTGTAGGTGTACTTGCTATTGATATTTTTCACATATTAATGTACATTTTATGCAGTATTTCTGTTGAAACCTTGTTCTATTATAACCAAAAATGCCTTTCATAATCAACGTGCGACAGTTTGGTTAGGAACTGAAAGGATTTTGATATCTTGCACAGGTAATTTCAAAGTTGCAAAGTGGTCTAATTACCATAGTTTATCTTTTTCACAATTCATTACAAACTTTAACAGCAGTATTGTTTGATGAACCATGCAATAATATGTTTGTGTATTGTAATCTAATCCACTGCCTTTTTTAAAGAGCAGGAGCAATTAATTGTACATAATTATTTCCCTCAGCAATTTTAACCACATCTTTGTTATGTCCCTGGAATGCTCTTATCATAACGGTCGGTCAACCCCATGACAGTAAAGTCTGACACAGGCTTAATTCAGAATTAATTCTTTAGACCAATTTTACCATCTCATTATGCAGTTGTCTTTTTTTGTGTCTCATGTAGCTAAAGTAATTGAGTTGGAAATGATTTTCCATGCCGTCGGCTATGCAGTAAAGCATGAGAGCTGGAGCCAGTTTGATCTAAAAGGTGCATCAATCTTAAATGACAAGCGATAGCCTGCGGGGCACCTGGCGCTTTGTGAGGAAGACATAAAGCAGCGCTAACTCGAGGAACGCTAACCGACTTTAAACACACCTTGCCCCCGATACTAATGTCATGAATGGGATCTGAACAATTCATAATTCATTCACTAATTTCTCATTCATTCATTAAAAGACTTTGAAAATGTTTTTTCAATTCACCGACATGGCGGCTATTGAGTTTCGTGACCAAAGAGCTAACTTGAATGTCGAAGAGGTGTCATAATGCGAGGCACCGTAGAGCTGATTTATTTGTGCCCTAGGAGGCATGCATCTCTGTGCTGGGTAAAATTATGACTTTCACAGAGCTTGTGCTGCAGGGCCCTGTGTGTGATTGTTGCTGTCACCTTGGATGTGTCTGATGGCGCTCTTAGTGCTGCAGCGATCACTCGCAAGGCCCACGTCCTCTGATCTCAAGTAGTTTTTCAGGGATACTCACACGTATTGGTATGTACTTAGGTGGATAAGGTCGGTTACTGCCTCGCTCTAGGGTAAAATATCCATTTTGTTGAGTTATAGCTTGAAATCATTAAACTTGAAACCCCGCTCCTTCCCTGCTCACTGTTTGGCAGCGGAGTCAAGTTCTTCGCTGTCTCCATGTAGCGTCATGTGGAGCCACACAAGTAAATACCGTGAATGTAGTTTGAAAACTGTGAATGGTGAAGTTGCTGGAGGACATGGCGATGCGTTAGGAAAACTGCAGATCATCGGTGAAGTTTCTCGTCATACAATCTCCTGAGATGTGTTATACATGCATGTACTGATGACTGGTTATGTCTATTGAATTACAGCAGCAAGAAATACCGAAAAAGACTCAGTAGCCCCGCGGTGAAATGTTGAATTACAGTAACTTTTGGAGAAACTTAATCCTACGTAAGGCCACATTGGCCATTCACGTTTGGTCAATTCTCCAGCGATTAAAACCGGAAGACACCCACAGAAAGAAGAACCTGCTTTACCATGACACTTGTCTGGTTGTGTCCTCACGTGGTTTTATTGCAACATAACGTCACACAAATGCACTACAAAAACAAAGTCTTACCAAACATTTTAATCTTGTGTTTTGACTTAAAACACTCATTTTGATTACTATTTTACTGGAAAAAAAAAAAAAAAAAAAATCTGCCACTGAATAATTAATTTTGACTCATTTCTAGATTTGTCCATGAGGTCAGTGAAATCAGTTTACCTCATGGACAAATCTTGAAAAGTCAAAATGATATCTCATTCAGTTGCAGAATTTTTTTTCTGAGAAAAAAAGGTTATAAAAATAAGTGTTCTTAGTCTACCCACAACATTAAAATACCCGGTAAAATTTGGTTTTTACAGTGTGAGCCATTCACTGACACTCCCACACCACTGCTGAACCCAGCGAGAAACGCCTCAAAGCCTCATTTGTTTTGAAAGCAGTCGTAGACTGGGGTTGCTACTTTTAATACCACTACAGTCACAGTTATTCTTGCACTGCTGATATTAATGCTGATATGGATTTCAGCTAACCTACTAAGTTTTTTACCCCTCAGCCCTGACCAAGGGGCAGAGGGGTATTGTCGTCCCCTCTGCGGGCGGGCGGGCAGACGGGTGGTGGGCAGGAAAATTTTGTCGGGCCATTTCTCTGTAACCGCTTGGGTTAAGAACTTGATTTTGCATATGTGGACTCGCCTTGGTGGGTAGGCGTGCCTCGTCGAGGTTTCGTACCCGAATGACCTTTGACCTTGCCTCAATGACCTTAACCTTTAAAACTTTGTCCGGGCCATTTCTCTCAAACCGCTTTGGTTAGGAACATGATTTTGCATATGTGGACTTGCCTTTGCGGATGGGCATGCCTCGTCGAGGTTTCGTACCCGAATGACCTTTGACCTTGGCTCTGTGACTTTCACCTTTAAAACTTTGTCTGGGCCATTTCTCTCAAACCGCTAGGGTTAGGAACTTGATTTTGCATATGTGGACTTGCCTTGGTGGGTTGGCATGCCTCGTCGAGGTTTCGTACCCGAATGACCTTTGACCTTGGCTCTGTGACCTTCACCTTTAAAACATTGTCTGGGCCATTTCTCTCAAACCGCTTGGGTTAGGAACCTGATTTTGCATATGTGGACTTGCCTTCGTGGCGTGCCTCGGCCAGGTTTTGTACCGCAATGACCTTCCACTCTGGCTCAAACACCTTCACTTTTGATTCAATGTGTCGGAGCTGAGGGGAACCACATTTTATTTACACTATGATGATGTCAGCAAAAAAAGTAAGCATCAAACCCAATGAAAAGCTGCATCTGAGGAGTACAGCAAACAGTAACTATGGCCAGAGTTAAATTAACAGTCGCCCTTGGCAATGTTTTTAGTTAAATACAAGCAGAGGTTTACCTCCCTAAGCCTGTGGATTAATTTCAGTGAATCGCTCTTTGTAAAGAAAAAGTTTACTTTTTTCATGCTGGAGTAAAATTGAAACCAAATGCTGATTGAGTCATGGCACAACTTCTTGAGCTCTTGAATAGTTTTGCAGAATGATTTTTTCAGTGTTCTTAAATCCCAGTTACCAGCGGCCATTGTCACAACAGAATTAGCATTATCTGGCAAGCTCATTCTTTATTTAATTCCTCATTAAAAATTTTACTTAGGTTAGAATCTTCAGTTAAGAATATTGTGATTACATATTTAATCTTACTCTTTTGCAAGTTCAATGCTGTGCCGCTTTGAATCCACAAATCTCAAATTAACTTAAAGCTCTATCAGAAGTGCCAAGTAATATGGTGTAATTACAGTGCTGTGAAAAAGTATCCCCCCTCATCCATTTTCTATATTTAAATTTGTCTCATCAATTCATTTCAGATGTTCATACTAAATTTGATGAAAGAAAATGCATTGCAAAGTTTTAAAAAGATAATTTTATTTTTCAATGGTATCCAACTTTATATCACCCTTTGTGAAAAAAGCGATTGCTTCCAGAAATTTAGTGGAGGAATTATGCCTCACTCTTCTTGCAGATTTGTTTAAATGTAGGCACATTAGAGGGCGTTAGATTATTATCTAGGGATGGCAGGACACCACTTTTTCCATTTTTGATACTCATCAGAACCTTGAGTATCAGCCTATACTGATACCAATCTGATTCCCCCAGTCTAATAACTACTGTTAATAAGCCATTTGTATGGGGGTGCTTGGACTAATATAGCCATCGGGGGAAAAAAACAATCATGCTGTAACTGCAAAACAAATTTGCTAGTCCCATATAGAATAAATGTACCTGTATAGCCCACCACATTACTCTGTGATACAATACTGCTGCTGCCTTTTGGTTTGTGGAACTTTCACACTGCCAGCGGCCAGCAGCATTATTCAAATGTTAAACTGAATACTGAAATGTAACTTAAAGTGCCATTTTGTACAAAACTTTAAACCTTTGCATTGAAGATATTTATAATTCCAGCATCAACGTATCTAAGCAATCACATAAATATAATTTCTTGTTCAAAAAAGAACTGGAATGAAATTTAAATAATGATGAATAACTTCACGTCAAAATAAATAGCATATGCAGCATAAAAAGCAGGCTACAGTGCTACACATGGAACACATAAAACATAAAATTAAACTCTCACCTTGCATGCTGAGACAGAGAGAAAGAGAAGATTAGGGGTTGAATTTAGGGGATAAAAGGCCTGCATGTGTTAGCCTGTGGTGCCTATTAGCCAGACAGCAGGCGCTCATAAAATGAATGGACTTCAGTGGAGTTTTCACTTAGCAGTTCACTCGTTATCTGAGGCAAGCATTGCCTGCAGTTTTTTAAACGTTCATCTGGGGTCTTCCGGGATGAGTTGGCGATGCGTTTTAGAGGGACTTTGGGAAGCTGGCCACTCTTGGGTAGATTGACCACTGATCTAAGTTCTGTTTATTTTGAGATGACGACTCCCATAGGTTCTTTGGAGCAAAAGCCCTAAGAAATGGTTTGGTACTGTTTCCGGACTGTCATATTTCAATAATTGTCTCTCTCTTGTGGGATTTATGTTGATCGTGATACTCTGTGAGACCTTTCAGCCTACTTCACTGGGGAAAGGCCCTATTTAAGCGATATTTAGAATCAACAAGGTTGCTGGTTACAAAGTCAGTGTGTTTCTAGAGTAATTTTGCCCAATTGTCAATTAAATTAGGTAAATCAGCAGGTTGAGTAACCAAAGATGCAAATGCATTTTCACGTAGGGCTAGTTGGTGTTGGACAACTTTTATTCCTTCAACAAATTAAATGGTCACTTGTAAACTATATTTTATGTTATCTCTGGTTGTCTCTTTGTTATATAAAATGTAGTTTGATTGTCTGAAACAAGTAAGGATGAGCAATGTACGAAGAAATATACAAAATTAGTATAAATTACGAAGGGGCAAATACTTTTTCTTGGCATTGTATAAATGGCAGTCTGGCAGATGTTGTTTATTTGGGGTAAACAGAGCATTGCATTGTTGTAATTTTATAATCAATAGCCTGGACTTAAAACCCTGTTCTTTTGCACGCAAGTGGCTGCTTGCATGCTAGTTAGGCTCTTTGCTGACACTGATGAGCCTGTACCTTTGTTTGGCCGAACATGGTGGTCTTAGCTGTGCCACTGTACTCCGATTACAGCAACAGAGGAAAACATTGCTGTAAGTTCAGACAGACTAAAGTAAAGGGAGCAATTGAGAATAGAATGGGACAGGACCACCCGCTGTTACAGGCCAGGCTGAAACTTTGAGGCCACAGGCATTATGGAGAGCTGTTCAGTTGGGTTCACTGCATCATAGTATGAATGTTGTATATGCTTCTCAGGCACATTTAAATGGGTGTTTTATTCTCTTTGAACGTGATGGCTTTCTTTGAGGTCTGTGTATTCAGACAAATTCCAAGCAATATCGGAGGAATAAGTATACCTGGAATGCTAATAAAAACTGAAGAAATACTTTTAACTATGGTCAATTCGGGGAAAAGAAATGTCTTAAGGCTGAGCCAAGAGCTGTGTCTCAACACAGTTACACTTTATATAACACTGTTTACCTGGCAGATAGAATTCCAGGCAGTTATTGACGCTGACAGGACTCGCATGATTTTATTGATGAAAATGAAATTATTTCTGTGCATGAAGAACACAGATTGCTTTTGTGACCCTGAGATGCTATGTATGAGCACCAGGACATTTGACATCACTAAGATATTAGTCTAACAGTAAGAATAGCATCATAGAGGGTCATTTATAACAATGGTGCTATTCTGTGTCCAGGAAATTTTCTGCCGCTGTTTGTAAGCAAAGTTTAATCTCTTTTCTTTATTTCAGTTTAGTCCTTACTTGGATGTGTTTTCATTTGCAGACTTTAAAGTAATTCCCAGAATCTGACCTGCTTGGATGCAAACTTTAGTAAGTAAAACTGTTCTGGGGTGCGTTTCTTAAAAGCATAGTTGCTAACTAAATTAGCAACTTACACAGTTCATTCCTTCACAGTCAATGGTTCCAGCTATGTATGTAAGTTAGCATCTGTGATTTCAGGAAATGCACCCCTGTATAGGTATGGTTTTGTACTTAAAAATACTGTATGTCATTTTACATCATATTGTGTGGTGCGGAATTATTTAGCACACTTGATGAAAATCAAGGAAAATTAGTGCACATTGTAAACAGTTTATAATCCACATATTTATGTTAATTGTATATGAAGACTAACTCATTTTATTTCCATATATTCACCCACTGCGACAGCATTGGCTGGTATTCTTTTTTCACTGTGTGAGTTGCTGTTTGTTTGTGTGTGTGTGTGTGTGTGTGTGCGTGTGTGTTTGTGCGCATGTGTATCTGCGTGTGTGTATGTGGGTGTGCGTCATCATGGCAAATTGTCATCCTATTGTAGCAGGAACTACCACAACAGCGGTTTTGAGTACTTTGTCCGTCGTTAGTCTGCCTGTGTGTGGACAGATTTTGTCAGGGTAATAGCATCACAACCGTGCAAGATTCTGTCACAAAACTTTACAGGTGTGTAGTTAATCCAAATGAAGCCCTAGTTTGAAGGTGGGTGTGGTCTTAGTAAGGGCACCAGAAGTAGGGGGGTAGGAAGAGTAGCTTGTGTGATCCCATTGAAAGATGGTGTCTAGTTATTTCCATTTTACTATCTTTTTCATCAAGTTGTTGTTAACTTTTTTGAGAATCATAAGTGTCAAAATTGGTGGCATTCATAGTTTTACACTTAGTTTGAAAACTTGATGACAAAGATGGCAGCCTTGTTTTTTTTTTTTTCTCTCTCTATTTGTGTGTAAGATGGTCAGAGAGCGCATTTCATGCCTAACTGTTCAAAATTGCTATCTCGGGGTTTGCAGTAATGGACAAACCACAGTTCAGATCTTCACTTCGGTTTTCGCTGAGACATAAGTCTGGAGATTGAGCTGGCCTCGCACAGCACTGATGGTATATTCGGTTTGTGCTTGGCGTCATTACTCTGTGTCAGGGGTAATGTTTTCTTGTAAAATTATTTAAGGATTTGCCATAAGGATTATTATCTGTTTAGTACATTAAATGTAGCCTTTTCCCCCCAGTTTTATCGTCGATGCCAATAACTTTACAAAGTCAGTGCTGATATTTGCAGCCACATGGATTCTATTACAGAGGCAGCTCATGGGCTCAAATTCAAGTAAATGCCTCCAGGCCTATTTGACTGTGCGTCTTTCTTCACAGCAGAACAATGATCCCAAACATGGTTTAAAGCAGTAAAGTAGTTTTCAAAGTCGCAACTGGGAAATTCTTGCCTGACCTAGCCATTCTTCCAGTGTGAAATCAGTTGAACATGCATTTCACATGTTGAAGGTGCCAGATGGGCTTATTTGAGTATTTGTGAAACAGGATCTCCTGGGATTTTCACATGTAACAAACTTTTTAGACCAGAGGTTCAGCAAGAATGGGGAAAAAAAGCGAGAAATGTTCAGTTCTTGTGGAAATACCTGGTTCAAACTGACAGGTTACGATAACCCTGATGAATACTTTTAAGATCTGTGGTGAGCACAAAAGCATCTTGGACCGCACAAAACTCCAAACCGTCTGGCGGACAGGCTGCAACAGCACAAGGTTGGGTTCCATCCTTTCAGCCAAAAAAAGAAATCTGATGTTACTGTGGGCACAAGCTCAGCAAAACTCGACAGTTAAAGAATGGGAAAACATAGCTTGGTTTGATGTATCTTGACTTCTGCTGCAATGCACAGCTGCAGAATTTGGCATCTGCAGCATGAATCTATGGACCCAACCGGCCTTGGGTTGACTGCTAAGGCGGGTGTTGGTGAAGTAATGAAACGGGGAAACTTGGCACGTTGTGGGCCCCTTAATACCAGTCAATAATTGTTTGAATTTCACAGCCTATTTGAATATTATTGCTGACCACGTGCATCCCTTCACAGCCACAAATTGTGCGTCCCCTAATGACCACCTTACGTGATAATGCACCTTGTCACAAAGCAAAATTTGTCACTGACTGATTTCGCAAACATGAGAATGAGTTCATTGTACCATATGGTCTCCCCAGTTGCCAGATCTTGATCTAATAGAGCACTTTTAGGCTGTGGTAGAACAGGAGATTCATAGCATGAAGAGCATGAAGTATGCTCTAGTTTTGTCGGCCACAGTACTGTTGGGGGAACATTTTTTGCCGTGATGTGTGTTATTCTTCTGTCAGTTTCACTGCTTTGGGAATCCTTAGTGGATGCTGACAGTTTCACTGGTTGCATTTAGATTATTTATTAGATATGATGGGAACAAAATTATTATATCTCATAGCTTGTGAGGAGATGACGAGCTTCAATAATAAGGTCGTGACTCATTCCACAAATTGAATCCTTTATATTTGCTTTTATAATCCACTATCCTTCAAACTGCACTGACCGTAAAAAATAGTCATGTCTTAAAAGCTGGGTTATGTAATCTTAAAACAAGTTTGTGCTGTCTCAGAGGGCCTAAATTATTTGGTTGCAGGTATAAGACTATTATAAAAGACTACACTGCCATTTTCGGTAGTGTTTTAGTGCTGCCAGTGTCGCAATTAGAGCTCGGTAACCACCACCCAAGTCTGTCCTTTTAGTTTTTACTTGTACCTTCATTCCATGGCCTTGAGTCACTCCTTCTCTGTGCTGTTATGCGCTCACTAATCTGCAGTTTTGTATGATCTTTACAGTGTTTCGTGTTTAATCCCTGAAAAACGTGGACCTTGGGGGTACTGGTTGAAAAATCCCATAAGGTTTGCTGTGACCCAAAGGGATTGTTGTGACAGCTCATGCCTAATTTAGTTGTAGTTTGATCTCAAAGGGCACTCTCATGTTGATAGATATTTGGGATTTTTCTGCTGTCTTTGAATGCAATATTTTTCTTTTTTTCTGACCTGTTGATACAGAACACTGACTGATTTGACTACCGAGTTTGTAGTCATGTCAGGAGTGCAGAATACTCGGCATTCCTTTGTCCTATGGATGTTCACTCATTTTCTAAAGAATGACGACACTATGGAGATGACATCTTTCTATAACTGTGGATGATTTTACGAATGATCTTCCCAGGCCTGCCATACCATTTTTTCTCTCTGTTACCTGGCACCCAGGAAAGCAAACTGCCATGAATTACTCAGACAAATGGCTACAGAGATTACCCAGATGGTGCGGAGGCATTTTTGGTGTAGCGGGTTTCTAAATAAATAGGACGCAGATGTGCATTCTGATTTCTGACTGTAAAATTAGAATCTTCTTCATGTTAATTTAGACTTATGATTCAGAGTTGTTTATAGAGTGATCTGAAAATTACCCCTTTTTGAAAACCTGTGCTTACAACTTTATAACTTTTGAGAAATTAACTCCTGATTTTTTTTTTTTTTTTTTTTTTTATGTCGCAAGTTTTTGAACTATACACTTTTGTTCAGGTAGAATATTCACATTGAGAATGAAATTGCTATTTATTGCATGAACTTTTTTTAAGTTTTTGTTACTGCCATAATAGTAAAATATTGCACAGTTGTCACTAGCACATTCAGCAGGAAGTCAGTATTTGAATATATCACATCAATTCATTTAAACAAATATGCTGGTGTTGACTGTCGAACAATTGTTGTCACTGAGGATAGAAGGAATTTGGATCTCCTGTCTCCAACAAAGAACCCATTGTTGTGCGTATTTTGTATGTGTTTGTCTCAGTGAAGAGATGGAATGCACTGGAGGTGCAAGAGGTATAATATGGGAAAAGCAATGATCTGTTGTTTAAAAATGTCCAAGCCGTCCTTAATAGATGAATAAGCAAGGCTTTGCGAGCCACACGTCCGGAAATGCTGTCTACTTTTATTCCCAAATAACTACTTCTATCTCTGCAAAGCCAACGCAACTCACAACTGATGCTGTAGTCATTACCTGGCAGTCAAACCAAGCTTTTTCTAGAAATTTCTCTAATGCTTCTATTTTCCTTTTTATTAAGGAGTCTTTTTATGAGTATATTTTCATGCACGTTGTCCCTAGTTAACCCTTTTCAATCCCGTTGAAGGTCACGCAGCTATTTTGTCACATTGACTGTGCAAGTCATAGCTTTTCAATCATTAATTATGTTTAAAAGTGCTCTAAAGGCTGTGGGGTGTTACTCTCACCCTCCAAAAGCCGTATCTAACAAGTACTTTTTTTTAATGTGGACAGCATGTCGCCAATTAAGGCTGCAACAGCTGCTGCCCGGCTTGTTAGTTCCGTGCAGGAAAATTCAACACATGCGATTGTATTGCCAGATTGAATTAGAGGCATGCGGTAAATGTGTCCCCATATACTTTTGGAAAACAAGCTAAACCCGAGTAAATGATGCAGAGAAAATGCCGTGCCATGTTTCCCACGGTCCAGATGATGTTTAGAGATGACTTTCTGTTCTCAAGTACAGTTATGATTTAAGGGAGTAATGAAAGGGAAACTTTTGATGTGGTTATAATCCTCAGCTATATTCCTGGCACTGAAGGACACTCCAGTTTTCATCTGAAATGATTACCAACGGAGATTGTTTAGTACTGAACCAGCTAAGGGCCTGAGATGCCAGTCAGAGATGAATTCTGTGTTCCCTTTTGTCCTATAAAGGATATGTTCCTAAAGTCGCAGTGGAGGCAAATTGACTTGTGTAGTTGAAATTGAATCACTGAGTTTCCAAAGGGCCCAACTCCAATGAATTAGAGGCCTGCATATCTTATAAGAAAAAAGGGGAACTTTCTTGTAATTTCAGCCAAAAGTATCCCAATGGCACTCTCTTGTAAAGAAATAAACAAAAAATATATGGGTCACAACAAATGGGCAAAAAAAAATCTATTATTCCCTTTCTTGAAAAAGAGTGTTTCTTGGAGTTGGGCCTTATGGAAACTCAAGAATTCAGTTGTGTTGGGATCATGTGGATGGTATTTTCTTTTTTCTGGAATGGAAAGATCTTCTCATAGTCGGACCGAAGCCAGGAACACTGCCCTGGAGATCATTCAGTAGATGCTGATAGAATCATAGCATCTGGTTGCATAATCCTGTTATTGTTCATACAGATATCAGGCCTTATGTGACCATGCATAACATCGGAAAGCAGCAGGTGGTCGCTGTTATTGGAATAATGCGCAGCAAAGTATAGCTAATCGTTTTCAAGAGAATGTCAACAAAAGAGCTCTTAATAATATCTCTAACTGATTTTCCACAAGTCTTTTTGTTTTTGTTATTGGTATCTACTGATCTGTTGTTATAAAAAAAAAACTCTGTTATTGTTGTCTGCAATTATCTGTTATTGCCATTACAGTGTAAAACTCCTATGATTCACTAGTCTTGGAATCAGTTGAAGAGATAAGCCGGCGTTAGCTCACTGTGAGCTTGCTGAAACAAAACAATGGTGCCTTTTCAGTTTACCGTAAGCCTTAGGATTAGGGAATTTTCAGCCATTTGGGGTGTTTTCATTTGTAGAGGTAAATGAGGATGACTTCTAAATTTGATAATGATTTGGGCTGTGTTTATATAAGCCTCTCATATCGCTGGCTTTGAATGCCAAGAGATTGTCGAGATGGACATGTTGGTTTTGATGCGTCTTTGCATTGCCGAAGGTGTGGAATGTTCCCAAATTGTCCGATTGCAATTTTTCAGAGTATATTTTGCCTTTTACAGTGCTCCTCAGAATTATTGGCACTCTTTATTAAAAATGAGTAGAATGAGATGCAAAAAAAAGTCTTTATTGTTTATCCTCATGATCTTTCATTCAACGTATTCATAAAAATCTAACCTTTATTTAAAACAAGGTAATTAAAAGCAACATTTAATTCTCATAATAAAATTCTTTTTTTTTTTCAAAAAGATTTTTACAAAAAATTTTGGCACACCTTTAATTGATATGTTGTGCAGCCTCCCTTTGCTAAGGTAACAGCTCTGAGTCCTCTAATATCATGCATGGAGAGACTGTTGAACACTTGGCATATGATCTTGGACAACTCCTCCATAAGGAACCTCCAGATCCTTCAGATTCTGAGCTCGGCGCTTGTGGACTCTCCAATTTCTCAGGGTTTTAGGTCAGTGGACTGTGATGGCCATGGCAGAACATTTATTTTGCAGTTGGTGAACCATTTTTGTATAGATTTTGAGGCGCTCTTCTGCTCATTGTCCTGCTGGAAGGTCAATCCATGGCCCATTTTAAGGTTCCTGGCAGAGGCTGTCAGGTTTTCATTTAGTATCTGCTGGTATTGGATGGAGTCCAAGATTCTATGCATCCTAACAAGATGCCCAGGGCCTTTGGAAGAAAAACATTCCCATAACATCTAAGATCCACCACCATTCTTCACAGTGGATATGAGGTTCTTTTTTGAATGGATAGATTTCACCGAGCACCAAACCCTCCTTTGATGCTTGTTGCTGAAAAGCTCTATATTGGTCTTTTCTGGCTGTATTACATGGTCGCTTTGAAAGTCCCAGTCATGTTCGGCAAACTGTAGGGCGCATTAGTTTGCTGTTGATTGACAGCAGAGGCTTTTTTCTGGCGACCCTCCCAAACAACTTGTGCTGATGTCGGTGGCGTTTGATGGCGGCTTTGGAAACTTTCTGACCATATGACTCAACCTTAGCAATTCTGTGATCCTTGGAAACTCTTCTGCCAGCTGAACTGTCCTCATCAGGGAGCATGGGGTCAATGTACATAACCGTCCTTGTCAAGGATGATTCTTAACATTTGCTTTCACTTTAAACTTCTTAATTGTTTTCCCAGTAGTGGAAATGAGGTTTTCTTCAACTGTTCAGAGATTTTCCTATTTCCATTTCCTGATTTGCACTGCTCAACAACTTTTTATCGCTCGTCGTCACAGTGTTCTCGGATCATCCTTTTAGTGAATGACTGAAGGGATTTGGTCTGTGTTGCATCATATTTATATCCCTGTGAAACAGGGAGTCATGGTCGACTAGTTCAAGAGTTCGTAATCTAATCGGTGAACTTCAAAATATTGCTGGAAATATATTTCCATTAGATTTTGCTCATAGTATTTTTTTAGGTGTGACAAATATTGTGGCAGCCATGTTTTCGGGAAAAACAGTTGTTCAATGTCAACATTATCTTTCTTTTCAATAATACATCAGTTGAAGGTAAGATTTTCATAAATACTTTATAATATTCTGACAAAAAGAATAAACGGAAAAGTTGTTTTTCACAGCCTGTTTTGCTCATATTCACTAAGGGTGCCAGCAATTCTGGGGGGGCGCTGTAACTGAGGCAACTTGAAGACTTACTGTATATAAGCAGTATATAAAATCCACCTTGTGCTGTTTTCTCAGATGTCCTAATAGTCTGTTATGTCTTCGGGAGCAAGTATAAAAAAAATCTGACCAGAGACATTCGTGCATCCATTTTAAAAATCTCACCGGAAACGGAACATGCATTTGCATCGTGATTCATGTTCATATTCTCGGTGATGACGGTGTGCAATTAAAAGCTGGGCCGGCAGACAGCACACCACACCAGTAGTAATTATGGCAGCCGAAAGATGTCACTGGGGAATGCAGCCATGATGAATACCATTGACTTGGCTCTCTTCTGCCTTGGTTACCTGAACACTGTTGAATCTAAACTGGCAGCCACAAAACCCTTGGAAAAAGCACAGAGAATCAGCCCTGCTGTTTCGGTCTCTTGTTTCTGTTCTTGATACTTTTGTTTAATAGAAGAACTGAGTCAAATGGACCTGTTACACGAATACTTTGATCTGAAAGTCCTGGCTCGCCACCGAGCCAACAAACTTAACCAGCAATCAGTCTGACGTCAAACAAAGTCTGTCAAAACAAGAGCTAATCTTCTGATATGTTTCGGGAAATGTGGATTGCTTACCAGACGCACTCTCCACAAAAGATGTACAACCACTGTGAGAAATCGACTTTGTTGGATCATCAAAAAGGAAGCGGGGAATCACTACTAATGCTTTAATATAGGATGTGGTTGTGGATTAAGAACTGCACTTGGGAGAAACAGCCTATTATTTTAGTTCATTCTTGAAATTAACTCATTTTTATTCCATTTAATTTCATGGTCACAATCCAACTCCCATTTTATACCTGGCATTTTCATGCCTGAGTACACAAAATACTGCATTAATCTGCTGTGGCCTGTTTAAACAAAGGAAGCAGACATCCTCTTATTCATGTTTCCTGCTTCCAAAATACATTTTATTTCCTTCCATCAGTTATTTTAAGATGCAACGTAAAATATGAGAATTTTTTATGAAATATGATCTAGTTGGGGTTGGCAGTGTACTGGTATTTGGTTATGAGTATGACACAGTACAGCAATATCACCATATCTTGGATCATTTCATTGCAAACATAAGGGTTACCGGTGAATTGCTAAGTCTGCTGGAAATAGAATATCTGTTACCTTGGCAGATTTGATGGCTTCACAATTTGCTGTAAACACGTTTGTGTCGAAATGGATTCGGTAATGCAAAATGCAGCTGCTTGACTCATTTTTGGGACTGTTAAGTTTGAGATGTTTTGGTCTTCAGTAAACTCAGACCAGATTCAAATTCAATCGCTGATGCAATGTGCTATTCTGGTGGCATTATAAAGCTTGACAAAGCACTGACACAATAAATTGTTTATTTCACTCTGGCTGTTCTAAATAAAAGCTGTTTTTAGTTAGGCTATTGGTTATTAAGGTATTGCACTGGCATTTAGTGACGCAAGGAACATGACGAGTGAGGTTCAGCACTCATCAAATAAAAATGTGTTTCCAATGAATGTTTTCACTGATCTAATGGTTCATTACAGTTAACCCTTCAGGAAAGCCATTGCTCTGTGTTGCGCTGTAGTCAACACAAAGTTGTGGCAACTGTGTGGTGCGTTAGTCAAGTTTCTTCGGGTTCAATTTATGGGTAGAATGCTACCATTGTACTCTTGAGCACAATACTAATTTGATTTTCTTCAGTATATGTACATCCAGAAGCATAAACTGATGTAAACTGGATGTGAAAATAAATAAAAAGGACTAGTTTTGGGCAGAGTTGTCATCTGAAGACTGCATTCATCTGAACTGAAGTATTCAAACAAATAATCAGACTCATTAGACGGTAGACCAAGCTGGCTTACTGAATGGAGAGTTTTAAAGTAGGAACTTTTCCCAAATTAATTTTCCCTATGAGAAGATTACACACATGGCCTCCGGAAAATATTGTTTGCGTCATACCTTAGGAGAAACTGTAGGTCACCAGTTCAATAAAAACACTAAAATATGAAGTTAATGGCTGTAGGCTAGATCGCTTCTAGCATTGGAGAAAATCTTACAGGTCCTTCAGAATTGCCTACTGTGGTTGCAGAGGATTTCATAGTGTTACACAAGTAGAAAATGGGTGTTGGCCCTATTATATTGTTTAGCAAAATCAATAGTGTATGTCCAAAGTTGATTCAGTCAAATAAAATGACTTTGCCTTTACATTTGTTAGAAAATGATTTTATTTGCAAAATAATCCATTATCTTAAAATAATCTTTTTTTTTTCTGTCGCGAGTATTTCATCAGATTTCAATTTCACGCAAGCTTTCCCAACATCATGTCCCGTGTCTTAGTAGGGGGTGTCGCTCTGTCCAGTAGGTGGCAGCAGAGCTGAGTTCCTTGATTTCTGCGTTTAGCCTGTAATAATTCAAACTGAGAATCGCAGATACATTCAAACAAACTGAGCCCTGGAATTTAGTTTTATGACTCTGAAAGAAAAAAGTTGCGTTGCTTTCTTTGGCTCTCTTCCTTGGTCTGTTTATCTTTAAGAACATCCAAATTGATAATGGGATAAAATTGAAGTGTGATCATGGGTGCCAGACTTGTCTCACCTTCCAGTGCCAGACGAAAGGCAGAAAACAAAGGCACTATTATCTGAAAGCATGGCATCCATCTGCCGGCAGGCTGTGTACTTTGACCGGTCGGTTGTGTGAAACAGTCTGAAAGAGAGCAGGGTGTGAGCGTTCAAACCTGACAAAGGTCAAGGGAGGTGCAGCGTGCGATGATTACGATCAAAAATAGCGCTAATAATGCTTCGCTAATAGGCGTGCTCTGACGTTCCGCTCTCTCGGAAGCGCACATGTGCTCAAGAAGACTTTGAGAATGTGGGTGAAAGTTAGTGTGTATATTTTAACACGCGGTGCTGTGCTGTATTTAGGTGGGAAATTTAGTTGTCTGACCTCAACACCGGCTTAATTTAGAAAAGACTGACTCAGCGTTGCGAATTAGGGACAGGGGCCTCTGAAACGTGCACAGGAGTGACCAAACAACAAGAAGAGTCTTGTAGCCAGCTTGCCTGCTACGGCTAGTGCAGCTTCTCGCAGGTGAGTGTTAATGCCTGGCAGTGTGCGTGTGTGCAGTCTGTGTGTGTGTGTGTGTGTGTGTGTGTACATACTTGACCTGCGGAGTATAAGCTGCCATTGGCATCATTTGTTTCACTTTTGGCTGCCAATTCAAACAAGGCCATTTAGCAAAGGGAAACGGTTGGAAGATTATGATCATTGGTAGCTTTTCTCCTGTTGGCTCTGAGTTCATTCATTCATTGTTCACCATTTTCTGTTTGGCATCTTTCTACTGGTATTATTTTTTATGAATCGGGGTTTTTCCAGATTCGGTTGCGGTTGGGGGCTGTAATGTGATGCTGGTTGGTGAAATCATCCTTATGTATTGCTGTAAGGGATTATCTTTCTTTTTTATACTTACTCACTGATGATAGCAACATTATGAAATTAATATTACGTAATAAAATTCTCCTTCCATAAGCGAAGTAAAATTGAGTGATGCTAAGTTAACTCATATATAGTTTGGACTACCCCTGGGGCAAACTTGCATTTGCTGATAAATTGTTTGGCATTTCTCTTGGAGATGCATTATAGATGCTTTATGTACGATGTCCCTCTTTGACCTCGGATTCTCAACTTTGCGCGTCATTTATATGGCCAGATTTTATTTTCGAAGATAAATAATTCCCAAAGCAAGTTCCTGTTATGGCCGGCTACATTTGTGACGGCATCTAATATTAGAGCATTCCCCATGTGGTAAAATGTATGGGCTAATTAAAAGACCCGCTCGCCCATCACTGTCATCACACTTGCTTCACCGTAAATAGGCATGCTGCAGTCAGTTCTGCAGTGGTCAGCCCAGAATGGTGTTGATACTCAGTGAGTAACACATGCCTAAAACTTTGTCGTCAAACCATGTCAAGTAAAATTATGCATTGATTCTTCATCTTAAATCAAATTTAGTTTTATCTAGGTTGAATACATGAGTGTATGCTCCTTAATTTGATAGAAAAACTTGGGAGTTTCTCAATTATGTGCCTAAGGAGAATTGAGAGTTATGGTGCTATGGACGCCATATTGGTTTCCTCAACTTCTGCCTCAGTCAGCCATCCAATTTCCTTTATGAATTTGCTATACTTGCAGCCCAGCCCAAGAGTCAAGCTGCTATGAAGATTTAGTTCTTTGCTGAAAAATTGCACAAGGTGGAACATAAATTTACTTGTATGTAATTTATACAACCTTTAAAAATGAAATAAAAGGTATTAAGATTATACTCGGGTGTTTTCATGTTTAATGGTGTGTCTGCAGGTTTACCACGAAGAACATGCTTCTGCAATATATTTTTGTATAATGCTAATGATTTACCCTTTGCACAAACTTTGAACATATAGGAACAAAAATACCAAAGATATTTCACAAAAAATTTGAAATTTATGTAATAACTTCTATGAACATCCATTATTTATTATCCTACAATACTAGTTTGTGATTGAATAGCTTATTTGTTGAGAGAAGACAAAAATAAAATGCAAAAAATAATATGCCATAAAATGCTACCCAGGGAATGGAGCTAAATCAAGTGGGGCCATCAACACCTTCTGCAGGAACACTCCCACATGATTAACTCTGTAAAAAATCTGAGCGGTGACCTTTCATCTGGACAGTTCTGCATCGTAACAGCCCTGCCCAGGGTTACAGGGTGGTAGAACACTGTATTCATACACTGCCTTGTAAAGTCATCTTGCTGACTGATAGTTTTGAAAGTTTGACTCAGGGTTATGGGCTGGGGACACACCCTTGGGTAGAATAACCCAGAGAAAAGTTGTGATTTCCTTTTTTACTACCAGGCAGGCACTTGGCTCTGCCTCCTGGAAAAAAGACACATACTTAAATGGTCCCCCTCGGCAGTCAGTGACCTTCAGCTCAGACCATGTAAGATTGTATTATTTTAACCAGGCTGTGTGGACAATATGCTTTTGAAGCAGCTTACCTTGTATTCTATTGTTGATAGTTTCCCTTGGATGGATTTTTTTTCCCTGCTATGGTTTGAAATTCTTGGTGACAACAATTCTGCAACTTCATTAAGGATGTTATTTAAAAGGCAAGGAATACCATCTATTGATTAATCTTGGTAAAAATTTGTGAATTGTAGGGCCAGAACAGGCCCAGAACTGGCAATTTTAGTAGTTCCTTTCTGATTATATTGCCAGTATGCATTTAAATAAAAGTGCAATAAATTGAAGTAATAAAAAATAGGAGCAAGCATGAATTCTCAGGGTCCAAGTAGCAGAACTACATTTACTAAGAAAAAGAGAAAATTCATATGACCATGGAAACGTCAGAGTACGGAGAGAAAGGCTCCAGTCAGAATTTGACAGTCTTATCTATGCTATGCTCCCAGGGGAGGGTTTGTTGAGTTTGTTGAGTATGTTTAGGGCTATTTGTTGAGTTCATAGTGCCACCATGTATTTTTTGATTCGGCCTGTATGACAACATATATAATTTTCATCCATCCATCCATCCATCCATCCATTATTTTATCCATGTATTCTTGGTAAGACGTATGGCTTTGTTGGGAATTTCACCCATCCATCACTGGGCCCAATACGTGGCAGGGTGCAGTACGTGAAACGGCTTTGGAGGAGATGTAATTTAAGTGTTTTGCTAAAATTCAGTCTTAGTAAATTTGTGCTTAGCGAGTAGATGCACCTATGTACCGAAGTTTGTGACTCTCCGTCAAATGGGTCAGGCCATTTCAGCCATTCTTCCAACTGGCGGAGTAATACAAAAACTAAAAATCAATAGCAATGGGGTTCCAGCCACTTTGCTTCTCAGACTACTTGTCTGTGAAGGAACAAAAAAAGTCATATTTTGAAGCTTCACCGCAATTGCTGTCCTCTTTTTCGGTAAAGCTTCAAAATGTGCCTTTGTTCCTTCCTTCACAGACTGAAGGAAGAGGGTATTAATTATCTCCGCGCTTCCGAAAAGTGAGGAGATCTTGTAATACAGTTCGGCGTCTGTCCGTCTGTCAGTCTGTCTGTCAGCCCGAAACAGTAACTCCTCCTAGGCCGTTAGACCAATCAACCTGAAACTTTGTGTGTGTAAGGTAGTGACCCAGAGGGGTGCACGACTCATTTAGAATTTAAATTCATTTCCTCTTCTGGCCACCAGGGGCTTTTTGTGAAAATTGAAAAATGGGCATAAGTTCCTTAAGCATTGAGCTAGGGTGCTCAGATTTTTATGGGAGGTGCATGGGATGACCCTTCATCACATATCAGACGGCATTTTGATTTGACCTCATTTTGACCGTTTTCTAGGTCAAATGGCGTCAGGTGTGCCAATCGTTGACGAGGATGGCACGTTTTGTTATTACTCAACATAGAAGGCTGCAAATTGGTATGGATATGTATCTTGGTGATAGCAACCTGCATGCCAAAAATTGCTGTCCTGTGATTCATATTTTAGCCACTAGGAGGCTTTTTGTGAAAAAAAGAAAAATGGCCATATCTACCTTATACATTGAGCTAGGTCGCTCAAATTTTTTTGGGAGGTGCATGGGATGACCCTTTATCACATATCAGATGGGTTTTTGATTTGATCAAATTTTGACCGTTTTCTAGGTCAAATGGCGTCAGGGATGCCAATCGCTGTACCGTACGTCCTTTCCTTTCATAATACTCTCATTTCAAAATGAAGAGTAATTTATGCCCTCAACAGACACTCAAAAAGTACTCTATCCAACTAACCAACTATATCACATTGCTATAACTCTGATCAGTATCAGTGCTTTGTTACTAGAACAAGCAGATTATCATTTGTACAGCAGAATGCCAGTTCAGTGAATTGCCCTCTAAGACATTACTACTATGTTACTACCATAACATTCGTTGCGGAGCGCGGAGATTTGCGATGGGGTGCCATCGACATACATCTAGTTGTTAATGAAATGCTTATGTGGAAGTCTCAAGGAAGATGCTGAAGTTCACAGAGGTGTACACACTCAGGGTTCCAGCATCTGGCATACTTATCTACGATCTGCATTATGTGTGCATATGTGTGAGTGTGTGTGTGTGTGTGTATGAGAGTGAGCTTTTATTTTTTGTGTTGGAGAGAAAGAGAGAGGGAGAGAGCAAGAGAGAGAGATAGAGAGAGAAGAGTATAAGTGCTGTGGTCCAGCCGTGGCTGTGTGAGGACACAGGGGAGAGACTGGAGTGTGTGTGTGTGTGTGTGTGGGTCTTATTTGCATTGCATGTGTCCTGAACACTGGCCCTCTCTTCCTCTCTGGACAAACAGCACCACGCACAACTCTGCTTCCTGCTCTAGCTTTCCTTTTCCCTAACAACCGTTTTTCCCTTTGTAATGGGGCGGGGGTTGTCTTCTCAATGTTTGTGTTACGACTGCCAGAAAATCGTCGCGGGCAGGCACAGAGAGTGCTGTTGAAACCCCTGACACCTCTGTATATGAAAACACTTGATTTTGTTTCAAAAATAATTGTCTGATGATTTAAAACACATGACCACCGGCAAGTACAATACGAGTGTAACTTGCTCATTTCCAAATTACTCATCCTCCTGGCCATGTTTAGTCATCAGTGAGTGGTTTATTCATCCTTTGTTTCATCAAATCATGATATAGTAGATAATTTGGATAATACAACCATTGTTTCTGCATAGTTTACAATTTATTTCTATGTTTGGAGATAAGTAAGTGAGAAAAAGCCTTTTGAATGAGGAGCGCGGCAGTTTTCTGCTGTTAGAAAACCACAGTTCCAAGTGTTCACTTTAGGATGGTGTGTTTTTAAATAGAATCGTATGCTCGGCTGTGCTAAAACACATAAAGACAAGCATAAAATGCTGCAAACAAAATTAACTTTTCCCCCTCAATTCTAAATAACTGTCTTTTTTCCTCTCTGATTTTCGCATAGATTAAATGGAAGAAAATAGAAACGTTTTGTTTTACAGCTAGTTAACGGCTCAAAACATTAATGCAAATTATGAGGGAGTTTCTGGAGAGGAAATGACTGAATTGAACCCTGTCGAGTGGTTGTGGAACCACCTAGATTGTTACGTTTATGAAGTACGACCATCTTTAAGGATACACATATGAGAAATAATGCATTCTATGTTAAATCCATTGAGAAGGATATCTCAGCAAAAATTAACATCCCAATTGCATAACATTTGAAAAGCAGCGATTAATCTCTCTGGGATACTTTGATGAGAGATAACCAAAATAGATTTTAAAGTATTTTTTGATAAAACACCTTAAATACATTTTGGTGCTTGTTTCATACAACATACTTTTATACAAATACTGATATTTCATGAAGTAGCTTGAAATGTCCTCGTGACAAGTGATTCCTTTTGAGTGGCTGCATATTCCATAACAAAATAAACTGTAAACTTCCATATTTTCACATGGAAGTTTTCCTTCCACTTACTGGAAAAGATTTCTCTTTTTTATATGACACCATCTGGTACCAGCGGGTGTATTTTATAAGAGTCTGTCAACTATTCATTCCCTCCAATTCACTTAATTTCCCGGGTGTTCAATTCTGTCGTATTTTGGAATTGGCATTCACATTTAAGCTCGGCTGAAAGTTCTGTTTTACTCGGATACACTTTATTTTGTGGAACTTTGCTCTGCTCCAGCTTCATTTTCATGGTGACTTACTGACTTTAACCCTTTGAGTGATGTGGGAATTTCTAAACCTGTCTTCACTTTTTCTGGCCTTGTGTGACTGCACTCATTGTTAACCTGGCACTAATAACTTCTTCATGTAATTTTCCTTGGCAGCTATGTGAATGAATGAACCTCAATTACAGAGTCATTTTTATTTTGAAAGACACTTGATTCATTCGTTCTTCAGTAGTGCCTGTCCACTGGCAGGAGATGCATCTTCTTATAACACTCCACAAAGAAAACTCTTAAATTATCCACAAGTAACTGTATTTTCCTGATCTTGGTTGTATTAATTAACAAAAATGACAATTTAGACCCATTTTGAATTGTAGGTCATGTTTGTAAAGAAAACAGGAGGCCCGGTCAAATTAATGAAATGATCCCACAACATGATATCTGGTTTGACTTACAGGAGCATTTAAATGCTGATTTTCTGGTCTAGATTTCTCCTTTGCAACGGGAAACCACATTTCAATTTTGCAGGAGAACTGAGAACTTTATACGTACCATACAACTTTTGTGGACACTTCCATCTTATGTCAACTATGTTGAAAATGTGTCCAGCCTTTAAAACACCATTTGCGAGGGCTGTAATGGCAGGAAAAGAAGGGGTTAATCTTATGCTCTCTGGTACTCAAGTTTATAATAGTCAGTGTATTTGCAGTGCCCCAACCTTTGAATGAGACGAGAGCTATTAACTTTTTTCATTTTAAGGCCGCAATGTTAATTTTTCACAATGGCTGCGCTCTTTTCCACCGGAGCCTAAATTGGGCGAATGAGAAACAAGATTTTAAGGACAGAGTTGACAAGATGCTATGTATATGCGTGTGTGTGTGTGTGTGTGTGTGTGCGCGTTCTGTTGCTTGGTTTGGTGCGGTGTGGGAGAAGTATGAATTGGCTTAATGAATTCAAGAGCGCATGGGGATGGGGGAGGGGAGAACAGACGGCAGAGATGGCTCCCCTCTGTGCGACCAGGAGGCCCTTTCAGTTACACTGCTGCAGCACTGAGCATCGAAAATCTGTCCCTACATCACTGCCTGATACAACCCAGAGCTCCTTTTAGCTAACCTACAATTGCAGTTATACTTTTAAGCTTTTTCTGGCTTGTTTTTGTTCTGCAATATACAGTACGCTATGCTTTTTAAAATCACATTTACATAAGTGCATGTGAGACTGCCGCCAGGTTAATTGAATCAGTCAGTTTAAAGGAGTAATTTATGCCTTACCTGCTGAAGCGTAAAGCTGCTGTTCAAGAATCTTACTTAAGAGCCACCTTCTCCTGGCAGCCATCTCTAGAGAGCAAAAATAGTCTTCTGAAATAATTGGATTGGTACTATGTTCACGATAATACCCCCTTTATTCTGTGACCTGGTCCTGAGGGAGGGAAGAAAAAGCATTCTTGTATACAAACAACCTCTCTTTTTTTCACTCTCCCAATGTCACCCACATGAAGATTTGATGTCTGAACCTTTCATTTTTCTGCTGAGTGTTACATGCTTCCATTATTTTCCTTGGTCACCCCACCCACTGCTTTTTTTCTTGTCCACAGTCCGAAGCGTCCCCCTTGAATAAATGTTGACAAAGCTTTGACATCACTACTCTGTGTCTGGGCTAACTCCTTCTTGATGAATTACGAGTGAGATGGAAATTAGCCGGGCATTAAAGTGACTCAGACAGGACCTTGTGTTTGTTTTCAGCATATAAATTCAGAATGAGATAAGGCGCCATCGTAATAACATAATTGAGGGCCTGAATGTGTTTTTCTTGATAGTTTTGTGCATAGCTGTAGTTATTTGGCTTGTGAATTGGCGGGCCTATCATGCAAAACTTTGTATTTGGAGGATATGTGACATGTATGATGTAATTAGTCCATTGTATTATATGTACTCAGAGGTCTCTATATGAAAAGCATGTTAAAAGTATGAATGTGTACTTTTTTTCTGTTGATTTTGGTGCACACTAACTGAAGAGACAGTGCTGGGTGGGAATGCAGACAGACTGGGATCAGTTGTCCCAGCACCGTTGTTTTTTTGAGGTAGATTAAGATGGATCCCCGTCTCTAGAACCCTTCCCCCAGTGCAAACTAAGCTATAGATGTACACAGACTACACTTCATCACATAGTGGCCAGTTCAGTCTCGACCAAAGGAGAAGTTTTGCACATCTAGCTGGTCTCCAGTCCTCCAAATTAAAACTGTGATATTAGTTTGAGACTTAGGCCATTTAGGTAATGTTTATTGCATTTTTTTTCCCTTTATAGCTATTTTGGATGATGTAGATATCAATCACACACACATGCCCGGACACACACTCTGTATATGTCACAGTCAGATTGTGAAACCAGTTTAGTGCTAGCCATTTTGTCAAGTGACTGAAATTTTTTAGTCATTTCATGAAATGATTGGTTTCACAATCTGACTGCAGCATATGTTGGTTAAGGCTGTGATCGTATATAACACATTTTGGTTGCATTTGTGAAAGCACTGAAAAGTCAGAAGTCCTGGTCTTTTTGGGAACAGAAATTTGAACAGGGTGATGATGGTTTTACACAAACAGGAAGTACAAGCCCTACAGTGGAGGAAACACTTCACTTGTGCTAACTTATCTATGTGGTGGCGTCAGAAA
This sequence comes from Gymnothorax javanicus, assembly GCA_029692085.1. Lineage (NCBI taxonomy): Eukaryota > Metazoa > Chordata > Actinopteri > Anguilliformes > Muraenidae > Gymnothorax > Gymnothorax javanicus. Next base: position 11,049,633 of record CM056211.1, read on the forward strand.
ACGCTCCTCCCGCTGTGGCAGAACTGGCTGACATCCTGTGTAGTTTAAGGGCCGTACGCCAGCTCATGCAGTTTTGCTGTTGCACGATTCTCCACAGCTAAATTAAGGTAAGCATCAGTACATTAAACCCTGGTGTTCTTGGGATTCTTATGTAATGGCCGTGGTCGTTTTTCTCTCTGTAAACTTAGTATGCTGGTTGAGCAGCGATAAGTAGTTTGTGTCTGAGTATTATCGTTGGGTGAGTGTTAAGTCTTTCTCCTGTGTTATAAGTTACATGCATACAGTCTAGGCGTCTGCTTTTTGCTCTGAATGAAAGTCTGATCCAACTCCCTGGTCAAGTACGTGCTCAGTGGTGGCATTACTACACTGCACTATTCTCAGTTGGGCATCAGTGCATGGACTCTCTCTGTAGGACTGCTGAAATGTTATGCTGCTGAGATAGGTATTGCAATTACATCTCTATTACATCCATGTTATCTCTAGGAAATCTCTAGGTTATCAGGGGCAATGGTTTGGGGGTGGGGGGCGGGGGCGGGGGCGGGTGGCTATCCATTTTAATGCATTCTGCCTGATGCTATTTGTGGCAAATTACTTTGCATTTCTGCTTTCCCTGGTTGATCTGACATATACTTAGAAAGGGGTTGGGGTCAAGGGGGAAAGTTGATCCATATTTATTCCTCATATTATGTAATGTGTTTTCACCACCACTTCTTTGTTTGTTAGTTCGTCAGTTAGCGGGATACCTCCAAAAAGTTATGGATGGATGTCAATGAAATTTTTTTGTGTTGACAGATACTGTTCTAAGGAGGAAGTGAAGATCTGACTCATAATCTTGATCCAGGGTCCAAAAGAATTTTTATGCGCTTAAAGGCAGCACTGTTGGGCACTGGTGTCGATTACAAGAAGTCACTCCGACCATTAACACCTCCATCAGCTGTCAGATTACTTGTTTGTATAAATACTGCATGCTAGGATAAATCCGAATCCAACTTCCTCTACTGACGAATTTTCAAACTGCAGCGGTAAAGCCCTCTTGGAGTGCCTTCTAGTTATTAGTTGTACTTGCAAGCACAAGTCAAAACAGTAGTACTTCTGGTGGAAGTAGCAAGTGCATTTTTTCCGAGTAAAGACCGAACTCGGATGATAAATGTGACCCAGAGGCCAAAAAAGCTCACAAGGTTGAAGTATGTTCTGTTTGGATAAACACACTGTCAAGGAAACTGAACAGAGGCAATGTCTACTACATACTGTTTCGTGCACATCTCTTGATAATGTGCCATAATATCATATTTGGTAGCCTCTGGGAATTGTGTGGAAAACTCTTTGGTGAAACAAAAAATCCTAACAATATTTAAATGCTAGAAAAATAGTTTCAGTGTAAATCTTCAGTTCACTATAACATTTGTTATTGCAATAACCCTTTAATATTTAGTTCTCAAGCTGAATTTTAATATGTGACCAGGCCCTCTTGGTAATGGCACACAGCTCTCACACAGCATCGATTTCAGTTTGCTGTGTTGCTGTAATATAACTATAGTTGCTAGTTTTATAGCGTTATAGCTCATAACTGCTTTGGTAGTAATTGCAGAATAAATACACAGCAATACAAAATATGCATTTATGGAGTTTAGGCAAAGCTTACTGTGTCATATCATTTCACTATCGACAGAATCGATTGTCGAATTGCCAGAGGCATGCTGCAACACTGCTGGCTTTCATCACGAATGTGAGATTACATTTGAGGCAATGTTTGTAATCACGGTGACTTAAATTTGTTTTGTTCAATTGCCGCCGGCAACAGACCGTCTGCCGCTTCAGTGGCCGGTTGAGGTATTGGCAGAGACGGTGTGTGAGAGCAGGAGAGAGGAGAGGGGAGGCCAAGACAGGGGAGGCTGGGTCAGTGCGCTCTGCCGGATTAGCGCAAGCTTCTTGGCAATCTGCATTTGAATGACTGAGCGCAGCCTGAGCCGTTAGGCTCGCTCCCTCGCTCTGACACACTGGAGGCAGAGGGAGGGGTGGGACGGAGGGAGGGAGAGAGTGAGAGAGAGAGAGAGAGAGAGAGAGACTGTTACAGGAACACATTGGCGACAGTGCTTCTTGCTTCCTCAGCTGAGAAATAATTGTAAGGTTTGAAGGCAACAGAAATACGGGCAGGTGCGGTACCAACCTCACTGCAGCGGCCCGGGTCCCTGCTCGGAGGCAGAGCGATTGGATTATCGGAGCATCCAGGGGACGGCGCACAGAGTTTTGTGAATGAGAGAAGGTAGGAATCTCTGCTCTGCTCTTTGAATGAGGGCCTGTTCACTGTGCTATTCCTCCTAACAATGGGGTTGGCCAGGAATGGCCTCCTTCATTAGCAACTGAGGTTGAGGCTTGGCGCTGTGTGAATGTTTTGCACGAGTCGTGCCGCTGCTCGGGACATAGAGGCAGTTCTGATGTGTTTGAATCCGTATGGCAGTCGGGACTCTCAACATTTTATATCATGTGGGTGTACTTGGCTGTTGTGCTCTGGAGGCCTCTATGAAAAACAGCTTGCGTCAGCAGTTGAAGACAATTATTGTGTATTTTAGACAGGAGTCCCAGTTCAATATAATGCAAAATTAAATATAGAAACTACATTAGCAGTCTTCATTAGTGAAATCAATCGTGAAACAAGCCAAAATTAGGAAGCCAAAGTCCGGCATCTCTCTGGTGAAATTGATTTAATTCATTTGGAAACATTACTGTATTAGTGGGATGGCACTGCAAGTAGAACCAAAGGATTTTATTGCAGATTACAGATCGAAAAAAAGGATTTAATGAGGTGAGCTGGTATGACAATTAATTTGCCATGTTCGGTTTACTGTCATTTGAAATTGTGTTAAAGATTATCAAGGTACTATTCAATAATATCACATTTGATATGAAATGGCTAGTTGCTTTTAAAGTTTGTAATGTAGTCCCAGTGAGGATATAAGATGATTGCTTTATTTTTAAGGAAATACAGATGAGTGAAATCATAAAAAGCTTGCCTGTGGTCCAGTTATTGATTGACAGTATTGATGGGGATTAAAATAAAATCGATTGCACCAGACTCTCTCATCTCAGGAAAATTCTTATTTGCTATAATGCTATGCAAATCAATACTGGTGCTGTGGACCGCAGACCTATTTACTTGCTGCAAATTGAGATGGTCAAGATGTCTCTCTGGAGATATGGAGGAGATGGGCTGGGTTTGGGAGCTGTGTAAAGTCTGCTCTCCGTCCTGCGTCCTGGCCTAGTCACAACCAGGCCAACAGCGACTGCCTTGTTTTCTGGGTGGATCTCGGCTACCAAATGCATTTAATACCCTGGGGCTGTGTCACTGCATTTGCCTGTGTCTAAATTAGAGAGCTTATTGGTGCCATAGTTCTGCTGAGGTCACTGTGCTGTGGTCTACATACAGTTCATTATGTAATGAGCGGAAAGTGAGTCATGGTAGTTGATAAAAGATCACCTTGTGCACTCCTTGGTAAAAAAAAATGGGCTGTGCCAAATGGCCTTTTAGTGGTCTTAACAACAAGTCAGTGGCCTGGAAATTAGCAAGAATTTAAAAAGAAACAAAGTTACTCATTATGGGATATCTCTCCCCTCTGATTTATTTTTTGTGTTTAAGCCGTGAGGGTAAACTACTGGGCAGTGTGTTTACCAAGTTGAAAAATAACATTTGATCGTTCCTCTTTAGAAAACAACTTTTTTATTGTGGGAAACAAGGCTTTCTGCATTATTTTCCTGGACTCCAAAGCTTTATTCTACTTTTCTCAGTGAGGCAGGAAGAGGCTTTTGTATAGTGAAGCAGTTTCCAGCTTTTTCCCTTACAGTTAATTGCAGCAAAAGTTGAAAAGTAAATGGTTGAACAAGCGGTCTTGACCTGCAGTTAATTAATGTGTGTGACTTAGATGATCCTGCCTCAAAGAAAATCATGATGGATGATGTTGCCGAAGTCATATTTTATGATCGAGAAACACATTGCCTGGCCAAAAAAAGTCACTGTTTGGATTTAAATAAACATACTTAACAGCCTATGATTGAATCATTATTTCAGTGACTAATGTGTTTCAACTGGCGACAGTTCTTTTAACCCTTACAGAAGCAGTGTGGCTTCAGATTTCTTAAACAACCGTGTCAGAAGACGTATCTCATTGTAGTGGAAAAGATGTAGCTTTATTTCAAGAGGAGTAGATTATTGGCTGGCATCAAGCAAAGAAAACCATTGAGGAGTTTTCTGAACTCACTGGAATAGGGTTAAGAACAGTCCAACACAGTTTTAAAACCCAGAAGGATAGTGGTGAACTGTCAACTTGCCTAACAAACAAAAAAAGTTTCACATGCTAATATTTTGTTGGGGTGCCTTTAGCTTTGATTACATTGTGCATTCATTGTGGCATTGTTTCAACTATCTTGTGCAATATTGTTACATTAATTTTAGATGATAGTTGCATTATGATTTTTTGCTGAGATCTAATATTGATGACAGGAGGGTCAAACTATTTCATAAAGCCTTCTCCAGCACATCCTATAGTCTTTCAGTTGGTTAAGGTCAGAATTCTGTGGAGACCAATTCATGTGAAAAATGATTCCTCATACTCGCTGAATGCCTCTTTCACAATTTCAGCCAGATGAATCTGGGCATTGCCATCCTGGAATATGCCTATGCTGTCAGATATTAAAAAACCATTGATGGATAATCTGGTAATTCACTTCATTTAGGAGGTCTGCTGACTTTATTTTCTTTCTGTATAATATTGCTGTGCCTAGACTAGACCAAGTGAAGTAATGCTAGATCATTGCACTGCCTCCAGAGGCTTGTACTGTGGATACTATACATGACGGGTGCATCGCTTCATGGGCTTCTTTTAATATCCTGACAAGCCCATCTCTCTGGAATGGATAAATCTGGACTCATTAGACCACATGACCTTTTTCCATTACTCTGCAGTCCAATCTTTATGCTCCTTAGCAAACAGAAGTTGTTTTTTTCTAGATTACCCTCACTAACAAGTGGCTCTTTTGTCCCCTCGCAACTGTTTAGTCCCAATCCTGTAAGTTCTTGTTGCATGCTCAGTATGGGAATGTTCTTACTTTCACAATTAAACATAGCCACATCCACCAAGCTTTTTAGTGATCTCCGATCACAATCATTCATAATTTGTTTTTTCTGACTGCTTTATTCTACAAATTTGATGGTTCACCACTATCCTTCCAGATTTTAATAATGGTTTTGACAGTTTTTAACCCAACCGCAGTGATTTCAACAATCTCCTGAGTTGTTTTCTTTGCTTGATGTAGCCCAGTAATTTGCCCCTCCTGAAACACAGTAACATCAGTAACATTCCATGACCTTGGGATACATATTCTGACATGGTTGTTTCAGAAATGAGAGGGTACACACCACATCAGTTTGGATTATAAGAATTGTGGCCAGCTGAAACATATTCATCACTGTAATAATGATTCAATCATAAGCTCTTAAGTATTGGCTTAAATAAATAAACGGCAACTTATTTTTTTTGTCCTGGTCGCATAGTCCTATTCAAAGGGCAGCGAGAACCGTTGTAATTCAAAGACAAAGCCTTCGCTGCAAACTACCTAATTATAAGTATTTTCTTGTTGGTATAAATGTTTTTGTCTTTTTTGTTGCAGCAAGCAGGCAAGGCTATGGAAATAATATCCCACGTTTGCTTAGTATATCCATGTAAGCAGCTCATGCTCATTTCCCCGGATTGATGCTGCATTTTTTTTTGTTCTTAACTGCCCGACTCTTTAATGAGACCATCATTGTCAACACTATGTTATCCTTCCTTTTGCCTCCCTGAAGTGCAGTATGAGCTCTAGTTTAGCGCCCTAGTCCACTGCTTCATAATTCATCCCATCAGGCCGTGTGTCCGTCTCAGCTGGGGCTCTTTGCTTATGCTTGTTTTAGTGCCTGAAGAAAATCAAGACTAGTGATTCAGCATGTTTTGCTGCATCGTGGTGAGCAGAGCAGGCCTTGGCTTATTAAAAGGTCTTGTAGCATATTTTTCTGCTCGAGTCTATGATGCTCAAATGGCTTAATTGCCCTCCCGCAGTCCCGCTGTCGAAGTGAATTTCCTAGAGTTCATTAATAAGCGTATGAAGCTTTGAAAAACTGATTTGCTGACCTTGTAGGTCCTATTTTTCTCTTCTCATTTATCAATGGAAAATTTAATGGAGTTGCAGTCAGTACACATTGGCTGCATTTAGTTGCATAACCAAATGCTCAGTGGCGGGTTTTGTCAAAAAATAAGAAATCTCACAGACCATAGAAGATTTAAATGGTGAATTTATTTAGTTCTGATACAACTGTCCTGGTTTTTGGATAATCCAGAGGCTGTCTAGTTGTCGGAAGTGGGTGATTGGTCTTTCTTTAATTTACCTTCTTTCCTCTGTATCTGTTGAGTTTGAATCCCCACCCCCTTCTCTTTCTCTCCTCTCCCCCCTCCCCCCAACCCAAACTCATCTAATCAACCCCCAACAGCTCCACTGCTATGCTGGGCTAGTTCTTTTTTTCTCACAAAAACTATCATGAACAAAAAAGGCTCAGGCTGGCTCTCTGACAGGGAGTATGTTTTTATATTAGCTTACCTCTCGACCAATTGTCTGAATACACAAAATGCATCATCTGCAAAAATCAGGCAATCATTTCAAAATTGAAGTAGTAGTAAGTGGATATTTTTCTGAAACAGTGGAACAGCAGAAATAATGCACTTGGACAAATGTTGTGGGTGGACAACAAAGACGTCCATAGCAAAATTGATCTGATTCCCTTTCAAACAGTTTGACTTAATGAATTTGGAAATGTAGTTTCACCTCATGGTTGCACCACAGTAAAAGTAATAGCGTCACCAAAATCAATAAGGTTCCTCCTCTATGCTCCAGAATGTTGTGAGCAGATTCAATAAAAATCCCATTAGAACCGTTCAAGTTGTTGAATTTTAAAAAACTGAATGTCTGGCCTGGTTGTGATACTACTGGGAAGGTCTCATGGTCACCAAGATCACCTTTAGACATTAGGAACAATCACATGATTTCCATCAAAATTGTTTGAGTTATTGAGTTTGTTATGTTGAATCTGGCGGAGTGCTAGTGTGACAGGAAACATTTCCGAGCCACTACGGACAAAAACCGCCTCGATGCACCAGGAATGTAGAATCCCAATTTGATTCGATTCCCATTAAATCTGTTCCATTTATTGCTATTTTTAAAAAATACATTTTTGCTTGGAGGCGACATTACAGCAAAGGTCACTGAGTGACCAACATCATTGACAGCCCTTCTCTATGCACCAGAAATTCTCCTTCTGGATTTTCTGGCAGAGAGCGAAATTCATGGTTCCATCAATCATGGCAAGATGCCTTGGTCCTGCAGCAGCAAAGCAGCTCCAGACCATCACACTACCACCATTGTGTTTGAGCGTTGGCATGATTTCATTTTTGTAGAATGCTGTGCTAGATTTACGCCAGATGTAATAGGACTCGTATCTTTCATAAAGTTTCACTTTTGACTGATTAATCCTCAGAATATTAACCTGAGAGTCTTGGGGGTCATCACGTTGTTTTTTGGCAAATGAGAGACAAGCCTTTGTGTTCTTTTGGGTCAGCAGTGGTTTTCTCCTTGCAGCACTCCCATGGATGCCAGTTTAGCCTGGTCTCATTTTACTGTGGAATCGTAGACATTGACCTTAAGTGAGACAAGTAAGACCTGCATTATTTTAGATGTTACTCAGGGGGTTTTTTTTTGTGACCTTGTGGATGATTTGTCAATGCGCTTTTAGAGGAATTTTGGTAGGACGGCCACCCCTGGGAAGGTTCATAACTGTTCAGTTTTTTCCATTTATTGACAATGGCTCTAACTGGAGTCCCAGAACATTAGACATTGCTTTGTAACCCTTTGCAGACTGAAGGAAGTCAACGACTTTGTTTCTCAGCTGTTCTTGAATTTCTTTAGATTGTGGCATCATGTGCTGCCTTTTGCCTACTTTATATTGCCAGGCAGGTTTTACTTAAGTTATGGGTAGATTCAACAGGGCTGGTAGTAATCAAGTCTGGGTTTGTCTTGTGAAATTAAACCCAATTGTTGATTAAAATGGCTTAATTGCTTGATTTAGTAACTAAGAGGGCAATTACTTTTTCAAATAGGGCCAGGTAGGATTGGATAGCCTTATTTTATTTTAATTAATGAAATCATCATTTAAAAACTGCATTTCGTGTTTACTGGGTTAATATTAGTCTAATATAAAAATAAATTTGATCTGAAGCATTTAAATGTGACACATGCAGAAATAGAGGAGATCAGGAAGGGGGCAATTACTTTTCTCACATCAGTGTATCAGGTCAGGGTGTATCAGGACTAGGGCAGGGTTGTGACTGCTACCTAAAAAAAAGCTCAGACTGTGGCTAACCTGTGACTATTTAATCACGATAACCACAAGCACTGCACATTTTGTACAAGCTGAAGTGACTTGGGGCCAGGAGTAGAGTTTTTATTGGGGAACTAAAAGTATTTTTAACTGTAGTCATGCACGTTTATCAGATGGTCTCAAACAATGTGGCAAAAGCTAAAACAGGTTGATGGATCATTTTGCAAGCAGAGAGACCTATGGATATAGACAGATTGAGGGCTTTCAAGACATAACTGGCTTCAGTGGCATATACAGCCTATTTCTGTTCAGAGAAACCTTTGAAAATGCATGTGGAACATGTTTCTGGAAGTGAATGAATTCCAGGACTGGAAAAAAAATATTTAGGCATTTAGGAGATGTATTCAGTATAGTGTTGTGGAACAGTTGCCTCAGTGAAAAAAACATTATTAGTATTTGGTGAGTTGCAAGTTAGCCCAGAAAGCACTTTAGAACGCACCAAGAGGAAAGCAGGTCATGTGACACGTTCATAAACACTGAAAGCCTTTGAAGATAAGCGTTTATATGTGAAATAAAGGAAATTCTTGCTGCTTTGAAGTTTCCTTTCTGGCCTATGGCTGAATATGACAGGATGTTCATATCGTTTTCAGGACAGAATATCTGATGTTTGTTCTTCACCTCTCACCAGCTTTTACATGCCTTATTTATGGATGACGTGTATGGAATTTGAAAAAAAAAAATAATGTGAGCTGTTAGAAAGGGGAAAGATTGTCCATAGACAGAATGACATTTTAACCCTTAATGGTCTTGGTCAGACATCCTGTTATCTCCAAGTATTAGGGAATTCCCTTTGGTAGTAAATTTCTTACTTTGACCATGCTGTCTTTGATGATTTCAGCCAGTTCTGTGCTGACCTCTGAGGGTCAGAGATTTGAGAACGCTCAAAGTCTTAAGTCATGTTCCTGGCATATCCAGAATGACACATTGAAATAAGCAGAGGGCATCTTGCTCTTGGAAAGCAAAAACCATCTGATATCTTTCTGAGGTTCTGCCAGCAGTATGCGTAATTCGGAATAAACTACCTTTATGTGGAACAGTACTGCTTGTCTGCATATGTCCGAGATTTTCGGCAAGCTTAGCACTGCTTGAGGGTGATCTACAACCTCCAATCCCACCCTGTTATGTCAACCTGATACATGACTGCTAGTTGAATTTGGTGGTAAAATAAAATTTCATTGGTGCTTCACCAGAATTCTAGAACAGCACAGCCTCAGAGTGAGTGGGTAACTCGCATATGTCGTCTTGTGAGTTTTAAAAATGTTGATTTGTATATGGAGTTCTATGCATGCACTTGGCCTATTTCACAAATATGCTTGTTCTACAAAATTGGCAATAATTAAACCTCAAGAGAGTAAAACATTATTCTTCGCTCATGGAAATATAACAAAAAAATTTTAAGAGATTTTAATGGTTGATAATCCATGGTGATTTTAGATAGTTACAGAATCAGGCTTCTCTATTATCCCGTTCCCTTTTGGACCAAGAAATTGTACTGTTAGGCGCGGCAATGGGAAACACCAGATGCGAGACGTAAATCCAAAATAAAGGGGTTTTATTAAATAACACACAAATAAAACACGGCACGAGGGCCAACAAAAAGCTTCTCTCAAGGAGCTGAAAAGTTGAACAGAAATTACTAAATCGGGGAACATAAGGGGGCACAAAGACCAACAAACAACTACACTCAAAGAGCTGATAAAAATGGAAGGAATAACCAAGCTAATAATAATATGGTGAGGACTAGACGCAGAGACTATGGCAAAGAACGAGAACTTGATAAGCACAGAACAACACATGGGCGAAACAGGACTGTAGCAAAACAAGGATCCGTCTGCCAGATTGGAGCTCCGCCTCAGAATATAGGGGCTCAGGGCGGGATCAGGGAAACAAGGAACACCTGAGCAAAATGAGAGGGGCAAGGCATAGAAGCATGAGACATGGGACAAGCAGTAAGACTTAACGAGCCCATTAAGAGAATGGGCGTGTTCAGCTTAAGTACCAATGTAACATGCAGCAGAGAAGGAAGGATGAGAGTGTTTACAGAAAAGCAAACGAGATCTAGAAAATAGCAAATGTGGGAAATCATGCCAATCGAAACCCTATCTAAATTAGTAAAGGGTTAGGCTGTGCCTGTCTAAAGAAACACCTCCCGTGTGAGTTAGTAAATGTTAGTAATGAGTAAAAACAATCAAGAGGCAATAAAGCTTAGAACAGCCCCGGATTCAGAGCAGCTGTGAGGGAAGTGGAAATACCACCAGCCAAACCAAAGCAATGAAAGGTGCAGCACGCAGGGACAAAACATGGCATGGAACACGGACTGGAGGGGTGGATCCCAACTGACAGACTGGACCGGAGCTGGAAAATAGAAAGACACATGAATGAACAAGGATGGGTGGAAGAACTGTGGGCATGGCTATGGCAGAAACATGGCAGGAACTAAAAACACACTGGACAGGCAGACAAACAAAGCAAAAACACAACATGTACCAATTCTGCAATTCATTTTTGTGACTGATATCAGCAGTCTGCCATTGCTTATTGCCATCACTATCTTTTCTGTCTTCATCTAAGTGCACATGTCGGGTGAGTGACCGTTAGACATAGAGATAGTTATAGATTTGAAAAAATGTTGCTCTGGAGATGATGTCCTGAATTATTGTTCAGTTAATATAAATTTTGTTGGGAGTACATTTGATGAGTTTCTCTGGGATACCATTTATCCTCTGATTGCACTACACTGGGCTCCATTAACTCCTAAATACATGCCTTGTGAATGGAGAATTAAATTTATATTAGTCTGGAAAGGCCATGCCTCCTATTGTGATCTCCAGGCAACTATGATCAGTAAGCCTGCAGCAGTTGACATTAATGTTGATTCTTGCAATAACTCTTCATGTTTTGTCATTTATGAAGTCATATGGCCTTTGTTTGCAGAGGAGTGTAATAAAATTTTATCAGGAACTCTAGGATCCAGTTGCTCCAATCAGATTGCCTTAGATTGGTACGTTTGCTGGAAATTAAGGGGGCTTTTTAGAGGCCAGTAAGATTGGGTTGGTTGGAAATTTCATTGAGGGATTCTTGGGCTGTGTGACTGTCTTGCATTTTTGTGTTTTTATTATTCATTTACCCTTTATTGTCCTCACTAAGAAGGAAGCAATGGAAAAAACACTGGTTTGCTCTACCAAACAGTTAAGCAGAAGTTTGAACGGTCAGTTTCTGTAGATACAAAATTAGTTGTTTTTATCTATCTATAAAGCAAGAAGCATCTGTCTGTGTGTCTATCTGTGTGTCTGTGGCTCGCATATCTCTCTGATTGTTTGTCAGATCGGCCTAAGCTTTCAGATATGGCTTGCGCATGGCAAGATGGTGTGCATCCTTCATTTTGAAGCTTTTTCGATTAATTTTCAGGAAGTTACAGTCCCGTATGCCTGTGTAACCTATCTAGCCTGTCGCGCTCTCGCTCTCAGCTATAGCCACGCCTCAGGAAAAAAAGTTCGCGCTCTTGCTCTCAGCTATAGCCACACCTCAGGAAAAAAGTTACTAGAATCCCATATGCTACTGCTATACCGCTCTTAGTCACTGGAAAGTTTGCATAGGCTTATGGGGTTCTCATCTGTAAGTAGGCTATTTCTTAAGTTTCACCACGCTGTTCTCATCTGCTCATCGTGTTTGCTGACATGGCTAGAACATGGTCTGATTGACTGAAACATTGCCTAAAGCTCCCATACCAAAGCATGTCTTCAATATTTCATTTTCATGTCCAGATCCTCTTTACAATTCAAAGTACTGCATATTTGCAGTCTTGATTAATACTCCCAGAGTTTTTTATACCATGCGTTTGTGGATAGGCTATGCTTTGCTGTATCGCATTAATTTTCAGACCACTGTCCATTCTCTTCCCTGTGATTTCACTTGCTAGCGTTTCTAACCTATTGCCAGATACTGTTCGAAATGCTGCGTTAGCAGTTTATTTTCTCCCTATCTTCCTCTGACAAATAAACGCTGGTCTCAGAAGCTAACACAGCCTCATTTGGCCATCCATGAAAAAGCTACTTAAGCTCCCACTTTTCTGTAGGAATACATACTTCCTACGGGCACTGCACTAGTTTGACAAATTTACTGACCTAATAGATTTGCATAGATTAAATGAAAGTGTCTGGTTTATAAAACACAGTGTAGCTTCATCTCTTTAATTTCAGATTTTATTTGCAATCTCTTGAAGTACATTTTGTATTGAAACAAACACTGAATGTACTGTTATTTTCTAAATCCCCAGCTCAGAAAAGGTTTGCATTGTATAGAAAATGCTCATTAAGGGCTCTATTTTTGCGCCTTTTGCAAATAAAAACATATGTTGTGGTAATATTATGCACTGTTTTGTCCATGGCATTCTCATTGCTTTCACCCAGTTTGGTAGTTTTCTGCTTTAAAATAAATGCATTTGCATCTCAAGGGGTTGGACAGGAGGTGTGTCAATGCATAAAGCTGGCACTGGGCAATTTTCATTTCACTGACCTCATTTGCATTTCGACTCACTTAAACCATCTTTTGCTGCAAATGGTGTTGTTTTGTGGCAGTTAAATGGAATTGAATTGCAGGTAACTGAGTGGTTTGCAAATAAAGGCATACTGTTTCCTTCCTGTTTTCATTTTTTGTCATTTACCCTATTAATAGACCCTACAAAATGACTCATATGGCACTGCATCGAGAACCATCATTTATCTATAGCTGATATAACCACATGGGCTCAGGATTACTTTTGCAGTATTCGTCAAGTGCTGCAGTGCTTTGTTACATCCATGAATGCCAATTAAAGTGAAGGATGGGAATGTTCACAAATTTGTGAGGATGTTTACTTGTTGACTTATTGAACATCTACAGGTGTGCACATTTTTTTTGTTTGTTTTTTTTTTTTTGGGGGCTGTGGGTGATTTTGTTTGCAAAATTCACTGGTGACTGATTTACTGATTTAGGTCAAACTGTGAAACAAAGAATCTGAATAATTGCACTGGAGGAGCAGAGTTCTGCCTAACATCGGCTGAATGGTCCTGCAGTCCGAGCAAACAAATAAGCAGTCTGGCAAAAGGTTATGTGTATGGTGCTGAGTTATGCACAGGTCTTGCATAATGGTAGGTGTATTTTCCTTTAGTAAGCAGCAACCATCCCCGACCAGCCATTATATTCTGACTACAGCCCACGTAGTATTTATTTTTTTTAAATCCCAATAATTAACTGATTACACATTGCAGCAAAGCGGGTTTAATTACCTTTGTGAAATCTCAGAATCATGTTAATGCCTAACCACACAGTAGCCTATTAGTCAGGCCAACTTGTTACTGGAAATCATATTAGGTCTAAACCCAAACAAAGGTAATTTTCAATGTTGTGCAATTGTTATGAATCACAGGCTATAGCCTTTAGTCTTCAAGGTTTCTGGAGTGTAAAAATGGGCTGACACACAGAGTAAAACTGTACCACCACTATCTGTATAGTAGGTTACACAAAGCTGTGCCTCTAACATAATTAACACCAGGCTCACACAGATAAAACAAAGCGTTTTACTTAATCTGGTAAAATGCACTCCATTATAAATGGTTTATCATTGAGCAGGACCTGTTGAAATATTTCAGCTTCACAAACAAAACTGAAATTTAACATCAGAATTTCCGAAGTCCAAATGACACCAAACGCGACATCTTTTCTTGTACTGCGGTTGCTTTAGGCCTGATTATGAAAGGAATCAGAACTCATGTGCAGGCGAGAATCCAGTTCACACAGGTTTCATTGAAGAGCGTGGTCAGATGATCTTGTTCGCCATCACACCGGCAGAATGCAGTACAGAGGGGCGTACCCAGAATTGTAATAGAGTTCAGTCCAATGATTAAAACCTGGAAGTTGGCACGCCAAAGCCAAATCACTAAGAATAATCAAAACCAACAAACTCAACAGGAAATAAAACATGGGTAATCACCAGACACTAGGAACAGACTGAAATAGTAGATCGGGGACAAAACGAGCCTTAACCTCAAGGAACTGAAAAATCAGAAAATGCTGTCTGGTAAGACACTTTGAAAAGGCTTGAAAACTCATGAATAGTACAAGGCAGGAAGGGGAGGCAAATTGGGGGACAATCTTACAAACAATGAATGACGGTCGATACACGTGAAGGAGTGAAAACAGAAAACACATGGAAAGTGACATATAAATGGAGTGACTAGACTAAGACATAAAACTGCTAAAATAAACAGTGAGACATGGAAAATAATAAATACATATTCAAATTACACAAAAACATAACTAAACAGATTCAAATCCTGACACTGGCCACTTTCACTGAGAATTTTAGGAGGTAGATGCGCAATTTATTTATTTAAAAGAAATGGCCACATCCCTAGTTAAATCATTACTGTGAAAAACAGAGCCTCATTATAACAGAGTCCAGATGTCCCGTCGACTTCCCTGGGCTCACAGGCCCCAGGATCTATCACACAGTGGAAATGTGTTGTGGTCAAATTAATAAATATTTTCTTATTTCTGAGAAATGGACATTATGTGCACTGGACGAAAGAAAAGGACCATTCAGACTGTTACCAGCAACAAGTCCAAAAGCCATGCTCTAAAATGTTATTGCGTTGTGTCAGTGCCCTTGGCAAGGGTGACACATTACAGAGGCACGGCTGCATTAGGAGAGGGTGCAGGTGTGGGGCTGGCCTACCTGCAGTCCTGACTTGTCTCCAATGGCAAACATGTTGTGTATTTTGATTTGAAAAATGCGACAATGAATACTCTGTTCTGTTACTCACCTTGAGACTTCTTTGCAAGAAGAATGGGACTAAATTACACCTGGAAAACTTAATTACTTGGTGTCTTCAGTCATTAAAAATTCTAAGTGTTGAGGAAAAGAATGGTAGAAATGGAAAGTTTTAAATACTTTACTGTCTCAACTTATAGGATGCTATAGAATCTGTTTATTAGGACGGGAATTGTATCTGCACCACTGTTGAGCAAGTGCTTATCCGTGTTTGTTTTGTATCTGCCTTCTTTAATTCATTATTTTGTAAAAACTGTTGTATTCAGTATATTTATTTATTTTGGCAATCGGGTTGACTTGTGGGTGGGGCTACAGCTAGCCTTAGGCTGTATTTGGTCCCATTACCTCAGTATGCTATTGTGGGTGGTTGGAGATGAACCTCTAATGGTGATATTATTTGTGCTGCAAAACAATGTTCAGGGCCTTTGGACTTAGCCTGGCAACTTTGCCTATTTATTTAGTTTTGTACTATTTTTGTTTTTGTCTTTTGTCTCCTATTTTTGCACTGTAAATATTTGCACTTTTTAAAGAAAAAAGATTAAAAAAAAACAACTCTTGATTGAATCCATTTGACCTCTTCTGTCTACTCCGCCACTGGCTATCTTCTCATAATCAGCTTTAATTTTAGTTTAACCCCTTTGTGCAGATATAGATGCCGGCGTCCGTAAATTCTGAAATTTAATTCCTAAACAATTCTGTAATTGAATTTCCACCTCTTGCTTCACTGGAATAATTTTCCAGAGTCTCTGTGACACAAATACTGATTTATAAAGCCTAAATAGGCTCATGCATAACAGGAACAAGACTAGGTGCTACCTAGTATATGGCTGGGCCGCAAAGTGCTGTATGAGAATGTGGGCCCAAGAAAAGGGTGCTAAATGAGGCAAAGCTCATGCTCTTATATGAAGTGCAAGTTTAGTAATAAGCTGGAGCTGATAAATTATTTACTAAGTGGGCGGGGAGAGTGGGAGAGTGTGAGTGTGAGTGAGAGTGTGTGAGTGAGGGAGTGGGAGTGAGTGAGAGTGTGTGAGGGGAGTGGGAGTAGTGGGGGGGTCTTGAGTAAGAAAAACATATCAAAAGCAAGTTATACGTTTGAATAGACAAAGAGCTAGAGTAAGGGTTGCAGTTATTGATTTTGTGAATGTGAATTTGAGAGAGACAGCAGCAGCAGATGTAGATAGCAGTGAAAGTATGTATGCATGTTCCTTAATCGTAATGAAACAATAAAGTTATTGTTATAGTTGTGCTAACCGGGGACGTGAGGTCACTTTTGTAAACACATGGCCGTTCCCATATTGTGAGGGTGTAAGAACGAACTTCAAAGATTACTTTTGGCATGTTATGGACAAAGAATCCACAGTTTCAAGTAAAACCGCTTAATAAATATGTTAGAATGAAGGATTTGCCATGTGTTTATATAAAGCATTATTTAATATTGGTGATGAATGAGTATGGTTAACTTTGTGACAAAGAAATTGAAATGCAATTAATTTTAATGAATTTATGACCTATTGAAAGCTCTCAAAAAGGCCTTGTAGTTAACAGCAAGATCATGAGAATTGGCCGAGAAATAAGAAAGTTCATTCTATAATTTAATTTCATTTTGTTTATTTGGCTGAGAAACTGAAGTGATTTACACTAGTCCTTCATCAGAGGACTTATGGTCAGCAATTTTCTGCCAGAATTCCACTCTGGTCTTATTAGCAGCAACAGTGTTGCTTTTTGCTGTTTTTTATATATTTACAATCTTCATAACTGTCCATAATCACGACCCACTCCTCCTAGGAGATTTTATTTATTTATTTATTTATTTATTTATTTATTAATATTTTATTAATCACCCAGCAACCACTTACATTACATCCAACGAGCAAGTGTATCCATCAAGCAACATGAATGCACTAACATAAATCTCAATTATAATTTCCCAAGTGTCCACCTGTGTATGCGCATGCATAATCATGCAGTCTTTCAAGTGTCCAACCAATCAGTGTAAAACTTCATATGTGTCTCCCATTAAGCCGCTGGCGGCGCCCCTTGGTGGCGTGGGGGGAGATAACCCGCAGTGTTACTGATCCTGGATCAGAGATAGCTTCCTCGGAGAAACATACAGCACGCGATCGGTCATTTTATGAACGGAAATGGGGTCAATTGACGTATGAAACGCTATTTTGTTGAGAGCGCGTACAGTGTTGAAAGCACGAAAACGTGATTAACAAAGAAAGATTACAACCACCGTTGTGGTACCAATTATCTCTGATTGCGAGTTCAGGGTTTGTTGAGCCGGCTCACTCAAATATAGCCTGTCTATGTTGAACTTGCTTCGTAGTATAGGTTACCCCCCAGGAGATACGAGTGACAAACACCTGGCCAGCCAGCCAGACAATCGTTGGCCAATTGAGAGTTCTTGCCCGCCGGCCGACCAATCGCTGAAGTCAGTCGTCAACCAACCAATCGTTGAAGTTCTTCCCCGCCGGTTGACCAATCGCTGAACTTCTTCCCCGCCGACCAGCCAGTCGTTGAATTTGATCACTCAGGCACTCACTCAGTCACTCACTCACTCACTCAGCGACATTCGCATTTATAGGGGCCGGGCCGCTGCTTGGCCCAGCCCAAAAATTGGTATTATTTTGTATTCTGCGCAAAGGGGCAAGCATACCATCCCAACCTTTTCTGATTTGGGGTTGTAGATTAATTGATGGACATTATATGTTGTTTTTACGCAGAGAATCTGTAGCGCTTACCTGATGTGTCTCCTCTTTTTCCTTACAGACGTGTCTCCGGGCCTAGAGCCTCGTGACCAGATGGCCGATATGGAGGTAGAGGCAGTGGAGCAGCTCCTGTGCGTCAGCGAGCCCATCGCCGATAGCGTCATTATAGGCCGCAGCCCCTTCGGCTACGTGGGCATAGAGGCCGTACTGGACCAAATGAGACGCAAGGCCATGAAGTCAGGCTTTGAGTTTAACATCATGGTTGTTGGTAAGTATCACAATGTACCAAATAAAAGTCCAACAGCAGCATGCATGTTTCTAATAAATCTAACCCACGACAGCTCATGTTTTGTTTTAGTCGAACTCATGAGGACCACAATGGAAAAATGATCAGAGTCACATTTTCACGTTGTGGAGAAATGATGAATTAAAAATTCAAAACGATCAACAAAGCGCTGAAAAAATATGCAAAAAATATAAAATATATAAAATGTTATAATAACATATAATATTATTAAATATTATTATAAATATTCATAATAATATAATAATATATAATAATGAAATATACAAAAATGCAACATTTGGACTCTGATCGTTTTTTCTTTGAGGTCTTCATGTACATAGAGAAGAGTGCATTAAATATTTCGGAGAGACGCAAATAGTAGCATGAGAAAGAGGGAGGTAGTTTTAGTAATGTGGCCTTTCAGCATTAAGGATATTTCCTCTCTTGTTATCTCAAAACTAAATCGGCCAAGACCACACCAGAAGAAGAGAAAGTTAGGCCATGTAGTTGAAGATATGCTTTGTACACTGACGCTTCTCCTGTTTTCGCGACCTAATCTTTGTAAACTTTACGGAAACAGGCCCGGGCATGCGATGTGGCAGTTGTGGTTTCTTGGGACTGTGGGAGATGTACAGGAACAGAAAGCGCTGTCTTCATTGAGAGACTTGAATTAGAGATAGAGAAATTTGAATAGGAAGTGTGATTGGATGCCATGTGTGCTGGGGTACGTTGCATTTGCGGAGCCTTCAATCACCAATTGCAGGAAAATATTAGCTTGTGTGAGGAAGGGTATTCATCTTGCGCAAAATTGCTGTTTACAGAAAGCAATCTGGCTGCAATTACAAAAAGAAAGGCTGCGTTATCAAACAATCTTTTGTCTTTGCAGCATTGTAGCACTGAATAGTATCATAGAGGAAGTGGGTTTAATGATAGCATTTCCATAACTCTTGCATTACAGGCATTGGCAAACTCAGTGGGATCCAGGAGCATGTATTGGCCAGGTTTGGTTGGGAAAAAAAAAAAAAAAAAAAAACTGTGGGAAATTTCTTATTGGGGAATGCCACCCAGTGATCTGTAATAGAGGTGATTTAGGTCAGAACTACTAGATTGCTGTGGCATTTTGCATTATAGCAGTAATGTATCTGCTCTAACAGAAATTTGGATAGAAATTTTACATCAGTGTTAATAGACTTCAGTGTATGATCTAGTTCTCAAAATGAATGCTGTAACTAGATAGACTTTTTCTATGCTTTCTTTTCTATGCTTTAATAATCACTGTCACATTGATTATCATGGCTATGGAGCGTCCATTTTTTCATATTTAAATTTTACACATTTATTGAAAATAAATGAAAGGTCTTCTTTCTGAATTATACCTAATCAAGGCTAAATTGTAATGTTCATTCCCTCCTCTGTTGTATGGACATAAAAAAATCATCAACCATGGCGAATGGCAGGGTTCACATGAAGAGTAAGGGAAGATGTCGGACACTAAGGTTTACCCGTTATTGTGTCAAATTGGATGACTTTTACTTCCGAGTTCTACTGACACAGTGACCTGAATAAGAAAAAATATTTCATCTTAGCTTCTCCTTGATTTTATGAGTTGGCACGCTTGAGATGTTCAAAGAAACTTCAGTCAGGAAACTGACAAGATGTATCATGTCATCATGCTAGATAGGGCAGTGCACATAAGGGCGTGTACTGTTCTACTTTTGGCAGATGTATTCACCTCCAAACCTTTAACTCTTGAAAATGTGCCCCACAGCCCTGGTGCCTACAGTATGTTGAGAGTGCCACAAATTACTTGGATGCAATGAATAACTCAAGTTTGGGAAAAAGAAGACTTATATTTTCCTTCCTGTTTCAGATGGAATAAGAAAAAACAACATTACTGACAGAAACTGAAATTTTGAAATCACTTATTAATAGAATAGGTTTACTGTATTAAAGCTGTTCCAGCAACAATGGGAAGCTTTTCTTGCATGGCTGCCTCAGGGAGACAAGATAACTTTCACTAGGACTAGGCAGTGTTTCCCAACCCTGTTCCTGGAGTACCCCTGCCCTGCATATTTCAGATGTCTCCTTGATTTAACACGCCCAGATCAGGTCATTAGGTACTCCACTAATGAGCTGATCAGCTGAATCAGGTGTGTTAAATCAAGGAGACATCTGAAATATGCAGGGCAGGGGTACTCCAGGAACAGGGTTGGGAAACACTGGACTAGAGTGAGACCAATTTTCATCCCAGGAGTCTGATGCCTCCGGTCAAATTTTGCAGTTGATTTCAGTACATTTTCCATTTTCTCTTATGAGATCTTTTTTGTGTGTATCAGGCATTTTTATTCGTGTACTTGAATTTTTAGATGTAATTTTTGCTTTCCTCCAGCTAGCTTGCTGATCTTAAAACATGAATGTTTATATTTTCAGTGAATAAAGCCATTTTATTTCTCATTTTAACTCAATTCCATTTGCTTTGTCGTGTATCCATTGGCTGCATAGAGTAGGGTACATCACAGCATCGTCGCAGTTAAAATTGTTGTGAAAACCATAAAATCTGTCAGCCACTTGTCGCGGTACAAGGCAAACATAAATATTTCATGTAGACAGAAGTGGACCTTATCATACGCATGTACATTACTTGTGTTGGAAATCTTGCGTCAGCTGAGCCAGTTTATGACCAACTTCGTAATACCTGTTGTCAGTGAGTTTCGTGGTTGGAATTTGTTGATCTAGCTAACTTGGATGTGGGGTTAGGCTTCTAGTTGAAGTACTTTTGTAGCAGAGATTCTCTTTACCAGTCACAGTCTAAAAAATCCTTGTCTCAGTCAGTTTGTGATTTGATAGGGGCTGCTCTAATCTGCCGTTGCCATGAATGTTTTATGCATGGCTGCATTTTGGGGAAAGATTTTCCCCAGTGAGGGTCTGATTTAGCAGCCCTTGCAGCAGAGAGTGTAGCCAAAATGATACTGGATTTTTAAAATTATTGAATTACCCTATTCTGTCACGATGAGCCAACAGCAACATGGCCGACCAGGAACCTTCCCATTTCTCTCGATTATCCATTCAGCCCCTGACTTTCGCTGTTTCTTGGTGGAGAGCTCTGGGTATCTGCCTCTCTGATTGGTCTCTGCCACTGGGACCTAAACCAGTCACCGCATACCACAGGCAGACTGTCTCTCTCTGCCATGGTCTCTCCCTGGCTAGTTTCTGCTCCCAGAGGGAGGTGGTGGGGAGAGTTTGGTCAAATTTACTACCAGGCCATACAATGAAACTAAAGTCCTCTTTGTTTGGTATGGAGACGCTGTCATTGAGCAGAGCCCAGTTGGTGTCCTAAGGTGACTGCAGGATTTATGAGACATGTGAACTGACTGAAATCCCACCAAAAGGCATTCAAAGTAACCCGGATCTTGGCCCTAGCTACTAATGCTACCATTGCTAATTTAATTAGTCTTTTTTTTTTTCTTCTTTTATTTTGCTGGCTGTGTAATGTATCTGGTTGGCCAGTGCCGGTTATCGCATTTATAAAACCATTATGCCTTTCATTGACTGATCATTAAAATTTGGCGGTTGACATGGAAGACAGTAAAAGCAAATTTAAGTTGAAGCTTTTTCCAAAATTTCACGGCTGCTTTATATTTTATCGCCCGCTGTGCTTGGGCCGAATAAGTCAGTTCTGTGACTGTGCGATTGTGGAGCGCGTGGAACACATTTGTGCTGAAAGATTCATGCAGAGAAACAGTCTGTTTTTGTGTCTACTGTACTCGACAGCCTTACACAGCAGGCCCAGATTGTCCTTCCATTTGTTGGCCAGTGAATCCAGCGCAACATGACTCATGCTCTCCCTGAAACAAAAGAACAGAGCTTGTTTTCTTTGCAGGAGGCAGCGGAAAATATGGCTCATCAGTTCTGCGCTGCCACATCAAAATTTGTGTTTGACTTTGGATGCTCCAAATGAACTTTCATTTATTCTACAAAAAGAATCACGCTCTTCAATAAAGAGCGGGAAGAGCCGCTATAAAGATAAGCAGAGTGCAATCCTGCACCCGACACATGCAAACACACGCCCTCACTGAGTGATCAATCACATGCTTATTTTCTGCACCAAACAGTGATGGGTTTTGGTCACCACGGAGGGACAAGCTGCTCTGATTTATAGTTTTTTATCCAGAAGGCAAAATTAGGCTGAAACGGGGGAAAAAATTCACTATTCCTTGAAGGTCTTTTTTTTATTATCAAGTGTCAGAAAGCTGGAGACCAAAGACTCTTCTCTGAGCTGTTAAAGCTGTCATATACCACTCATCCTCTCGAAGCCTGTAGCAATGATGGCTTCACTCTGGGCAGCAGGGGATCTTAACAGTGTCATCATTTTATATCATGGGGAGAATAACAGCTTTTCTTTCTTCTGAAGAATGCCACTTCTTTACAGGATTTGTGTATCACAATGGTCATGTAACAGTTAGTACATGAGATATAGTTAGGCCAATGAATGAATAAATGATCATTGCGTTTATGCAGTGTGTTTTCATAAGTACTCAAAGCGCTTTACAGTGATGTGGGGGAATCTCCACCACCGCCATAGTGTAGCACCTGCCATTTGGTGCCTAAATGCTCACAGCACATCATCTGAGGTCGAAAGCACATGTTTTCATAGCCAATTTAACTTGGAGATGATTATGTGGTTAGTTGAAAGAGCCAGGTTGATTTGCAACAGTGCCCCTTGGTGCATTTGAATACTGTTTCACAGTGGCTTTAATTGTCACGTGTACTTGAATGAATCAACTCCGAGTCAAATTTTAATTTTCACCCACCATGGACCCTTCATATAGTATTGTCACATTATTTACATTTTATTTATAGCGGTTTGATGAGAATGCATTCACTCGTACAGCATACTGTGGAGCCAGAGGGCAGTCGTGTGTATGCTGACACTGTCCAGGCTCTATGTGCATTTTTCCTCTGGAGGGGTTTGTAGGACTCTGCCATCTTGTCTTATACTGAGTAATTCCAATCTCAAATTTGAGGACCACAGTGGTCTTAACCAGATGTGTGTATTTTACCTGCTGTTAGCACTGAGCTTGTTCATCAGTTATAGTAAATATTTATAGCTCTATGTACATATACTGTAGTTATACTGATTTTTTTTTAATGCAAATTAGAAATGCATTGCTGTGTGTATAAAAAATAAATTATTCAGCTCAAAATTTGGTTTGATAAGGAACCTTTATGTCCCAAGGCTCCTCTTAATCCCTGGGAGCTGTGCTGACTGCTGTCAATCTGAACTGAGCCCCTGTGCCATGGGGTAATTAGAGGGAGAAAGTGAGGAGGGTGGCAGGGTGGCACTGTATCCTCACAGCAGCAAGGTTGTGGGTTTGAATTCAGCCTGAGCCCTTTCTGTGTGGAGTTAACTTGTTCTCCCTGCATTCACCGGGGTTTCTGCCGAGCACCTCATTTTCTGCTGTCCGGAGTTCTAAGACATGCATGTCAGGCTGCCTGGAGGCTGTAATTGCCCATATGTGGGAGTGTGTAACTGAATGATGAACAATTCCTCTGATGGATTGCTGTACTGTTCAGGTTATGTTCTGTGTGTCAGCCTCTCACCCACTGAATGAAGTGCAGAGTGAGATTATCCCCTGACCAGGAATAAGCTGGTTATGTAATGGATGGACGGGTAGATAAAGCGAGATTGATCCTGTTCACAAGGAAATGATTACTCACTTTATCTTTGATTGCTATGGCTATCAGCAGTCAGAAAGAGGAGATTAAAGGAAAGTGGTCAATTTAATGCCATATATGAATAAATAGCCAAACTAGAGAGTAATGATTTGTATTGCAAACATAAGGTTTTACAACTGCAGTGTATCACCTGGTTATAGCAGGTCAACGGTTATTACTGTATGTTTTGTAACATTGTTGTCATCGAAGTATTGTTCGTGTGAAATATTTAACTAGTGCATTTTGGAAGTATGTCCAGTTGTAATCTGTAGTGTTTTGTCATTTCTAGCAGTTTAACAAGGTAATGAGCATTATGTTAAATGTTTTGGAAAGCAATAATATGGGCTGGCAATCACTGATTATTACTTATGGATACATATTAGCATAGTGTAAAGCCCCCAGTATCACTGCATTTGTTGGAAAAAGAACCACAACTGTAATTTATTAGATTGACACCTCCCAACATTGAACAGATATGCAGCTGGTGAAACAGAGGAACGCCTGTTAAAATGCGGTCCTTTTTGGATGTTTGACTTCTCCTTTTATGGAAGCAAACCCACTTTCCTGTAACGCTCCCTGTCACTGTAATTGTTCATGACATAAGTTCTTCAGAGGAGCATGGAACTTATTTAAATATACTTATTTTCTTGTGCCTCTTTTCTCAAAAATCCACTCATACAGAGAGAAACACTGAATGTGTATGATTATCTGGTTTAGGTCAAGAATTTCAAGCCCCTTGGCAGACCACGGATTACGTGGAATCTCTGAGCCTGAGGTGTTTGTGATTGTTTTGTCAAGAGAGGTCTCAGTTAGCGGCATCTGGTGAGATCAAATGCCTGTGATAAACCTCCAGTTCCCCAAGGCTGGGCCATTGACCAAACGCCAATGACACGTACGCCCTACCCTCCAATGATATCCCATGTGCCGTGCCCTGACCCCATGAACTCTGAGTGCTTGACACATGATTATCATTTTGTCTTACACAAGTACTGTTGTTTAGTCTGCACAGCTCAAACCTGACCAGAAGATGAAGAAAACTCAGTTGACCTTCTTACTGAAACTATGTCCGGCTCAAACTGCCTCATTATTGACATAAATGTCATTTAGGGCGTTTGGTGAAAATAAATTGCAATCTGCTCAGTTGTTGCTCATGATAATGAATTCGTTTTTAACTCAGGTGGAGGATGTCACTTGGTTTTCCCTGTCTTTTTTTCCTACACTTGGATTTTGAGCCAGAGGTCATCTATTTGTCAACAATTTCTGGTCACAGACTAAACAGTGATAAATAAATACAAGGTTGTGAAAGGTCAGTTTAATGTCTTTCACTGTTGTTTAGTCCTGGTATCTTTATATGAAACAGTTCCTCCCTTTGTTTTGTGTGAGCTTGTAGGACTGGCTATTCTGCTGGGAGATATTAAATGTACTTTATGACTTGCAATATGGTGGAATATTGTCTTAACTTTTCCAAATCGCAGCGACCCTCATTTTTTACTTTTGAAAATAGGACAAGCTGAAGTATCTAATGGGTGCTTTCCATGAAACCGTGTGCATAATTCCATTGTTCCCAACTTTGGCTTTAATTGTCCCGTGCCGTTTAAGCTGTTTAATTGGTGAAAGCTCTGACAGGGTGAAAAAAAAACAGTGAAAAACTGGACAAATTCAGGATTTACCAAAATTAATATGCAATTTTCCTGAATTACATGAAGGAACCAGGTAGAATTGCTCATTTATTTATTTATTTATTAAGCTTTGACAGAAGTCAGGAAATGATCGCACAGGTGGCAAGGCACCTATTGTGAGGCAATCATCCCACAACATGTACAGACAATTGAACAAAGAGAAGAAAAAAAAAAGTAATAATAAAATAAGACAGTATACTAGCAAGTGTAAGTAACATCAGATGGACAGACGGCAACGTGAACAATGACATTTGCCAACCCATGTACAGGAATCATCAGAAGAAAAATATTTGTTAAACTTTTCTGTATAAAAATGAAATAGCTTCAATTTAAAAGCAGCTGTAGTATCAGAAATTATAATAATTATCATAATTTTAAATGTACATTTTGGATGGAACGTAAGCTTGTGTTTGCATATTTTGACAAATGAGTACATTAATAATGCACTCAGATAAAAATACCTACCTTACTTTACTCTTAATAATATGCCAATTTATCTGTTGAAACTGCTTGTGTTATGAAATGGTGGGGGAAGGTTTCTCTGTCATGTTCATCTGGAGGCATGTTACATCGGGTTAACTCACCTCAGTTACGCAAACGCTGGTGAAATGACCTGTTTGAAAATTACAGCGTTTGGCCGTATGTGAAGCAAATGCTTATCAGGGGGTGTGTGCATCACGCT
Organism: Gymnothorax javanicus; assembly: GCA_029692085.1. NCBI lineage: Eukaryota > Metazoa > Chordata > Actinopteri > Anguilliformes > Muraenidae > Gymnothorax > Gymnothorax javanicus. The sequence goes on from CM056211.1 coordinate 11,075,972, forward strand.
TGGCTTTACTTGGAAGGGATACAGCAAATATGCTTGTGTATTAACCCCTCATCTTCTGTGCATAGAATCAGCATATTACTCAACAAGTTGTTCGATACACTTTTTTCAGTTTTGCATCCTGAACAGAGGGATATGGTGTTTCGAGTGCCATAGCTGTAAGAAAGTGTCAAAGAAGTCATTTATTCTCGTTGTACCCTTGAATATTTATTTTCCTAATCAATGCATACTTTGGGGTAGGTTGAAGCAGTGTGCATATGCTAATAGCATTTGAATTCTATAAGGCATGTAAAGTGCCCCTCCATTTGCAATGTTCGCAGTCCACAGAGCTGAAGAATGACCATTCCGGCACTCATTAGCAGCTTTGGTGAAGAACCGTTCCAATTTACGATACTATCGCACCCGGCAGGATGTTGCATTATATGAGTTAAACCAGCAGAGTCAGTGACATGACTGGGCAGGAGAATAGGTCCTGTTCTTGAAGGGTAGGGGCACTTTCTGACTTAAGCATATGCATGCAGGATGGGCTGTAAAAAGGAGTGGATTAGGAGCATACTGACCGCATACTGAGCTGCTTTTGTACCTTGAGTATATAGAAAGCTGCATGTTGTAAATGGGAAGTAAAGTAAACGGTGCTCTGGACCTCCTTGGGTATACACAGGAACCAAAGAACATGAAGTATGCTCACCTACAGTATTTATTAGGCTGGGATTGATCGGCCAACCTAGGACGGTAGGACCTGTCTTGTGGCCTCCTGCCCCAAATGGCTTTGCCTATATATTTTTGTGTCAATAACTGATGATTAGTGCCATGCAATGCTATGTGGAAATGATTACACCTCGTCCTATTAAATACTGATGCTTCAACCTGCTTACTCTTCCTTGAAACATCAGTTTCTTTTGCTTAACAACTTTGAAGGACAACTTGCATATAATATTAAGGTATTAAAAAATGATGTTTTTTTAAATAATATTTATCAAACACTTGCATGCCCATTTTTGAGATTTATTCTCTGATTTCCCCTGGCTAATGACTAATGGAATGCTATGGGTGGTGTTTAATAGTTTGAAATGTATCCTGTGCTTAATGACTTGTTTCCTATCAGGATTTTTTTTGTGCTTTATTTTTAGCTTTCATGTGGCTCGATGAGTCAAAAGCTTAGTCGAGATCAGAGAGAGGTTTAAATGCAGTCATGTGGAAATGCTTGCATGACTCGAAGTAGTGAACACCTGAAATGTGTATTAGCCTCCATCCGGACAACTTCAGTTTGTCAAACGGATTGGAACATTGTCTGGCTTTGTCCCATGAGTGTTCCCATAGGTGTGTTGTTGTACACATGAAAAATATGAAACTGTCTTGGCAACATCCTGTTCAGTAACTGAGTTCACATTTACTCTAAGTAAGCATTGCTGTACACACATTATGTATGTATATCATGAATGATCTTATTCATGAAGACCTCTAGCATCGAGCAACACCATAACTACTCATTCCTATCTGAACCTAGCGGCAAGATTTAGATTGATTTGTGTTCAACTGCTCTGTTTTGCCCCTTAATGTTTGAAAGCAGTGTACTTTGGGTTATAAATCAGATAGTGGAGGGGACACGAGCTGGCCCACTTTTCTAGGCTGTCGGTGTCATAAAGTGAACAACGCTGCCTTTCTGTTAAGTGTAAATCCAACATAAATCCAACATCAGTGTTCCTTATCATGTCACCATGATAGACGTGTCAGACGTGAACAGTTCTGCATTGTCCATGTTTGTCACTGTTTTTAGCATGGGCGCAATAATTTTATTCCACAATAGATCCTTCCGGTGAACATGAGTCTCTGTGGTGATAAACGAAAGGTCGTGACAGCAGACATATCGTCATCCTTGTTGAAAAGGTGCCATTAATTTCATATTCAAAAACTTACATTCTGCAAATTGATGGATGTGGGCCTGGCTGTTTTGAAGAAGAATAATGTCAGGAAATTAATGTGTGTTTAAGAGGGAGGTAGAAAAGTTCACCTCAGTATAAAATAGCTTTGAGGCTGGAACTTACCACTTTTTATACAGTATCTGTTGTTTAGGAGTTAAGCAGTCTTCCCTCTGTTTCTTTTTTTTTTTTTTTCTAAAAATTTGGCATCTCCTATCCCACCCGAATTTGGAATGCCGAATCCGAGAACTATGTACAAGCCTTGCCCGTATACAACCCCCTATTGCCAGCTCAGGAGAGAGAGACATTTGCGGCTTTCCTCCGAAGCACGCGCCTGTCAGCCCCTGCATCTTTACACTCATTGGTCGAAACTATCGCAAGTTCGGAACGAGGGCGCAGGATACCCAAACATAAGCAAGCTTAGAATCTCACTGACGAGCGACCGGCTGGCCAACAGGAGGCGCTTGAGCAACGAACAAGGCAATCATTTTTAATTTCCCTTCTTAGCAGTCCCTTCCCAATTGCATTCCCACAGTGCTTTAGCCAATCGTGCGCTGTTCTGAAAAAGCTGCCGACCACTGCTGGTTGGTACGACCGAGGATCGAACCCGCGCAGTAGTAGTCACTACTGCATCGCAATTGCGGTGCCTTAACCGAGTGAGCTAACCCAGCAGCCTTTCTCTCTGTTTCTTTATCTCTTGGAAGTGGTGAATATCTCTTGCCTGGCTCGGCACATAATTAGCCGAACATTCACCATATGGAATGTTGTCTTCAGTTGTTTATGGCAGCTTTTTCCTGCACCAGTCATCCAAAATCATGGGTTAATTAATAATTTTGGTAATTTCATTAGAAGTGCATCCACATGGTCTCCCTTTTTTCTTTGTCTATTTTAAATAATTTGCAGAGTTTAATCATTCATCTTCTTTGATGGCATTGATGGCAGACACATTACCTGTGTGACCCAGAGTGTCTTCCAATAAGACTGCTTAGAACATTGTTTTGTGTGGACTTCAAATGCTTGACTTTAAAACTTATTGAGGCCAAAACAGAGTGAACTCCAGGACAGAAAATAAAAGTACTTATTGTAATGGAAGGACTGGATAAGCAGAGTCATCAAGAGTGTGCAGGTTGTTTACAATACAAGTGGAATCCATATTTGTATTTTCGGACTGTTCATTTTCTCCCCAGCTGTCTGTTCAAATATGCATTGCATATCAATAATTGTTTGGTGAATGGCAAGAGAGGCTGGAACAGTCTGGCAAGATATCTGCAAAAAAAAGTCTAGCTTTAGTATAATTGCCCTAATTACAATAATGTGCTAAAAAAATAAAGATATTTTTAATTTAACTCTTTCCTCTGTAGGTCAAAGTGGGCTGGGAAAGTCGACACTTGTGAACACGTTATTCAAATCCAAAGTGAGCCGTAAATCTTGCACACCAAATTACGAGGAGAAGATTCCCAAGACTGTGAACCTGCAGTCTGTCAGCCATGGTAAGTTTATCTGCATTGTTGTCATCTTTTTAACCTATTTATGTACAATGGTGGTAGCACTGTGTGGGGAGCACTGCAAATTGCCCATAGGTATGAGTGTGTGAGTGAATGTTGTTGTTTGAAAGTGTATACCCTGTGATAGATTTATAAACTGTCCAGGGTGTACTCCTGACTCTCACTGTAGGACTATTTCTGCAGTTTTCTGCCTGTGCTTTTCTATCTGTTTCCAAACTCTGCCCACTCCCCATGTCCCTAAAAAAGAGTAAGCAGGATAGGTAATGAATTGCTGCAGAATGGTTTCTTGACTGCATAAAAAGTCCCTTATCACTAGAAATATTTGCCCAGGGCTATTTTATCTAGCTAGGTTGTTTATTGATGCAAAAACATTTATGTATGGTAAATTAGATCAGGTAACCATGGCAAGGCCCCAATAAAAAAAAAAAAGGGTTGAATCTAATACCTAACTTCTACTCCACTCTGCTTCCATTTGACATACATAAAAAAATAGGGCACCAGACTGTGTAAACCCTTTAGACGGGTAAAGATTTGAATCGTTTTCTCTGAGTACTTAACCTGGAGCTACGGAAGACTTTTCTTTGAGTCTGCTTTTAGAAGTGTGGAGCTTAAATAGCTTTCTGAGAACCTGCTGACTTGGAAGTGAAAAACAGCCTTGCTGCTCAAGCTAAGGATCCCACTTATGCTCCTGCACACCATTCTTATAGTTATCGTCTTGTTTGGTTTCAGCTTGTAAAGCCCAGTTTATTCCCCACCTTCAGATACAGATCCGGAAGAAACTTCCCCCATTCTCTCTTTGTGCGATAAGGTTCCTTCTGATGGGTCACAGAGAACAGGCTTATCACTCCTGGTCTCTCCTGCAGACATTTTGACCGAGTTGTCAGGGGAAAATTCCTGTCTAAGATAGAAAAAAAATTTTCAAAGATGAACAAGAGATTCGTCTTATGGCTCTCCTTGGCTTTAGGCTCACTGGAGTAATGTCAACAGGAGGCAAAGGCCTGTAATCTAAGTAATCTGCCTTTCTTTTTAAATTTTTTTTTCCAGGGATTTATGCTGTCTCAAGTTTAAATATATTCTAAGATCATTCATCTAGACTTAAAAAAGCATGTTCTGTAGGTCTATGTTATCCCTTGGACGTAATAATTACTCGTAAATGCCTCCAGCTACGTTTTTTACTTGCTATGGACAGTACCCACTGGAGAAAGATGTCTAACTTTAGAGTAATTGTGGAGGCTGGTGTGTGTCTCATCACAGAGGGCATAGTTTCTTTGTGGTTAACACATTGTGTAGTTCACACCCACATAGAAGAATATCACCAACAGGGTTAGCTTGGGTAAGGTCCTCACCTTTTATGTTGTAATGTTATGTTCTAAACAGCACGTACAGTACTTTCAGAGCCCTCTTATACACTGACAAAGAGCCTCAATTCTGTGTTTTGATTCCCGAGTCATCACCATGCTAAAACAACTATGGAAACCACTTTATCTCCTTTCAATCTTCTCCATCTCTTGATTTCCACATTGCATAAAGCTTTCATGCTCTACTGCTAGCAATATGATTTGTTGTTTGTCCACTGAAACTTTACTGCAATTTATGAAAACCAAAAAAATTTTTTTTTTTTGCTCTATGGGCACTGTAAGCACCACAAAGTGATTTTTTTTTTTTACAAGGTTACTTTTCAAATATGTTCATCAAAATGCTATGGAGTGTGTACCCTCTCCCCCCTGCTAAAGATCTTTATGATTCCTTAATAAAACTAAGCAATTTATGCAAGTGTAAATCATGATGATGACCTGGAAGGAGAAAATCATTCAGACTTCCTTATTTTTCATTATTGTGTGATTTGCAGACTTGGTTATTTTTAATTTTGTTCTTGTATTGTATATTCATGTACACATACCTGAAGGCAGAATTAAATTTTGTTAATGTGTGATTTATATATCACATGCCATCTATAAGGTTTTGTGCAGCTTTTAGTGTCAGATGGCTTGTTTCATGCATGCCATCCCTATGAGAGGAAAACATAGTATTTAAACAGCCTAAGGGTGTTACCTTCTAGCTCTAAGGTTGAAGTGAGATGTTCTGACTTGATGTCAGTCAAAGAATTTCAAGTAAAAGACATGGCCCCTCACACAAATCAACAGCGTTTCTTTCATTTTCTGGAGAAAACCGATTGTAGCAAGCAATTAATCTTTTCGCAGTGCCTTGTCTGAAGGGCTGCAGGCCCAAACATGGGATTTTGACATGCCCCTGAGGTTCGGTAGCTGGAATATGATTTTAGAGTCACAACACAAAGCAGTAGCATCAATTCTTTGGTCCATATCTGAAAGGCATCCGTCACTGAGTACCATTTCATGATTCAAGGGATTCAGTGCATCGGCATGATGCTTATAAGAAATTTACTTGGATAGCAGCAACCCCAGACAAAACTACATTGACAGCACTAGTTTAATATATTCATTATTATGTATCTTTTGTTTTTTTTCTCTGGAAAAATACTCTAAAAATAAATACATGTGAACTGGACACTGCCTTATGTTTGGTCTATGGCTCTCTAACTCTTTGAACTCTTTATCTTACTTTTGCAATTAGGTGTGGTGAAGTAGAGGTTTTGTCATGTGTACACTGATAAAAAGGTCTGTTGGTCAAACAAATCTTTAACCATCCAACCATTTCTTAAGCTGCATATTCCTGGGCTGGCGCGTCGGAGGAAGGGGGGTGGAGGTTTGGAACCTGTTTCACTAAACGTTGTGGGAAAGGCAGAAAGACACCTTTGATGGGTCACCAATCCACCGCTGGGTGTATATTAGTTCAAACATTTTGTATGTGTGCATTGTGCACATTTCAATTTATGCTATATGGCAGAGCAGAAATTTCAGAGTGAAGTTGTCTTAGTTTGTAATTTAGTTCGGAGCAGGGTCAGGTATGAGCTTGATTCTTGGACTTTCTGATCGCATTTCTGTCAGTCGCTCACCTTTGCAATGGCATGGCCTGTCCTTTGAATGTAGTAATAATTTTACCTGTTGAATTAGTGGTTGACAAGATGGGTTGAAAGATAGAGGTGACAACACACTCATAGCTCACTGTCTGCAACACGACACCACTTAGGTGTGGCCCCTTCCTCTGCATTCCGTGAGTGCCGTTCGGGTATTAAGGTAAATCCTATCCTTATCCTATTCTAACTGAGCCGTCAGAACACATCTCCAGCGCTACCAAACTCCTACTAAGAGGCAAACAATACAAGTTTACAAGTTAGAGAACCGAGAGTCTGCTTTTCCTTTCAAACACAACCAAAGTACACAAGCAGATTTCCCTGCTAAGAAATGCATTTCTACCAGGATCACTTTTGTCAAAATGAATACACAATAGAGGATCAATGCAGTGAATGTGCGAACAGGCAATAATTATACAGTTCTGTGAAAAAGTATTTCCCCCCTTCTCCCCCTAAAAGAAATAAAATTTCTTTTATTTTTGCTTATTGGTCATATTTAAATGCTTCAGATCATCCAGTTAATCTGAATATCAGACAAAGACAATGTGGGTACACACTAAATGCAGCTTTTAAATTGTCATTTCATTTATTGAAGGTTAAAAGGTTATTCAAAACCTGTATCACCCATTTGAGAAAAATAATTGGCCACCTAAACCTAGTAAGTGGTTCTGCCACCCTTGGCGGCAATAACCACACACAAAAAAAAAAAACTTTAGCGGTAACTGGCAATGAGTCTTTTACATTGCTGTGGAAGAATTAGGTCCACTGTTCTTTGCAGAATTGTTTTAATTCAGCCACGTTGGAGGGCTTTCAAGCATGAAGTGTTTAAAGTCATGCCTCAATAGGATGCAAGTCAAGACTTTGACTAGATGACTCAAAAACCTCATTTTATTTCTTTTGAGCCATTAAGAGGTGGACTTGCTCGTGTTCTTCGGATCATTGCGCTTGAGCTTTAGGTCACAGACTGATAGCCAGACATTCTCCTTCAGGTTTTTCTGGAAGAGAACAGAATTTATGGTTCCATAAAATATGGCAAGTTGCCCAGGTCCTGAAGCAGCCCCGGACTATCACACTAAAACCATTGTATTTGACTGTTGGTATGATGTTCTTATGGTGGAATTCTGTGTTTGTTTTATGCCAGGTGTTATACGACCCATGTCTTCCAAAAAGTTCCCCAGAATATCATCTCAAAAGTCTTGGGGGTCATCAAGATGTTTTTTTTTTTGTTTAATGTAAACATTTAAAGTGAGTGGGAATGAGTGGAAATCATGTGTTCTCATATCCCCTCATAAATTTCAGTTTTACTCCACTTCCTCATCCCTCATTAAGATTACGATCACCACAAGGCGGACATCTGCTTTCATTATGTCTAACCTAAATGACCTTTTGGACTCTGTCCCTTTAGACCGCACACAGTAAATTACAGCTACAAGGAGAGCTTGCATGTTGTGGATAATTGAGTTTGGGTGGAACACTTTTTTGTCATAGGTTCTCCTGTATGGAAGTGCAGCCATTTCAGGAGTACATTTATGTCATGTCAAGGAAAAATTGCCCATTTTGATCTATGTCTATTCCGTATATACAAACTTGTGTGGAAAACATTTTTGAGGTTAGGGCATGAGACAGGCTGACCTGTAATTGAATTTATCCCCTGCCATTGTCATGATATATTTCAAAAAATTTAGAACATGTCCAGTTTAACACTCTGAAATATATCTGATGTTTTTTTAGGATGATGGATAATACATTTACCCCTGAATAAAAAGATCAAGGGTGGAATGATCCTATTTTAAAACCTGTCGTTACGTGTCTACGTGAGGCATTTGTTATAAATTATAAAAAGAATTTGGCGCATTGATGTAGCCTCCTGAGCTTTGTCAGAAGCAAGACAGGGAGGCAGCCCTTTTGTCTAACTCAGTGTTGTGTATCGGAAACTAGTATATTCCACATTTCTGGTTAATAAACTGCAAAGTAATTGTTTTGATCATTTAAACTTCAATATGTTTCAAAAAAGAAGTTATAGTCATATTCCAAATAACAAAAAAGACAAAAAGATAATAAGTTCATTGATAAGTGGTGCTATACAGAAAACCTTGAACTTTCTGTGTAAAAATATTTTTTCATGTACTACAAAGAGTGCAGTTTAGCTCACTTTCCTTTTTATATAATCAGTTAATTTTAAATGGCTTGTCGTATGTTGCTGGCAAATCTTGACATAATTGGATTACTGTGTCTGTCTGCACTGGTAACTTCAGACCTCAGGAGTAAAAATAACTTTGGTAATAACAGGAAATAACCACAGAGACGTGTCTATTTGCATAGGCGATTATTTAAAAAAAAATCTAGCATCACAGAAAATGTAATTCTTCTCAGGACCTTCTGTTGCCGAAGTATTTTAATGCTGTTTTCTCAAATGAAGGAAAACAGCTTTGCCTTCGACATTGGCATGGTCCACTTCACATGTAGGTTCCGTCTCCTGCTAGTGTGTCTATAGTATGCAACTGTCTGCTCAATCACATTTTGGTTCTGGTTCCGCTCTTGCATAGACAAACAAACTAAAATGGAGGCATAGCTGAGTACCTACACAAGATAAAGTCTATCAGACTCTGAATCCCTTCAAAATAATGAACAGTAAATTAGCCTTAAGAACTGGAGCACTTCACACAACATGCAGCTCGATTTCAGGCCCAAAAAGGTTACTGTAGAAAGCTGAAGAAACACCCGCCATTACCAGTAAGCTGAATGCTTCCTCTCACCCAGTAAACCCAAAAACGGTTTGCTGCTGTAATCTTTTGTGCTAGAAGATGCATATTCTAGAAATGTAAAGGTGTTCTGAACATCTGAAATGTCTCCAAGGCCGATCTGGACACCTTAATTATCCCGACAGATCTAAAGTCTCGGACCAACTTATTTTTACCTTTCACATTTACCTTTGCTGAGGATGCTTGTTATGAAATTGTGTTTATTGCTAGTGATTTCAGGCATCAAACACTGTCCATCAGCTCATGCATGATGTATTGGGCTCTGCTTGCACCTCAGTCCAGGCTGTAAACCGTGGCACCCTTTTGACCCTGTAATTGATTAAGTCTCGAGACGAGTCATAAATCTCCAGCTTTGACATAGTCCGGATGGAGGGACCTGAGGAGGTGACTGAACTGTCAAAGGCCCGCCATTGTCCATATCGCCTGTTGGCTAATTGTTGTTTTTTGGGTAATGTTCATGAAATTGAGCACAGCGGTAGTTCAGGCAGGCCACGGAGTCACGCCCAGCTCGCAAGCCTGCCTTCATTAGTGATGGTACTGATCGCAAGCCAAGCCCACATCAGCTGACAGCTCAGCTGATTCCTTTCAGACACTCAATTGGAAAATCATAAACAAGGCGCCCTATTTAAAGATGCTTTGCCTGCCCTCAACTGCCGCTTTCTCTGCTCATTTTGCAACCCATCTCCATCCCCAGTTCCTCCTTTACACGTTTTTCTGACTTAAGTCAATGATGCCGCAGTCATAGATGGCTCGGTCTGTTCTGTACCCCTAAGAGGTGGGGTTTGCTGCTGCTCTCTCCGCCCGTGGCTTTCACGCGTACGCAAGGAAGGATAGGTTTTTGTCTCTCCCTGCCTACTGGCTTTTCATGCATACGCGTGGTAGGGCGGGGAGGCCCCAGAACAGAGCCATCCCGCCAAAATCAAATAATGTAAGTAAATTCGCTGCAAATTATATAATTTGGAGATTTTGACAAAGTGGACCTGACTGAAATATGGTTGAGATGAAGGGACTAGATAAGTCAAACACTGGAAGAGATGTTCGTTAATGGCTATAGAATAGAAACACAACTGAAAAATGGCTTTAACTAGAATCTAAACTGCTATTATAAAAGCATCTACATAGGTGATTCCTATCAATTTGAATGCTAATCATCAGCAACAGTCTGACAAGCAGCACTTTGCTAGGTGAGTCTCCACAGAAAGATGAGAATACAAACAGAGTTGTTAACATGGTGGGCGAATCATTTTTGCCTGAATTGCTGGTGCTTTTGTCTTAAAGTGGTACAATTATTTAAGGTGGTAAGAGGTACAGTGGCGAAAATTATTACTACATGTGCTAAACACCAAGCAGCAAATAAGACCTGCCGCAAGAAAATGTTCTCCAATAGGGGCTAGATGACACCTTGTGGGGTAGTTGCAATTTGCCACAGAACTGCAGCTCTGAAAATCCTCAAACTGAATGAGTCCTTATCTGGACCCGTCTCAATAAAATAATAAGGCATGAGAGCTGTTATAATGACCAGTATTCTGTATGATTTTTGCCGTCTGCCTCTTGAGTGAGATTTACCGTAGTTTTAAGTGTATTCAACGATACAGAAGTACATTTTTTAACATACATATTTTATGCAGTGGATTCAGTGGGCTAATGAAAATGATTTCAACATCAGAGATCTTTAAACCAGCTGTTAAAGCAACTAAACAGGATTGCTGTGGACAAGAGTAAAACATGACTAATCAAGACTGCCACCAAGTGGTGTGTCTATTGTTTGAACGTGCCTCATCAAAATGGTTCAAAACTGTGTTCATTCATTATTTCCTTGTTGCCTTGTCCCTCAACAGTCATTGAAGAGAAAGGGGTGAAGATGAAACTAACTGTGATTGACACTCCTGGCTTTGGAGACCAAATAAACAACGAGAATTGGTAAGTCAGTCACACAGATCCTATACCACGCACTCCCAGACTTGATTTTTCTTTTTCCTGTACTGTCAATGAATGGCAACCCATTTTAGTGGTGAGAAAAGTGAGGCTTTGTTAACTAAGACTGGGTGGAGCTGTTATGTGTCATTATGGATGATGTGATTTGAAGGGATTATATTTTACTTTAAAAGAATCGTTCATTCTGTGAAGAACGGATTATTTTTATTGCTCTATATGACTGATGGCTCATTATCCCATTTCCGTCTGCTAGGTGTGAAATCCAGCCAAAATATGCTTACTGAATCCTTGGCCTTGGCTAACAGTGTTTTCTTCTTTCAGTTGGGAGCCCATAGTTAAATATATCAATGAGCAGTATGAGAAGTACCTAAAGGAGGAGCTCAATATCAACAGGAAGAGGCGGATCCCTGACACTCGTGTCCACTGCTGTGTATATTTCTTGCCCCCCACTGGACACTGGTGTGTACCATCCTCCCGCCATCCATCATGACATAAACCTGTAATGTAACTGTAGGGAGCTTAGAATTGGGATTATGAGTGACTGAGTCGAGCGCCATGGAGCTACCATGCGTGGAAAAATCTACATGTCACACCTGCTGGCGATCGACCTAGTCCACAGTGAAAATAGAACTTGACACTGCCGCAGATATGCATCAAAGCCCACTCTGCAAGTGTTAGGGCGGAGGTCAGACTTGAACATCTGGGGTTAAAAGTGCATGAAACTGTTGACACACTTTTTTGGGTTCTGAATGGATTTGAAATGCCTCTTAAAATGACTATTGACCCCCTTTTGTCGGCAGTAAAAGAAGGTCAGCTGGTTTAAGTGTGGGTCAGAGCTGGGGAAGGGTTTAATTCCTGTGGTTTTCCAGGTCTGGGAGAGCTGAGCACTTTCACTTCACTTCCATTAGCAGAAATTTTGGGGTGGGGAAACACCTGTTTTTTTTTTCATTATTTATTTATTTTGAACAGTTGCAGTAAAGAGAGAGATATGTTGGCTTGTAACTTTCGAGTAATTTATAATGTTTTGCTCAACACTAATGTTAATCCATTTTTATTCTGGACATTCTCCATCTGGCATTTGCTAACCTTTATTCTATAAATTGTGTACAGTCCTGTTTTTGACCTGTAGTGTATAATGACCCTTTTTGATCCAAGGTATGCATAGACCCCTCTAGTTAATTCACTTTTTAAATTAAGCCCCAAAATGCCTGTTATTCCTCGGACTATTTGTTTTTATTAAAATGGTGGCATAGAAATTCAAGATTGTTTAAAAATATTTTTAGTCTTATGGTTTTCCTGATAGATTGATATGTTTGATAGATTTTTAGTTTATTACTTTTATTACTCTTAACACTATGTTCTGAAAAGTTTCAAAGCTGTATTATTTTAATGTGTGGCTCAATCTACGTTACATAAGTAATGGTCTCTGAAGGCCTGAAATGTGTAGGAATGTTTAGCAAAACACCCATGAATTTAAGGGTTAAGTCAATTATTTGTTTATTATTTGAAAAGACAATTGGAATAGTCTTTGCACTGATATTATTGTATTTCCCCAACGACGATAGTCGGGAGATACTATGGTTTAGTTCCGGGGCCGCCGCCGCTGCAGAGATTTTCTGTTCCGGGCTCTGGAGGCTACAGTTATTACAGGAATTTCTCCAAATTTCACACAGGCGAAGATATTGATTGGACAATGCTCAAGACCGATTTTCGCGAATTTCGTACGTCCAATATGGCCGCCGGCGGCCATTTTGTCAGAAACTTGGGGATCAGGGAGATACACGACTCGGTCCCTGTGGTGACTGAGTTATCTAGTTTTAATTTCAGTTACAGTTAAAGCTATCGATATATTTGAATTTGATGTACCAACATTTACTATACGTGGTCAATATGTGCATGTGTCTGCACGCAAAGAAGACACGAAAACAGATGCGTTTTGCTCTCTCTGCAAAAATCAGAAACCATTTAATAGAGAAGGCATGTTTCTTGCCTGGGAGTGGCAGAGGGCACCAGCAGTTTGCAGATCAACCAAAAAAGCTGCTGCTTGGTGACAGCCGCCATACGGATCCAAATAACCTCCCATTAATCAGAAGTGCACACGTGCTGCAGAAAGAGATATCGTCAGGTAGCAAGGCAGCTTTTAACCCTTAATCAGCTGTGATCAGAAACGTGATCAGAATGCTCTGAGCTTGCAATTCTAATGCTGACTTACTAATCATTATGAGCTACTAAAAGCAATGGAGCTCTCAAACTCAGAATTTTTTTTTTAATCAAAGATTTAAGAAGAGCTTGCTCCTCAGCAGGTTTACAGCAGCCTTGCTTCAGCTGTGCACTCATTGTCTGTGTAATTGGCATCACTGGGTACATATGTGGACCTTTCAGCCCCTAAGTTTCAGCGTTTGTCCCTTCCTATGTCTTAGCTCGGAGTGTGAAGCAGAGCTTAACCTCTGGGATAGTGTGACACCTCGAAACCAATTATCAATGATAATATTAATATGTTCACTTGTTGCTCCTGTGCTAACACGAGTATTACTTGTTGACAAAACGTATGAAAACAATTCCCGTAGCTTTTAATATAGATTGGCTTTATCGTTTAAACGGAATTATCACAAACTGTCCTTTCCTTCTGTTCACACCGACACATCTGTGTTGTCCCACTCATGCATGCATTCCACGATGGAAAAGTGTCCCGAGCCACACATTAGAATGCAGACCTCCGCTCTGAACCAAGCAATCCCCTTTAGGGCAATGTAGGGTTAAGGGCCTTGTTCAAAGGTGAGCCACCATCCCAGTGGGTCCCAGCCAAAAGCGCTAGCCAGTTGGTTATACGCTACATTGCTGCTGAGGAATAGCTAGCAAGTTGAGCTCTGTTTGTGTTTTTGTGCTCAGTTCTTTGTTATCCTTATAATTCAAATGTAACTCTGCTCTTTGAAAGGTTGCGCCCCTTAGACATAGCGTTCATGAAGAGGCTGGGGAAAATAGTGAGCATCGTCCCCGTCATCGCGAAAGCCGACACGCTCACCATGGAGGAGAGACACGAGTTTAAACAGAGGGTGAGTGGCCAGGGGTCATGGATCTGGGGTTGGTCTGAGTTCAAGACATAACTTTTCCGCCATTTTGTCTTGAGCCATAAAAGGTCACTTCATTATGACAATGATTATTCAGGTAGTCATAATTATTAGAACAATAGATTTAACACTCTCCATGTCCTCCTCATCTCCCAGCTCATCCAGATCGCTTTTAAAATAATCTTTTCTTATGAAAAAAATCCTTTATTAAAAGCAATATCACCCCTGCCACTGATGTATTTTCAAATTCCACAAGTTAAATAATGCAGAAAGACGTAAGTGCTGGAGGGGAGGGGAGGGTGACATGAAGCATGAGAAGTATTAAATCTTCTGCTGGAGAAGGTACTTAAAAGGAGCCTGTGTGGTTTTCTGCTATTGAACGACCAAAGCTCTCTTAACCTTTGACTTTCTCTACCGAGTACAAAAAAAAACTTACTCAGAATGGGCAATAATAAAGTTGCAAATTCCATCTGTGTGACTGCTTGGAGAGTAGACGGACACACACATACAAACACATTCCAGCCAAGCTCGCCTGGAGGTGAAATTCAGCTTAAATGGTCATTGAGAAACTTGGTCAGGTTCAAAGCCTCCACCAGCCGGCAATAAATCCCATTCAACTCGGGGATTACTGAGATGATGTAATAAATCACTCTTTGTTCCAGAATCGTTACCTCCTGTGGGAATAAGGTGCATTCAAACATAAAACCAAACAGTGAAAGTGGATTGCGAATCATTTCCACTTAGCAAGATCTGTGAATTACGCAGGGAGTGGTCAAGTCATAAGAAACTCTGTCATAATACCTGATTTGTAAGGCTCACAGTGCACCTCCACTTTGGACATGAACCACTTTGCCGCTATAGAAATCGGTTTAGATCCACATCTAGCTATGGGGACCTGCCTCACAAGTTGCTGGTTAGACGTCTTTTTAAGCCAAAATATGGTTCTAATTAGCATTAATAAATTAACAGGAATTGCCCCGTGTAGATGCTCTTGTTGTGGTTTAGATAATTCAAAGTTAAGTCCATTTTCTTGGGTGCTTCCAGAATTTTATCTACTCCATTTATTTCTACTCTCCACAGTCTACTCTTATGTTCCATGATATGCTTCTCTAAATCAATAGAAAACTTTGTAAAATTGATTCATTTTGGGGAAAAAATTATATGAATTCTTCAACAGTGTTTTTGTAGGGCATTTAGGTTAGACAAATAATGACTGAGATGG
This sequence comes from Gymnothorax javanicus, assembly GCA_029692085.1. Classification (NCBI taxonomy): domain Eukaryota; kingdom Metazoa; phylum Chordata; class Actinopteri; order Anguilliformes; family Muraenidae; genus Gymnothorax; species Gymnothorax javanicus. The sequence goes on from CM056211.1 coordinate 11,091,372, forward strand.
AGGACGCAAATTCACATCTTGTGAATGCAAACTTGTATTCCTTCAGATTCGTCATGACCTCCAGTCCAATGGTATCAGAGTGTACCCCCAAAAAGAGTACGATGAGGATGCGGAGGACCGGATACTGAATGATAAAATCAGGGTAAGGCCTAATATCTATAGATTAGCACAATAGCTAATATCACTTTGACACATAACTAAGATGATTGGTTTGATACAGTAACTGCTTAATACAAATATATCATTTTCATTTTACTATTTCAAGTGTTATCTTCACTGCCTTTTTTATAGAAGCAGGCTGTAAGTACATTTATATAACTTTGCATTGTAACCAGTAACCTGGAGTATCCAGTATTCAGTAATTTGTATCCTGGGAACTGGGCTGCAATATGACAAAATTGTTTGCCACAGTTTTACCTTAGCTTTTGTGCTGCGCAAATGTGTTTACCAGTTTCTCGCAGGCAGGAAATGAGCATTTCCAGTGAATGATATTAAATGTGTATCCTAATAAATTCTGTGTGGAATTCGCAGGAAAAGATCCCTTTTGCTGTGGTTGGGACAGACAAAGAACACCAGGTGAACGGAAACAAGGTCCTGGGCAGGAAAACTAAATGGGGCATCATAGAAGGTGAGTTGTGCTTTAAAATTAGCTCAGCGACTCTCCTATTAAATGTGCCTTTATTGTTGCACCATGACCTCAGACTGGTCTTTTTCTGGGATAGGACTCCAATGGTGTGATTAGCAATGCGCTGTTGGGTTTTAAGCTGCGTTCGAATGGTACCGGTGTAAGTGGTGAAAATGGTACCAGGTAACCCGTGAACAACGTGGGAAAATCAGATGGACGTTCGAATGGTTTTCACCAGTTTCAAGATGGCCTTGTATTATTGTAATCTGTTATCACTTAAACATTTCGTATTTGAGGAAATTTTTGTAACGAGTCGAATGATGTGTTATAATAATCATAATGATACACAATATACAATGCTACAAGCTGCAGGAGTGCCCGGACATGCAATAGCCTGACTGAAAATTTAATCAAATTAATTAAATAGTTGCAAGGTATCAAAATATAAAAAACCTACTCCTATAAATATATCCAGGGCTGACTGCAATAAACAGTTATGTCCAGATGTTATATATTGGACATAACTGTTTATTGCAATCAGCCCTCGATATGTACATTCACTAATTTCGTAATTTTACCATGAACAGAGTTATCCATAGAAGCGCCCGCTGCCATGTTTTATCAACAACCGGTGAAGAAAGATCTGCTAAAAAAATCTCCAGTTCACAACTTGTGAACTTGGGAAGTTCACCACTTGTGAAAACATTTGAACGCTGAAATCACCTTGTTCCGCTTGTTCCGGTGAACATTCGAACGCAGCATTAGTTTCATGGATTCTACAACCGGGGGTCGACCCTCCTATCCATCTCAATACTCTAATACTGCACTAATTACTATCTCCTGTATTTTTTAAAAGTGCACACCAAGTCCATTTTGCTCATTCCTCTGTTTTAGGCAGTTAAGCCTTCCTGGTTCTGTTGATGGACCTTTTTCTGGCTTTTGCTCCATGAGAACAACTGCTAAGAAAATGGTCCCGCACCTTGGTTAATATTCTGCGATAGAATAAGTAGGTGGATTTGCTATCAGCAATCTACAGTGCAGCTCAGATGTGTTTGCTCTGGCGAGACATAGACCCACGCGCACCAGCCAAGCCCAGCACTTAGCCTCCGGACGCCAGGGAGTCATTTCGAAGTGCGGGAATCGCCAGCGACCTCGTGGGGGTGTGGTGCTCTCAACATAAACAGCGATGTATTTTCTTATGATAATCCTTCAGGGGAGGGCCAGCCCTGCAGACTTGGCACCCTGCTTTGTTTTTTTATACTTTTTTTCTCTCCTCCGCGTTTTCATTGGCTTCATTAGCGTGACCTGTGGGGGACGTCAGACCTCCAGTGACTGGAGTGAAGGATGCCCCTTTTATTCAGGAGGATATGATGATGAGTAGCCTTCTCCCCCGCAGAGGGAAAGGGTGGGCGCCAGGCTCCTGGGGAAGACGCCGGGTTTTGGGGGGGTGGAGGGGGTCGGGTCAAAGCCTCTGAGCAGACGCGGTTGCCACTCAGTTACTCTGATCTCCGCAGCTGTCTGCTAACGTTCCCCGCAGGAATGGCAGCTACTCTCTCTCCACAGAACAACACAGATGCATCTCCTGCTACAGCAGGGCAGTAAATCAAGCCCCAGATGTTAGCTGAAGGGATGCTGTAAAAGTGAAGCTCAAACTGAATTTAGTCAGTCCAGGCAAACAGAGTAAATATCCTCTGCCCCCTGAGCGGGGTAGGATTCTGGGCCTCTGATGGGTGCTTTAATGTAATGCCAAGTGTGTAGAGGTATAAATGGAGCCAAAATCTTTAACTCATTATGCAAAACCCACATTGGAAATGGGCTGATAGCAACATAATGTGCCCTGCTGAGATTTTATTATTTTCTTTTCCCGGACCATCTGAAATGTCACATCATTGATGACCATAACAGTTCATCAGTCCATTTTTTCTTGATCTAGAGATCTAAAACTCTGAAATGATTATCATAGCTGTCAGACTAGAATATTTTATTGTATTATTAAATGTCTGTACTTCCTGTGAGCTTGAAGTTACACTGTTGCTGCTTCCTGAGTCAATTTACACCTAACCAGCAACTTAACTGGTACTCATATGTCTGTGCCGGAAACCTATTCAGTGTGTATCAAGTAATCCACCTAACATGTTCATTTTCATTACATTTGATCGATTTGAATTTTTTATTTTTTAAATGCAATTTCAAGTTAGGTGTTCCCTGGTATTCTGTCCACACCTGGGTGCAGGTAGTAAATTGAATGACAGTTGAGAGCACCAAAAATGTGCACTGTAGAAGAACAAAAGTGTTCTCCTGTCAGACTTCAGGCACTGATAAAGGAAAGTCAATCCCGGGCTAAATTGTTTTACCAGCAGACTTTCTTGTCGACATCCTTTTGATGTTTGTGTGAAAGCCAACTGTACCTCTCAGTAATGAGAATGTTATGAAAGCAGACCACGCAATGGAATGGTTTGACCTGCAGTGCCATCTAGTGGTCGAGCTATTTGTTGTCAGTTTTTACAGCAACTTGATTTGTAACCACAAATTACCCCACTTTCCGGCTACGTTTTTCAGTCTACTTTACCGTTGTTTCAACGATATAATCATAGCTAATTGGCCATACAGGAGGTCTATAATCACATGTTGAATTAACCATAAAATTACATGTGTTTTCTTTCCCAGTTGAGAATGTTGCTCATTGTGAGTTTGCCAACTTGAGAGATCTACTCATCAGGTAAGTGGATCATTGTTGTTCTTCTTATTGTATGTCACTGTTACATTAGCAATAGACAATACTTTCCTAATCTAATATTGAAAAAAATTTAGAGGTCTAAACTAACATGAGCACAATATTGGAGCACTGAAGACACAGATTTGAGTTTCAAGCCTCTTTTATGGAAAGGGTAAAACATGACTTTAGCTTTAGGGCACAGACGCCCTGGTGGGCATAATATTCTCATAATTAATGTGAAACACAGACCCCTGGGTCATGCTCCCTGTGGTGATGGACCAGTGGCAAACAGACACAGGCACAAGGGGCCTCTATTTTCCCCAGGGCAACACTCAAGTGAATGACTGGGGCAAGCCCCACAATGCAGCCAAACGCCCTGTGACATCTGACGGCAAAAGTTAAATGACAGACCTGCTTAGCTCACTTCAGGTCATGCTGCCACCTTTTAGTGATCCCAGGCCCATCCCACAGCGAAATAAACAGGTTTTGACCCAGATTCAGATGGTGAGTTATGGGACCTCAGTCTATCGACAGGAGCTGTCAGCTATGATCAAATCAGTTTAAGTCATAGACACTCCCACTGAAAAGGCACTCTACCACAATGTTTCAGTGGATTCAGGTGATTCAAGCAAAGCTTGGGACTGATTTGATTGAACTTTAAGCAATATATGCTTGTATAACAGGTAATGGTATATATGTAGGTCTGGATCATTAAATTTTCATTAAATGATAAATACTTCATATAGAGTAAGTGGTTCAATGGGTTGTCGCTGGGGCAGCACCCTCTCAGGTTTACCTATGCGTACCTATGAAAATGCATATACATTTTTTTGCTCCTTAAAGGATACAAATAAATACTTAAAGGCCCAATAACTAGCCCTTGGGGTACATTTGCGCAGATGGAACTTTGACAGACAGAAGTGGACTCTTATTTCTGAGAGTGTATTGATGTATGCACAAGTGGGTGAACCTGTGTACTTAATCACAGAAACCAGTGCAGTACCGATACCTTATTTTGGGTGATGGTTCTACAAGTAGTTACTTTGAATAGCTCACACTCATATCTCACAGACTTTGGAAAATCGCTAGGTGCATTATGTGATTTAAGTGTCTTAAGTTTAATTTCTTGTGCCTGCCAGGTCTCACTTGCAGGACTTAAAGGACGTCGCACACAACATCCATTACGAAACCTACAGAGTTCGGCGGCTCAATGAAAGCAATGTAAATGGATTGGGACTCTCACCTTTGACCCCAGTGAACGGCACTGCGGAAAAAAGTGACGCAGAGAGCCACCTCTGAGAAAGAAGGGAGGAAATGGAGGACGAACCCTGACTCAACTCCTGCTTTTCCACCTCATCCCTCCCTCCTGCCCTCTCTATCACTGCACACAACGGCTAGCGTGACACAGCCTGTAAAATTGGAACCGAAAAGCTTGAAACGGAAATGTTGCGTTGCGTCCCAACAACCGAGAGTTTAAAGCGGAGGATATGTGTGCCTCTTCCCCACAGTATGTATGTACATATATGCAAAGGCATGTACGTGTGGAACATGAAGTCTGTTATGGCTTGGAGAAAATGATCAGTGGCTGGAACTGGGGCCAACACTGACCTTCAGAAGAGGTGGCGGGAAAAGGATTCATCCTTTGCCGCATAGCTTTGTGCCTGCATAGACGGCACAATATGCATACAGCAGCTTCTCGAAGCCACTGGCTATGACTCCTTATAGCTTTCCTGTATGCCGTCTAGACTGAGACCTTTTGAATTGTAGCCAGTACTGATGCCGGGTAAAGGGTTTTAACTATGGTTTTTGATCTACAGTATTTACATCATATTTTTAGATGCAGTGAATAAAGCGCTATACTTCCTCTAGTTTTCTCTTTAACCTTCAGAGGTTACTAAACAGTGAGGCAGTTTATTTGAAAGTGTAATTCTTTTGCATTTTTTGTTTCTGTTATGCAATTCCTGTAGCAGCTGCAGCAGTTGAACTTCTGACAGATCCCTGAAAGATTCTATTAATGCTTCAAATCCAGAGATAAGAGGTACTAACAATAAATTTTGATATCAAGATGCAAAATAAATGAGTCCTGCTGTGTTCTCATGAGCTGAAGTTTTTTTTTTTTTTTCTCACACACAAGCGCAAACGCAGATTCATGTGTGTGGCCTTAGTTTTAAAGGTAGTTACAGATTTACAGATTTTGAACATATTTTTCCCTTGACTTTGCAGTCGGGCAAATCATATATCTGAAATGATACCATCTGCTAATTCAGACAAAGTGATTCTAGGGGATGAAAGAAGGTAGCTATCTGTCCTCTGAATGAACTTTTCCCTGTGAAAGTCTGGTGTTGTAACTGGTGTAATTCCTGCTGATCACAATGCATGACTGTATACAGTGCAGTGATCTTCAGGATTTACATCATTTTACCCTCGCTCTTCCGGGGTAAAGTATGCTTGCACATTGTAAAATGACACCGCGAGTAGATTTTTTTTTCCTCTGGTATTTTGCAACAAAAAAATGACCACATTTCTCATTAGTTATTGTACAGCCTGTTTTGTTTCCCCATTGCTCCCGTTTTTGCAGTTTTCTTATTTTTATGCTTAGTTTTTTTTTTGTACTGTACTAACAGCTCAATTGTAATTTTTATTTCTCAATTTTTAATAACAAAATGAATATAAAACACAATTTTTAACTGAATATTAATGTCACTGCGAATACATTTTGCTCCATTGTTGATGTCCTCACGTCCTTCAGCTCACATTTCAGTTATGTTACAATATTCCACAAGGCAAGCATGCTGTTAAACATTAATTGAACCTGAACCAACCACAAACGATGTATTAATTGTTTTTCCTTATAAACTAGATTCTTACTCTTTCTGTCTACTGTATCCATTCCAGCTTTGACAGCAGTTTTGTCACTGTTCAGATAAACCAACAGGCATCACCATGGCAATGTGCTGCATTCTAAAATAAGACAGTCACCTGAAAGCTGTGATAATTCTGATACCGAGATATCTTCATGGTTTAAAATGTATGTCATTTTAATTTGTCTTTTGATGTGCTGTAATTGCGTATACACAGCAGACTCGATGTAATGGCTTATCTAGCCAAATCTCATTGTCATCTTGGGTACATGGAGCTGTAGGACACACATTTTTTGATATTCCACATTATTGATGCACAAGTGGTCATTGTTGGAGTATCATCATCGATATTCCAATATGCTGAAGCTGTATTCTGTAGCTGCGCTGGTTCTGTTCGCAGTCACTCCGCTTTCATCACGCAGATAAAGATTAGCCACATATTGTATCTCTGCAATCATTTCAAAACACTTACATATTTACAGTTATGTACCATGTATTTTTGTTTCCAAAATTTCCACGTAACAGCCCTGTGAAACGGAAGATATGCTTCACACTTTGTACTGCAATAAGTAGACCTAATTTAACAATAGCTACTCAGTTAATACTCATTAAAAATATAGCTGCCTATACACAAATTTGCTTAGTCGTTCCCGTGAGGTAAATAGTTCATTTCTCCAGACAATAAATGAACAGATACATCCAGGACAGGCCGTCACAGTCGCTGTTGAGCCTCATTGGGAAACATTGTTTAGCTTTGACCAAATATTGAAAGAAAGCATGCATGCTGTTAACGTTTTGAAATAAAAGAGGACTCCGTACATTTTTGCTCCAACTTTTACTAAAACGGTGCAGACTGCAACCAAACCATTTTTAAAACGATGCTTGTCTGACAAGGCACTGCAGCCATGAGATGAAATTAATAAGAAGTTGTCAAATAGATTCTCACCACAGTATTATTTACAGAAACTATACTAAAAAAAAAAAAAGGAAATAGATGAAGCTCATGACCTCTGTTACAACTGAAAGAAAGGAGAGAAAACAAAATGAATATATGAGAGTCATAGTTGGAATTTGGCATTGATGGTTGAGTTTGTTGCCAAGTCTACAAGACCAGTGATCTAGACCAGGCCTTCATCCTGGCTGACGAACTCGCCCTCATCTACTACTACAGTCATGTAATACCTGTTGAATATATGCTTTATTCAAAAAGTCTAAAAGCTGTATTAGAATAGTACAGACGGTTAGAGGCGGTGAAAACCATTATTTCCAACTGCAGAATGAAATGGGTTGATTCCAGTTCGTTACCATGAACTCAGCGCAGGCAGGTTCATATTTGCCACAGTTCTTGGTGCACGTCAGTGGACAGAGACTATGGAGAACTCTGCTTCAGGGAGTTGACGTCAACTCCACCCGTTTTGTGAAGTTGTTCTGACAGGAGAATTACAAGCCATTTTTCAGTGTAGACCCCAAGCCTGATGATCATAGAGGCTTTTGACTCATCATTTTGGACCTGTACAGTCACAAACGGGAGGCATTGTAATTATCACACACCTGTGCCGAAAAGTGACATCTGGGTTTTATGCCCAATAAACGCTTCAGAGATGTGGTCAACAGCCTATAAAAAACATGGACCTTCTGCAGAGGCATTAATAATATGCTTGCTGCCATCGATCAGCTGAAAAACAGATGCTCCACCTATGGGCTATGAAGGATCTGCATGGCTTGAGCATGCTGGGCATGCCAGTCATCAGGACTACAAATGATGTAACATTGCTTTTTTGTAAACACGGCGCAATTCTGAGTTGAGATGTTTTCTACTGATACAATTAATTCAGTCTTCTAATGCTATTGTACGCTAATTCGGACTATATATTTCAACTGCACAAACAAATGTCATAAAGGAGGGGAACATGCAGGTCTTTACATAGACAAACCGGTTTGCCTGACAAATGAAAGTGAACTTGGGGTGATTGGCGTATTGTGAATTAACCTTCGAGACATTAAGAACTGGCAAGTTTTGGGTGACGAGTACTGTCCTAACAGCTGGAGTAGTTCTGTATGTCTACAAAATATTGGATATCTTGCAATAGCTACATATTACTTGTGGTGCAAGATTTTTCTGGCCACCAACAGTAAACTGCACAAAAAGACACTGTACTTCTGGTCCGCACTCGACTCACTTTGCTAGTTTTCAAATAAGTTTAGCAGTGCAGGTCTATATGTCTGGCTATCAGTTACAACTATTCTTTTACTTATTTCTTCTTTCTTCTAGTCATCAGTCTTCACTTAAACATAGACCATCATCAAAAATAGATTATATTGAAATAATGCAAGTAGAAAAGCATGTTCAAAAATAAATGCCAAACAAATTTCACTATGGGGTTCGTATAATGTCCTTAAGCCAGTATGGCGGCCCCTCTGAATATAATTCATATATAATTTTTACATTTCATTATATGTATAAGTATAGCTTATATCCATGTCTTCTTATAATAAATGTTAGCAATTTTGCATTATTTGCAGGGATGTAGGGAAAGTCAAAACGAAGAAATCAACTGCATTAGAAATCTAAGTTCTGGTTGACGAGTCTCGGCCAGATCTGGCCTTTGTCAAAAACTTCGCTTCTGAGTAGCATCTACCAACATGGTTCCAAAAACACAAATATTCCCAGGTTCAAGTATCTCAAAACCCATTGGTCAGGATTCCACTCAAGCACCAGCGCCATCGCAGTCCTGAAAATCTTGACAGAATGCTGTGGTGATGCTGGTTACATCAATCCACTGAGATTGGAGATGCTACCACAGGAGAATGTACCACGGTCACCTAACACACCATCAAAAACATAGTTTAATCAAGAATTCAGCCAGAGGCATCTGAACTAAAGCAATGTTATAAAAGCCAGTTCAAGCAGGTAGCAGCAAATGGCTAAGCCAAACTCCCGAAAGCAGCCCATTAAAACTCATCCACTCCCCAAAACTCCGCACTAATCTCCTCTTACATTCCCTCGCTTGCTCACTATTTACCACCAACGCCACTGAAAACATGTAAATATCGTATGAGACAGTGATTGCAAAGATCACCTCATCCGCATATCAGTTCAACTGGATCAAGAGATGGCGAAGTTGGACTACAAGCAAGAAGCAAACTGGCTTGATCAGATCCGTAGCTCTAAAATGTATTTCCCTGCCGCTCCGTCTTGCGGCCAACCAAAAATGCAACAACCTGCTTTGGCCCAAGACTTCCATAATAAATAAATAAATAAATAATAAATATGAATAAATAAATAAATTCATATACAAGTAAATAAACGGAGGACTCCACCGACTAATTAAACAACTTGGAAAAATTAAGTTAACAAAAATAAAAATGACAAAAAAAGCTGACGAAATAGTACCCCAGTACCCTGACCTCAGCCCTAAGCTGCTCTACTGCCACTTCAGAAGATCCCAGAGACGGCTCCAGCTCACATTTCCTCAGCTACTTCGCTTTCACAGTGTAAACCTTAAGACTCAGAAGTAAACATTCCGTCACGCAAAATCCTCGCTCTTGCCAACCTCGATCTCCGGCGGCGTAATCTCAAAGCCTTCTCAAGGACGTGAACGCTAAAAAACCCAACTGGCCCGATCAGATACCGAGAAACCAATCCGACGAATAGATGCTTCAAACCCAGACTAATTTGCTGAATGATGCATGGCCTGATGATCTATCAGACAGCTTAACTGGTGACTGATTTTTCAGCTAATGGGTTCAGCAGCCGAGTGATAATTGATAATTTAGAGCAGACTCGGATCCAGCAGACACCACACACGATTGGGTCGTCGGTAAAACGCACAACTTCCTTCCCCCACGAGACGGTCTGTACACTGGAATCCAACGCATTCCTCTGATAAAGAATTAATGCAACGGAGAACGGGCCTGGCAGAATAAAGACAGCAACTCAACAGCTGTATGCATATGTGAAAATTCTCAGCATGATTATCAAGGAAACCAACTGTAGACTTTGCCGGCTTTGGCGTTCCCAGTACCAGAAACTTCCTCGAGCAGGTGGGCCTATTGGCACCGGTCCAGTGTGAACAGAGGAGACCGCCAGCCAGAGAAACACCTCAAAATAATGCATTGGGATAAATACCCAACGAAAGATAAATGACAGCAGGGAGAAGAGGTGGTTCTCTAAATGAAGGTATACCCCCCCTAACGGCGAGTCAAACAAGAGAGATAAGTTTTAATGTACCGGATCAAGCATGAGCAGAAATCAACCGTAGGTACAAGAGACCGTTTTCTGGAGCTGAGAGTCAAACAGGAGCTGTCCACGCTAGAGGGTCACAACACTGCATTACATCTGCAGTGGCAGTAAGCCAGAGAATCTCGAAGCCTCTCTCAGTGGCTTGCTGCCATTACCCTTACCCCCAACAATATTCCACAAGCACAGTATATTCTCTTCCTCTTCTGATGTTCTGTACATAATTCACTCCCATCAATGAACATACATCCGTATACGAGTGTAAATGTATCAATAAGTTATTAATCATATATTACAATCCAATATAATGCAGTGTTAGTACAGTATTTTTGCATACGGTCTTCACAAATACGGCTGAGAGCATGTGCTTACGCTGCTGAAACAGCGATCGCCACCTGCAGCACAGCCGATGCAACTGTTATGTACATTTGGCCAAGTCACAAATGAGTAATACAACGTGCAGTTTCCTCCCCTTGAAAACGCTTCGCTCGGCTCCCGTAACGCAACGCTCTGGGAGCCGAAGAGCCCAAATGAAACAGAGTGTGGATTCACCATCGGCTGAAGTAGCGTCAAGAATCAAACCTGCACGAAAACCACTAATATTGTATGATTCAAAAATGGTATGAAAACTATCACTTGTAAAAGGCCAAGCCGGGTGCGTTATTCAACATTTACACTGTACAGTCCCTTGAACTACAAATAACGGATTGCAGTAAGGCGCCCCCCGAATTTCTCATGCCATCCAGCCAGTGTTACCTCCTTCGGACTATCGCCCCTAGTCATCCAGTTCATCGCATTGAGGTCGTCACATGTGCCACCGACAGCACTGTTCTTCCAACCATCAGTGGAGGCATTCTGCTTCAAAACCGCAAGCCTGACTGCTCACCACGAATGCTTCAAATTTCTCCCGTTAATGAAAAATAATATCTACAAAAATATCATTAAAAAATGCATGACAACAAGCGAGAAAGCGTGCAGCCAGGACGAAGAAATCTAAATAACCTTTTTTTTTTTTTTAGGTTTTTTTTTTTGTTTGTTTTGTTTTCATTTTTATACACAGACAAGGGAGAAAACGGCCATCTTGAAGAATGCGAGAGATTGGGCGCTGCCGTTCTTCTATGACAAGTTCCCACCTGCTCCTTTCTCTCGTTCTGTAGACAACTTCTGCCCAGATGCAACAGTCAGAGGAACCTGTACAAAGGCTTTATGATTTTGAAAAAAAAATCACAGAATGAAGTCACAACAAAGCTAAGTTTCACCGTCCCACGGTCTGTCAAGCGCGTGTGTGTGTGTTTGCGTGCGAATGTGAGCGAGTGTTAAATGTGGTCTGGTTTTAGTAAGACTCCTTCCCTCTGGCGGTTATCTCATCACAGGCTTTCTCTTTTTGCACAGTCCAATCAGTCACTGCCCTCTAATCAACGCATCCCAAACGCTCAGTTCTCTTCCATCCACTTTCCCTTATCCGTGATTGGTTTTCTCTTTTTCCCCTTCAGGTTCAGGACAGTTTGGGTTCGGTCAGCGTTATTTTTCTAGTTTTTCAAATCGACTGAAGGAGAAGGTTGTGGAGTTATGATGCAGTGCTCCCAGGCGTCCCCTCACTACTCGATGACCATGCAATGAGGCAAGTGCTGGGAGTAGTACTTGAAGAGCTCGGCGGTGGCTCCCGGGCAGTTGGTCAGTTCTAGCTCTTCGAGGTCTTGGAGCTGAATCAGGCCGGAGAGTCCGGTGGTGGTCAACAGGGGGCAGCCTAGGACGTAAACATGGATATTACCATAAAAAACCATTATCAGGTGGGGGCAAAGCACATTTGCACCATTAGCACTTTCCCTTTCGCAAGCAGTGACTTCGCCTGGTTCTCAAGGCCAGAAGCCCTGAACTCCATCACCGAAAACAATACAAGTGAAACAGAAACTAACCTGCAAGAGACAAAAGCCGCAAACTCTTCATTCCAAAAAGATGCTGCAGGCCAAAGTCCTGGACCTACAAAAATTGAAGAAGAGGAGCCCTTCAGTCATCTTGTTTTATGCAAGAGTAAAGGCTGATACATACTCCACAAGAACAGAGAAATTTGCAGCCTCGAGAACAAGAACAAAGTTTGTTTTGACCGGGACATTTCATACTTCACGAGAAACTCAAGTGCCGAACTCCTGGTAAGTCCTCAAAGGGCCATGCCCACTCCATCTTTCTGACCAATCACACAACAGTTCTCGGACACCACACGAGAAAAAAGTTCTGCCCAGATGATGTGTCGAGAACAAGCTGCAAGAACTCCGAAACCAGGGCTGTGAGAACAAAATGATGTCATTTTGTTCTTGCAGCATCGAGAACAAGAACTAATTTCTCTGTTCTTGTGGAGTATGTATCAGCCTTAAATCATGCCTGGGACATAGACAGTGGAACTCAAGTGCAATTTGGCGGCTTTGAAAGCTAGTAAATCCGTACCTGGCAACACCATCTCAGATAAAGGCTGCGCAGGGACGACATGGTGGACAGATATCCCAGCCCCGTGTCCGTTATTCGCACACACCTGTAAAAGACAGTCAGACAGACAACTCCAGGTAAGGACAAGGAGTCGCACCAGCATCATCATTTGAATCATAAAACAAATGTCCAGCCCTGGGTATGTCGGTTTCTCTTTTTTCTGCCCAAACTTTTCATAAGCAAGTTAGACTTTTGAAGGTTTGCGAGGAAAGTTGAAATCATCTTCTTTCAAGGACTAAGAGTTGAGTTTCAATAAAAACCTGTCCCAGCAACCGCCACATACAAGGGTACAGCATGCCTATGCTGTGGCATAGGGGCTTGCGTAAGATGGCTCGTGTGGGATAAAGCTCCGGCAAGACCAAAATCCAACTCTTCTCGGCCTTTCAGATGCACTCACCGGTCGAGCACCAGCTCCTCCAGCTTATGGAGGTCGCAGGCGATGTACTCCAGCGCCATGTCCGTGATGCGAGGGCACCAGGACAGGTCAAGGCTGCGCAACTTGCGAAGGTTCTCGGCCACCAGCTCCACGCCATCGTCGGTGATCTTGGAGCAGCCCGAAAGGCTGAGGGCGGTCAGGTTGGGCAGGCTGTGCACCATGTTGACCACGCCATGGTTGGTGATCTCCCAGCAGGAGTGCAGGCGGAGCGTGTGGGTGGTGTAGCCCTGCTTGGCCGTAAAGTAGGCCATGGCCGTGTCGGTGACGTGGTAGGCCTGCAGGCTGAGCTCCGACAGGTTGGGCAGCAGTTGCGAGATGGCGGCAATGGCGTCATCCGCCACGTTGATGCAGTCGCTGACACTCAGGGAGGTGAGACGCGCGTTGAGGCTCGACCACAACCCCGCCTCGGTGAAGTCATTACAGCCCGACAGCTCCAGGTGCATGAGGCCCTGCATCTGCTCCAGCATCACCTGCAGGGCGAATATAGCTTCAGTTACCGGCATTCCTCAATTTGATTGAATAAACATAAACATAAATCAAACCATTGGTTTCACCAAGTATTGTCATAACACCTTTCACACAGAACCCTCACCTATGCCTCCACAATCGAAGCTGAGGGGAATTGTCAAAAACTCACGGTCCTTGAGGGCCGAGAGTCTCTAGTTTTCCATGCTCCCTGCACCTGGGAGTCAGGTGTAAGCAAGCCAAGCAGAGGCATTAATGGTTTGGTTAATTAGTCAATTACCTGGGATAAAAGAAAATGAGGACTGGATTTCAATTGAAGATTTTGTGATCCCTGGCCTAGGGCGACTCTGGCAAAGAAAACGGTGGAAGGTTTGTTGACTGGTAACCAAAGAGTTGCTGGTTTAGTGGGGCTTGGGATTCTGATCATCTTGAGAGATGTAGTAGGGAAGAACTCTGCTGTTGGGCCTCTAAGCAAAGCCCTTATCCCCAAAAAAATTACTCCAGGGGCTTTACCCCCGTTTCTCTCTGTCCTTCCAACTGTCCCACCTGGCATTTCTTTCAGGGCAAGCTTGATAAAGAGAAACATGTTTTCAATGTAATTTCCCTGGCCAAATAAAGGTAAAAAAAACTCCTGGTTGGCACAAAACGAAACTTAGCAGATTCAAAGAATATCTTTCTCTGATCAGCAGGAGTGGGTTTTAATGGCCAACACAGTCATTCAGTGTTTATATTAATGAAATTAGCCCAGCTAGGTGACTGTGGTGAAGAAGAGGTTCAGGCAGTTGGCTAAATGCAGAGGCGCTCGTCATTCCCACCATCTTAAGCTTTGTTTCTTGCCTCAGTAGCATTGCTGTAGGCTCATGTGAACGATAACTCAGAAAATTAATAATAGTTGACCGTAAATGTGTATAAATAATACCATGAAATACTAACTTCATTGCCGAATTACAAAGGCTGTTAGAAATTCCACAGAGATGGTGCCGCACCCCTTGAAGAGGCCAAACATCTGTTTTCCCTCATTAAGCATGGGAATAAAGCCAGAAATAACAGACACCAACCTGAAAAATGCTTATGTAGTTGCTAGGCAATGTACTTCATCTGAATCTACTTATAAGTTATCACTATGAAGCCGCGGTTTTATTCCACGAAGAATGCTGACAGACAAGCTTTCCTACATACCTGCCTGCCACAGGGGAGACAAAATGCTAGTTTCCTCTACTAAATGCTCTCATCCAATGAACAGCAGGGGATAGATTCAAAACACTGCCCTCCAAGGCTTTTTCAATGGCAGGGATTTAAATATCTGCCTCTGTCACAGGCTCTCTGCTCCCTCAAAAAATTGCCTTTACTAACAAGTCAATGAACTGAACAGGTCTTTCGTCATCCCACTTTTCTTGGGATTTCTGAAAGATGTACTGGGAAAATATTTTATTTCGAAAAAGGTAGAGTCTAATACCCCCGTTCTACAAAGCTTTCTGGCTTATCGGTCACTTGTCGGAAGCAAAGTTTATTTATTCCGGTCACCCACGGAAGACTATCGTATCACAGGCCGATGAATCCGATTCGTGTTTGTCCACTATCAGGTCAGTGTCCGACGTGTCAGGCGTGATCAGATTAGGCGAAATCGTCCGATGAAGGAACTAAGCTTAGTTCCTTCATCGGACGATTTCGCCTCATCGGATCAAAGAAATAAACTTTGCTTCCGACGAATGACCAATGAGCCAGAAAGCTCTGTGGAACGGGTGTATAATGGGACGTATATAAAAGAGAATGCATTTTTCATTGAACAAAAACAGGTTTTGACCGGTTTTATGCTGTGGACGTCCCTGCATTACATTTGATTTTCTGGTGTTATACATGTTGCGAATTAAGAAAATGTTGTATGTCACATTTCACTTGAGCTGGGTTCATGAAAGAATTCTAACAGCCCTCCGAGCAGCAAGGGTTAATGACACGGTTATTAACTGTATTTACGGCGAAGGCACGCTGGTATCAAAAAAATCACAAAATCAGGGCCCTATCCTCATAGTCAAGTGCAAAGGTAATAGCGCCCTTGCATACTTTTAGGGCGAGGATGTAGTTTGCCAGTTTGAAAGCTCTAAAACCGGTGAATATTTCAAAAAGGGAAATAAATACGAGTCATCAGACAGGTATTTAACAAATAGGCTTGCTGATGCTCCAAAACTGGCCGCTGGCCATTTTTATCATCGGTTTCATTTGTCTAATTCGGATCAATATGTTAGCCATGCATTATGACAAGAAATACTGTTACTATTTTTTATGGAATAGACAGGAGGGTGAACACATTCTGCTCAATAACCTATGTAGGAACATTGAGAATGTTGCGCCATTAAAATAGCAAAAGAAAATGGCCAGGATGGGGCTAATTTAAACGAAAACAATTTCAACTGTTGGAAAATAGCATTGTGCTGCAAATTACAGTGACCACACCTCTGCCAAAGATGGACCGGTAAAAATATGCATACTATGACTCATAATTTTAGCGGAGAAGGCACGGGACATAAAAATAACTACCGTGCCTTTCCGAAATTGGTGATTATACTAGCATTTGATTGGGCATGGCTGAGTCCACCTGAAGATAGAGCCTTGAGCCAACAACTACACAAAGGCAAAATATTGTAGATATTCCTCTCATGACAGAAACAAAACAAGAAATAGCATATGTCAGCTTCGGTAATTTACTTTCCCTCAATATTACACTATGCTTCAAATGAATATAGTTTTTCATTTTTAAAGAAGATTCTTTCTCTGTGTGTATGATGTGCTCAGGGTACAGAATAGAGCCCAGACTAAAAGGCCACTTAAGTCTTAGAACTGGAAGGTACGGAAGCCTAAATGAGCCATGAAGCTTCTTGGACAATTAGGACAATGCCAGCAGCATGTAGCCATTAATTTTCCTCCTCAGGTAGTATTTCTACCAGCTACACAAACTGTGGTAAACATCCTCCCAGAAAATAAAATTTGCCATCACAGCTGCTGAACAATCGCAGGAGAAATACATAGTATCCCGTATGGATTCAAAACATTCATATGACTCAAAACTGGAGCCTACAAACTGCTGTACAAGCGCTGAAAATGAGAGAAATAAGTCAATGTCATGCATGTGAAGCAAACTATTATAACCATGTTGACACCCTGCACCAGCTGTATGTGAACAAAAGCGCATTCAAACACACTGCCAAGAAGTAATTCGATGTGCAGAAAAAATGATCAGTCTTCCTGCTGTGCTCAATTTCTGGTGGTTGTTGAATAGGAGTAGCTGAACTACATTCACAATTATTTAAAGTAATCAGTTTGGGAATTTATTTTAGGCAGAATCCTATTTTCTTACTCAACAGCAAATATTTCCATTTCAATATATTCCCTTAAAATTTAATTATTGTATAATGCTGACAAACAAAGCATAATTTTTGCTGGAAAGGCACTTTGAAACACATCAGTGGTTTTTTTTGTTATTATCCAAAAATCAGAACCATAATTGCTGAAACAGTGGAATTTTATTCTGCAGAAATGTGATACGATTTCTGTAATGCTAATTGAAAAGTTAACGGCCAGAAATTTTGGTATCTGATATTCCCAGCTGATTACACATCAGCATACATTTTGAAACAGAGCCACAGTCGAATGTCAGAACCAAGCCAGTTAAAGGGTTCAAAACAAAGCAACTAGCAACTACAGTTTCAAGCCAATGTTGTCAAATGATGTAAAATTCCTTGAATGGACTGACAGTAGTTGCTGTGTTTGGACATGAATAAGCCAAGTCTTTCCAAAGCTCTGACATTTCCCGGACAACTGCCTTATTTACGTTCAGACATAAGTTCAGATCAGTGACATATGATGTAACGTCGCCACTGACAACTACATTTCAAAAGCTATCACGGAGTTTACTACCATCAAATGCAGTGCATTTGGTCTTTGTTGAGCTGAACAGTGCCATTGCAATCAAACGGCTTTAGAATATCTTGGTGTCATGCAATCAATTATATAAATCATGTGACTGAACCCCTTTGGCTCTGTGACTCAAATGGTTTTTCGGTGCATAAAATCGCAAAGAAACTGATGGCTATTTTCTAGGAGTTTATTCACTTCATTTTCAATAGATTCTTGGGCTCATCGTTTGGGGTGACATTGTTTTACTGGGAGAAGATGACAGCGATCCACAGTTTGGTTTGCCATGACTGGAAATAAAGAAATAAAGGAACATTTATATGAGGTTTTCAGATATGAATGGAGCTGCAGACCTGCAGTACTTTAGACGGAATACACTGCTCTGACTGTCATAGAGAAAAAGATAGGAAAAGGCTAAATCAGTGAAATGACCTATTGTAAGTCAGTTTTAATTGTTTTCCTTGATTTTGTTTCTCAGATGATGCAAATAACGGTTAATTCGCTATATGGCTAACATGTCAAACATGAACGAGAGTTCAGAAATTTCTTAATAATGCATTTCATGCTTCAAGAATATATCACAAACACTAGAAGCAATCATCTCACTGGGCCAGATATCTCATAAATTACAGCATATTTACCAACAGTACGACAATTCAATTCCTAAGCAATAGAACTTAAGCGATGGAATATTAAGAAAAACATTGTGAGGGAATTTTTGCTCTCCAGAAATATAAATGATGATCGAGGTCAGAATAATATGGGTGGCTATAAGACAACCCTCTGATAATCTACACCGGAAAGTACCCAAGATCATCCAATTCCTCATATAAATGTCATCAAATGCCCGGTTAGTGACCTGAGTAGTCATATCTTTATGCCAATGAACAAAATTAATTCTCTCAGATGGAATCGCACAAGTGACTGATTTTATGCAGAAGTGAGCAGACTGCAGTACAATTAAGATTACAGCACCCTTGATTCTTACGACAAATTCATTTGAAAAACTGCAAAATAATAAAAACTGATTATGGATTGAAAATTAAACAGGAAGCACAGATAATAATGTTGACTTAATTTGTCGTAGTCTTGAAATCTTTAGCTAAGTAACAATAAAATAACTATTTCTTTCTCTGTATTTAAAGTGAATTTAGTGCTTCTCCATGTTGCCACAATTTATCCTGTGTGTGTGTGTGTGTGTGTGTGTGTGTGTGTGTGTGTATGTGGGTGTGTGAGTCTTGTGTGTTATACAATCTTGCATTGTTGCTCACACAAAATTGCTCTAAATTACTACTACAGTCTTTGGAGAGAGATAAGAGAACCATCTTTGGTGCCCTTTGATTCTTAGAAGCCAGAAAACATAGCACTCAATGATTTTGTCTGTCACAATCTGCAATCAAACACCATTTCTATTCAATTTCTAAAAAAAAAAACCCTCAAACGCTTCACAGAAACGTTTTAAACTTCAGTCATATTTGGGGTAAGTACAAGCCTCTACGTTTATAGTGCACTTTGGAACAGTAGTATAAAGCACCAGAGCCGGAGTGTCAGAGATGTTCTTGGTTTTGTTCGGTCCAAGCATGATTGCAGTTTGGACTAACATTAATACCCTGGCCTTGAAAATCCATCATCTGATAAAGTTCTGAGTTTATCAGCTCCAGGTCTTTCACTTTGATTTTGCTTGATACTCATCCCATCATGAATTTCGGACAGATCAAAAACCAGAAACATCTCCAGCATCCTTGACTAAGAGTTGCCCATCCCTGCAATAAAGTATTCACAGAGCTTCGCAAAGTTGCATTGGTCTCCAGGAAAAGTCATGCAGGCTAATCTAGCATGTGAGCTGTCAATTTCATGTGCCAGAAATGATAAAGCCGATCTCAGGATTTACAATGGTTTCATATGTACAATGAGTGACTGAAACCACGCATTGCAGTCTTTCAAGGTTAACCTTCGTTCGAGATATGACTGACAACTGTAGGCCTTCAACAAAGCACAACTGAGTCAAGCCAGATATAACTGAGACATTACCTCCAAACCAGCATCTGTGATGGTGGATCTTTTCAGACTGACGGACTTCACCCCCTTCTTGGACAAGGGATAGTTGTCGATGAACTCGCAAATGTCCAAGTCAGAGACGCCCACCAGGCAGAAGGCATGGAACCCCCTCAGCGCGAAGGCCTGCAGGCTAACAAACTCCTTCTCTCCGTTCGGCAGGATGGCATACAGTTCCTTGGCATGGAGAATGGGCGTGACGCCGTCCCAAAATTTGGGCTGGTACAGCACCTTCCTCCAGGTCTTGCACACCTGGGCCAGAATACACTTTTCGGCGGTGGTGAAGTACCACAGCAGTCGGTTCAGCACCTTCTCGTCCAGAACCAGCTGCCTCTCCATGGAGGGCTTGCAGAGCTTTTGGCGAGGGGGGAAGTCGGAAGTTGGGGACCCAGCGTCCAGATCAGACCCTAGGAGGGAGGCAGCCGTGGGGATGGGCTCCATGTGGTAAGGGAGGCTCGGGGGGAGCAGGATGGTGGGCACTGAGGACGACTGGCACAGACGGTTCTTGGCAGCTGGAGTTCCTTTGGTGATACTGGCAGAGCCGAGGCCATTGGGCTGGGGGGGCAGCTTCACCAAGCCGTTCCTTGGCACACAGGAGGACTTCAGGTCATTGGGAGCAGACATCTTCAGCATTTATAGCTGAGAGAACAAAGAACACAAGACAGTATTGGCGCAGAGGCTGGAGAGCTTTTAGAGACTAGATGCTAAACTGGTATCACATTAAAGAAACTGCATATCACAATGCAAAGTTCAATTGCCATTATTAAGTTATCGCACTGTGTGGACAACATTATTTTTTTAGAAAGGCGGCCCAATTTGGCGCAAAGCCAGTACCTTGGGAGGACCCATGTCTAAAGACGCACCATAAAACGGACTAAAACAAAACAGGCTAATAGCCAATAATGTTCACAATTTTAAAACTCACATCACATCATTATGCAAATCTGAACAGGTCAGATTACACCAGGGGCTTAATGGAGCTATACTGATTCAGTGACATGAAGGCAAATCTTTTAAGTATGAAGTGACTGAAATTTGCATTCATCACACGCAACATCAAAAGGAAAGTAAGCGATTATGTCAAAGCAGCAGGTTGGAAACTCTGACTAATCTTGAGAAACAACATGGAAGTATTTGAAATGAGAGCTGAATGATTAATTACAGTTAGTGAGGTTATATAACATCATTAGCCTTTATCTTTTTGGGATGGTAAAAAAAATCACTAACAAATGGCATAATCCACTAGGCCCTTTCAGATTATCGGTAGCCTTCATCTAGCCTTTTATCAACTGGTTAACACATTAACCATTCAAAACCAAAACAACCTTTCTGCCTTACCATGCTGTTTACAGGCACACCTCTACTGAGCTGAAAATTCATTAATAATGCTGACACTGACTAAGTCAGTTCTCCACTAGTTCATGTACCAGGATGTACACTCTATTTTTACCAAAGTGTAAAATAAAAGTCATCCTAGAAAACCGCAGACATATCCAAGATGGTAAAACCCTGCAATATCTATGTGAGAGACAATAGATTAGTGAATGCATACACTATGTATGTGTTGGGGGAGGAGAGGTCGTTCATGCATTTATTTGTTCATATTCTGACAGCAAATTTCATTAAAATTAGTACGAGAAAAGAGACATGTTACTTATTTGATTTTGAATATGACAAATGATTAAGAAAACATGTTTTCTGAAGGTTTTTTTTCAACTACTCATATTAATTCAACTCCCTTTTTCATCATCATTAAATGTGAATGAATACTAGTTTTCTAGTTTGATACAATGTCATAAATCCAAGACAGCTGTCAATTCATATAAAGAGGGTTCTGGTTGTTATAAAATTACACAGGAATAATTCAAATTAAATTATGCAACACAAAATCTTAATTGCGTCTGCCAAAGCGATTTTGTGCATGATTAACAGATGTAAAACCAGCCATTACACAGTCAAAATTAACAATGTCACCGTTAGAATAAGCGACAAAAAACTTCCAAAAATATGTTTACATAGGCCTAGTTATATTACAACCGCAGTATATATCCAGAAATAATCTGGGGAATTCTAAGAAAGTGCCCATTTTTGACTGTGTATTGTACATGTGCCAGTGGTCGCGTTAGCGCAGGGTTTGTGTGTGTGTGAGTGTGTGTCAGGATATGGGAACGTGTTGAGTGGTAAGAGGAGCCACATCATTTGGCTTTCTTAAGTGGTTCTGACTTATATTATGAAATCACTCCACAATGGTCCTTTTTCAAACCCTTGAGAGACAGCGCGGCGAGGGACTAAAAACATTCATAGCCGAATAGCAAGGAAGAATGAAATTTCCTGGAATGAGCAAGAAACGAGGAGGCAATTGGTGTTATATAATACGAACTAAAGATGGACATCCTTCAGAGAACATCACCGTAACCCATCTGATAATGATTATCGATTGCTGTTGTCCTAGTTTTGCTATCATTCCCCAAAATTGAAAAAAACGACTTAGATTGCATTTTTATTATTTATTTATTCATTATTTATTTATTTTTGGTATTTTTCGCAATATTGCTTAGATGTCAGTATTTAATGGCTGACTTGGCCAATGCCTTTTAAATTCTAATCCATACAGCACCTCCCAAAACCGAATATTATAACAGCTACAAGATGGATATCGAGCAGGAAACGGGGCCAAAAATGTCAAAATCTAGCGAAAAGCAGGGATGTCATTGTTATCATACTGATGGCAATGCAGCTAACCTCAGCGTCAATGTTAGCTCACATTCCCAGAAAAGCATCATCATAGCAGCTTTCAGCTACAGCTAGCGAATATGGTATGATAATGACATTTGGCCTATCTAATTCAAATGCATCGGATTTGTATCCATGGGTGTTCAGTAAAATTAACGATTGGTGCCCGATAACGATTTTTTAAATAATCAACCAGCATGTTCATTCGCTAATTTTAAACAGATCAGTATGTAAGAGAAATCAAATGCTTATGTCACGCAGCTGCCGCAGCAGTGTGGGCTATGAATGGCCGCTCTTAGCAGAACAAAAAGACATCAGCGCGGTACTGCACAACACCCGTATGGTCTGCATTGTACGCTTACCTTCAATAATCCCGCTAGTTTCTCGTGAATGATGATCGTGTATATTTAGCTCCTGACCAAAGGTCCATTTGAAATATCCATGTTATAGTCTAAGCATCCACCGGTAATCGCGGAGATGGTTTTCGGGGTGTTCAATGATGACTACGGTAGCATCCAACAGACGATTCTGAAATTGAGAATTGCAGGGACACAGAGAATAGGAGAAATATCAATACATAATGAAAATTTAAACTTAATCAACGTTTTGTATTGTCGGGCGTGCGCAGCAGAAATCAGCAATGAATTTGAAACCACAACTAATGCACGAAATGACTGTGAGTACGATCCCACATCAACATCCCCATTGACAGCGGACCACAGAACAACCCACTCTTAAAGAAGCAGTGCTGAGTTTTATTCAACCATGTAGCTGCGCCGGATGTATCAATGCGACTGTTTGATTATGTAATTCGAAACACACCTTGCACTGCAAAGTCCATTTTTAGATTAAATTATGTGATATTATCCGTAAATACAGATGGCCGTCATAAAATTTCTCAGCTGTTATGAAATGCGCAGAATAGCTGAAAAAAGACGAACGCTTCATTGCATATAACTTTTTGCTCATTTAGCCAACTGAGCGTTGCTGTAATAATAAAAATAATGATAATAATATTAGGACATTGCAATTTCTAATTTGGCTGTCGCGACTAGTATTGTTCTGCTGCAATATCCAAAAAACTGCAGAAATTTTTTCATTAAAAAAAAGTGGCCACAAAAAAAGTTAATGATAACTCGATTAATGTATCTGTATGTAATTTGCCCTCTCTGTGGTTTTAATTTGACACAATAAAAAAAATAAATCCTGAATGTAAAATGTTAAGATTCTGTGGATTCACAATAAAATTATACCCGGACAGCAAGTGACTCCTGTCTGCATCTACAGTTAAAGGAACAGTTCAGCCAAAAATTAAAATTCTGTCTTTATCTATTCACCTCCATGGTAGTTGAACCATGGGTGAAGTTTGTTAATCCATTAAAATTTTTTTGAGCATATCAGCAAAACTCCATAGCAGCTTTCTCCAAAACAACTGAAGTCAATGAAGACTCGGTCATTCGCGCTGTCAAGAGTCCAAAAAACATCCAACGATGACCATGAAAGTACTTTATACTCCTCATGCAGCATGACCCAAGTATCCTGAAGCCAAACACTTGCACTGTGACTGCAAAAGACCTGTATGATGCCACTGTTTTGGGTAAATTTTTATCGCCACCATTATATTTGAAAATAAGTCCAGATTCCATGCCCTTGCCCAGCATACATGTAGCTGACTAAATAAGGAAATTCTGGGGAGTTCTCGTCAGGCGGAGGTGGGGCGGGTACTCAAAATTTGTTCAACGGATTAACAAACTTCACCTGTGCTTCAGCTGGTATGGAGGTCAGTAGATAATGACAGGATTTTCATTTTTGGGTGAGCTGTTCCTTTAAGCCTGTTATGTGCCCTTTTCCTAACTGCACCCTCATCACCAGCACTTCACTATGGAGTGTCACTCAATGTGAAGACTCTCTCACAACTGTGGAAGGCATTAAGGGGGTGGGCATGAATACACATGTGAACTTTGGGACACTGTTGCCAGCAGCCATACTTGATCTGCACCAGAGCGAGGCCGAAGCAAAGCAGGTGTGGGCTACGTTAGTACTTGGATGGGTGACCACCTGGGAAAACTAAGTTGCTGCTGGAAGAGGTGTTGGGGGGCCAGTAGGTTGCTATCTTCCCTCTGGTGGAATAATCCCCAATGCCCCAGCACAGTGGTGGGGACACTGTACTGAAGGAGACGCCGTCTTCCGGCCGGACGTTAAACCGAGGTCCTGACTCTCTGTGGTCATTAAAGATCCTATGACACTCTTTGACAGGAGTAGGGGGTTCCCTGGTGTCATGGCTAAAGTCCCAACCTGGCTCTTTCAACCTGCCACCTAATCCTCCCCCGATCTAATTGGCCATGCAACTTGTCCTCTCCCTCCCCACCTCTACCCCCAGGACTCCCTTGAAAAAGAGATTTCAATCTCAACAGGACTCCCTTGTTAAATAAAGGTTAAATAATTCTTTCAAAAATCTATCCGCCTGTAAATGGAAGGAATCGTCACCATGGCACCATGGTTGCGTTGTATATGACATGTTACCCTTTGTTCTGCTTCCTGTAATGGAGGGTAAGATCCAAAAGTCAGCATTGATGAAGACTCGCTATCGGATGGGTTTACCGTCCAACTTCTACTCGGCCGTAACTGGATAGGGACAGACCTCAACAAGGCTGTCCCTCCCCATGAACGTGCAAATGGTGGGAAAGTCAGTAGGGCGAGAGCATAGTGGGTAATTTAATATAGAGCTGTAGTCTACACACGGAAAACAGGCAAACGCAGAGGACGAAGCAAGGGCTGTTCCTCGCATTCTTGCGCAACAAAACATGGAGCTAAAAATTTGTAACATGAAGCAAACATCTGCTGCAATGCAACATGTTTCAGGTTGGGGCTCTAAATGAAAATTGGTGGTAAAGATCAACTACCAAAGAAGTCATTCCTCCGTGGTAGCCATTTTAGAATTCCCCTCTCCGGAACCACTTTGCCTTTAAATGCTTCCTTATGAGGAAGAACTGTGCAGAACCTGAGACTGGTGTGATTTTGTGCATTCAGTGCTGACGCATACACAGTATTACATTAACAACTGAGTAGTTACCAAACCAAATTCTGTATGTACAGATGTAGTATGGGTATTCCGACACACGGTGACCAATAAATTCACTTTTTCAGAGCTTGTGCTCTAACATTTTAGTATCTGGGGCATCTACCATCCTTCAAACTGTAAAATAAAACAACTCAGTCAATTTTTTGAGGGCTGCCTTTTTCATAAAACATGGCAATTAGCATGCTATTCAGATTTGGCTCCCCATCCTGCATCACATTCAGGCTGGAAAGAATTATTCTGCCCCTCATCTGAATACCTCCACCCGCAGCTTATTTATTTATTTATTTATTTATTTATTTTATGGCAACATTTCAGCTTCAATCGGCAAAAACCTATATGTGGGTGCAATCCACTGTCTGTCTGCTTTATACTACTAACCTAGGTCAGTATAATGCAGGACTGGTGATGAAATTGATAGTAAAGTTGACCCATTATGCTCTCTTGAAGATAAAAAGAAGTGGTGGCTTCAATAGGCACCCACCCGATATCTAAAAATAGCCTGTACATAAGGTGAACGTCATTCTATGAACCCGGAGGTCGGGCAAGCGAACAACAGGAGGCAATGTGCTAAGTTAGAAAAAGTAGGTTTTTAGGCGATTTTATCAACTTTTATTTCAGTTCTAACTTGGGTTGACAATGGGGACCTGGGGTGCGTTTCCCAAAAGCATAGTTTTTTAACTACGCTAGCAACTTACGTAGTTCGTCCATTCACTGTCAATGGCTCCAACTATGTAAATTCGCACCTGTTCTTCCAAGAAACGCATTCCTGGCTCGGCAGAGCAGACCGAGCAATAGCAACAATGGCTCTGGCTCTGAAAAAATTCCCTTCACCATCGACAGCTAACGGGGATACACAGATAAGGGGCAGTCCAGATAACACAAACCGCGACAATAGCAACCCTTTTTTCGTTTGCGCTTAGCCAGCTACAGAAATGCAAAAGCATCGTGTTCAATGCTCGAATCACGGCAGGATAACGGGGGAGACTTTGTATTCATACTTTAATTTGTGACCCCTGTGACAGGTTTGTAACGGCAAGCTAGCTTGGTAACAGTTCGTTAACCTACTTGATAATTCACTAGTTGTATGATTCTATGCTAGAATTTGAAGTTATTCCACCTATGTTGTTAGGATTTTCTTTCGCAGTGGCTGCGATTCATTCATCCAGTATTGTTCATTTTGGTTCGAAAGTAGGCATTTTTAGATCGCAAATGTGATGCGATACCGCTTATTTCAAACCTCGCAGTGTATGGAAAATATGTTGATGTTCAAGAATAATGCTAGGTAAGGGAACAAAGCTTGTGAAGACTACTAAAGGAGTTTTGTACACCTATTGCTGCTGGTGGGTCTACACACGTATCAGAAGGCAGCTGGTTAACCAGGTTACCTGGGCTTAAGTCGCAGGCAGCCCGTGACGCAAAAATGGGGGAGAATGGGAGGAGAGTGACTAAATTTACCGCTCATCATCCACCCATTCATTTAGTATAATCAATTACTATTCATCGATATATGCGTCGGGAGGAGTAGTTCTATTTTTAAACTACTTTTGAAGACACATTTCCGCTTCATTCCATGGAGAAAAAACGAATAACAAGCAGTTTAGTGCGTCTCATTTTCAATGGTTCTCTATGGCAGATGCCGGATGCTTGCCCGACATCCACATCACGTGACGATTATTCACGTTTTTCGTGATGTCATCCGGGCGGGTCCCCATTTATTTTCAAAGAGGCCTGTAGCTAGCAAGGTAAGTGTTTCCAATTTCGGTTAATATTTAAACTGAGTTCCAAGTATAATGTTAATTAAATTTTTGTGACTTGGTATTGCTAGCTAGCTAGCTGAGTGCCACTCTCAAAACTAGCTTGCTTGCACACATAACCTTTCAATAATCATTTGTGTAGTTTATTAACCAGCAAGCTAGGTTCGAAATTGACTGTGAATTGAGAAATCATTGCTAGTTTAGCCAGAGGCAATGTACAAGAAACTTTGAAAGGAACAGATAAAATGGGTCACCGTTTTTAATGGAATTCAGTCCGTTTTTCATGGAGAAGCAGTGAATGGAAAGTTAGCTGATAGGTGCTATTATACAGATGCTAGGTACGAATCACTCAATGTTAGACACTGAATTCCATGTGTAGCTAAACTTCCAAGGTGACTGCATGTCGCACTTCTATATGAATGTGATGTCCATACCTTTCCAATCAAATTGTGTAGTTCAAAAACTAGCCAGCTGGCCACTTATTCAGTCATCTGTATTTTGAGACTTGCCTGTAGCCAGGACATTTTGAAATATTCGCTCTCCTTTGACACAGCGGCTCTCTTTGCTGACAAAATTGAACAGAGCTCATTCCATGGAGGGCACGCCCACTCAGAACTGCTGATTTTCAGAGGATTAGGAATGATAGGAATCAAATTGCACTGAGATTATGTTTTTTTTTTTTTTTCAAAACAGTTTATAAACCTCCACTGTAGACATGTAATATTATATAATATTAAAACTTGAAAAAAAAATAACACTGCCTAATAGTGCCCCTTTAAATTAAGTTTTCATACTTACTGATATCAACATCATAAATGATTTTTTTTTTTTTGGATAGAAATACGTATAAACCATTTTATTTGTTCAGAAAACTGTGGAATATATGGCGCATCCAAAGCGTCTTTCATTGTAAGCACAAACTTTGCTGGGTGTTGATATTACATCACGGGTATTCCCATAAAACTACCAGAGGGGGAAAAATGCCTGCCTGTCCAATGACCTTTTTCAAACTTACCACACAGAGGTATATTTTGGTCAAAAGACCAGTGCCCAGCAGTAATCTTTTCAAAGAGCATATGGAGTCAAACAAGTTTATTCGTCAGCAACCTTCATGTGCCTCACGAAATCCCAGTTGCGAAAAATCAGAAATTATTTCCAGTGCCCAATGCAGGAATGCAGTGATGTTTGCCCAGTGAGAGGAGGGGTGATTTGGGGTTGGCATGAACAGTGGTCAGCCACAGGATGGTACTCTATTTCAGCCATTTTTTTTTTTCCCCCCAAATCAGCATTAGGGGCTTTTCCCTTGGAGTGGGTGAGTATGGAAAAAGGAGGTAAGAGCTGCACACAAATATGCCAGTCAGTGAGCATTTTTCACCATCATGGCCCAGACTTTCTCGATACACAGCTATGCGGCTATGTGACTCGGTGGCCTAGGACCAGAATCACTCATCTTTCAAATGGCGGCTGGAAAACAGCCTGCGGAAAACCCCTATTGCTTCAACAGGATTAAAAGTCTCAGAAAACTGTATTCACTTATGACTCTCCACAACCACATGAGCTTGAACATCGCGAATCTATTTTGAGCCCTGGAAACACTGCTCAGAAATAAACAGAACACATGGCATCAGCTTTAAGACGACAATAGTTATACTCCTTTTTCTTTACACAGATACTGAGACAAGCTACCACTGTGAATTAAAATACTTAAAATCAAGGCACTTTTAGGGCTTTGTTGTGGGCTGGCTAACTTTACCTGTGACAGAATGTGTTTGCAAATACAGTGTATAATTGTCCTGTTCATTGTTATGATGTGGATCGACCAAATAATTTAGATTTTATGATCTTGGAATTAGACTGATTTTGATGTTTATTTAAATCATGCTGCATTGTGAATTGCATACTGTACCATGGATGATGGCAACAGTCTTGCACTGCTGTCAGTATTACCTCAACAGAAGTTCATTTCTTTATGCTTACTCTTCGACAATTTTTATGCATACATCTTTGATCTATGCTTTTTCAACTGTTTTTCATGGCCATGCATAATGCATTTCATTTTTGCGGCACTCACATCTAACGAAATCTGTTTTTTAGAGATGCTAGCACGCACCGTATGCATACTCAAAATATTCAGCAGAAAAATTACTTGACTGATAAAAGGAGTTATTTCAATATTAGTCAAGCATATTTGCGTTCTGAGATTTCACTTCTTCCCTGCTATCCAAACAACAGTGGCACAATCGATCAGTAAATGAACGAGTCTGAAATGCCTGTAAGAGGGCAGGGTGCCATGCCCTAAGACAAATGGTGGATTGAACACTCTGTATTTATATGACTGGTGAGTACAGTCAGGAATAAATCAGGAATTGTCTTTATAGCCAGGAATGGAATTCCAAAACTCCTTATTTTAAACTGCATTAAACTGAGAAATTGAATTCATGCTTCCAGTCCAGCAGCACCTACTTCACAGTTTAGAAAAATAAAAATCCTGAGGAGTTTGGAGTTTATGTGTCCATCTTATTTGCATGAAGTATTCCTTAACTAACCACATATTAGCTGGCTTCAGCATTGTATTGCTTCAGAGTTGCCAGTTTTCTGACTCTAATATGACATAGTTAAAAAGTAAACAGAATACATCTCTGAGCATCAACAAATTTCCCACTTGAAATTTTGATGGTCATCACAATTGGGGTGGGGCCAGAGTGGAACTCTGGAAGCACAATTCAAACGATAGAGCGACAGACAATGCAATTTCAATGAGAGGTGGAAGTCAAATTGGTAGAACAAAAATTAAACAATAAAAGCTGAGCTGATAAATGATGAACTAAGAGCTGATAAAAGTACAGTTTGAGTTGATGAATTTGTTCCTAAATTCTGACTAGATTTGACAATAGCAGAAATAATTTGAATCAAACACACTTTGATTGATAAGGAGAACAAGCATTTATCATTCATCACAGCTTGTCTTTTATCATTTCCGGTCAACCATTAATCATTTCATGTGCACGAGTGAGTCAATAAAAAAACCTCACCTAAGACTTGTCAGTGACCTGCTAAACCACGAGTCTCTCTTGACCAAAATCTCCTTTACCCTCTTGGTCTCGACTCTCCAGGTAAGGTCTAACTATTTGCCATCATTAACAATGCCAAAAATTTCAGGAGTGAGCAAATTTAGAGTCGCTGGTCTTGTAGCCTCCATGCATTCTACTTAATTTAGCTAACAAGTAAAATGAGCATGAACAAGAAATCTTAGGAACCACTATATTGTTATGTTAGGCTACTGAGAACATAAAAGTAGTTTTTGACTATATATTTTTTGGCAACATTTTGT
The DNA here is from genome assembly GCA_029692085.1 of Gymnothorax javanicus. Classification (NCBI taxonomy): domain Eukaryota; kingdom Metazoa; phylum Chordata; class Actinopteri; order Anguilliformes; family Muraenidae; genus Gymnothorax; species Gymnothorax javanicus. Next base: position 11,122,060 of record CM056211.1, read on the forward strand.
ACTTTCGAGCAGGCAAAAATGTCGCATTGAGGAAAGTGCAAGTTTTAGAAGCACCTGAAGGAGTTTCCCATCAGAATTTCTAAATTGTTTGATTCTGGGGAGGAATATTTATGATCCAGACAAGGAACCAGACACAGACTCCAGGTACAATCCACAGGGGAGCATTCATTGATAGGAATACAGTCATTGTAGTCAGATGGGCCGAAACTAAGAACTGAGAAGGGGGCAGTCCAGCTAAGTTGATACTGACTGGGGAGGGATGGGGCTAGTTTGCACCGAGGCCAGTGGCCGTCCTGGGGCAGAAGCCAGGTGGTGAATTCCCCTCACTGAAGCAGGACTGCTTGACAGTAGAACCAAAGGGTTCAGCAGGAATACATTCCCAGTGCAGAAGACAGATGAAGGGTTGGGAGATCTTCCCAATAACTGACTCAGAGGAACAGATTAGAACAGAGGGTTAACAAGAATATGGTCCCAATCCAGGACACCAAGAAAAAGGCTTTGGAGTTTCATCCTAACAATAAGACTCAGAGCAGTGGCTGTGCCTCTTTCTTTATCATTAATTATCAAAACACACTAAAGAAGAAGAGCATAGCTCACACAAAGAAGATAGAAACTGACTGGAAGGCTTAGTTGCGAATAAAGGGTTACAATCCAGCCACCATATAGGTCCGACAGTAAGCTGGAATAGACCAGACTATCACACAAAGAGAGCTGGGCATACAAATGATCACACCTGGGAGTGAAGGAGGAAACGAGACCACAAATCAATTGAAGAGGACAAAACCACAAAACACGTGTAAGTTGCAGGAGAAGGGGAGGAATTAATCAAGGAAACAAGAGGGTTGTGACAGGAATATCTTTTCTCTATGCCAGATATTATTCCTAAGCTATGTTCATGGCTGCATTTAATAAGTGCAGGGGGGCGTTTCCTGAAATCACAGATAACTTACATGGTTGGACCCATTGACTGTGAATGAAAGAACTATGTAAGTTGCTAACCTTGTTAGCAACTACGCTTTTGGGAAACGCATCCTAGGTAAGTGCATTAACCTGGTAACAGCCTAATCGGTAGTTGCACAAGCCCCAACTTGAAAGCACACCATCCTACTCTGACCGTGGTCTGTTTAAAGCAACTTCTGCTTGTTACTGTATGAATATATTCTACGAGTAATTAGAAGTCCACTACCACAAGCTAGGACACATCCTCATCGAGGATAGATGAGCTGGAGACAGAAAGGTGGCATTAAGTTTTCATCAGGTTTATTGGGGGATTTCAGTTACACAGGGAGGAAGATCAGGCGCTGTTGCTTTATACCAGTGATCATTCACTTGCTGTCTTTACCACCATCTTATGCATGTGAAAAGTTCAAGACAAAATCAGAGCAATTTCTCTTTAACCCAACAGCTTTCATGAATCTTCATGTATCCCTATAATTCAAGGGATTCCCGTAGCCTACTCATCCACTGCAATCTTCTAATTATGACCACAAAGGGATTGTTTTTTTAGCTAGAAAAATTTGGCAGACAAGCTCAATTTCTGTGTATACTGACTTCTACAAGCGTCATTTGTACAATCCTGACAAGATGCGAGGATTAAAAAAAAGATAAATACCTGTAACACATTGAGAACATTTTACCTTCTGAAACTGGCCGCACAAATTATGGAAACCAAGAATCCAAATGGGGCACCAAAAAAACCAACAGTAAACAATAAGTTTTCCATGACGAGTTTGCTTCAGAATTATATGCTCTTGCATTTCAACAGAAAAAGAAATGTATCATGCACGCTTCAAGCCAGGAAAATGTCAAACGATTCCAGAACTTAGACTGAGTTTCAGAGAGTTTTATTAAATTGATTTTGCCAACAAATAGACCTACATCGTATTCTAAACAAACAAACAAACAAATACATACTTTCACAGAGGCAAGGTGCATTGGAGTGCTTAACTTTCCTCATGCAAGATCAGTCCCACCGAAGTTTGCATAATGCATAATAATGACAAAGACATTGTTTATGTATAACCCAGGACAGAACTTGGAATCTGACTCCCTCTGGGAGAGAAGATTGGAGAGACAGTCACTGAGGTCTGTCGTGCCTCCCTGACCATTTTCTGAATGTCTAGCCGGCCATCTGCTACAAAAAAAACCTTTAGGAAGAATGGGCTCAGGGCTTCCCTCCTCCTCGGGGGAGGAAAAGAGGCATGACAGGCCTGAGAATGTGGCTCGATGTTCCTCAACCCCGATGATATTTTAGCATAAAATCAAAGCAGGAGAAGAATCGGGACAATCAGACTTGGTGGGAGTTAATTCCTCAGAGAGACCAGAGGTATTCAAGCTTCCTTTGAAAAGAGTGTGAAGTTGAAGCCCCAATCAGAACCTCATCTCAAGCAGGAGGACGTAGCAGAGACCCTAAGTGTACTGTCAATGATGTTCTTGGGAGGTGAGCCAGGGTTAGTCCATGAGCACAGGTTCCGATACAAGTACAGCAGCAGACACTGGAACACTGGGCTTGCATGAAATGGCAGTGAAAGAAGGAGTATAGCTAGATAGACAACAAACAAACCGTCGTCCCTGCAAATGAGAATCCACTCTGAGGGCCACATCTACAACCTCATCAAGATCCTGGGGAAGATCTTAAACTGTCACTTTATCGTGGACTCATTACAAGCATCCAAACAGGAACACAATATAACAGTCCTCCCAATTCTTTCCTGGTGAAGTAGCTAAGGTTCAGAACTTGATGCTGTAGTCAGAGATGGACTGGTTCCCTTGCTTTAACCACAGGCTCAGAAGGCAGTAAAATTTCCAATGGAAGACCAGTCAAACAACGTCCGCATTTCACCAGTGAAGGATTTGAGGAAATGGGTGGCTGGGTTTGTGGGCTTCCAGAGGGTTTTGCCCCAAGTTCCGGCTATACTGGAGAGCAGTGTAAAGATGAGTCACCTCTGCTCTCGTCAAAGGCAAGAGCAAAGACAGCGGCTAAAACACTGCTGAGCAATGGGCGAGGAAGGCACGAGAGGATCTGGGCTCCCCATTGTAGCAGTAATGAAAGAACCTTAGTCAACTGAAGCTGGAAATAGAATCCTGGGGTAGCTCCACCATAGAGGACCTCTGCTCCACGAGGGTCCACAAAGATTGTTGCATAGACCACAGCTCACTGTGTGATACCCCAGTCAAATGTCCTGCTAGCAGAAAGCATCAGGGGATAACACCAGGTTCACTGGTTCTTTATCACGGCCAGATTGTGCTCAGAGCACAGGAACTTGTAACCTGACCCAGGAATAGCAACGATCAGGACCAGGTTCCTGAACAAAAGTTGACAGTCCAAGTCTGATACACAGCTAACCAGGGTAATGCAGCAGAGATAACTCATAGCTGATCGACAGGCGAGGGTCAATGCAAAGCACCCAGGACTAAGACGGACAGGTAGGATGAGATCAACAAGGGAGGCCGAAGTCAATGAAAGGGGGCCAGAACAGGAGAATCGCCAGAGTAGAGGAGGAGCAGGGCACAGACGAACACAAGACATGGGAGGCAGGAGACTGTTGTGAGTACGGGAACGAGGAGCACGGGAACAAGGAGGCTGGCCCATACGGAAACACTGGAGACCAATGACAAACATGAAGCATTCGCAAAAATAAGGCAATAAAAATGAAACAAAGAGAGGCTTAAATACACAGGTAACAAGGAAACAATAGAAATCAATACACGCGTTTTGTGTGTATTCGTGTCTTTGCATTGACTTTGAATGTAATCCCTCGTGCGAAAAATTCGTTTCGTTTCCGGTGTGAAAGCAGCTTCAGAGAAGTTCCACGATCAGCTATGAATGGCCAATCGTGGCGTTCGTAACGGAGCGCACGGCAGTAGGGAATTAAGCATAAGTGAGAAAGAGAAAGTGTAGTTGAAGCAGTAAGGAGTAACACTGGCATTGAGGGAAAAAGGGACTCTCAGGGAGGGCACAGGGAAGTAACGTATGTGCCATGCCATGATGACGATGATGAACGATGATTAATTCAATTATTGATGATGATAGTAAGATAAAACAATCGTAATACTGTCATAGTGATACGAGGAGCTAAGGCTTGTAGGGGAGACTGGGGTCCGATGAGCCATGGGAACCAATGAGCCATATCACTTTTTTGCGATCAATCGATGACAGAGCTGCTTAAAACAGGCAAAATATTTGACCATTGACTGATGAGTCATGGGGATAAAAGAGCCATATCACTATTTTGCCTATTTTAAACACCTTTGGCATCCATTGATCGCAAAATAGTGATATGGCTCATTGGTCTCCATGGCTCATCGGACCCCAGTCTCCACTATATCTTTAAAATTAAACCCAAACAGTATTTGAGTCGATTTACCATTTTTAACTATTGAGTCGATTAACCGTTTTAACTATTCTTCAACCAAATACCATTCCTATTACAGGTAATGATGCCAAGGGCCATGGCCTTATTTCCAAAAAGCATCTTAAGGCTAAAATGCTCGTAGAATCCATCTTACGAAGCCTTTTAATGTTTGTGGAGCATTTCCGAAAAGAACTGTAACTTACGACATTCTCAGAAATGATCGTAGATCAGTGAGTCATCATTAACTATTTTAGTTTTTTTTTCTCCTTTTTTAAAAGTTTTCTAATACCTTCACTTGTCTGCAACTCCGAACTTGTTCCTAAGACTCAGTTGTATCTGCTCGCTGTTCTATTAACAGAAGCTGCTAATCAGGTTGAAGGAGGTAATGTGGGTGTAATCGCATGTGAAGTGACCAATCATAAGACAGCCCATGCCTCCCTGAATTCCTACCCCAAATTGACAAAAGTAAGGTTGTTTTACACAAGAAGAAATCTATTTCAAGAGAGGAGGCTTGCCACCCAGCACTCGCAAAGCGCAAACTCTTCATGAAGGCAAACTCTGCCTTAATTCCAAAACTGACACAAAAAGATAAGCATTGATTAATGATATTAAAATGGAACGGCAATGGTGGAGATTACAATTCTTCAGCCAACCGGCATCCATTTCCATGCCAGGTATACAAACAAACTGACCAACCACTTCATATGTAGGATACTGTCTCGAGCACTTGCAGACGCAGGTCCAGGCATTTCCTATCATCTTGGCACCATGGCAGAACACAAACTCAATATTGCGCTGCCTAGTGGTCCATACAGATATTGCACTGTGCATGCATGTCTTAACAATGCAAGTCAGTCAAATGGACAAGTGCTCTCACAGGTCTCACCCCTCGGGTCCAGTGATAAATAAAAACCCCAAAAGTCTGTCCAACAGACTGGAAAAACTCCACAGGAGACAGACATGTACATGCAAATAAAAACTGTGCACAGGGGAATTAATGCAAAGGACTACAAAAAGAAACATAGGTACAACGCAAAATACAAACCACTAGGTAAATATGGAGCTATAAAGACTGGCCAAGATTCAAAGCACCCCCAACCATTTGTGAGGCATGGTGATGAAGGTGTCACAGTTTGGGTTGGGACAGCTGACGCTAACTCACTTGACTTCAGCGAAGCTGGTAGATGATAGCTGAGACAAAATGAATTCTGAAGGGGACCGAGGAATAACTTCCGATAAATTTGAAGCATAATACCCAAAAATAATTGAACAGCATTTCATCCTACAGCAAGCCGACATGCTCCCAAACTCACAAAGACAAAAAACTTTAAAGTTCCTTGATTTGGCAAATCCAGAATTGCACTTCACAGGCTGAAGACAAGTCCAAAGTAGTCTCATCTCAAAACTAGCAGGTGCATGTCAAAATAAGTAACATCATGAGTTTCATACCGTTCTGAGCTGAAACGGTCAAGAAAACTTTTCTGATTGAGCTCAAAGAAATTTAATTGCAAATATTGATTTCAAGATTTCATTCCTCAACAAAAAGGGGATGTTGCAAGTAATTTCCCCCGTTGTTTAATTTGACACACGCATTTGATTCTATAGCAGAGCAGTGATAAAAGGTCCGGCAGCTCAGTGTAATATACAAAGCAGCTACCCCATATTATGTTAAGTACCTGAGTACAGGAGTAGGCTACACAACTAAAATATACATGCAGAAAAATGTATATTTAACTCGCAATAAACGCACGTATTCTAAGTTTTTAGACAAATGTTTTCAATTACCATACAATCATTTTCTAATGATCTTGGTAGCCTACAATATACCATGACATCACTTTCACTGAGGGAAGTTACGTAATGTTGAATACCTAATACTGGCGTGACTGAAAACAAACCGCGCGATGATATGATCCGGATTATGCTCATACTATTACACTTATTTACTGCTTCATATAAAGAATTACCGTGAATTGTACTGCTGATGAAGCTATGCGAACATTTTAGGCCGGGAATAGGTTTACACCCATTCAGTGCAATTTTTTTGCATTTTAAGCAAGTCAGTCATATCTTCAAAATTACCTAAGCCGCTTTCTAAATATTAGTTTATAAACCAAATGAATATCTATCATCGAATATATTTGACTTTCTTACCTTGTTTTACAACAGCATATGTTCCATCCTATGCAACCGGGGCCACCAGTGTTTAATCACGTTTTCCCCATGAGCGTGCAAAAGCGTGGTTATATATCTAAATCGAAGAATCAACCCTGTTCGCAAAAAATGAAAAGACCAGCAATTGGTTACATATATTTAGATTATTTCTCGCAGTTTCAGACGGAAACGCGCGTATTAGCCAAAACCATGGGCTCAAATGAAGCCAGAATATCCGACTCTACTCCTTATTCATTGAACGTCCCAACACGCGCATTTGCCTCCGCCTTTTTCATTCTTCCGCGGTGGCGTACTCATTCGTTCATGCCCGCCGTCCGGCATCCAGCACCAGCCCTTCATACCATAATAAAGTATTTAGTGTAGCCTGTTTAATGACTGGGATCTGCCCTTCTTGTATGAATAAGAAGGCAGTTGATTATGTACACTTTAATGCATTGCAAACGGAAAGATGGCCCATCATTCGATTTTAATGCTCGAATGTAAATATCCACATCCTTTTTTAGCTTTTGCTAGTTCGAATTAAGACATACACCATTCCCGTATTTGCATGAAGAGACATGGATACCTGCCATGGGCGAGAAACATGACACCATCTATATCCATGCTAGATTTACTTAATATTCACAGTGCATCCCGTAACCACTGATACGGAGTTGAACGAACAGAGACTAGGCTGTCTATTTATAGCAAACGCGCAGTCTGCGCACCCCACCCCCATTCTCCTCATTCGGCACTTGCTGCACAACAGATTGAGAAATCCTATATGCCTATTAGAATACTGCCCCAGTCCCACAGCATCAATAATTAAAAAAATTTGGTTGTTGGGGGATGGGTAGAGTGCACATTTTAAATAATAAATGATGCCCAGGAATTGTGTTTATTAATTTATTTCACAGCGTTATCTCAGCGTGCTTGCTAATATGCGAACATATTTGGGAAATCGTGTTTGATGATTTGCATTGGCTGCATATATTTCCAACTAACTGTTAAGTTATTTATGCCAGGAAATCAATAACAATTTTTACCAGATGTTAATTTTGTCATTTATAAATTTTACTTGACAGTTGAATGGCAAGAGCTGTTGGATTTGAGATTTGTATGAAAAATACTGAGGATAGGTGGGAAAACTTTCATGAAATGGAAAATGAAGAATTTGTGGAAAGAGTGCTTTGTACATATTTTGTACAAAAAAAAAAAAAAAACGTTCACAGTAAACATCCGCATTAGATTGGCGCGTGAAGATTTTCAGCACGCAGTCATTCTCTGTCTGCTGCACTATAGCCACGACACTGCAGTGTTTATTTCGAGGGAAAAAAGAGAAAAAAAGCGGAAAAAAACTAGTGGAGACAGGTGGAAGTCATGGGGATGAGGTGTGCGCGGCAGACTGGGGGCTGACCTAGATGAAGTGCAAGCATGGCTTTGGTCACAATACTTCTGTTTTGCTTTTGGTGACAGATTGTGTCAGGCTGTGCTGTTTGCTTAAAGGAGCTGGAATAACATGTAAAGGTATCCGTATGATAAAGAGTCCCTTTTTGTTGTAATTTACAGCCACTAATACCTGCAACCTACAACTATACAAACTGTTTTTGGAGAGTTTAAACAGAAAGAGAAACTTATCCATTACTTTTGTTTTATTTGTGTATTTATCACACAAAACAAGCTAAAGAGTAGTAATTTGTAATGTCTCTCAAGAAAGAATCGAGTGAGCGAAATAAAAATTCTGTCGCTAAGTCCTGGCGACAGTCTCCAGTGAACGTCCCTTAAATACTCGCTGTACAACAAAGGTCAATATAAGCAGGTATCATTGCATTTTTGTATTTTCTTCAATTTGGAGAACAAAAGTGAGTGGGAATCAGCGCTTTCTACAATCTAAATTCGGGGAAAGAGAAAGCCTCATCACAGGAAATGCAAATGAAAAATGAACAAAAAAAAAAAAAATGAAAGGGACATATAAATTCATAGATCAATGGGTGACTGCAAAGTCCGATATAATTAGGGTACATCATGGAAATTGCACTTAAAATCAAACAGACTGATTTGAGAAGTTTGTCCACTCTTGACCATATAGGAAACAGTACAAATGCACATGAATTGATGTTCTAATGTATTAATTGAATGGCTTATTTAAAGGTCCCCTATTATGCCATCAGGTGCACAGCTAATTAGCCATTATGAGCCAGTTCAAAATCTCCCCTACCTGACATCACAAGGGGGAGTGACCACCCAGAATAATGAAATCTGATTGCTTGGCTGAAGGTGGTCAGATTTCTTGCCTCTGGTTGGTTACTTCCCCATGTGATGTCAAGAGGGAAAAATTTTTGAAATGGCTTGTAACAATTCATTAGCAGCGCACCTGGTGACATAATAGGGGACCTTTAAAGTATACAATGTGATGACTGAAACTGAATCCAAAAAAAGTTGGCACAGTCTACTGTTTACCACTGTGCAACAACCTCATCATTTAAGGTAGAATATAGCTATTAAGCATGAAAATCTTTATTTCATCACTTACAAATTGCTTTATTGATATGGGAAGCAAACATTCAAATTAGCAGGGATGGAGGTGATTTGCATAAATGATGCAAATTAGGTGTCCAAGATGGCTGCCGCAAAGGGGCATATCATGACAATTTCAAAACACCATACCTCAGTAACTAGTGGACATAGCAACTTCTTATTTTGCACACAGGTTGCCTGATCCAGCGTCTATGGGCTAAACCGCTTAAAGCTGGATATTTTTTTTTTTTTTTAAATTTTGCTCTTGACTTGAAAATTCTCTACCTCATTATACATTCAGCACCCCCTGAAATTAAAAGAGTACCAAAAGGGCCATATTTTTTAGGTTCAGGACAACCATCATGCTGTAAACTATTTATGTTCCAAACTTCATTAAAATTGGACTAACGGTTTTTGAGAAATGGCGCGTGAAAAATGTGGAAATGGTAATGGCATTTTTAAAGCAGTGATGTACCTTAATCACACTCATTAGTCTAACAAGCAACATTTTCCCCTATTCCTCCTTGATACAGGTTTTCATCTGCGCAACTGTAAGAGGCTTTTTTAACCTTTTTGTTTAACCAGGGAAGTCCTGTTGAGATTGAAATCTCTTTTTCAAGAGAGTCCTGGGGGTAGAGGTGGAGAGGGAGAGGACTAATTGCACAGCCAATTAGATCAGAGGATGATTAGGTGGCAGGTTGAAAGAGGTTGGGAATTTGGCCATGACACCGGGGAACCCCCTACTCTTGTCAATAAGCATCACAGGATCTTTAATGACCACAGTGAGTCAGGACCTCGGTTTAACGTCTCATCAGAAAGACGGTGTGAAAGGAATGGCTTGAGACTCCAAATGCAGTTCAGCAATGGCAGGGCGTTTATTAGGTGAGCTCATGGTCATACAGAACAGAAATCAAAGCCAGGCAACAGGAATGGTTTAGGCAAGGCAGAATCGTAAATCAAGGGACAAGCAGAAAGATCTATAAACCAGGATGTCAGTCCGCGCAAAGACAGTAACACAGGGAAATACTAAAGGGATTGGATGGGGAAGGAAAAGGGGAGTTGGAGAGGATAAGGGTAGCACAAAGGAAATCTCTAACAAAGTTGGTACAATGGGAATAAAGGGTAAACGTGGTACTCACAATCACTATCTCAATCACACAACACAAACAACAACGTAAACAAGACTCACGGGAGAAATCACGAAATACAAACTTGCAGAAATCGAGAGAATAGATGCAGAACGAGACTTGACCAAAGCGAGCTTAGGGCGGAAGAAACGAGTCGACAAGAAGCAGCAGGAAAGTGGGTCTTTTATACACAAACAAATTAAGTGGAGGCCCAGCTAAACTCAGAACAGGTGAGAGGAGAGGCGGATCTAGAAAAAGCAAGGACGGTGATAGGAGAGAGAGAGAGGAAGTAGGTGGGATCCTAACTTTGAACTAACTAATCACCCGTGCCTAACTGAACTGCTCTAAGTGTGGATAGTCCAATCAGAACAGCAAGAGAGAAGGAAGATGAATTACCAAACCGAAATGGAAAAGAAAGAGTGAGAATCTTTTAAAGACACCACACAAAGAAACAAGAGGAAAGTAAGACATGAGACTGCAAGCATTCATTCTCTAAACATGAAACATGTAACTCAGAATAAATATATAAATACAATAAATACACTAGAAATATGCTAGAATGGACTAAAACCAACTAAAACCAAGCATACAAACATCACTTCTTAACACGGTGTCTCCTTCAGTACAGAGCCCCCATCACTGCACTTGGGCATATTTAACCAGAGGGAAGATTCCAACCTACTGGCCCACCAACACCTCTTCCAGCAGCAACTTGGTTTTCCCAGGTGGTCTCCCATTCAAGTACTAACCAAGCCCACACCTGCTTAGCTTCAGCCACACGGCTGGAACAGATCGAACAGTGGTATGGCTGCTGGCTTTATGACTTTTGTTGCATTGCAGTATATTTTTGCTTCATAATTTGCTATACATTCTCCATCGGAGTCAGTTTGGTACTGCCAGCAGGCCAATCTAGCACCCGAACTCTTTGTTTACGCAGCCATGAAATCATAATCGCTGAATGTGGTTTGGTGTTGTCTTGCAGAAAAATGCAGGGACGTCCATGCAAAAGCTGAATTCTAGATGGCAGCATATGTTGCTCCAAAATTTGTTCATATTGTTCTGGATTCATGGTGCCCTCGCAAATATACAAGTCACCCATGCCATGCGTATGGACACACCCCCATTCCATGACAGATGCTGGCTTTTGGACCTAATGCAAGAGCTTGGGTTATCCGTATGGTCTTTGGTCCAGAGAACACAGCCGCTGCTTTGTCCAAAAACCACTTCAAATGTACACTTATCAAACCAAAATACCATAGAAATTCAGAGTCCATGTCATGATATCCACTACAGTCGCATAACTGTTCATAAGACAGTGACCTCCGAGGGATTGCAGATCAAACACACAGTATTCAGGACTGGTCTCTGGTCTTGCCCATTACAGTATTCCCTGGGATTAGACCAAATTCCATCCATTATTTAATTACATTACACTCTGTTGATGATGAAGTGGCCAAAATCCTGCTGATTTGTCAATGACAGATTACAAACTTCCGCATCTGTTGGCTAATTGGAGACCCATCTCTACTTTTGAGGGACATGGCCATTTTTTGCTATGACACTATTATTTCACCTGGTTCAATTCACCTGTTGTAAGTCGCCTTATTACTCCAACTTGTCACATCAATATTAGTCCTAAATTGCCTCAGCGCCAGCTTTTTTTGGAATCAGTTGGTATCATCAGATTTAAACTAAGCGTAAATTGTCAATGAACAATTAAATTCACAAGCTAACACATCATTGTAAAGTTATTGTAAAGTTTTCAGTATGGTAGCGGGTGAATAACATTTTCAAATCATGCCTTTTGAATTCATTTGCATTTAACATAATGTGCTGTTCTTGAACAGTGGCTGTAAAGTGAAAAGGTTATCATGCTCTGTGCAGTGCATAACTCCTTAGTGTTCAGCCACATCATTTTTACTCCTCTCTGAGGAGGAAAATCCCAGCCAGCAGGAAAAGTCTACCCCAATATTTTTGTCCCATCACTGGGATTCACAAAGCCTCAACCAGAGGCCTGTTCCACAAAGCTGGATCGCTGAGTTAGCCAGATAACCGCTCAAAGCAAAACCTGTAACAGCTCTATCTACTTCAGTCCAAGTTCCAGATAGGATTTTCCCCAGATTTCACTGTGTGCAATCATCCAGTTACCTGAGTAATCTTGCTTTGTAGAACAAGCTCCTGGAGGTAGAACTAATCCTTGCTTTCATCATAGGTAGAACAAACACATGGCAGGATATTTACTTTCTGACCTCTGGATTTTAGACCGACTTCTCTTCTTTGTAGCTCTCTGCATATTTCTTAGAACAATTTCGTTCAAGATGCTGCTAACATGTGAGTTTCATGACATCCTGTGTTATGAGATGGTGTTTTGATCCATTGATCCACTACACTAAGTACCTTGATCGTGACTTAAAAGCCAATCAGTTTGCTGCTTCAAGGACACGCTGCACTGCGGATGACTCAGCCACAGCTGTTGCTATGGAGACCAACTTCCGTTGCAACCGCTGTGTCTCTCAGAAACTTGTTGCTAAGCAACTGAGCGTTTTTGTGTGTGTGTGTGTGTGTGTGTCTGCGCGCGCATGTGTTTACATGTGTGTGTATGTGTGTGCTCAATGCACTGTTTTCCATTGATAGGAGCCCAGATTCTTCACCGAAACATCATTGTCACACATAGAAAATTGACATTTTAAACGACTAGATATCTGACATTTTAATTGAATTAGGAATTAATTGGTCAACATGGCCTGATAAGGCAAACATTCAGCTCCCATTTGAGTAAATTGCAATTCAAATCCATTTTACCATTAGATTTTTGTGGCCCTGTGTATACACCTTCATACCCTCCCCTCCTGAAAGCTTCACTGATACTAATTGGAATTGTGAAGGGGGGTGGGGGGGAATGTGGAGAAAGACCAATACTTTACCAATTGTGGGGCAGAGTTGCAAAAAAAAGAAAAAAATCGTGTGTGTATATATATATATATATATATATATATATTTTTGCATTCAGTAATTTTCTGAACAGTGTATTCCTGGTTCACATAGTGGTCAGGGAGTGGGGATGTATCCCATACCCAACTTACATCGAATGACAGAAATTGTGGACTCTTCACCAACCCACAACAACAGGACCAACACATAATTCACTGGAACATTAATACCACTAGTATGCTGTCTGTGCGAGGTTGCCAGATATCATTCACAAAAAAAAAATGTTCTAGATCGAACCCTGTTATTCAGTTCTTCAGTTCCTTGTACGTGGAGTAAACAGAGCATGCAAAATTTGGGAGTATGAAAACTTTCTCCTGGTGAAACAATCCAGTTCTCTTATGATTCTCTTTGACCTTCAGCAATGATAACTAGCTCCACCCTCACCTCTGATTGCCTTGAAACAATGCAAACGTAGCGAATGTTTAATGTTTTAGTTAATTTATTGCAATATACTACAAGCTCTACAAGAACCTTTTAAACATGGCCTGATTAGTTACCATCCCATGGTGGAACAAATTTCACAGTGACATGTCAAGTGTGCATCAATTTGAGCTTTGCTTTCATAAGCACAGATAATACAGATTCCTCGCGCCAGAATCACTCATTTCCCAGGCTTGCCTGTCAGTGCCAGGACTCCATGCTTAATCTCCGCATATTCTCAAAGAGCTCTCTGTATACGCTGACCGCTAAAACTCCCCTGTCCTAAATCTGCTGATGACCAGGGCTTCTGTAGAAGTAGGTCTGCACAGGGCACACATTCATAGAGGTGGCGCAAAAGGTCCACAAAACAGTAAACAAACAACTGGCAGAACAATGAGAGCAGAGGCCCCTGTTTGACAGGCTTGTGCTGAGTTCTTCGGCTCATTTTCTTTTTTTTTTCATTCATGCTGTCCACTACAGCCCACCCACCCGCCAGTCCACCTACGGCAGGAGCGCTTCTCCGGCTGGATTGACGTCAGCGATGACGCACGCGGCCCGGAGTGGACTGTAGATCAAAGACAGCCATGCGCACTGCTAAAGAGGAAGTATTTTTAGCTGGCAGAGAGAGGAGCGGAGAGAGCGTTTGGTATGGGAGTGGGGGGGAGATACGGGGGCTGGTCACCGTCCACCACTTTGCTCTGCATATGGGCCATTGTTCGAGGGCCTGGCCTCTCTCCCGTCCCCTCGCCGCGTCTTATCGCTTAAGCCGGCGAGCTGGATCCAGATCGCTGCACACATGGTAAATGTCAGCTCATTAAATTTCCTTTCCTCCCCTTTTTTTTCCAGTTCACATGCAGCCCTCGGTCCTCTGTGAACCGAATCGCTCAAAGTCGCTTCTCAAAGGCAGCTTTTCATATCATGCATTATGTGTTGTGATTTACTTTCGGCCAATTAGTGCTGCTGTCAGCGAGGACAAGGCAGCAGGATTCGGGGCAAGGGTTATGCAGGAACGCCCTGATACTTCTCTCCATAAATATTGTTTAATATGTCTTAGAAATGCATGGAATTATCAGATTCATGCTAAGACAAACATCACTGAAGAATCAATTTATGGAAGCTATAATTTAACCCACCAGACGACAATGTTCCCACGGCATTATATCGTTTTCAAGATGAGCGGTGAGAGCATATCTTGGATGCTTCAGCCACTACATTAGTGCAGTAATACAGTGTTAGAATCTATGTGCTTCAGATTTACCACTGTCTACACCAAAAATCAAACTATACCACCAACTTCACCCACCTCCGTTTAAACTGGTTGACGTGTCCAGCGCTAACAGTTAAGTCTAAGTAAACAATATACATCAACATCTGTCATTACATGAATATAACTGCTTCGTGGTCATATTGCGCTCACACAATGAATGTTCATGTACAAACGTGTTCATCAAAACAAAATTTTTCTTCTTATTCTGAAAACAGTATTTCAAAACAAACTATTTCCTAAACTTATCTGCAGGGATACAGCACAAACTACAGTTGCTACATGCAAAAAAAACAAAAAAAAAAAAACAAAAAAACCACTGTTAGTTTAATTTTGATTTGTTGCCAAGCAAGGGCAGCAGTCACAAGTTTCACAAGGTCTTAGTTCCACTAGGACAGTCATTAACACATGGTGCTTTCTCCAATTTGCCATATTCAATGTACTTACCAACCCTTATAAAAATTTACTGTAGTTAACTATAGTTTACTACAGTAAAATTTATGTTAACTATAGTAAACTGCGCTTTACTACAGTAAACTATAGTTTGTTGCAAATATACTATAGTAATTGAATATCATTGCTATAGTTTACTATAGTAGAGTTTGACTTTTGTGATTTACTTTAGCATCACTATAGTAAACTACAGAGTTACTATAGTAAATCTATAGTAATTCCGAAAAAAAATACTATAGTTACTATAGAAAACTATAGTATTGTTACTGTAGTATTTTGTGGTAATTTTTCATAAGGGAAGATGCTTATAGTTAGATTGGGAAACTCAAGCACATTGTTAGTGAATATTTTAGCCTTCACTTTTGATGTTGGTAACTTTATAACACAAATTGAAAGCTAATTTTAGCCAGGAATTCAAATGTGGCAAACAGATAAAGCGTTGAAAGACCATCAATCTAGAACCTACCTCATCGTCATGCAGTTATTGGGAAATAATGCACTCTCTTAGAATGTCCTTCAGCCAATCACAGCTTAGATTTCAACAGAGTTGTGGTAGTAGACCAAATATACATTAACCTGAGCATGGAACCTTCTTTCGCTGTAAATTCCCCATAGTATCCTATTTATGATGACTGCATACTGTATGATGGTGTTACAATCCAGACAAGAAACCAGATCCAGATTCAGGTTGCAATCAAATGCAGGCATTTATTGATAGGAATATGGAAATAACAGGAGTGGGACCGAAGCCAAGATCAGGACGAATTTACTCCAACTTAGGTGGTATGGAGTGATAGGGGTAATGGGCTTGTCCGCGCCCAGCCAGTGGTGTCCTGGGGCAGAAGCCTAGTGGTGTCAGCCCCTGTCGAACCAGGACTGTCAGAGAGCTGGTCTGAAGGGTTTAAAACGCAATCCGAATCTTGGAGACTGATGAAGGTTTGGGAGGTTTTCCTGATAAACTGGGCAGAGGAACAGATTGAAAAGGCAGGTCAACAGGAACACGGTCCCAATCCTGGATACTGATGATAAGGCCTGGGAGTTAGTTCCTATTAATGAAGCTCTGAAGAGTAATTACATATTTCACTATCATGAAGGTGTCAATAATTCCCGAAGACGATAAAGCTTTTAAGTTGGTACGTTGTACATATAAACTCACTGGTTGCTTAATAGCAAAGTACTGTGAAAATCCAGAAATCCTGCTGTGCAGAAATAAGGCTTATATACACCACAGGAACACAAAGGAACAAGGCACACAAATGGATTACATCTACATAACGGGAGGCACACAAGACACCAAACCAACAATTTAGGGGACAATGCCTCCAAAAGACATGCACGTCGCTGCAAAGAGGGAGGAGACAATTAAGGAGACATGAGTGTTGAGAACAGTAAAAGGAAACTTGTGACAAGAGACAGTCCTAATGAGGGTTTTGGCTGGATTTTAAGAGGATCCATGGCGTTTTGAAGGTGTGAGACAAGAACTTGGAAATCCTTTAAATCGGCTCTATGGGATGCACCAGGGCCTGAGATAGCCGTGGTAAATACCCAAATAAAAATATCAGCTAGGGAAGGCATGCAGGGTCTACAAGCTGATATGATGCGCTTTGATTTCTGTTATGGGTAGCTCAGTATGAACACTACTGACAGTATATACAGCAAAGAGGACTAGTGTTATAGCCTGATACGTGATAGCAAACTTTCCAATGATGTGGTGTGAACACGGTATTAGCTATTGTTAGCTAACGTGGGTGTTACGCATTGGTTTTCCTGTAAACTGATGACCTTTGTTTGTAAACGTCAGGGATTTCTGCAGATGTTCCAACCACAAAGGAAGCGTAGCTGACCGTGCAAATGTCTTAATGAATATCATTCTTTATTACTCGCTATTATCCAAGCTAGCCACTTGATTCATTAAGTTTATTATTGGTTGCTGAAGTTTATTGAAACTTTGGGATGACAGAAATTCTAAATCTCGTTTTATTGTCTTAAACTAATGGAAATATTCCCACCGAGATTCAAAACCAGAAAATAATCTATACAATAAAAATTTTTTCTCAAATTGGACCGCATCTCTGAGCCATTGCTGCATTTCTTACTTTTAAAGGGTTCAAACTAATTTCCCACTTGTGTGGACTAAGAAAAATCAACGGGATATTCATTTCCCAGTTAAAAATGCCTCTGCTGCATTAATTTGTGATCATTGTTATTGCAGTGATAGCAGCCTCAGAGTTTTTTGCACCTCTAAAGTTAAACATTTTTGATTTTAGTTGATAAGACAGTGTTATTTGGTTATCCTTTTTCCATTACATTTGATTTCATTCTGTAATTAACAGCCAAATTAATTTCAAGACAGCAATATCATGTTTATTCTTTTAATTGCTAATTTTTCCTTTTTCCATTTTATGGCTTGAACTCATCAAGCTCTCACAAATATAATAGGGAGGGGCATGTAGGGAAAATACTCTTGGTCCTGTGTTCAATGATATCAAAATATGAAATACACTTTACTATTTTATCATTGGATCTCACTTTGTTTATTCTTCCCCCAAAACTGACACAGACATTATAGCATCTGATCTCCAGAAATGTAAAATCAAATCATATGTATTGGAAAGATAACCCAATCAAATTGTCGTATCAATATAGGGATATTCTAAATCGATAAGTCGATGTCCGGGTGTTTTTTCTTCGCCAAGCCTATATAAGTTTTCTTCTGGCATGATTAAGATTCTGTAAGACATGACGTCGTAGTGGACAAGAACGCTGTTATATCGCATTCTTTTAGAATTCATTCCTGGGAGGTCAAATCCCTGATGGGGATTTTTAAAAAAATGCAATTTAGAATTTCTGTCATCATACAGCTTCACTAGACACCAACAATAAACTATAGGAAACAGAAGGATAGCCTCGCTAATTATGAGTGATTCAAAATTATAATCATTAAGGCATTTGCACAGTCAGCTGTGCTTCCTTTTGTGGCCGGAACATCTGCCATCGTCACAAAAAACTCTCAACATTTACATACAAAGGTCACCAGATAACAGCGAAACCAGCTGATCTGTAACAGTGGTCACTCACCAAGACACCTGCCTTGCTCTCCACTGGTTCTATTCACACCACAGCTCAATTTCTCTTCTCTGACAGTTATTTCTTCTAGCCTTGGTCTGTTCCTGGTCTCTTGGATGCCTAATATGCTCATAATTATACAGCTGTCATCCGTCATATGATTATGAATACCATTTACAACCTCTTCTGTGTCAAAACTAGCATTAACATCCATTCCTTTCCGTAAATAACTCTGTCTCGGTTTACTGTACATCATTTCCGGTTTGGTTTTTCTAAAATTCTGCCACAAAAATTATTCCAGAAGTCACTGTAGTGTATACTGTATTTTTAAAAAAAAATGAAAATCCAGTTCCTACATCATTTTCCTACGCATTGATTCACTGGGGACTGAAACCTGAAAGTTGTTTTTCAAAACCTATCTGTGTGGCCCTGTGGTTTTGATACAAGGTGAAATTACAGAACCTTTAGAATGCTTTCTTTATTAGTGTGATCACTGAGGGAATTCAATAGCCCAAATAGACTCCAACAATTAGACTGAGATAAGCAAAGGAAGGAAACATAAGTTTTAGGTACTTTTTCTTTCCCAGAAATCAGGTAATAAAAACAACAAGTACAAGTGATAGTGATGGTAGAATTACATTTCTAATTTTATCAAGCCAAATACAGGTCATTCAATTCAATGGGGACAACTTGAAACTTTCAGTTTAAAAACAATGAGTATTTTGCACCGTGGTGCCGCTAAATAAAATAGCAGCATTATTATCTGCGCGCCCACACAAATTCCTCTGCAGTTGACTCATGATATCTTATTTCAACCTTTTTCCGCTGATTTGTCATTGTTAAGCAATCCGTTTGTCAGTCAAGGAACAAATATATACCTTTATTTTTCTGTAGGTGAATTACTATTGAACAGTAAAGGCATTTCTGGCTTTTAATTTGACATTGCAGGACAAATGCTTCCAGTGTTTTCTGCAGCAGATGTCTTCTACAATACTTATATTAATAAAGCTGTCAATATATTTTGAGGTAATGCTGATTTAGTTTATTTCTGAGTAGCACAAAAGCAGTGCAAAACCTAGGATTTGAACAAGAAACAAAGTCACAGCAGAGTAAATATGAAGCTTATATATTCTTAAAAAAATAAAAATGAATAATTCTTGAAATAATTAATGAAAATCTTCTTGAATATCCAGCTGTTTTTAGAATGTAATGACCCATTTAGTCTTGTTAAAATACACTCAAGCAAAGCAGCTTTTTAAACTTCCACCGTCGCAAACAGATCCCCCTTGTGACCTCATTTATTATTACAACTCCTCAGGTTGAACACGCAACTTGAGGTCTCCCAATTATAAAAATCAGAAATTATAGTGCCTATTACTTATAAACCTTTTCATTTTTATGAGTGAACTGCCAACAGTGCAGCAGTAAAAACATATATTTAAAATTATATGAGGTTCAATGGCGAATTTAAGAAGGGAAACTAATTTACCATCCACAACACTAGATGGTAGCAGAAGCAAAGATATTAGGTATGATGCCTCGTATGCCCATTATTTTTTTCTTGGCTGATTATGGAAGGAATTACGCTTACCTCTTCATTACTGTAAGAGTTTCATGTAGTGAAGACTTAAGATGCGCATTTTTCAAAATTAAAGTACCCATGCCAGCCAAAAGCTCTCAGTGAAAACCTGGACTTGAAAACCTAGACCTTCAGCTGTAATTTCATTTTATTTATTTATTTATTTTTTTTACAGACTAAGGTGGTTTCATAGCAAGACTTTTTTCTTTTGATTTACAGAAAAACTACAAGGCTTTTCCACATATTCTCTTAACCCAAGGATTCATCTTTGTTATCTCTCTGCATGTAACCAGGCCACACTAACAGCTTTAAGTGAATAATGCTGTACTCTATCAAGACTCTTAAAAGTTGGCAGCAGCCTTGAAATAGAAACTGATGCTAATTAACTCAGATTGATGACAGACATATGTATAAGATATATAGATAGTACACCTTCCAAAAGTATATTTGAATTAATTTCTCTATGGATATTTCTGCCATTTGTGTTACTGCTTGTACATACAGAACAGGCCACAGGTATTTGTTCAGGGCACAATTTTTTTCTTTTTTTTTTTTTTTTTTTTTTTTACTTTTGGCGCAATATCATATAGGACCTCAAAGAGACATTGAGTATAGGGTGAAAGCACAGGCTGTGTGTTAATAGGATAATGCCCAAAATTGCATTTCTTAAGTTGAACAATTTTAAGAGAGTAAAAGTAATTTGACAATTAAGTTGTTTCTTGGATTGGCGTGGATCTCTGATCATGAAGGCCAACGAAGGATCCAGAGTGGATTTTGTATGTGCCTTTGGGAAGTGAAGACTTTCTCTGTTGTCTCTCAACATGAAGATTAGAGAAGTGCCCACGTCATTCAATCAGGCCGTCATGAGGCAGAAACATCAAATTAATTGGTCACAAACTCTGGCAAAAGATTGATTGAGTCAAAACTAACTGTCACAGGAGTCAAACCAACTTTCTATATGAGGATGTCTATGATTTTTTTTCTTTTTGCACAGTACAGCTGTCTGTCATGTTACCAGCAACAGGAATTCATGATACATCCTGCATTATTTCATGCATTAAATCACGATGAGTCATGCATTAGTTCAGCATTACTTAAGCATATTATTTGTACATTAATTATAAAGTGTTTCCAAGGAATCCAGCTAATTTGGGTGCAAAAGTAATTAATGTGTTAAGTAACAGTGAACTAACATGCCTTAACTGATGATTTACGTATTAAGTGCAAACTTATCACAAAAAGGCATAGTGACTTAGTGACATTTGATAATGATAAGCAACAGGAATTCATGATACGTCCTGCATTAATTCATGCATTAAATCATCATGAGTCATGCATTAGTTCAGTATTACTTCAGCATATTATTTGTAGCCATAGTATAAAGTGTAACCCCAGAGTCCTTGCTAAATCAACAAAATACACAATGAGTGTGGGAGGGTAATGTGTGAAGGCTATGTGACTTTGAGGATGGCACTTGCATACATAGCCAAGTGCAGCATGCAATCACCATACGAGTTGAACTACACTTGAAATTCAGAAATTGTAAATACCAAGCGACAGATTCTAGGCTTGCAGTTTCTTCACAAACATGTCTTAGAGAGAGGCTGTTCTGAACAAATCTGGTGTTGTATCGGCCTTCGTTCAAAAAGTAGTCTAACGTAAAAATGATGACGACACACAACCAGACATGATGACAGCCAGGAGACTGTTGTCGACAAAGGCAAAACAAAAACTGAACAAACAAACAAAAAACATCAGTGGCTGGAGGGAGAAACAGTTGGGGAGCTTGAGCAAGGCTGTAGGCACGAACTATGCAGAGCTGGTCTGTTATTGATGTAGGAAGCAGCAGGAATTTCAAGCCGTGTGTGCCAAACTCTGAAGTTCAGAGGTAGGTTCTTGCAAATAATCTGGGGGGTCTACAATATCAACCTTCTCTGAGCTGTTTGATTCAGTTAAGACGACTGTAAAGGTGAACTGAACAGGGAAAAGGTATTTTAAATACAGCGCCTTCAGTGAGTGAAGTCTCATGGTTATGGAAATTTAGGACAAGAAATTAATCTGTTTGTTGTCATAATAATTACATCTCCCAGCTGTCGCAGTTTCTTCCTAAATGAGCATAATGAAATTAGCTGTCTCGGTGGGAATATGACTTAGCAATCAGCTCACACCAGCGTTATGGTTTATTTTAGGAGAGTGAATAGTTTTTTTTTTTTTTTTTAATGACTAAGTGTCCTTAGAGAGCGCACTATCTCCAGGTATTGAGATAAAGCAATTAATGTATTTCAATGACTTGTAATCAAGCTCAGCCTTCGCTGAAGATTGTTGGGAACAATCACCAAGGACACAGGCTCACATTGGCTGTCTTACAGGCGGTGTCATTCCCTATAATTGATCTGCACCCCCCCACTGCTCTTTTAATTTGACTATGACTGACACTGGTAATTGAGGAATAATGGAAAGCATTGGTAAGCACAGAAGGCTAGTCACCACCTTGGCGAGTAAGAGGACAATATGGCACTACAGCTGTTTTTCCATTCTGGGGGCACACGTTTCAGTGAAAATATGGAAGAAAAAAAAAACTGACTGTAATGCAATGAATTTGGAGAGTTGTACTGATGCACAGTTTTGCACAAAGAAATTAATGTCTTCAAACACTTCATGCTTATCCCATACAGGAATCTGGCTAATGTAAACCAAGATAATAGAAACTACAGCTCCTGTTGGTGTTTTACGCAAGCGTAGATTTTTTGTGCCATCGCGTCTAACAAATCAGAGTGAAGGATTTGTGAATCCTGGAAAATCCACGAAAGCTTAAACTCATGCAATCAATTCTCCTTTTCAAACATTTGCCGTTCTCTGCAGTGCCTGAATCAATAATCTTATTGCTTCCTGTATCACATGATTTCCAGAACCTCAAAAGCAGAAATTCCATCCTGAAGCTTATTTCTCAAAACCAGCAAATCACATACTTTCTAAAATGCTGAAATCATTTAAGTCCATGCCACCATACGTTCTGTTGGAAGGAGTATACTATGTTGCTTTACTTTGAGGCTGAGAAGGGATTCCAGCAATTTAAAAAAGGATTTCACAGGTTAAGCCCTCAGTACCTTCATATTTCAGAATGAATCATTCTGCGAAGATCTGACAGGCTTGAACTGATTCATTTTTAAGGACCCTGACACCTTATTTGACAGTCTTCTAATTAGTTTGCATGCATTGATAATCTTGATCCCACAAGCACTGATAGAAACTCAAGCACAACATTCGGTACTCTCCAAGTCGTTCCACAAGTACACTGGTATTTATTGGCATTGTGATTTCAAGAGCTGTTAAACATATTAAATCTCCCATAATTCTGGCATAATTCCAGTGTTATGGCTGCATCAGTTGATGCCCAGCCAAATGATGTTCACATACCGCCAAGGGTTAAACATCCCTGCAGCCCTCCAGAACCATCTCCTCCAGAGCTGAGCACCCTTGAGACAGCAAGCGACTCTGGTCTGTGTTTGCACTGGCTCTGTGCCAGCTCGGGCTGCCTCAGACCAGAGCCAATGCATATCTGCTCCAGAGTCACTCGCTGCCTGATCTCCTTCAATGTCACTGCTGACTCATTCCCTTAAAAATTGTTTTTTCAATGCAATATATTGTTGATTCATGATGTTACACCTCCAGTTCCAGTTTGGTCGCGCTAAATTGGGTGATATAAATACAACGCTATATGCTGGTAGCATATTTGAGTGATTAGTCGCTCTCAAACAGTGAAGTTCACCAGAAATCTGTTTAAAGTGAATTAACACGAGTAAATCTTTAAGTGTTTAAACCACCAAATCAGATCTGTACAGTTAAGGCACGCGTGCGTGTGTGTGTGTGTGTGTTGCCGAGGCAGCAGATTATGTGCTGTGAGTAATAAAAACAGATGAAAACATAAATGTAACAAACTTACATGGACTTATAAATGTAAATCAATCATAACGCCTCTTCATTCTTTTTACCTATTCGTGAAATTTATTAGAAACCGCTTCCTCTCAGTCAGTACACTGAGCAAAGTTCATCATAAATAGGGAGATGGATCACTTAAACGATGCAAATGACTCCAGTATAAAGTTTCTGATGACCATAATGATTTGACTGCTGGTACTTAAGGCCCTCCGCTTTGTATGCCCACTGTACCAATGTTAAGTCAGTTGTGTGGGTTCATGCATAATATGATGGGCAGTAAGTTTTACCACTGAGTGACACTGAATAAAAGTAATGTATTGATTGTTAGGCTCCGTAAAACAAGCAGTGCTTATTGCTAAGCCAACATGACCTTTATACTCCCATTTCCATCTAATTTGTGGCTTTTTGTATTATTGTGTAATTATTGTAAATATGTTTTGTAATATAGGCCTATATTGCAGCTAGTGAACAATGAATCACTGTATATTTTGGATTGATTTTTAATTTTATTTGAGCTCGTACAAACTAAAGTTAGGTCGCATGATTCAACTGAGCAACATCTGGAGTTTAGCTCTTAATTACAAGGAGAGGTTGAAGCTGAGGGTCGATCAAAACCCAATATAAGGTTGATACAACAAGGAGGCGCCATTAATCAAGCTTTCTATTAAGTACGATGCGAGATTCACAATGGGAAGCATCTACCGAAATCACTTTTCCTGCAGGCCATGTCTGTTGTTTCAAAAGCAAGGGAATGCGGCATAATTATAAGTAACTAGAGTTTCTCCGAGAGTGCAAAACTCCAACAAGGCAGCACAGTCGAAATCTTGCTGAGTGAAGATGGCTGGTAAGAAATTTCAGGTATCTGCAAAATTGGATTTCAAGATGGCTGCTGTGGCGGCCATATTGATTGACTGATTGTGGTGAAAATCAATAAGGTCTATCCCTGATGTAATAGCCACCACAGAATTTCACAGATATTCGTTCATTACTTTTTGAGTTATCTTTTATGCAGACAGAAAGATGACAGACAGACCAATACCACCAATAACATAACCTCCTTAGCAAAGGTAATGAAATCGCTTTAATTGTGAGGCACTGCCTCAACTTTGCAATCCCTCAAGTGGGCTTAAATTCAACAGAAGATGCCCTGTTGAGTTACAGGGAAATGTGTTTGAAATGAAGCGCAAGATCTAAGCATTTTCTATTTAATGTAATTCTGCGGCCACAGAAACATGGCACCCTGAGTTTGAACATTTTACTCAATATACGTAGGTGTTATGTAGCCTGATAGAAGCACTGCAACCAACAGATACAGAATATGTGATGTTGTCCCACAATATGAACAAAAAAAAAGGTCTTTCTCATTTTGAACCTACTGAAAGGAATATGTAAGAGGAGATGAGATGGACTTCAAATTCCTAATCTTGGTGCTCCTTCATTTTCTGTTTTCCCTGCTGTCATGGTTTATGCAAATTGTTGGCGATCAATCACTCATTCATGGACGTTTAATGAGACGCCGTGAGCAGTACAAGCCGTGGGTCTGTACAGTTTTGAGCTTGTTCATTTTTGAAGTCACTGTCAGAAGCCCAGAGAGCCTTAGTGATGCCCAACAGACAAGCCATTGTACAGCCATTTTATTCTATAAAGAGTAAAATCTGGTAAGCGTTTTTTGTTTTAATGTACAGGCCTTTATTAAATTTATAATGTGCCAAAATTTTAAATTTAGAGTTACACAAAGCAATATTATGTGCATTTTTTTTCTCTCAATTAAATGACCCCCTGCAATGTGAGAGATGACATTTGTAGGTCTCTTTCCACCATATAGTTAACGGCCAACCTGCTGTCATTGCCTGTTTTTTTTTTTTTTTCAAAATATCTTTGCCGGCCTGGCATAAGCTCCTCTGCCTTTCGTGTCATCCCCTCTTCCCTCTGTAGCATTGGACTCATTAAACGCTTGTTATTTCTCCTGTATGGACAGGGTTTTGCTGGACATAGCAGTACACGTCTCAACCTATGCTCTGAGTACACAGTGGAACCCGTGCATGGCATTGCGTGGAAGCCTTTCCTGGCTAGCTCATAAATAAGAGAAACTATGCTCTAATCTGACAGATTTAGAAGACTTCACTGACAGTGATGTTAGAGGAAATTTACTGTTCTCTTGACAAGAAACTTGGGTTGCCACTGCTGGCTACGGTAGCTGGCCAGCCACTAGCATAGCTAGCTGTCTAGTTCCTATTTTAAAACACTGATGTTACGTGCTGACTAACAACGGGAATAACCAGAATTTGTATTTATTGTTTCATGGTTGAAGTCATAGTGCTTCACATGAACTTGTTAGACATGGACTCCTGCCCGGCAACATCTGCATTCACATCTTTTTCATGCTTTAACTATCAATGTGACTGGATATGGATGGTAGCTATATACTGCTGCTTTCTAGCAAACATTTCCATGCTGGATGTACCCATGGTTATTAATGCTGGTCAATTTGAGAATTTATCAGCAGTCAGGTAAAAGCAATTTGGAAGTCTGGAGAGAAGCATAGTCACAGCTGCGAGTAGCTACTTGGAGCAAAAGCTAAGAATAAAAAAAAAGAAATCTGGCATTCAGAGGAAGGATTTTAAAAGACGACAGCAATCAGTGGTGACGACAAGCACGAATAACCATTGATGTAGCTTTTCCTTGATGGAGAGTGTTGAGAAAGAGAGGGGACTGAGTGCAGACACGGATTTCATATTTACTGCTCTTGGACAGGTTTACATCTTGAAAATTAATTGGAATAGGCGATGTGGCCATTATGACTGGGAAAAAGGAAATGTGGCTTTCGTTCAAAAATCTGAATAAGGAACAATTCAATGAGCAGCTATTAGGGAGCAATGGGGAAAAAAATCACTTCAGCTAATTAGCTAGCCAGCTCTTAGCTTCAAACCAATTACCTATCAATTCAGTTGTCATCAGTGGGTAACTGGCTGTTGGTTAATAACAAACTTCTGAAACATTATTTTGCCTGAAGTACTCTTTGCTGTGGCAGGAAATAAGCTGCATTTCTGGCAAAGGTAATTACCTCATCTGACAACCCAATCATTTCGCGTTTTTTCTCTACTTATTTGCACAGGAAGATTTGAACAAAGAGATTCTGGGGGTGGGGGAGATGGGAGCTAGCACACCTGTAAGCACGTCATTAGCATGCATCAACAGTGTTTGTGTAATTACTGTACTGACGCTGCCAGTTGGGCAAAGTTTCGCGCTGCAGCTTAATTTCAATATGCCTCAGTTAAGCATTCTGTAAAATTGGTTTGGAAGGTGGTATGTAAATCCAGTTTTCATCAGTGAACATCTTGTCAGACTAAGTTGGAGTTGCGAGTAAATTAAACATTTAGGTACATTTTTGAAGATGAAGACTATTCCTAATGGATTTATAGATTTTACTGAAAATGAGTTTATGCTAAAATTGTGTTATGCTGCACAAGTTAACATAATTTGTTGATGCTATAAAATGCTTCACCCAGCAAATCATCATGTTTACTTGGTTCCAGACACAAGTTAGCCCTCTTCAGTTGCAAAAATAATGTTTGATGGTATTTTAACACTAAAAACGCCAAGACGTTGTTTGAACGTCAGTAATTTGAATGGTCATTACAAGGAAGTTCGTTTTCCGACTGATCCATCATACTTTGATGGTTTGTCAGTCATTTTCGTCGATGTTTGGGAAATTTTCTCACTTACGAGCTATATGCATATCAGGGGAGAGTTCAATCTGTTGCTGTGCTTAAATTTTCCTCAGTACAAAACTCCCCACTTCAAAATTGTGCATCATTATGACTGCAATGCAAGTCATTTTGGAATGATAATATCTGTTTTGTATTTGTTCCAAATAGTTTGAGTTTGTTTTGTGCCGTGATTAGTTTGTTAATTATAGCTGCTTGCCAGACTGCGGCTATTATAAGTGCCTCAAATGGGACCTCAGTGCTTTATTATGACATGCTTGTCAGCTGTGCTATGATTTTATTGTGGTGTCGTGTGTAACCTGTATGCTATTTATGGATATGTGTAAACACCTCCATGAACAAAATACATGTCTGAACACTGGTTTAATGCTCCCAGATGTTTCAACCACTCAGGTCTTCATCAGGCATGGTTTATGGGTGTGATTAAACACTGGAGGTGGGTGCGGTTGTGGTAGGGGAGACTGGGGTCCGAAGATCCATGGGGACCAATGAACCATATCACTATTTTGCGATCAATCGATGACAGAGCGGCTTAAAATTGGCAAAATATTTGACCATTGACTGATGAGTCATGGGGATAAATGAGCCATATCACCATTTTGCCTATTTTAAACACCTTTGGCATCGATTGATCGCAAAATAGTGATATGGCTCAT
Source organism: Gymnothorax javanicus (assembly GCA_029692085.1). NCBI lineage: Eukaryota > Metazoa > Chordata > Actinopteri > Anguilliformes > Muraenidae > Gymnothorax > Gymnothorax javanicus. The sequence continues at coordinate 11,150,309 of CM056211.1, forward strand.
TGGTTCCCATGGCTCATCGGACTCCAGTCTCCCCTACTGGGAGTGGGTGGGGTCAGAAAATTCATAATTCAATACAATGTATGCCTGTTAGAGTAGGTGTGTGTGTGTGTGTGTGTGTGTGTTCATATGTTTTATATGTAAACTATTAATTGTTTTCATACCATGGCAATTCTGAATACTCAGTTATAATTGGCTGAAGAACTTTCTAAGGCTGTGAATTATATCTCTCTAGCTGCACACCTCTGAAGTACCATACTTCCAAACATGATGACCTTTTGATACCTCGTACCAATTTGCCATGAAAAGCCCAAGGATCACTGCTTCAGGCCTCCACTATGCTTTTTTTTTGGGTGGTCAAATTTCTTAATCAACTGTTTTCTGTATTCTCCGCGTCAACAAGATGTTTGGAAAAGTTGGATGAAAGAAGCACCTACAAAGGGAGCAAAGCACAAAGTAAACAACTTGAGATTCATCAAGCATTATTGAACCTATGACTGCAATTGTGAGTTGCAGTCTGATAACACCAAAATCAAACATTTGGGACATGCACATCTACAACAGTCTTGGTGAAAAAAGGTTGTATACAACTAAAAAGAACCCATGTTTAAATTTGATTGTGGTTCGTTGTCGCTTTTGATCTGATTCCTGAGCTAGTAGTCAAGAGAATCTCGTCAAGATTGATAGCATAATGAATACCGCCAAGTACAAAATATTTTAGCTAGCATCAGGTGGCTTTGTTGTAGATCGACCATTCAACAAAACAATAAACTCGAACATACATGAGAATGACCAAAAAATGGTTTTGAGAGCACAAACTTATGGTTTTGCAATGGCCATCTCCGTCACTGGAATTGAACCTTTATGAAAACCAGCGGTTAGAATTGATGAGCGCAACCAACAAACACAGGAAGAGACTCTCCAAGTGAGGTTCTACCGTAAACCCAAATTTTCAGCATGTGCTAAATCTGATGATGCCCAGAAACAGATCTCTAAGCCTATTCTATTTTCCACCAGGGTCCAGGACTGACTTGAGATTTCCTGCCAGCTCCACATGCAACTGGGTGGCAAGAAGGTGCAATGGTAAATGCTATTGCCTGGTAATAAGGAGGTTCTTGGTTTAAGCCCCAGCTGGCCAAGACCTCTCTGTGTGGAGTGCTTGTTCTCCCCGGGTTTGTGCGGTTTTCCTCTCTGTTCAGATCTCAAGGCCGTATGAACATTTTCTAAGCATTTTGCTCGTGTTGTGAATCTTTTCTTTCTCTCTCTCTCTCTCTTTCGCTGCAGTGCCTGTGTGTGGCAGGCTGCAGGTGAGCTCAGATGATTGCTTGACTGGGTGATTGAATAGGTTGTCCCTGGAAGCTGAGTTCAAAAGGCCTGCGTCCTCCAGCTCCTCCAGGCTCCCATCTCCATTTCCAGCCAGACTGCCTGCTAAAATGGTCCTTTGTAAAGTGGAATAGATCTGCTAATTTATGTTACAGCCCAGCTCAGGTTATGGAGGGGTGAGTAACATTTTTGTTTAACATCTTTTTTCTCCTGTTTTTTATTTAGAGGTTAGGTAAGTGACTTTTCTTTTTGTGTTTCTTATTTGGGTCAGTAAGTTTAAGTTGCGCAGATATAGTTTCCGTATGTTTATTGTTTTGGTGTTAGCCTGCCCTGACGCGAAAAGATTTCAATAAATCTTTTAAAAGGCTGCCAATTCTTTGCTGATGGTTCTTTGGAGCTAGAAAAAGGGGAGTCTCATTCTTTTATGTTGCGCCAGGGTTTACCCCAGGCCGGGCCATAACATCCGAGTACTTCAGTTTCCTCCACTCAGAAAAACATGCTCAATAGGAACACTCCTACCAATGCCCTTGACTAAGCAACTAGCTTTAGACCTGTTGTTGGTCCCCCGTTATTGCACTGTGGCTGCCCACTGTTCCTAAGTAACCAGGATGGGACGAATGCACCCTCATAATGAAATTTTGGATATCAAGTGATTCCATATAACAGAGTTAAAGGTTGATTATGGAGAATGCGTATTAAAAGCTATATTTTTTCAAAAATAATACATCTATGGAGCGTTTAGAGGGGTGCAGAATAAAAGTATTTATTTTCCGTTTTCTTTTCTGTAAAAAAATATATTAAGTCTGAATTAAATAATTTTAAAATTTTGACGGGCTCGACAATGACTTCCTGTTTACATCGTCAAGCCAATAGCGGGCGGGGCATTGCGGGTTGCCAAATACAGTCTCTATGCTCGGCACAGCTAGGCTGGCACTGGGTAAAATGGAGGAGTCTGCAAGTCCTGCTGCAGCTGCTTCAGAGCCCCGGCGAACGGTGCGTTATCCGTTCCAGCAGCAGAGTGAACGGAAAAGGGCAAAAACGAGAGTCAATATCAGCGAAGTATATGCTTGTTTAGGCTGATCGCTTGACACACTTGGCAACAAACCTGGCAACCCCTGGACTTATTTTCTGTTGTTGCGATTACGATCTTGAGACACTAGATGTCGGTATTCTGCTCATATTCCATAATCAACCTTTAAGTAACTCCAATTTAATCTAATTAATTGAACTGACCTAAAACATTAGAATTTAATTTGAAGTTAAAGTTTTTTGTTTATTAGGTTTTATTTGATTTTACCCTCTGAATTTTGACCTATAATTTTTGCTGTATGGAAACTGTACTGCAACATTCATTTGAGTCGCTTGGTTATGTGGAACACATAGTTGCCCAGAGGTGGGGAAGCATTTACGGTTGAAGAGTGTTCCATGAGAGATGCTTATTTCTCAAGTGACGAGGAGTGCCTTGACGGATCTTTCTCTGAAGATCCTGGACATCTATGAGCCCTGCAATCCAAATGTCCCCCTCGTTTCAGATGAAACAACAATGGCCCTGGCCTTATTTGCAAAATTTAATTTGTTTTAGCATGATACATTTTAAATTCCAGAATTGTGTTTTGGTGGTAAGTTATACAGGACATACAAGAAAGTGCAATCGTAGTTGTAAATGCCTTCTTTTTTTGTGTATAGGGATTAGCAATTTCTCCTTCAGCTTTTGGTTTTGTTGATACTCTGTGTTCAGTTGACCAATGAAGCCTTGTGCAGATGAGGCAGAAGTTAATGGCGAGGAGGCCCCACAATGGAGTTTTTAAAGGGGCCGTGGAAACAGCCCTAGATACACTTTTACTTTACTCTAGTATAAATTTATTGTATTGTTGTTGTTATTATTATTATTATTATTATTTTTTGCCAGTCATAGATTGCACATACATAACATAATTCTTGTAAACCATCAGCAAACACACTTAGAATAAACAGGAAGTGCACTTTTTCACACGTTTATACATGGTGATGCAAAACAAACAAACAAAAAAAAAGTCCATGACAGATTAATTAAATTTTCGGCAACAGCAGTGTATACCACATCATAAGCAACAGAAATTTAGGAAACCATTGCTACCTTCTAAATGATTTTCAAACTAGGCGGCGCAGCATTTGCACATTATGGGATGCCAGTAATGCGTCTCGTATTGATTTTTATCCAGTGATGAAGGTTATCCAGCGCAGCCACGGCTCATGACTGCAGTCATCAATCTGACAACAGCACAACTTCATGGCATGAATTGGTTCCAAATCAGCACCTGGGGGGTCATTGACCATTCTTTCACCCTCCACAAATAGTGATTGGTAAGCTGTCCTATTCACAGATTGTGTAATTGGCAGCACTCAGAGTAAATAATATTAATTTCATACAAGTTGGGTCACTGCAAACCTACCGACACCAGGAAATTTTTGCCGCAAGGTTTGCATATGTACATCTGGCCCTGAATACCATACATTTTTTTGACTGGCTGAGGTGATATCTTGCCAAAATACTGTAGTTCACCAGCTCATTCATGAAACGCAAGCTCACTCATGAACCTTCACTAACCTGCTTCAGATGGAACAGCTTGGCAGTCTGGTCTTCTGGAATCCTGTGTGGTTCATTTGAACACTGAGAAAAAAAAAAGCCTTTTCTGATTAGGTTGCCAAAGCAGAATGAAACACTGCGTAAAAGCAATTAAAATCAAAGCTCATTTTCCTTTTTTTAAAAAAATAAAACTGACATCCAAGGAATAACACTTGCAGCTCTTCATGAGCCTGCTCATGCATGTCTCTATGAGCTGAAAGCATTGGCTCGATTGACGAGGAAATCTGTCAGCGGAATGACAGCAAATTCTCTTTAGATGTAATACAGTTTATTCTGAGATGAGCACAAATCAGTGATATGTGTGAAGTCAAGTGCACTTGAGGTCATGTCCCCGAACCTGCCAGTGGTTTAGCCGCTGTCACCAGCTGTCATTTTAGCGTGATGTGCGGCTCTGATGCGCGCTACAGATGACTCGGTGATTGGAATATCCACTAAAATGATGAACTCTGACGGCTAGAAAGGCACGACTCAAGGTCAAAGGGCATTTATATTTTACGCAATGATGGCGTTCACCATGAATAATATTTTTCATGGTTTAAAGGTTTGAGTGTTTGTGCCATCTGCTAAATCATCTATGAACAAACTATGTGCAGGAATTTCTTCGCAGGAAGAATAAACAGAGGTGTCTCCCGGAATTTTGAAAAGACAGAAGTAATTTTTCAGTCAAAAAATTTCAACTTTCAAATTAGTTGCATTATTTATTAACTGTTTTTACAAAGCAGCATCCAAACAGTGAGATCAGAACAGTGGGCCATAGACTTTTAAGTCCTGTAATTCCTTGATGGATTGGGCATATATATATATATATAAGAGGCTCCAACACTTATGAAAAGTCTTACTTCTGCATCCAATGTGTCTAGAGGGGGATTGGACCCAAGCACAGACTGGAGTGAGATGGCAAAAGAGGATTTATTGGGGGTAAAATCAAAGTCAGGCAGTCCAGCACGATGGCAAGCAGGCAACTAGCAGTACAAGAAGGGCAAATCCAAATCAAAGTTATGGTATAAGCCAGGGGTCAAATGTCAGACGGTGAGATTGCCAATACAGGGATGAGATGGAATCATAAATCGAAAGAACAAGCCAAAGTCAAAAGCAGGAGATCACAATACACATGGAGATGGGCTGACTTAAAATCGAGGACAAGAACAGATTAGAACCAAAGAAAGAGCACTGGGAAATACTCAGACAATGGGGAAAAGCAGGGCTATAAAAATGGACTCAATTCAGGCGTGAGGGGAGCTGGGAAACATTACTAGGGATGTGGCTACAAACAAGGGAATGAATGGGAAACAGTAATTAACAGAACAGGGACGGCTGGCGTGGAAATACAATGAAGATAGTGGAAACAAACAGAATGAGAATAATTACAGAGAAAACAAAGCAATGCAAGAAATGAGAACAATGAAGAATTAAAAAAAACTAGAAATAAACAGGAAAAAAATTAAACAGTTACACAACACTGACACACTAGGCAAGTGAGGAGACAAGCAAGGAGCAAATCAAGGAAATGTAACAAGTGAGAGACAGGAGAACAGTACACAAGGAGGTGTGGGTATAAATGGGGAAATAAGGAACAATCAAGAAAGCCGCAGGAAAGGCAAGACAGGGGGACATGGAAAACAAAAGACACTAAATTAAATGATCAGAACAATGAAACTATACTTAAATGAAAACATAAAATAAACAAGTGGTGCCAGGCACAACAAACCCCGCCCCTCGCACATACTTTCACCTACTTGTACGAAATTCAATAGGGGTCTCTTCTGGGTCAGTGGCAATACGTACACCGAATTTGGGGAGAATGTGCCCATTAGTTTTGCCGCTAGAGTGTTAACAAATAAACAAACAAACAAACAAACAAACAAACAAACAAACAAACAAACACAGAAACAAACCGAACCAAAAACAAAGGGTGAGGGCAAGGGGTAATGAAAGAGGACTTAAAACAACTATCAGAATTCCAAAGACGGCACAATGCATATCCAGCCCTTCCAATTTTTAAATTCTGCATGATAAATGTGAAGCTAAAGTGGCCATTCTATCTTAAATAAATAGTTAGGTTATGTAAGGTTCGGTCAACTTTATTGTCCACAATGTGGAAAATTGTCTTTGGCCTCATTGCATTCATGATGTGTTATACAATAGTATAGAAACATAAAAAACACAATCAACATAGATGACAATTAACACAACTAGCCGGGCTATATGCGCGGGCACGATAACAGCTGATTGAATTAGCCAGTTTTACTTGCAAAAACGGCTTCAAAATGCAGTTTTCACTTCATAACTAAGTTCGAAACCTGCCGCATCGTCTTGTCACACAGTGAAACCGGTGTATGCTGAAAACAGACTAATTATTCACGGTGGTTTCGGAGATGTGTGAAATTATGCAAATCGCCAACTCAGTAATAATATATAGATAGTAACAACAGTAAATTAGAGGAGCTTAGAGGTCAATCATGGCAATTTAAATACAGACTGACAAAAGTGCCAAATTCTGCTGACATAAAACAAGCGTATTCTGCGAAGTGTGAAGTAGGGGGGAGCCTAAAATAATTGGCTATGTGTTGTTTTAGCCACTTGGTTATTTTAGATATTGCCACTCATAAGACAATTGTGACATATCTCTTTGATCGTATCACTCCTCACAGGCTATGGATGCAGCAGATACCAGTAATCCAGACATTATTCAAGCACAGTTGGACTATGCAGCAAGACAGGAATGCAAAGCACAAGAGTATATCCAAAATTGAATGGCTGAAAAGGATCAAAATTGAGATTTTTAAGTGGCCTAGTCGAAGGGCCTGTGCGAAAACCAATGCTGCAGCTGTTCATAATGAATCTGGTCTTATGCCTACCATTCGGCCGTAGTTGGCACAGAGTGTGTGCATCAGCACCGTGTGCATGAAATGCACAGACATCCTGTACGACCGCTGTCTCGCTCATCTCCTGACTCAGCAGTTTACCAATGACATAGCATAACCTCCCCGCTGCGAAAATGTAAAGATGCAAGTTTATGTCAGAATTGTTGGCATTTATAAATATTTAAGTGACTATATGGGTATATAAAGTTGCCTGGTCAAATGGGTTCCATTTTCTTCTGCATCTTGTACATCAGCCAGGTTTATACACGTCATTTATCTGGGGAGGAAATGGCACCAGCATGTGCTGTGGGATATACTATTCAGGGAAACTCTGGTTCAGGGCATTCAAGTGGACATCAATGTAATTAAGCTGTTTTGATGCTATGCAGAGGACCAACAGCCATTACGCAGGCATTCATAATGTTTGCCGGTAAATATACGGCATCGACCCCATAACTGACACAAATACGGAATAAGGCATTGAAACTTACTTGTGACACTGCGCAATGAACAAAAATTAGGCACACAGTGATGTATCCGCAACCATAACTAAGACAGAACTTGGGCTTAATGCCAGCCAAGTTGGCCAACATACTGTATCAGCGAACTACTAATCTACAGTATCTAGGAGGAATATTCATTTTGTCATAGTAATTTATTCAAATCATAAAATCTAGAAACCGCTGTCTAAATGTTTGGTTTCTTACAAATTGAACTCACATTTACGTAAATGCATCAAAAATGTTTTTGTTATGGCAACTTCATTGCACTGAAACGTAAAGTAATCAGTGATCAATCTGGTTGTGCTGATGACTAAGGGAACCACGAAGGTACTGGTGTTCCGCCATTTTGTTTCTGTTTTATCTCTTTACGGATGGAAAAGCACAGAACATATGGATCCATGAAATTAAATGGTGAATGTGTTTCTTGTTTGCTGTACTGTGAGATGGAATCTCACAGTAGGGTCTTGGCTGCTTGCTTCAGTGGACGTTATTTTCAAAACTGCATATTAATACTGCATTGAGGGTCATGGAGAATTCCATGCAAAACTATGAAAATGTTCTTACTTTCTGCTCTTTCACTATGCAACTCTCAAATGCGCTGACTGAATAATTCAATTTCTTATGTTCTTGTGGGAGGGATATGATTGCTATGGAAATGACTTTCCCTGGTTTCCTTTTCCACCCGGAGAAATCGATAAAAAGCAGGGCCATGTGACTCCGCCATAAACAACATCCTACTGAAACACAAGCAGAGGCCACTATCAATTTTCTTTGAGTCACACTTTAAAAATGACTAAATTTTTTAATTAAGATTAATGTGTGCCCAAAAAAAGAAAGTGACAGCACTTGCAGATAAGTCATGCCATAATTCCAAACATTTAAGGGCTTGGATGTTTATAATGCTGTATATTTTGTGAACGCCAGCAGTGATTCTACAATTTTATCATTTGTATTGCAATGACCTCCATCTGTTTTTCATGTTTTATATTTTTTCTTATTTTCATCTCACTAATCTTTTTGTTTTTACCTCAGTCTATTGGCAGTAGCTCATTTGTTGAGTGGACAGTGACATTTTAATCTATGCATGTGAAGCCCACATTTTTTATTTATTTATTTATTTATTTACAGTGGCGGTCCGTCAGCAGAAACACGGGGCCAGCAATAACCTCACCTTTCACTGCTTAATGACCTAAACCTCTCGCAGTTCACCTCTCCCGATAAGCAAGAGTTGCTCAGACTAATTGGTAGAACCGACGAGAGTCTAATTTATTTTTGAAAGCCTTGTTATACATTGCACCACGAAATTATATGGCGTTTTCTTCCGCACATCAACGACTACGTAAAATATCAGTAAGTCTTTATAATTTCTGTGCTCGTGTATCTCATGAAACAGCACAGATTTGTGTTAATTAGTTTGCGAGACTCATTGAGCAATAAGCCACGAGAATCAGTTCTATTGTCTGAATGTGGTGATGGCGAAAATAATTGCTGCGATGTCAGCGAAAGTTTCAGATTTTTTGCATTTATGTTTCCATCCTAACAATGTTGTATCAATTATATAAATGTTGGCAATAGGCATTCATTTTTTCATCATCATTTCTTATGACGGAAAATGGATTGGTCTTGGTCATTCAGTCGATAAATTGTTTGATTGTTAATCAGGTGCACTTGAATGAGAACAGCGAGAGGACAGTCGAGCGGTAAAGGGTAAGGTTACTGAAGCCCCCCTGAACATGTGACCGCACTGCTGTTTATTTATTTTGCTAATGATTTCTGGTACTTAAAGAAGTTTCTGATGACCTCCTGAGTTTAAAATGGTGTTGAGGCATTTAGTGATTTGTACTCAAAAGGAAGCAAATTTCAGGCTTTAGCAGTTAATTGAGGATGTAACGGGACCCACGTCAAGCAAAAAAGGTCCAGCTCTCTCTCATCAGGGCTTGGGATTTTGACATGATTTGGGAAAATTCTGCCATTGGACCCTTGAGCAAGACCCTTAACCCCAAAACTGCTCCCTAGCATGCCTCACTTGCTGCGGTTCAATCTGACATTTCTCCCTGGGCATCCTGAAGAAACATGCTCTCAATCAAACTTCCTTGGGTAAATAAAGGTTAAAAAAATAAGGCATTGCTTGGCGGGTGGGATATAAGGCTTTAACAATTGAATTGGTGAATTCAATAAGGGCCCGACTCCACACATTTTCAACATGGAGTTGGGCCCTTATAGAATTCACCGATTCAATTGTTTAACAATGGTTTTCACCTTGAGACTCTTCCATAGATTCCACTTTTGCCCAGTCTTTCTCTAATAGTGCTATTATGAATGTTGATTTTGTCTGATACAACCAAGGCCAGGTGGTCTAATACGTTCGATTGGGTGCTTTTGCAACATACCATATGAGTCATTGATGTGCTCTTAAAGGAATTTGGGTCAGCCAGCACTCCTGGAAAGATTCATAACTGTTTCAAGTTTAATTGATTTTCAGGTAATGGCTCTAACCCTTTGTTATATAAAGTATGAGGAAATCATACTACCATGTTAAAATTTGATATCTAACATTATTTTTGGGAAGGTAGGTGGGAATTATAAATGTTTTCCTTCAAGGAGGAGGCTAGCAGTTGGGGGGGTCAGAGTGTCCATTATTTTGGATATTGTGCACTAGGGTTGACAGAATGACAGGAATGACAAGAAAAGTGTGAAATTGATTTATAGTCTTGTCCATGTTTAGTTGCTCGTATGTCACGTTACTTGAGTCTTGACGGTTTTTACGCACAGCAGTGTTCACAAGAAGCATTTCATTTATGAGTTATGTTTAAATGCATAGAAAGATGCATTGCTATCATTTTGTTAGTGAGTCACAAGAACATTTTGCACTTTTGACTCTTGAACATGGACTTTCTTGAGCAACCATCAAACTTGCACGACAACTTGTTTGCCTCATTTTTTCTCAGCAAAAGCCCGCAAGTAGCCTCTGTTCTGTTCTGCTGTTTATGCACTGAAGCTGTTCCTGCATTACAAGCAGCCTAGTTGTGTGGTGATGCAAATTGTGCTACCTCATGAGGTAATAATGCATCTCTGGTGATAGATTGTTTTGTCTGCCTGAACACAACAAGTGGATGACCATGAACATTTCTAGAGGGCCATTTCATAAAGTGATGGGACAACCAGCACAATTTGTGCTTTCCAAATTCAGAGAAAATGAGCATTTTGGAAATAAAATTGCCTTGAAATATTCATCTCAATCTCACTCTGTGATATGAAATGGTAATATGAGAAATAACACAAAAGTCAAGAAACATGAATGCTCCATTTCGAATCACCTCATAGTCTTTCCATCCAGTTTCAATCAAGATCCTTCAGTGACGCATGGAACTCTCTGGCTGGCAAAACAGATATACAGTCATACAAATACTGTTTGTTATTCCAAAGGATGACGTTGCTGAAATTTACTTGACCTGTAGGACACATAATAAGCCATATTTAAATTTAAATTTGATAATCTAATATTAAAGGAATAAGCCCCGAGAAGCAGTGGGTTACAGTGATTTTATAACGGCGGAGGGGCGTTCTAAGGCACGACGCGCAGCGGAAAATCACTGTAACCCACTGCTTCAAGGGGCTTATTGCTTTTATAAAACAGTTACCCTACATATAGCCCATTAAATAAACACACAAGAAAAAAAAATCAACAATTTATTGGTAATAACGCAACAATAAAATTGAGAACTATTAGTTCTTCCACCAAGCAAGATCGAGTGAACAGAATGGTTGGCAAGCAACACAGACTCAAAGATTGCTTTTTCATCTAGCGCCATTATCATGTCACATCAGGCTATTTAGGCTCGTTAATGTAGATATACTATGAAAGCAGGCTATTTGGAATGTCTCCTTCGGTCTCCCGAAGGCCCCGTTAAATAATTTTACGTTCGTTTTGGTTTCAGTTTCAGGGTTTCCTTGTTCTCAACTCGCGCTGATCGGCCATATCATTACAACCAGCAGCGAGAGTACGGAACAAGATTGACTTTTGTCCTCCACACTTGCCGGTGTCCAGGAAAATACGTTGAATTGTGCATTGGTTTGCTAGCCAGCTTATCAACTAGCTATCGTTCACTACAATGGATGTGGTTATCCTACACATAGCCCATAAAGTAAACACACAAAAAAAAATCAACAATTTATCGCTAATACTGAAATAGCAAGCTAGTTAGCAACGTAGCAAGCAAGCTAAAGTGATATCGAAGTATATAGCTAGCTAGGCAGATAGCCAACTGGTTAGCAGGTTAAAAGGCTAAACTTCGCTAACACTGAAATAGCAAGCTAAAAGTCTTGAAACAAACGTAACTGAACGAGTCAGTTGAGCGCAGAGTAGTTGGTTGCTAGGCCAGGCGCGCAACGATATTTTGCGCTGCAGTCTGCCTCAGAATACAGTGGGTTACACTGATTTTATACCAGCATGGAACGCGGTTCAGCCAATCACATTTAAGGATGGGAAGCGCCCGTTTTATAATCATGCCTGTAGTCTCCTTGAACAAAAGAACAATGAGATTCCTTCATGAAAAATACTGAAGCAAGAATAAATATATTGATATAAACATTCCTCTATATGTTTGAAAGTAGCAAATGAATCATGAAATTATTACTTCATAATTAAATGATATTTCCATTTCAATGAAATGTGGCCATTATTCTGCTGCAGGCTATATAGTTGTGTTTAAAATCACATATCTGCTTTTTATGATTTCAAAAACATTGCCTCCAATGAAAATAATTAGGAACATCTAAGCTGATTATGGATGAGCATGCTATTCTTATATGTAACATCATGTGTAGTACAGACCACGTCTTTTGTCTTTGCCTGAAATGACTAAAAACATAATTTTGTTAAATTTTCCAAAGCAGGGATTGCTATATCATTCATACCCAGACAGGATGATTTTTAAGTTCATATGTTTCTGACAAACTGTTTTGCTAATTGCAGTATACAACATAAATCATTTTATCCTAAGGCATTTTTGCTGTACTGAAGAAAAGCATGTGAACACTTTTGTCACTTGTAGTGGCTAACATTTGCAATATTCAATAGTTTTTCAGACTCACTTGTCATTAATAAGAAAAGCCTATCACCAAATTTCAGCAGTTTGTCAATAAAATCATCATACAATGTACAGTAACATTTTATTGTAATCAGTGAAAAAGGCTTTACATGCAGGAACAGAATATGTTGCCAAGCACAGGATCAGTGGGCAGCACAACCGTACAGTATAACAGTGCTTGTCATAAAACATTACAGCCCTGTTTCCATGGCAAGGCTGCTTGTTTATGTCTGGAAGATCAGGGATAAGACCATCTGCAAGAAAATATGCTGACCATAAACCCTGAGAAAAATGGCCTGTTTCCACCGTGATGACAGCTGTCAGTGCTTGCTGGGCAGGGTGTCACGTTAGACCCTCCACATTCTAATCCAGTCCCTATAAAAGCCAACCCGGAACACATCCGGATACGGCTGGGATTAGATCGTGAAGCGACGTATTAGGAAGTGTTTTCATGCGTCCAGATCTGGTAAGAAAAATGCAACATTTGATTGGATTTGTTCAAAAAAATCTAGCATATGTCACATTTAAGTCCCACTGCAAAGAAGGCTTTAGGGGAAAAGCGGCAATGTTCAAGTGAAGATTTAAAAACCGTTTTGATGCATTTGATTTAATGCGTGAGATTCATATAGTTTGAGTCTTAATGCATAAAGCATGTCATATGTAATCATATTGGATGCAATATTGCTGTAAAATTTGTCACTACCACAATAATAATAGAATGATAATGAATAATAGAATATGAAAGAAATTAATCCATACTTTAAGATTATATTAATTATGAGGTTGTGGCTGATATGTGGGACATTCATAATTTCCTATAACAAGAAGACAAGAATATTGCTTTGGGATTATTTTCCTTTATACGCCCATAATGTGACCTATTCACAGAAAATGCTAAATTAATTTTAGAATATAGTAAAACCCACAGTCATAATGGAAACAGATGTACAAGCTTTCACTAAAGGAGAAACTGAACCACAAGATGATTAATCTTAAGTTTTTATTTTCATGCCCTGGTGAAGCCATTCATAGGCAAATACATGGTGATATGAATAGGGTGCTTGCGGTGCTTTACCAAGAATTAATATCTTTGAAATTGTACGCATGAAGTCAGACCAGAGAGGGTTTCATGTTCAGAAGAAGCCAGCCTCTATCTATCTGCACTGAAGGAATAATGGCTGCCAGCATGTGAACCTATAAATCCGCAGGATCCATTAGACATGGTCAGTGATGCAGCTCCAAATGGAAAAAAAATGCTCCCCAATAATTTCCAGGTAATGGCCCTCAGTGAGAAATATCCATTGAAAAAAGTGAATATATCTCACAAGTGACTTCATGGGTTCATCCGCCGAATCATTTAATCAGAGATATTTTGAACCATTGACAGGTGAGGTTACAGAAGGGTGTGCCATAAATTTATGTGCACACCCCCGGTTGCACGGCATGCCACATTCATTGCTTGGGTGCCTAAAGAAATGTATGAATGAAATGGAATAAAATGCATGTGTTGCAGTGAGTGCTTCATAAGAAATCACATCTTACCTGACCACATTTCAATTACGAGCAAACTCTCGTCAACGTGCGTGTAACTTGCAATTAATTGCGACGTTTGACTCAGCTAAATTGAATAGCTAAGATATTTCAGGGGTTTCGACATGAGACCAAATAACTTATGTTCTGCACAAATATATTCTTCTACACAATGTTATGTGTGCAGAACATAATGTGAAAAAAACTCTATCCTCATCTGTCCTTTTAAATCTGAGGCTGCACTTCTCCAAAAACAGATTGTGTTCAGTGTGTACTACATTCGATACAACTTCTTATTTCCTGCACAGATGGCTTTCTCTACTCTCCTAGAAGGGGGTTATGCATTGAAACACTCAAAAACTGGTGCACTAATACCAAAATCATAGACAGACACTGTTCTTCTGATGTGAAGTACTTGACTGTTAAATGCAGGCCTATTTGACACAAGCTTTTTTGTTGTCATAGTCACAGCTGCTCACATTCAACCGGATGCTAATGCAAGCATAGCCTCAGGCTACCCTCTCATTGCTACAAATTTACGACAGTGCACCTATCCCAAACCAGCCCATATTTTCACTGGTGATTTTAAACACGCAGATTCAAAGGAAGTTCACCTGAAATCTGAACATCATGTCAAAGGTGCTACAGGGGAAAAAATAAATTAGATTAGGTTATTAAAGGGGAATTATTATGCAGTAGTTTATTCAAGTCATAATAATCTTTAATGTCCGAAAGGGAGGTTTATAAACTTTTAGCCAAAAAAAAAAAAAACATAATTTCTAGTGTATTTGATTCTTGTTATTTGTAACCTGCTGAAAACTGGCAGTTCTGAGTGGGAATCCCCGCTTTATAATATACTTTGCTCTTACTGGCCGGTGAATAGAGCCACTAGCCGAGTGTGTCACCAGAGAGTGATCATGTCAAAACCCCCAGGATTGTAGTAGCAACAGTCTCTAAACACACAACTCATTTCGTGGCTAGAATTAAACTACACAATGAGTATGGAGAGGTAATGTTTGCGGGCTAAGCAACTAGGAGTATGGTGGTTACATTCAGGAACAAGCGCTACATGCAGTCACCACAAAGTTTAAAGTAACAATCTCGGGGATCCCAGTTTCACTCTTTTTGGCAGCACAAATGGTGATAAGCGATTGCTGCAGATGAGCTTCTGGACCTCACTGCTAAGAAATCCAAGCAGTCTTGCCTGTGTCACATCAGTCAGTCTGCTCCTAGTCCACACCTCCATAACAATTTGAGTTTTAAGCAAGGTGAAAAGGGCCAGATTACTAGATTAGAGAAGTGTTTAAAAGCTGTGAAAGCTTGGATGACCCAAACCTTTCTCGTATTAAACACACAAAAGACTGAAATATCGGTAATAGGTCCCAAACCACTTAGAGACACATTCTTTTGGTGTTCCCTCAACTTTAGGTGGCCTTTCTGTTTCTTCCAAAGCTGGGGTTAAAAACCCTTAGATTCAGCTTGATTCTGAACTCTCTTTCCAAATTCAACAACATCATAGAAGTGGCCTTTCTTCCATCTTAGAAACATATCTAAACTGAGAAAAAAAATGTTTTACAGTCAAGACACTGAAAAGATAGTTCATGCATTTGCGACCTCCTGGCTGGATTATTGGAACATTTCATTGCCTGATTGCACTAACTCTGATTGCCCAGTGCTCAAAAATCCTCATTGGCTGCCTGTCAAATTCAGAATTGAACATAAAATTCTGTAGCTTGCTTACAAAGCTTTAAATGACTTGGCTCCAAAATATCTTTATGTTCCGCTCATTCCTTATTCCTCTCCAAAACTGCTTCATTCACAGCATGCCACATATTTGAAAATTCCAAATATAGCCAGAATTACAATTGGAGGTGTAGCTTTTTCTTACAAGGCTTCAATTTTATGGAGTTATCACCCCAAACATCTTTGGGCTTCAGACACAATTTCTGTCTTTAAGACTAGGCTCGAAACATACCGCTTTTGACAAGTCTATATTTAAGTAGTGTATCAGTAGTTATGTAAACCTCTGTGGAGCTGTTGAGACTGAACAGGCTGTAGTTATAATAATTACAGATTAATTTCTGGGTAGGTCCACATGGTATTAGTGACTGCTTAGTTAAGTAAGTTCATTTAAAACTGGTGGCACTGAGCATGCATTAACAGTGCCAGTGGGGTTCATTCCAGCATTAGTCACCACAGAAGTCCACATGGCATTGGTGACTGGTGTTAAGTACATCCATGTGGAACTGGTGGCATTGCTCATGCTAGGGAGGGTCACATGGTACTGGTGGCTGCTGTTAAGTACATGGTGCTGGCCTTTCGTGCAAAATAAACAAGAAACATATTAGTGATTCAGCTTGGCGTAAGAGTGGGGTGTCTGAGGCACTATAAGCAGTGAGTTGAATTTTTCGAGGCTGCATGATTATGGCTAGTTGCTTCAGGGTTAAGACTCTCAAGTGAAAGTTGGCACCTGACACGGGACATTTTGTTCAGTGTGTTGTTAAGGTATGCAGTGCCTAACTTCCTTGTTTGTGGCTTTTTCTGGGGATCCTTTCTCTCCCTTACCCTGAGTTTATGGGCCAGTCAAGCTCTGTCTCTCACAGCATGCAGTTACTGGCTGCTTTCCTGATGCAGATCTACCTCTTGTTTATATTTATGTCTCGCCGCTCCCTTGAGCTACAGACGTTTCTGCTTGGATTTCTCATCAGAGCTTTTTTGTTTGAATTTAATCCAGCTTTTTTAATTAGCCGGTCAGTGGAGGATGGGGATCACCCATTATAGCAGGGTTCCTGCTGAGAATTCGTTCAACTGGGAAGTTTTTTTTTTTTTTTTTTTCACACCACTGTTTGAGGATTTTTCTCCCAGCTGAGAGCCCCCCATTTGCTATTTTGAGGATTAGGCTGGGTACTGCCCATTTTCCATTTTTACTCTGTAAGGAATGATTGACACAGTCCTTCTGTGGAAACCACTTCACTAATAAAAATTCAAGTGAGCTGATTAGGAAAGGATTGGAAATGAGTTCCCCTCAAGCTACTTCGTCCTCCTGTGAGACAGTTTGGTGCTGCCGAACTCTGCACCCCCCTTGGCTGTTACCCTGGAAGCCACTGGCTAGCAGTTGACAGCTCAGCTTTGTCTATTACATCTGTACTAAACTGTGCTATCTTAATCCAGGGTGTCGTCCCCAACTCTTCCTCAGGGGTTCTAACCCCTAAATTATCATATAAAGCTGTCAATAAACTGCCTGATGGACTGTTCTGCCTGTGCGCTTGATTCCTGGCCTGGACCATAACAGTTTTGTGTTCACAAAAGTGTGCACATGTATGTGGAAGTGTAAAGTAACACTATATATGTCCTAAGGAATATTTGTAGCCATGTATATATAAGTGTGATACAGCTTTCTCACATCGCGATTGTTCAGATTCCATTCATTGACAAAGATCAACTAATATGTTCGCAAAGGTAACTTTACCAATTCTGCTGGTAACCGTTCACCATCACTGGCATTAGCTAGTTGACACTTTTTTCAAGTCAATGAGATGAGTAGTTCGTTAAGTAGCATGCCAACGCTTTTGGCCAGTAAAGTAATAAGTTGCACATGCAACTGTTGTTGAAGACGCTTGAATATACAGTATTAATTTAATGGCGAAAAGCGTTTGCATGCTAGCTAATGAATTATTCTCCCATTGACTTGAATAGAATCATAATTGTGAAATCCGACTGGGTGATGCAGGACCCCTTAATTGTTGCATATTTTGTAATGACAATAAAGGAATTCTATTTTGTTTATTTGAGAAAAGAAGACTGCTTTAACTTTCCCTGCCATCCATCTAAAATCTCAGCCTACACTTCTCCAAAAACAGAACATCCTATGTGAGTATAAAGACCAAATATTGTATTTGTATAGCATGAGACTAAAATACCAAATATTCTGTCTTGAGTACGAGACCAAAACTTCATCCTTCCCAGCTGTCCCTTTAAATCTCAGGCTGCGCACCTCTGACAACAGAAAATGTTATGTGTGTATGATATGAGACCAAATGCTGTGTTTGTAGAACCAAAGACCATAATACCAAATGTAATGTGTGTAGGAAATTTAGCCAAAAATTCATCCTTCCCAGTTGTTGCTTTAAATCTCTGCCTACACTTCCCCACCGGCTCACCCCCTAATTCCCGGCCTGACTGCAATACTCTCTGTTCCACCCATGCTGCTGATGACTTCAGAAAAACTATTATGAAAGCTGATGGCGGAGAAAACCCAGTTGGGAAACACAATTAAGGTTGAAAATAGATATCCGCTCCACTATTGCATTTGCCCTCAGAGAAAACCGTGATGTTTGGGGATCTCTCTGTCCAGAATGGCTGGCTCAGGAAGCATTGTGGCTTTGCCGTCCGAACAATGAGAGAATAAAGAAAAGAGAAATAATCCCTCAGAAGACTGAGAATCAATTAAATTACACAACATCAAACTGTGAATACTGTGGAACAGTGTAAACGACACCCTCAGTGACAGAGTTTGGCTGATACGCATGATACTGGACTAAGAGATTAGATTATGAGTAAGGGCTCAAATTCAATCAAAATTCCCATTAAATCAATTGCATGCTTAGATCTTCTTAATTTTTAGGTGTTCTCCCAGAAAAAATTCTCTGTCATACAATTTAAAAAAAAAAAAAGATCAATTCTGAAAGTTGAACTGCTTGAAATGACATAAAATGAATTTGAGTATAACAATACTTGTGAATTACACTGCAAATATTTGCATTTCTGCTGATATTGTTATGTTGTGCTATGTGATGCAATTAGTCCAATACTAGTTGGTCTGATCCTGTCAAACTTTCAACATAGCTGTAATGATGTAAAATGTAGTGTACAGAGAATTTGAAGATTAACCTCTTGATATGGAAAAGTTAAGCATAAAAAACTGTTTACCTTTGATTTTCAATCTCCTTTTTAGATCCCAAAGTTTATGTACACAAACTTCAAAACCAACTGATTGAGATAGCCATTTTCAGATAGATGGAATGTATGCAGGAGGATGTGAAGGACTGAGATTGAATAGATGAAATACCTATAGTTAATAGGGGGCAGGACCCATTACCAGGGAATGCTCAAATCATTACCAATCAAATTATTCTGTCTGCCTTCTGAGGTTTGGTCAAAACCACCAAAACTAAACATTAGTTGCCCGCACAAAAAGTAGCTGCAAACATTTGATTGCAGTCATTCCTACCAAGGGTGGCGCAACTAGTTATTAGGTTTCGGGGGGCAATAATTTTTTTTCACATGGGTGTAATATAGGTCCTGAATAACTCTACCTTCAATAAATGATCACTTAAAAGCTGCATATTGTGTTTACCCATGTTGTGTATGTCTTATGTTAAAATTATTATTTTTTTATCTGAAACATTTATATATGAAAGATCAGCAAAAATAGAACAAAATTGGGCAGGGAGATACTTTTTTACAGCACTGTATGGGTTAAATAAAAAAGAATACTTAAAACAGGAATTACAAATTCAAATGTCAATCATAATCTCATGGTGAAGGAATTGAAACCAAGCTCAGGAAGTTAATCTCCCTGATCATTGAGGGTTATACGATTATTATCTGTAATGTGTAACTATACACCTAATACTGCTCACAGCTGACTTGATAACAATGTGTTCCAGTCACTGCTGGTCACAAGGTACATGATCTACTGTACGTCAGGGGAGGCCTAAATTTAATTAGTCATAATTTCTCTTCAATTTATCAGCAAATGCTGCATGACAATGCCCTTAAAAAGTCATCAAATTAATTACTGTTCGAAATGCCAACCCTTTACGTTTAATATCTCTGAATGTAATTAAAGCCACATATAATGGCTACTTGGTCACGTCTTTATTTCTTCACCCTCACAGTTATAACTATCGGTCATTAGTTTGATTTAGTTGGAATCTGGAACATACATAGTAAAGTAGTAGAAGTGTGTTTCAGCCCTCAGGCGAGAGTGGGCTCAGAAGGCCCAATTCAAGATTTTTCTATGCCATCATCAAGCTGGTGAAATACAATTTAGTCACGAATAATCACTATTTGTGTCATCATCTCTAAAATATCACTCCCACCTCACTTCTTGAATGTGATGTAGCACAGTGTGTCTCTATCATATTAGTAGTGCGACAAAAGAAAGAAAGAAAGAGAGAGAGAGAGAGAGAGAGAGAAAGAATCAGTGTCCAAGTTAGCGACTCTGAACGGGGGGCTGTGAGGGGACTCTTTAACCAAACATCTGTGGTTTTCCTGGAAGCACCGAGTCTGAGACCAAATGGCAGAAGCGCTATGAAATCATGCAGTGGGAGCTCGGCATCCAGCCCATTTCAGAAAAGCAGATGCATTGATTCCACCCTCAGGACTTAACGTTGCCACTTAGGTACTACTGGAGATTGATTCAGTGAGCAAATGCCTAGATATGCACATGAAGAAGGGAGGGACTTTAATATAATAATAATAATAATAATAATAATAATAATAATGCTTAGTTCCCACTGTCGTGCGCTCCGTTACGAACGCCACAATTGGCCATTCTTAGCTGATCGTGGAACTCCTCTGAAGCTGCTTTCACACCGGACACGAAACGAATTTTTCGCGTTTCGCGTGTATTCGCGTCTTTGCATTGACTTTGAATGTAATCTGTGCGAAAAATTCGTTTCGCGTCCAGTGTGAAAGCGGCTTAAAATTTCAAGTTTGGATACGAGGTGATGCAATGATCACGATTGACAATTAATCGTGTTGATCTTAAGCTACGTTTACACCAGGCCACAATTGCCACGATTTGGTCATTTTTTGAAAATCGTGTTAGAATCACAACTCATCTCATAAAGCGTGAGAAATACCATGAGGCATCTTTCTGATCGGGACAAAATTTTAAACATGTTTAAAATTTGGCCAAGATTGTGCCGATTTTTGAAAAATCCTTTCAGACCGTAGTGGAGAGTTGGCATCGGAACAGCTCGTGTTAGCGCCTGGAAGAGTGCAATGGCGCGTGGCGGGCTAATTGTATTAAAACGTAATAAAGCGTATCAGATTTATATATATAAAATGTAAAATTATTAACGTCCACGATCTATCACGATCTATTGCGCTCTCTTGTGCTGTGACCCGCTCTGATGCGTTTGGCATGCTTTCCTATAAAAAGGTGTCACGCTGCCGGACGAAATTCATTTAGATCCAATTGCAATGCATTTCGCAATACAGTAGAAATAATAAATAATAAAACGGAAACTCACTCATACCGGACAACAGCTCAAGTCCTGATTTTTCTGTAATGTTTTTCCATTAAATAAACATTGGATATACCGGATTTTATATAATGGATTTTCGCTTACATCGGACAAAATGTCCAGTCCCTTCACAATGCATTTCCATTAACAAGACTAGGTGCAACCTAGTATATGGCTGGGCCTCCAAGTGCTGTATGAGAATGTGAGCCCAAGAAAAGGGTACTAAATGAGGCAAAGCTCACGCAATTATATGAAGTGCAAGTTCAGTAATGAGCTGGAGCTGATAAATTATTTACAAAGTGGGTGGGGAGAGTGGGAGAGTGTGAGAGTGAGAGTGTGGGAGTGGGAGAGTGTGAGTGAGGGAGTGGGAGTGAGTGAGAGTGTGTGAGGGAGTGGGAGGTGGGGGGGGTCTTGAGTAAGGAAAACATATCAAAAGCAAGTTAAACATTTGAATAGACAAAGAGGTAGAGTCAGGGTAGCAGTTGTTGCTTTTGTGAATGTGAATTTGAGAGAGACAGCAGCGGCAGATGTAGATAGCAGTTTAAGTATGTATGTATGTTCCTGAATCGTAATGAAACAATAAAGTTATCATTACAGTTGTGCTAACTGGGGACGTGAGGTCACTTTTGTAAACACATGGCAATTCCTATATAGTGAGAATGTAAGAACGAACTTCTTCTTTGGCACAAATCAACCCAGGCCCACAATTTTGAAAAACTAGCACGGTCCATTAGTTTAGATCTGACAACATGCAAACTGTATTGACTGATTGTGTAGCCTACTAAAGCACTAAAACGTGTGAAATGTTTTCAAACTTGTCTATAATTGTTCAGACACAACAATCAAAAAACCTTGATCATAGAAATTTTACTTTGAAAGGCAAAAAATTGTTTTTGAGCTAAAATGTGCTTACCTCTCATGCCATGTGTCTCTTCTTTGGAGAATGAGTAAAATGGATGGCTCTTCAAAAATATGTGGTCACATGACCAATTTCTTCTATGGTTTTCTAGAAACAAGGGGTGGCACTACTCCCCCCCGGCACAAATCACCCCACTCTCCCCTAATCTGTTTTATGCGTAAAACAGATTTTGTCCGTTTTACGCATATAGTGAATTTCGCTTATAACGGACAAAATGAGCTAGTCCAATTGAATCCGTTATATTTGAGTTTTACTGTATATAATTTGATTCGATTTCTTTATAATAACATAAGAAGATGCCACCAAAGAAAGGCTCCAAGGGCAAGGGGAAGGGAAAGAGTTCCAATTCAACTCCTGCTGTCCCAGAACCTCAGATGGAAGCAACCAAGGCCAGTATATAGGCATGCAGCAGATGAGCAAATAAACTATCTTCATCTATAGGACATGCATCCATGTTTCCTCGGTGGAGTCACTGGACAAACAAACGAAATGTAAAATCTACCTCCTTTTAATACCAGTCTTGTCCCAATCGTATTCAATCGCCCTTCTATATCTTAACAAAAGGCAACAAAAGGTAGCAAATCTTTATGAACGTCAAGGAACATAAGAAAGTGTATGAAATAGTAATTGATCGTAGACCCAAATCATGATGATTGTAAAACATTGTAACAGATAGTCATAGAATCATAACAAACCTTCATGGAATGGTAACGGATCGGATATCCAATCTTGGCAGATATTGTTCAGGATCCTAACAAAACATATCCTATCCTTTTAGAGCGTATGAAGCCGTAAAAAAGCGTCAAAATTTGGGAAAAAATAAAAAAAAAGTTCCACAATCACGAAGATCTATTGCGATCTTTGGTTTGTATCAGAACGGCATAATCGTGGCTCTAGTGCAAACGTAGCATTAGGAAATTTTTGAACCGTCCAAAACTTTTCTACAATCAACACGATTGCCACGACTGACCTCAAGATCTGATAAGATCTGATAGGATCACCACAATTACTCCACTGTTAAGATCACGATTTCAATCATGCCGCGAATCGTGATAGTCTGAACCTAACATAAGAGGAAGAATAAGAATAATAATAAGAAGAATTTTATATAAACTTTATTTATTCTATGAAGTATGCATCACAACATTGCTTATGTACAATAAAATTATCAAACAGATCATAAATTCCTATAAGGTTGACCAACTGACCAGGGCGGGTTGAGTAGCAAATTCTTACATGAGCCAGTAGACAGAAAAAGTATGTTCCAGACCCCTCGCAACTAGAGACAGAAATAAACGTCTTGCCATGTATTTGTTTCACCCATGAACTCAGCCAGTTGATTTCATTAATTGCTTGCTGATCCTGGCTAAAGAGTGGTGGCAAGAAATAAATCCAGGCAATTATAATAACATACTGTGGAGGATTTTAACTCTTCAACTCTAAAATTTCCACCTCTGCTCGCAGCAAAAGGTGCTTCTACATTCCTTTTGGTTGAATGTTATTATTAAAAACAAATTATAGGTGAACATTGCAGAATATGTCACATTTCCATAATTCTTCCAGTAAATTATAAAGCAATAAATGCTTATCACAGAGAACCAGGGACCAATTACATTTAACACATTTTAATATCCATGCTTAGTAAATGCCATATGCATACTAAAGGCAGTAAAATGTAATGATCTGTACCAAACAAGTACCTCAGCTATGGGGGATAATAATACTATAAAACCACATGTGTCTCCACACGATATCAAGAGTCCATCAATGTCCTGATGAAAGATCATGTAAATTAGACACATAATTTGATGGTCACTCTTTATTTTATGTCTGCATCCTAAGTACTACCTCCATTGATTGATAGATTTGGTTTGAGAAAATTGCATAATGATTTGCTTATAGGAATCAACGTGATGGAAAGTTCATCGATTTTGAAAATCAAAACTGTACTTTGTGTTACTATCTGTTTCTGAATGCTTTTTCATAGGATGGGTGTACACCTTCTGATTTTGAATATGAGTAACATTTGTTCAGTGTCAGGACAGTCCTTCTATTATTGGCATGTGGAAAGCTTTGTCATTATTCAAAAGCATTATCTAGACTCAAGTGTACAGATATGGTTAAGAATATTTAACTTATTTTTATTTAGTTTTTACAGCTGTAAATGGATTAGCAAAGGACTCACGTTATGGATAATACCTTTTCTTAGATCAGTCCACAAAACAGTGATCTCAAATGAATCAAACAGTCCAGAGAAGGTCAACCCCCCCTTCTTGACTAAGCATTTGAGATACATGATTTGATATGCCTGCTGTTTTTTACATCACAAACAGACCTTCTCCGCAAACTTTATGCCAAACATTTCTGTTGGTGTGCACTATTCCCTCCCTCTGCCTTGCTCAAGCTTCCCACCTGTCCCTTGTCGCACTAATTTCACGTTTTTTACTTTTGAAAACCTGGAACCTGTTGCTAAGTATTTCTGATGTAAGCGGATGTAGCATGAGGAGCAAGCTCTGGCAGACAACTCGAGGCATGCCAACATTACCATAGACACCCCCATGCACATCAGACAGTGCTTTGTCCTCCGTGGGTGGGTTATTGAAGCTTGTAGGGGAAATACCTCTTCGATTTATAGAATAGCTAGGTTGGAGCAAATAATTAATATTAATTTAATAGACTTTAATTTTGTTCAGTCTGGTGAACCAGGTTTACAAACAACCAAGGGCCTCCCTTCCCGATAACACGTGATCATAGAGCCCTGTTTACTTTTCCTAATTCGCCTCCAAGATAGGAGAAAGAATGATCACACACCAGTGCTGGAGAGGCGCTGACTACAGTGTAAATACGAGTGTGTCGAAGGGAAGTAACACACTCGTAGCCATAATGCAGTGATAATTAACTCATTAATTTGCTAAAGATTTTTACGTTAAGTCTTCTTCCAGGTATTGAATCACCCCTCTATGGCGTGAAGAAGACATTTATGTTGAAACACTAGCAATTTTATAAAGGAATTATTATCAAATTGTGCCTATGAGTGTGCAAATGCCCTTCTTAACAACTAGTTAGCAACCAAACATTTTCAAAAGCCAATCAATAGAATAACCAGCCAAGTTGTTTTTTGGTTGGAATTACTGTTCTTTGCATTTATTTTTCATTTGACATAAAGAGAGGAAGCTCTGTATCGCCCATCTTGTCTCGGTCTAGGTGTGTCAGAAAATAGATATTTTTCCTGAAACGTTGGAGTATTCCACAAAAACAAACACAGAAAAGAAGCTTAAATACTGTTTGCCATTACTTCTGCTGGTGCCATACTCTCAAGACACGTAGCTTTCTATGAGCGGTATTAATGACTCATAGATGTACGGTCGTTACTGAGAACGTCTTTAATTATGATGCTTTTTGGAAACACTCTGCAAAGGAAAGAAGCTTCCTAAGATGAATTCTATAATCATCGTAGCCTTAACATGTTTTTGGGAAATGAGGCTCAGGCCATTTCAGTCTTGACTATCTCACTCAGGTGCACCAATTAGTAGAGTAGGTGGTCAAGCCACTCTTCTAAGATTGGCAATTCAATTAATAAATAAATTAGTACAGTTTATTCAGTGTTTCAGTCCCATAAACTGTAGTTAACTATACACTTACAGTAACCACTGACACTTTCTGGTTTTTTTTCCTAAAGGTCAGAAGGCAGCAGGGTGAGTCAGGGTCAGAACCAAGACACAAAACTATCATTCCGTCTATTTGTTAATACAGCAATTAACATTTTGCGCATGAGTTGACTGACATTATTGTAAATATTAAAACTGAAGTCCAAGTGTATCAAACTTGTATGGCAAACACATGTTGCGCTAGGTTATGTAGGTAAGAACCATCCTCAAAGTTGCTTAGCCATTGCACATTACCTGATAAATCAGTTAATGAATTTCGACACTCTTGCATTGCTCTCTATGCATTTATACGACACGCCGTGTTAGGGGCTGGTGGCCCTGTTCGGCCAATCGCAGCAAACATCATAATCATTTAGGGGACACCACCCAAGTAAGCCAGTTCTTTGGTTCAAGAGTAAATGACAGGCAGCAAACAGCCAAGAAATTGTAGGTTTTTCTAGGGGGGGTTCTGCCAAAAAAGTACATTCACTTACCTATGAAACGACCAAGAATAAACTAACTTGCCAAAAAACTATTACATGGGACCTTTAAAAACTCTTGAGATAGTCACATTACAGTAAAGAAGTACGAATCCTCAAAAGGGCAGCATATTTCAGTTTGACTTTTTTTATTGTATTTACAGATTCAGTGATCACTTACATACACCACTCATAGGCAAATAAGATGCATTCACAGTACTATTTGTTAAAAAAAAAAATTAGCTATTCCCATGAAATTATGTCTTTCACATACTAATTGCCCCAGATAATGCCTAGCTCCAAATTACCTTGGTGTAGTCAGTGGGGGAAAAAGTTTTTCCATTGTAGGAACTGTATGGAAATAAAATGTACTGTTTGGCGTACAAACACATCTATTTCATGAGATCTGCAATAGAAAAACAATCAACACCAATTCATGTTCATTATTATTTCTGTCCAAGCTACCCCGAGTAAGATATCTCAAAAGGGAAAGGAAACCAAAATTGAGAGCAAAGCTTTCTACACAAAGGAAAACAACTTCATTCTGAATTAGAATGGAGTGAAGTTGACACTTAAATAATAACAGTGGTGGGTATCACAGCACATTCCATTAAAACCTTGTTCTGTACAGCTGTAATATACAATAGCATGCTTGATCTCCAGCTAATACTGTGAACATTCAAATGTGCACACATTTACATTTCAATAAATTTTATGTTCCTGCTAACATTGGCCAATGATTTGGTTTTCATCAACTTTTTATTTTTTTGTACATATAACAAGGGTTTTTCGACTTAAAACATGTGCAGATTTTTAGCTTTGATAAGTTGTTAGAACACAGTATAAATAAAAAAATACACCGGCTTAAAATATGACTATATACAGTATTTTAACGTACTTAAGTTAAAAGCACAAGAGGAAATTTAATGTGCATATCATAATCATTGAATATGTAGTACACAGTGTCTACTGATTGAATCCTTATGAATTCTGTCATTTGAAAGACATTCAAAAATATCAATTATTATATAGGCACAAGTGGAATGATAGAATAATAATTTGATATAATTACTATGATTCCTGCTATTCATGATATGTAATCAAATGACTTATGGATTGAGTTATTTTTGTATTATAGCATAAAACTTAAAAAAAATGAGCATTCAGAGAATTCATAGTCTCGCCCAACAGCCTGAAATTTATGTCATGCCGTGAGGTCAGCCCAAGGTGTTTACATGTGAAAGATGATTGAAATCGGTCAAGTGGTTCTGGAGATATCTGTCCGGAAAAACACATACACACACAGACAGACAGACAGACAGACTCACAAGGTGATTACAATAGTCTCGCAAACCCCCACAGGGGCCCTCCGGGGGCTCGACTAAAAAAAAGAATTGGAAAATTATCATAGATAGCCTCTGGACTCAACGCAGTTGCAAAGGGGGAAAAAGAAACATTGACACAAATGATAATAGTTTTTAGAAAGCTTTTATGTCTGTGAACAAAATTGCTGTTTCGGATATTTTTCATAAGTGTTGGGTTTTGGACGAATCACTATTAAGGCTGCCTCTTCAAAGTGACAACTTCTTTGGCATATAAACATTAAAGGTCACTTGCAAAGGTTCTCCTAACATTTGTTATGATTAGGAATGTAAGTTTTAATATCAGTAAACATAAAATAAAGTTTTATTTTGGAACACTGTTCTACAGACTGACATTTACTTTACCATGAAATATAGACAAAATAAACTACTACTAGATTACTTTTTAATTTGGCAATGTGTGGAAAACGCTTGGAAGGCTTTGGTTAATTATTTCAGAAATGATGTCAATGGTGTTACACAGCCAGGGGTGCGTTTCCCGAAATCACAGATGCTAACTTACATAGTTGGAACCATTGACTGTGAATGGACGAACTATGTAAGTTGCTAACTAAGTAAGCAACTACACTGTTGGGAAACGCACCGCAGGTTGGTCATTAACACCAAGTCATTGAATTCCATTTATACCAAGTTATTGACCTTGAACATTTACCTCTCTATTTTCATGGCCATGGTTTATTGTGTGGCTCCGATATGCTCTTCCAATTTTGCAAGACCAAAGGCATTGGATGGTGTAAATATTTTTTCCAGTTTCCCTCCAAGTGAGCGAGCATCTTTTGCGTATTAATGCACTCATCAGTGGCTATCTTATGGAGTGACTGCTGAGAAATACGGGACATGAGTTGTTTATTTATTTATTCTTTATGAGTAGGGATTTGTTGATTTTTCTATGGACAATTTGTATCCTGGGATGGGGGTACTCGATCACTTGAGCACTTACGCGGCAGGATCCCCAAGGAAAGACCTGCCAATAAAACTGCTGCCGCACAAACCTGCTATTTGCGATCATTTTGGGAATGCAGGTTGTTTGCAGATAAACTCGAAATGTAGACAACAAAGTTTGCAATAGCCAATCCAATGGAAGCCATTCATGACACCAGAATACATTTGCCCGCTATTTAATGAAAACAGTGAACAGCTGAATCTCCTGCCTGTGGATATAAAAGATGGCAAGATCATGGGACAGAAAGTGCCCCAGTACTGTGGGTAATTTCAATTTTATTATCGCTAGGTATCGCATAGCCTAATCCTATATTAACCTCTTCCACCCGAGACTTGCCATCGGAGGGATTATACCCTTGCTTTCACCTCGCCTTAAAGAGCGTTATTCCTCCAAACCCGAGCCCATTTACATTTCCTAATTAGCAACTGTTAATTCATTCAGTTGAGAGGATCAATCAGTAGAACTAATGTCCATTTCCCCTAACCTTGAATTATAGTTCATTGCAACAGTAATCAAGCATTTTCCTATCCATAAATGGTGACATAAAATGATGTCAATGTCTTTAAAAGCTTCTGAATTCCTGTAGCGCAAAAAATGGTATGTATTTTTTTCTGCATCAGCATCCGATCAGCTTGATACGCCTAAGATTACGTTTTTAAAAATGTGGTTTTGCCGACTTAGGTCCACGTGTTAAGTTTGATTATGTAAAAAATAAAACTCTCTACAAGCAATGACATTATCATTATGCAGGTTAACTCTCAACCTGTTTCCAATTAAGAATCTGACAAGCAACAAACTTAATTTGCTGAGCAAATAGGCAACCATTAAGGTACATTGCCATTAATAGAAATGTTCTCATGGCTAAATGAAACAACACGAACACAAAGAAAAACTTTGTACAGAAAAACTGATCACAAATGGTTTCTGTCTGACATTGTAACCAAACGTTTGCCCAATTGAACGTAGCACTCTACTTTGACTGAAAGCTTGTTAGAGGGTTTGCTAGTTCAGATTTTTCCACGTAGAATTGTATGAGGCTAAAATACGTTTGCTGCTTTTCACGTCTTTAGCACTACATGGCTTAGCTTCCATGTCGATGTCCAGAGCTACTGCGGGCCTCTACAAACTTGTGCCGACCGCCAACTTCTAGCTAGGTAGCTAATACATTGACTATGGATAAGTACCTCATATAACTTTGGCTACTTCAAAAAATCAAATCAATCCTTCAAAATAAGGTAAATACAGTCAATCGGTATGTAGACTCCCTATTATTAAAGATTTCAACGTTAGTCCTAACTATCTAACAAATTAAACAGCTAACTAGGTGACCTGGTACTGTCCTTGATTTACTAGTTTGCAAGCTAGCTAACGGTTTTTAGCTTGCTTGCAAGATTCAGTGATGGGTAACTTTAATTAGCAATGAAAATCAATGGAAAAATGTGCTTTGCTCTGAACATAGCATTGCTCCTCACAGTACATGACACTATGTTCAGAGAAAAGACCTTTTTTCTCTGAATTTTTGTTGGACTTTCAAGATTGCTAGCGTCCAAAGGAAATACCTAGTAAATCACATTTTGATAGGTTGGAGAAAAATGGGGTGCAATTTCCAGCCCCTGCATTAAGATTGGGAATGCTACCTTTGAGAAGTTTGGCGATGGAAAACGCTTTTAATCAACTGCTCTGATAAACTTTTGAGTTATCCAAAAATATGCTACATAACAGGATTTAATGTGACTTACTATGTTTTACCATCATCATTTCTGTAAGAATGCAATGATAAAACCTACTAAGTCACAGTTCTGAGCAGTTACGTCTGTCGATTTCACCAGCAATGATGTTGTCCATCTTGTTTTTGGAGGAAATGAATGAAGAATAAATTAATAAAGAACAATTCATAGAAATTTATTAATGCTCACATTGAAACATTGGTGAAATAGAACTATCATCATTTTACCAGTTGGAAATATCCAGTCAGTGCAAAGACTGTTCGAGTAGGTCCAAGCAGTATCAACCAGTAAAAAATTAAACGTATAAATTTCATTTCCAAGACAAGGCTATTCCAAGCTTTGATCATAGATGTAATCAGTGGTTTCATCTCATCATCATAGCAAATATTACTGGGTTGTACCTTGAGATACTTGACTAAGTTGTGTATTTGCCATGTTTTATCTCTGTGGTTTTGATGCACTGGTAGACATTTTGCCAATGAAAACACTTTATTATGATGCCAATAGAGCCTTAACTCATTTTCGGTCAAAATGTGACTTACTAGGTATTTCCTTTGGAAGATAGATTGCTGTAAATATGATTCTACTGTACAAGGACCTAGCAACTTATGTATAATGTTTAATTAAATCTTTTCTCAATAGCCACATTCTATTGTCATACAGTTCCCGAAAATAAGTACAGGTGAGTTGACTAATTCTCTCAAAGTAGCTCTTAACCACAGCTATCAATCATGACTTTGCACCAAATAAAACCAAACTTCTCAGAAAAAAATGAACTATTGCATATACATCAGTGTGGTAAGAACTTCCAAAAATGACTGAAATCTTCAGAAAAAAATTACTTGACATGCACTTAAATGAGGCCCATGTCCCATCCACTAACATGAGGGGATGCGTTTATAACTTTTACTGCAGCCAGCCACTAGGGGGAAATCAAGATATTTGGGACTCATTTTTGAAGAGTTATGTCGTCCATCTTTATATACAAGTCAGTGCATGGAACCCATAGATGCCGCTATTGTTATTCATACTCGCAATATCACTAATTATGTTTTCAACTGATGACACCAACTGGAAGTACCAGCCCAGTTTCAGTAGAGAAAGTCTGCTACATTTAATTCAATTAAGGGTTGTTTTTCAAAAAAGGGGGATCTTTTCCCCAAAAGTTCTATGAGGATTAAAATATTCATATGAAACACTTTCACCAGGAAAATTAGAAACAATATCTTGAACCTTTGCATGTGATCTTCAGGTTTTTACCAAAACAGTATTTAAACAAAAAATTGAGGAAGTTGATGTTCCACATGGCACTCCACTTTTTTCCATCAGCTAAATAACTATTCCCAGAGAGAAGCTTTTTATGTGATAACATTTCTATGTTTAAATGTAGCTGGCAGATCAGATTGCTGGATAAACTGGCAAGGATGTAGTCAAAGGGGAATTTTTCAAAAATCACCTATTAATTTGCTAATAGCACTCTTCATTTATCTCAACCCAGTTTCCCTCATCTTCAGATGAAACCAAGGGAAAAGTGATCCTACAGGCTTGTCTATACCCTAGTCAAGGAGGCACGATCTCAGTGGTCAATATGAATTTTTCAGTTTTACCAGGCAATTTGAACTAGAAGGTAATACTGATGAGGTTAATCAGGGGTTTTGCACGTGAAATTACAGTAGGTCTATCAAATTTTCCCAGGACGAGAGTGAGTATTTTGTAAGGGGTTTTTAGAGAATTATTATGAATGCCATTTGATAAACTGAAATTGAGTACCCTAAAAACATGAAACATTTGAAGCATATGAATCCTAAAATTTAAGACCTGTGTGCGAGAAGTACCAAAGTCACAAAATGACACTTTTGAGATTTGGGGGGCAAAGTTTTCTAAACATGCCACAGATAATTTTTTAATGGTAACACACTATGGAGCCCATTGATGTTTGCAGAGGCTATTAAGAGCTGACAGAACCTGTTTTTGTGTGGAAAAATACTCACGTATTAGGAAGTCAATGAGAAAATTAGTTTTGGACTTAAGTACTTTTTCTGCTAAATTGGGCTTAAGTATGTTTTACTACTAAATGGCTGGACTTTTACATTTAACAGATGAAGCCATATTCCCAGCCTCCATGGCTGCCATTCTCACTGCTAGTCATAGGACACATTCTAAGATTTTGATTTGACAGTCATGAACTTTTATGGACTTGGGTATTTCTTGAAATAAAGTTTCGTGAATTTGACAATGGAAACACACCAATACACAGGACATGAGTACTTCCTCTGGGAAATCTTTGGTATCAGATGATGCCCTGGCCATTCTGGCTTTTAATACTGGTGTCAAACACATTTTTTGCAAAATGTGAATTAAGTACTTTTTGCACGCAGATCTTCACTTATAAATCAACCTGGAGCCAGTGTGTTCATCAAAGCACCCTATTTGGTACATTCCTAGAACATCATCAAACTATTTAACATTGGATTCTAAAATATTACCATTATTATTATTATTATTATTATTATTATTATGTTATGAATATTAGATTAGATTTACGGTAAAAATAAATTAAAAAACTACCTGACTACACAATAATGAATACTTGCATTAGAACATGACATCATCATTGAAACAGGTAATCATTTTCCAGTGGTGTTTTAAAGGCACCTGTAAAATTCTGTGGTACAGTTGGAATCTTTGACTTCTGATACATTTATAAATGTTCACTTGAGTATTCAGGCATTTGTGTTTGTACTTTGAAGGAAGAGCTGAAAGGAAAATACATTACAATGACACAAATAGACACCCGTGGAGTTTTCTTTTGAGGCCTAATTTAGGAGTATATTTTTGTTAGTAACATAGTATGACCCAAAGCTCTCATCCAATCAGGTTTCATCTGGTGCGTTTCATCCAAGTGATCCAAAGATCTCCAAATTCATCAATGCCATATTTTGAAGTACTCTCCAGGAGTGATTCATGTAAGTCCCATTTTTCAGAAAGTCACTGCCGACCTCTGTATCCAATACTGTCTCATTCAAGGTGCATCTCTATGTTCTTCAACACTCGTCAGGTTTTCAAAGGGGAGGGGACAAATGATGCTATAGCCTACATTGTAAAAACAAGACTGTATTTTCATGGCAAAACATTTGTGAAGGGTAAAAAAGGATTTTGTTTCTTTTGTTTTTGCAAAACATTACCAAACTCAGTGACGTGCCGTCGGAGGTAAGTTAGGTGAGGCAAAATCCTCACTGTTAAACAAACGATAACTCCTTTTACTTTGCTTGATTAGCAATCAGAGGATTGATTCATAAATTTATTGAGACTAAACGGCAGAATGATGGGCCAATTTCAGTTTCCACGACATTATTGCTAGTGCATCGAACTTAAAATGCTCACGAGACAGCAAATTTGTTCATACTTGCTTACAGGAAGCTAACGCAATACCATTGCGTTCAATGCTTGGTCAATATGTTTATGATGATGCTTTTCCCCTTAAATACCTACTTTTTAATGCCATTCAGGAAAAAAAAAAATAGGGAGTTTATTTTCAGTCATCTTTCACGATACGATAAACAAAAGGTCAAAACGATACACGGAATTACCGTGAGTTGAGAGTTGAGATTTTTTTCTAATTATTAATATTTCCACATGCAGTCTCGAATCAAAGCGTAAAAGTAAATTAATCTGTTTGTCATTATCACCTCTTAATCATTACAGGCTACATATATATGGGCTGGGTCTTCATAATCCAGTAAAAAAAAAGTAAAAATTGATTGATTATCAATCAGACATAGTATGTGGAAACAGCCCGACAAAATCCAGCGATAAAAGGTGAAGTCACTGCCTCTCCTGACCGCACATCTCTGACCAAACTGATATAAAACTTCAAATAATAACAATGATTTGTTGTTTTTCCCTTCAGAGTTGGTTGTTCTCAGGCAAGATTGCTGCCATTTTTTTAGGATCAATGGGAAGATTGCTGCCAATTTTAGAATATATCTGACATCACATTAGTACAATACAGTAGTCAGTCACCCCATTGCACAATATTGGCACAATAGCTTGGATCTCAAAATACCTATGTGAATGCTCTGTTGTATTTTACTGTTATGATAATGCTGCATTTTGCAAATACAGTATATTTCTCACTTTGAAATATTACAAATGACCATGCGCATTTGGCCTTGGAGTACATGTGTGTTCATGATTGACACTATACTGTATGTGATGTGTATTACAATAAGCAGGAGTTGGAAATCAACTCTGAATTCTAGAGGAATGTCAATACAATGATATCACCAGTTTTCGCATCCTCACATAGCATATAAAAAGGAACACAAACATGGAATGATTATTAATGTCCAACTCCACTGAAATTGAACTTCTGGCAGCAAGGCAGTATAAAGACAATTCATGTTTAAACAAGCCTTAAAACAACAAGTGCAGGACTACTGGTGGATATTTCTTTTTCATGGAATGCAGGAATGTTTTTTTTTTTTTTCAAGGCCAGATTCTGGAAACATTTGCATGGCAGTGATATTATTCCTTATCATCAAATTCCAAACTTTGCTCTTTTGTTAATGCATTTGTTTACTTCACAACCTTACAAAGTATATATTAATCATTTGGCTGCACGAACAGTATTACCTATATCATCAAAACGTTCAAACAGTCTATCTTCTGTTGTAATTCCTATCTGTATTTGGGCCACCCTTAACTGAACATGTATATCTTATATTTTGTGCCAAAGTATATGTTATTAATATCTCAAGAGTATAATTTTCTACCCTGCAAAGACATTTCTGAAAAAACAAAAAAAAAAAAAAACTGGGGGGTCATCGGTAAATCCTTCAATAATGAAACTTATGAAGTAACTTCTTTAAAATCCCCTTGGCGTCATAGCCATTGGGTAAGTGGGTTCGGGATAAGAGCATATCGTGCAATTCAGCACTGCTCTTCTCCTAAAGATTCAGGGATCTCCCCCAGGTCTATAGAAGATGCGGGTCCAAGCGCTTTGCCAGCGCCACCTCCTTGGCCAGAGAAAATATCCACTGAGCTGGAGACTGACTGCACCGATCTGTCTCGGAAGTAGTTGAAGGTCTCCTGGTCGATGAAAGTCTGTTCTTCACGGAGGCCTTGCTCAAACATCTTGCGCTTATGCCTGAACTCGATGACAGTCTTTGTGTAGGAGTTAAGGGTCGTAACAGACGCAGCCATGCAGCAAGTGAAAGATCCCCAGGCAAGACTGAAGGAGGAGAACAGGAAGACAGGAAGAAGAGCACGGGTCACTCATTGAAAGCATGTTCCCTCTGCTCTACCTACCTTCCTTACAATAAGAACTATCAACAGTAGATTGCAGGAAAAATTCATAGCGCTCATAAAACATTTGGATGCATCCTCGGTCAATTTACTCTGAAAAATTTTAAAAGCCTTCATATTAGATTTTTGCTCATGAAAAGTCGGCAAATGACATCCTCACCCCTGTAAATCTCACTGATAATGTCAAAAGAAGTGTTCAACATTTATGGAGTGAATCACGAGTATTTAGGTCACAAGGTACTTTCTGTTCTTCAAAAATGTTGTCTGACTGAAAACAGGGGATTGATTGTCTTGTGGCAGCAAACAAATTACGCAATTTGTCAGGATGTATTTGATGCCGAGAGAGCAGGAGGCATAACTCAGCTGAAGTAAATATCACTTTCATAGCTGTCAGAACAAACTGCATTTCTTGACGTCTTTTCAGTGAAGTACTGAAGAATCATAAATAAATATGTTTCTGGGAAATTGCGCAATATTGCGGCAAGTAGGAATTATTTTTCTGTTCCTTTAGCCATGAAAGATGAGTTTATTCCAATGTGGAAAAAATACAACAACAAAGGCAAGGTCTAGTGAATTTTCATTTATTGAAGGTGAAGAGTTATTTAAAACCTATATTACCTGTGTGAAAAAATAATTGCCCCCCCTAAACCTAATAAGTTATTGTTTCACCCTTCGGGCCACAACTATGATCACACATGAGCGATATCTGGCAGTGAGTCTTTTGCATTGCTATGGAAGAATTTTGAACCACTCATCTTAGAATTGTTTCAATTCAGCTAAAGTGGAGAGTTTTTGAACATGAACTGCCTGTTTAAGGTCATGCCGCATCATCTGAATCAGATTCAAGTAAGGACTTCGACCAGGCCACTCCAAAACCTTCATTTTGTTTCTTCTGAGACTGGCTTGGGTGCTTCAGATCATTGTCCTGCTGCATAACCCATCCAGGCCTGAGTTTTAGACTGCAAACTAATGGCTGGACATTCTCTTTCAGGACTTTTTTGATAGAGAGCAGAATTTGTGGTTCCATGAACTATTGCAAGTTGCCCAGATCCGTAAGCAGCAAAGCACCCCCAAACCATTGCACTGCCTCCACTGTGTTTGACTGCTGGTATGATCCTCTTATTGTTGAATGCTGTGTTACCGTAAAGCTAGATGTAACTCGACCATGTCATCCAAAGATCTCCACTTCTGACTCATCAATTCACAGAACACTATCCAAAATTCTTCAGGCATCATCAAGATGTTTTTTTGTAAATGTGACATGAGTCATTGTGTTCCTTTTGGTCATTGTGGTTTTCACATTGGGGATCTATGCCATTTTTGCTCAGTCTCTTTCTTATTTGGGAATCATGAACACTGACCTTAACTGAGGCAGGTGAGGCCTGCAGTATTTTTTTTTTTTTTTTTTTTTAGATGTTAGTCTGGGTTCTTCCGTTTCTCCTGGATGGGTTGTCCATGATCTCTTGGAGAAATTTTGGTAGGCCGGCCACTCCTGGAAGGTTCACCACATTTCCAAGTTTTCTCCATTTGTAAATAATGGCTGTCACCATGGTTCACTGGAGTTCCAGAACCTTAGAAGTGATTTTGGAACCCGTTCCAGACTGATTGATGTCAAATACTTTGTCTCCCATCTGTTCTTGAATTTCTTAAGATCACAGCATCATGTGCTGCTTTTAGCCTTCTTTACCTTGCCAGACAGGTTAAAGTGATTTTTGGATTCAACAGACCTGGTAGTAATCATGGGTAGTAATCATGCCTGAGAGTGTTCAGTAAAATTGAACCCAATCATCAATTGAATGTATTTAATTGGTTGATCTCGTAAATAAGAGGGCAATTACTTTTTCATATAGGGCCAGGAGGGTTTGGATCGTTTTTTTTTCCTTCAATAAATTAAATCATCATTTAAAAACTGCATATTGTGTTTATTTGGGTTATCTTTGTTGAATATCAAAATTAGTTTGATCTAAAACAGTGAAGTGTGACAAATATACAAAAAAAGAATTTGGGAAGGGGAAAATACCTTTTCACAGTATTCTATATTTGGCCTTCCTGTTTTCCATGTTATCTAATGCTGCACCTAACTTCAAGCTTCTGAAGGAGAGATTTTGTTTTTCACCCAGCTGTAGTAATTGAATTTGCTACACTACCTGCAGATGTTGTGGAAATACTGTGAAACTCTTCATTGTATTAACTATTAGAGAGTCCCCATACCACTCAATTTATCCAAAGCCCTAATCACCTGCTTGGCTTGTTTGAAGCTTGCATTGATATATCATCACACATGAATTATCACACATTTTGACTATCTGAGCCAAACCATACCAAACCAAATCTGTTTTTCATACGTACACTTACCAGAAAGACCATCCATAATCCCAAGAGTGAGGTCTCCAGTCCTCTGGGCCCAAGCTGACTGTGACCTGAAACACTTGTGTGTACATCATATGTGCCACCATTCCCAGCAGTCCTGCCAAAACACATATGATTGTGCATGTTGTTCACAAACAGACAAACAAACAAACAGGGCGAAAACATAACCTCCGCCCCAACTTTGTTGGCGGAGGTAATAAAGATGTGTCATTTCACCCTTTACAAAGCATGACATTTGTTTATGTATGCTTTAAGACATTATGTTTCATTTATGAAGGCATTATACATGCTGTATAAAGCCTTTAGGAAGAACACTTCATCTAAAGTGTGACCCAGGATAGCGCTCATGACCCCTCTAAATCATTCAAGACCTAACATGATCATAATGGTTCATTCTCCCATGTTTTCAAACAAAGTCTGTGAAACTGAAAATGGAATTCTTTCATTCAGTCTAACTCATATGATAAAATTATACAGTATTTCACATAAAAATAAGAGGAATCAACACAAATTGGAAGTAATGTTTTTAATTTGCATTTTAAATGTTCAGGTTTTGAGGTCTGTGTTTGGCATGTGAAAAACACCATTGGAATAGAATTGGCCACAAATCCAAAAGCTCTACCTCACCAAAGTCTTCAGCGTGAATGGACAATAATTGTGGCCACAGATTCATTAAGTCATATTCCATAATCTATGAAGCTACAGTATAAAAAGAAAACAGATTTGTGTGATAGTATAACATCTTTCAGGAAATTTGTTATACCAGTGCACTCACTGAATACACCATGTGCATCAAACTTAGTTATGCTTTTTTAAAAAAATGCCCTGTGTGTAATTTCATTAACATAAACACTGAAGTAGAGCCAATTCCCAATCCTTATTGTAATTCATTGCTTGAATGTGATTTTGTCAGCATGTAAATGCACCTCATAACTCATCTAAATAGTGTTTTAATGGCAGGTATAATTTAAATACATTTATGGGCATATCCATTTCATTATTTTAGGAGTTTTGTTGATGTAATTTATTTCTCACCTAATGATTTTCTCAGCTGAAATTAGAATTGTCCTGAAGTCATAATAAACAAAAACATTGAGCCATAACATGTTTAACAGGTTATTACGTATCAAATGAATCATCTACCCAGCAAATTTAAGACCTCCAAAGAATTAAAATGACATATTGAAACCCAATACCAGCACTAAGTTTACTGCTCCAAAAAATGACATAAGGTTTGGACTGACCGTTAACTACGTGCTGGCCTGTAACATGACATTTAAGGGGGACATATTATGAATAACTCACTTTTCCAGTGCTTGTGCACATACGTATGTCAGTGCAACACAGGACTTTCAACAAAATTTATATCAAAAAGGACCAATTATGCTTTGCGACTGCGTGTCGCACTTCTTTTTGAATATAAGACCCGTCTTTGCTAAGCCTGCAGTTGTTACCTTTTCATGCGCATTGTGTAGTTACTTATTCAGTCATCCATATTGAGACTTGCCAGTTGCCGGGGGATATGGGCTTCATCGCTAACCGTTGTCTCTGTTCACTGGCTAATGAGAGCAGACTGCATTTCAAAGAGAACGTCCTGTTTTCAGAGGGTTAGTATTGACATGAATCAAATTACCCAGAAATCATGGATTTTTAATGCATTTTTTCCCCCCATATAGTTTCTAAACCTCCTTTTTGGACATCCAAATTATTGTAACTGAGGAAAAAAAACAGCATAATTGGTCCCTTTCAATTTTCTTCAGGATTAAAAATCAACTGTTTGCTTTTGTTGCACAGGAAACATTAAATGAAGAAACAAAGCACTTTAACATTATAAAATGAAAATGTTAGTGAATGTTTTATCATTGTAAAAGCACAGTTTGTTCAGCAAACTAATTGTGGCACTGTGCAAAACCACACCAGATAACAGAGCACATTCTGACCAAACAACACATGAACCTCAGATAAAAGGAACTACTGAGATCAATTTTTTTCTACATCAATACTGGCACTGTGATCGACTAATGATAATGATTATATATGTACGCATTAAATGCTCCTTAATGAAAAACGCTGAAGTAAAAAATTATCTGCAAGGAAAAAAATAAACTCTTCAATCCCCATAAGAATAATTTTGCACCACAGCCAAGTATAATTAATCAAAATCCTTCTATAATAGACAGAGTTTGAGGTAAAATTGACCTTTGTTGGTTTAAGTGGAAGATAAGGGCAAGCAAGAGTTCAAGTTTCCTATTTCACATAATTAAATTTACACTGCAAACAGCTTTTTAAAAAATATTTTTGAGTACATCAGATAACTGCTATCCTCTGAGGATAACATTCTGAGTTTAAAGTGTCTCTATTATGCAAAAATCATTAATGTCATTAATGTTAAGTAGTAGCCCCCATTTATGTAAAAATAATAGGGCTTTCCAGCATTGCAATCTGGCAAGACTAATTTTTTTTTTTTTCTTTTGAATACTGACAGTGCTTATTTATCAGCCATAACATGAAAACCACCCGCATAATATTTGTGTAGGTCCCTCTCGTGCTGCCAAAACAGTTCTGTCAAACTGACTTCCACTTCAATTCCCGAACCCAGGATTCCCCAGCAGAATTATTTCCCACAACATCACACTCCCTCCACGATCTTGTTTGTTTCCTGCATTGCATCTTGATGCCATCTCTTCCCCAGGTAGATGGTGCTCATGTATCTGGCTGTTGCACATGACGTAGAGGAAAATGGGACTCACTGGACCAGGCAACCTTCAGTTGCTCCAAGGTGTTGTTCTGATGCTCAAGTGCCCATTGTAGGCACTTACGGTGGCAGACCAGGGTTAGCGAAGCACAAAACGCAGCAGGCTGTGAAGCACTGTGTGTCATGACACATTTTTTGTGTGATTAAAATTCTCCGCAATTACTGCCACAGTAGCCCTTCCGTCAGTTTGACACATGGAGGATAGCCTTCATTGCGCTTTTGCATTGATGAACCTTGGATATCCAACACCCTGTGGTTTGTCCCACCTTGGACCACTGTCTGTAGGTTCTCACCACTGCTGACTGGGGGCACCCCAGAAACCTTGACACTTCAAAAATCCTCTGACCCACTCATCTGGCCGTAACGATTCGGTCTTTATCAAAGTCACTCAGGTCACATTTCTCCCACAGCCAATGCCAACTATAGCAACCCTTTGCTTAGCGTCTAAGGTCTATCTGCATACCTTGACATGCACCATTGCTATGAGGTAATCAACATTATTTGCTTCATCTGCATGTGGTTGTAATGTTTTGCCTCAATGGTGTAAACACAAACAGACTTAGCATGGTAACAAAATCATCTGATCTTACAGGGTAGTGCTCTCCCATGAAAACACCACCTGGTGTAGTTTCATAATCTATGGCAACTGGCCAGATCAGACAAAAATAAACTGGTTGAGCCCATTGAGAAACATGAGAGGAGAAATAAATGCCTGAATGATTACATGAATATGAAGAGTAATTTGTGGGCCCTAGCCGGTATGAACTCATTACAACATTGATTTCTGCGATTGCCTCTTCAATAATTTAAGTTCCCCTGCCAAGTCGAGCACACAGCATAAGCACCAAAGAGAAAAACTAATGAATAGTTAATTATTTTGCAATAAATATGACAACATTGAAATTACTGTAATCAATTTGAAAGGCATTTTTTTAAAATAATACTAAACAAACCTAGAATTTAATTTTGATTAAATATTGAGGATTGCACAAGTTGAGCAACAGTTCATTAAATTCCATCCAGTATGGAATTAATCTATTGTAAATATATGAAATATAACTCTTGAGGGGGAATATTCTTAGGGATCACGATAATTGGACAATGAGAGGGCATTGAATGATGATTAGACTAGTAAACTTTGGATGTAAAGGAAGAACAACTGCAGTGACCAGATGAACCTTGATAAGGAAATGCGCAAGTCTGTGCAGAAGGGAAAGTCAGTTCTATTTCTATTTGAGAAACTGATCTTTTAATCACAGCTAGAGACAGCAAACCCTGAAAAACATTGGAAATTCAATTACAATAATGTCACAAGACTGCTCTCAAACACAAGCCTGTGCATGTCTATGCTGCCTAAATACATTTATCCCATATTGAAATTTTTGAGAAAGGATGGGTTACCTGTGTGAACAGCTTTGAAATGCACTCGGAATGAATGTAAATCTAACTTAAGACACTGTTTTCTCCTGTGCAGAAAACAGAGAAAGACCTGGGTGGCAACACTACTCAGTGTAGCATTTAACTCATGTTGGTCAGCAATGGTTTATACATCACCCTATAGTTTGTGCTTACAGTATTATTGTCTAGTAGTGAGCTATTCTGTTTACTGTAAATGCTTGATTATAAGGCACAGCACCATGGATGTTGTAGCCCATAGACAATACAGAAGCTACTGATTATAGGCACATTTTTAAACTACAAAATGTGCCTCCTTGAGGCTCAGTTCAATTGCTTTCTCCAGCCGCAATTCATCTTCCAAATCACCCTTTAAAAACTAACTTAGACACAGGAATAATTATTGGGTTATTCCTGGTTTCATTCAATACATATTGAACATAATTATGGGCACATGAATCTTGACAATCGTATTAAAATTATTCTTCATTTTCTATTGCATTACTTTGCCCATGGATAATACATTCACAAATTAGAACATCAATCAAACATCAGGCATTTTTCTTTAGTTACTATAATTGATGAGAATCTGCACTACTTAGTGCACAGGATGATCATTCATTGTACGTATGAGCAATGGTCAGAGACAACAGAATAGTGTGTATTATCCAATCTGACAACCACATAATGATTACTTAGCCCAGTATAGGGGCGAACAAATGAATTTTCCCTCTGAAGAAATGCATTAATTTGTACATTTTAAGCCTATTTTCCCACAGTCTCTGCTCTTGTCTGTAATTATCAAGAGGATGGTTGTAGACAGGATTTTGACTGTAGCTACTTATTTCACAGAAATTCTCAACAATACAGATTCAATACCCTTACAGGAAGTGAAATAAACCACAATTTGCATTTATATATAAGGTAAATCAAACTGCATGCTATATATTCGTAATTATACAAAAATTATGGTTCCTTCATGCTCAAGGTCAATTTCAGGATTTGTGGTCACTGTCATTAAGAGCAAAAGCAACACAGGTGATGAATTTCTTGATTGGGGGTGAACACTGAAAAAGCAATAAGTGATCTGGTAAATTGAAGCAGAAACCACCTTCATTTAACTTTTTAACTGCTAGGAGTTCAAGTCCAATATGCTACATGTGCCATGAAAACATTTAACAATACTAAATGCAGCTAATGTGCTGCTCTTTAGGTTATTACTTAAACCCCTTAAACTCTGACTTTTCACTGAAGTTCTCCCTTAAATCATTTCAAGGTCAATAAAAGCATTTATTTCTCTCTTATTATAGGTCAATGTCATAAACATATTCTCTATCTGCTGGTTGCAGCGCTTCACTGAAGTTAAAATCGCACATTTATTGAAAGAAATATTGAAACCCAGTGCGCCTGTTTTATGGTCACAGCATGACATCAAATTGAAAATATCTAGATCTTATGCATTATTTTATACACATATCCCTATAATTCAGCAGGACATATTTAGGATCGTTGGAAACCTTGGGATCTCCACTAAAATTTTAAGAAAGCCTGGAGTTCAACAGGTTTGAATACAGCAGATGCCAATGACAAACCCATATATGGATCCTTAGGTTTTATGGGTTTAGTCAATGGAACATATGATTACAATTGTGAACTTCATGCTAACTAAATTCCTAATTATTTTTCATCAAATATTTACCACAGTAGCTATAAATACAATTTAGGCCTTCAATACAATTAACCCAGCAAAGTATAGAGATATATTGTATCTCGTGATTAGACTATCATCTTTGGGACAGCAACCCATTGTAAATCCTTTTAATTTTTCATTCTAGAGACAAAACTGAGGCAAACAACTAATCTGTACAGAGCAATCACTAAGGAAGTAAATATTTATTACAATGCCAGCTGAATGTACAGTGTTGTATGTACAATTATAATCTTCTGCTGCTTCATTCCCTGAATTTTTCAAATAATAAAATGCTGCCTCTTCAAAACTATTTCAGCTGTCATTTTATAATCATAAGTACATTACATTACATTATATTTAGATTACATATACAAGAATAAACCAACCGCAGTCAATGCAGTCCAAAATGCATAAATCTAAATTACTGGATTATCATAAATTATGTGCTGGAGGAAATACCAGGCTCAAGAGTGGTTCTACAATCAAATGACAGAATGCTTAAACAGCAAATGGTTTGCAGCAATATCTGTATAATCACTGTAATCATGACATTACACATTGTGGCTGTTACTAATTGCAGCCTGGTTTCTAAAAGCACCAGATTAACGTCTTGTAATTACAAATATACGGTCTCTGTCTGTGTCCTTAAATAGAGCTCTCATTTATTGGAAGAGTTCTGTTTAGAAAGCAAGCAAGCATTGCATGAGAGGAATAACCTCATATCTTTGAAAAAAAAGCCAAGGGACCAAGGCTTTCATACAAAAACACTTGGAAAAAAAAATCCTCCTTATGTTTCATCTAAAATGAGAACTGTTTATACAGTGACAAGGTACAACATGCACTGGAATTAAAGCTATTACAAACAAACAAACAAAACAGTGTTTTGGCCAAACCAAATAGAGAAATCACACAATAACAGGTATTCTAGCTGGCTGAAGGCTTGGCTCTTTGATTTTACTAATAATATTCTGTGGACTGACGAGTCAAAAGTGGAACTTGTTTGACGGCATGGGTCCCTTAATATCTGGTGTAAAGCTGACACACCATTCCACAATAACAACATCATAACCAACAGTTTAACATGGTCGTGGTTGTGTGATGGTCTAGGGCTGCATTGCTGTTTCAGGACCTGAGCGACTTGCAATGATTGATGGAACCATGAATTTTGTTCTTAAGC
The DNA here is from genome assembly GCA_029692085.1 of Gymnothorax javanicus. Taxonomy (NCBI): domain Eukaryota; kingdom Metazoa; phylum Chordata; class Actinopteri; order Anguilliformes; family Muraenidae; genus Gymnothorax; species Gymnothorax javanicus. Next base: position 11,195,289 of record CM056211.1, read on the forward strand.
AGAAAATCTTGAAGGAGAATGTCTGGGCATCAGTTTGTGACCTAAAGCTTAAGTGCTGTTGGGTATTCAGCAGGACAATGATCTGAAGCATATAAGCAAGTCCACCTCGGAATGGCTCAAAAGGAACAAAATGAAAGTTTTGGAGTGACCTCGACAAAGTATTCACTTGAATACGACTGAGATGCTGTGGCATGACCTCAAACATTCCTCCACAGCAATGCGAACAACTCATTGTCAGTTATCGCAAACGTTTGACTGCAGTTGTTGCCATCATGGATGGCACAACCAGCTGTTGGATTTAGCGAGGCAATAATTTTTTTTTTACATGGGGGATTTAGATTTGAATAACTATGTATCTTTAATTAATGGCATTATCATTTAAAAGGGGTATTTTGTGTTTATTCAATTTGTCTTTGTCCTCTATAAAAATTATTTGAATGATCAGAAACATTTGAATAGGACAGGTAAACAAAAATAGAGGAAAACAGGAAGGAGGTAAATAGTTTTTCACTGCTTTATACAATTTACATGTTGGGTTTTATGTGTGGTTTTTGAACGCAAGTTTTTTGGATGGGTAATTTTTTGAGTGTTTTAATTTAAGGGTATTCACTAACAATTTAAGAGTATTTGCATTAATATTAGTCACAAAATTAAGCCTAGGATATATAAATCAACAATTGAGGTCTCCAATATATTTATAATGAGAAAGCAACGCATGAGAAAATACGTTAGGCTGTGTACATATTAATGCTGTTATTAATTCTGGCCTGTTTGAGACCCCCCTGGATTTTGTGTTAATCTGCACTTTAAATACACAGGGGATCCGAGGTGGAAAATCCAGGGGTCAGAAAGTAAAAAGCCAGCCAGGTTTTTCTCCCTCCCACAGAATGAGCTGATCACTCACATTGGCTCTATCTCCTGTCAGAAGTAAAGCTGCTTTCACACCGGATGTGAAACAAATTTTTCGCATGACAGATTACATTCAAAGTCAATGCAAACTTTGAATGTAATCGAATACGCGAAATTTGTGTAATCTTTGCGAATTCCCCCGTCTCTGTGAAAGCGGCTTAAATCCAGGTGGTTGGAATAAAGTTCTGGGGAAGATTTTTACTTTCTGAACCTGGACTTTCCACCTCTGCAGGGGATCATCAGACACACCGCCACAAACGCCACCTTTGCGAAGCTCATGATACATTGTGTTTGTGGTTAAGAAATGGATTGGTTTGATTCTGCTGGGATTTTTCTGCTGCAGTTCTGTGGTTATTAGCAACAATCCCTACTCGGGTCTATTAGCCTCTGCTAGACAGCTTGGACTTCTGGCCACAATTCTTTCTTTCTTTTATGATTGCCTTCTTTGGTGTTTGGCATATGTTTTCATATTTTTTCCCATATTTTCCCTTGCCACCTTAAATAATTTTGGTGTTTCTGAGACCAACACACCAGCAGCACTCCTAGCATTCAAATTTTTCCAAAGCTTTTGAAATTGTGGTTTAGAGATCCTCTGTCACCGGCAATACACATTTTGACAGAAAGATATGGATTGAAATATTTGGTATACAATTCCCCTTGGAGAGTTAGACAGCTAGGATGCCATCAGACATCTCTCAATGCCTGATGAAATGCATATACAGGTATATAAATAAATCCTGCCGTAGCTTGACTGCACATCATCATCAGGCACAGCTAAATTCTGTACACGGTACATCCATATGAACCAACATTATAATTCATTGAATTCTTTAAAATGTTGCTCTGCATTAATGCACAGCTCCAGTTTGCCTTCCCTATATGAAAATATCAACAATGGTTTGAGTGCTGGGTGTTTGGAGAATAACATTCAAATCATTCAGAGTAACCATTCTGCAAACAGCACAATGAATGCCTTGTTCTAAACAAAACCCATAGAAAAATGAAATGTTCGTACATAATGCATACACATACCTGAGAGAACAGTGAACACGGCAGCAAAAGCATTCAGCTTGAGTCCATCAATCACATTGCTGGAGTGAAAGAGTTCCAGGCACATAAGACTGAAGCCAACAACCAGGAGCATGATGTATAGCACTTCAGAAACCACTGACAGCCAAAGGACACCTGCAACCCAAGACAGGCACATCAGTTAGCAACAGCCCTCAAGAGCCATATTTCAGCCTTTCAGAACCATTAGTGAACCGTGGAGCACTGGTTCTCAATGTCGACTCACTCTGTATGCTGGTTTTTCCCTGATGAAAAATCACTGTAGTTCCGAGCTATAGTTATCCTATAGTAAATGGATGGTATTTTTTGCCACCATAGGGTAGTATATAGTGATGTTATATTTATTCAAACTACAGCAATACAGTGCAGACTACACAAATATCATGGTACTGTTGACTGTGGTAATACTATAGTTATGTAATGGCTATAGTACTACTCTAGTTAGACTATTCAAACTATAGTAATACTATAGTTATGCCACAAATACTATATTATCACTAAAAAATAACCGTAGGATATTTTCGTAAGTGTTGTTCCAACCACAATCCCAGTCATAGGATTTTTAAAAGCTGCTCATTTGTCTTAATTAGGAGCATTTCACCTTTACAGCAATTATTAATCCTCTTAAGCCACATATTATCAGAGATACTGTATCCATGCATGCCATGATGAATAAAAATTCCATATCCACGTTGTAATATGTTGCAAATAACTGCATTAAAATGGAAGAAATGTCCCATAATTGGTGCCGCAGAAGCATAAGCATTTCAGTTCCTGCAGGAGAGAAGCACAGAGTTTAATTGTTAAACAAAACGGCACAGTCTGAAGGAGAGAATCCGGGCAACCTCAGGTCATACCGAATGGTTAAGTAGACAAATCTACTCCGGCTATGCTACCTATTCAATTCAAAGATATAAGAACCTGCTTCTTTTCAGAGTCGCTTTCTGAGACATTTGCTTTCTCATGCTGAGAGACCGCAAGGAAAAATCTATTTATCTCATTTCAAAAAGCCCTGCTGAAAAGCTTTAATTTCCTTTTCATTTTCCTGTTTTTGCTTATTATTTTAACCACAACCTTGTGAAGATCAATATTAAAGATTTACCCCCAAAATTCCCCATTGCGCGAGTTCTCACTTGAAATAAATACGCAGGTGATTTATCTCTTCTCTTGCTATACTACCCCTCCCAGCAGGGTGTAGCAGCTTGTGTAAAACAATTTTCACATTGAACATTTTGTTCTTCTTTGTGCACCCTGCGCAAATTAAAGCTCAAAAAAAGTGTTGTTTGCTTCAAGTTAACATTCAAAGAAAATTGAAACTAAAAATACATATTGGTTTGAAAAAGAAGCGTGGAATTGCCTCTGCTCCTCATGATAATTTGTATTTTTTCCACATCTGTTCTTATTCTAATTTGTCCGAGAAAACAACTAGATGAGAAAGGTGCCAAAAACAGAATGATAAATGAACAAAAATCATACTGTAGTTACTCGTAGCTATGGGCAGTTTTATCTTTCAAAATATGTCAGAACAAAAACAAATAAACATAAAATACAGAGTGACATGCAATATTCATACTAAAAACAAACATAGTAATACTATTCAACGATAATAAGACTAATAATCGCCTTTGTCTGAAATGTGTCAATTCGCCAATTAGTCCAAATAAAATCACAAATGATTCAATGAACAGAATACAATGTGTTTGCAAATGCTCCTGCATCAGTGGCCCCTCTTAACGATTAACAGCACAGGGAGGGGCATAAAATAAATAATTATTTTCAAGGAATCTATCAGACATGAATATCAACTGACACAAATGTTGTCACCATTGTCAGCCGGTAATTTTCCAAATTTGTCACTATTAGACAAAATTATGAATACGTCAGCAAATGGTAAATATCTATGCTGAGTGAACATGTAATTTGCAACTAATATTGTCCCACCTGAGAACAAAAAATCCTACTGAGGACTCTTTTTTTCCTCCCAGCTGCCAAAACACTCTAATAAAATTAAGGATCACAGTTCCCTTACTTCATAAGTGACAGATAAATATGGCAAGATCAAGGCATTCATTTACATACAGCTTCTCTCAGCTTTCATTTTCATTTGAGTGTAACAGTAATTGCAAGCCTTTCAGTGGAGCTGAAAAGCATTCCACTCGTAGGAACATAGCCTGTTGAATTTGTGCCCTCCTGAATGAATGAACCATTGAAGGTGGAGCATCTTACCATAAAACACTAGTGAAACCTTCCCAGTGTATTCCTAGCTTTGCTAAAATTTGAATTTTATTAAACAGTATACTGCTTTTAAAAGGATAGTTCTTTTGAGTAAAGGGAATTAAAAAAAAAAGGTTTGGCACACAAAATATGTTCTTTAACTACTGAGGACATGATAGTTGCGTGGCACCCATAATCATGATCAAATTTTCCCTCATTTGTCAGAGATAATTGGTAAAACTGTAATGTGCTGGCAGCAACATCAGCGAGACAAAAGAAAAAAAGAAGGTCACATCTTGTTTAAACCCTTTGTAGAAAATTAATGTTTAAAAATCTTTGAAACTTGGAGCAAACAATTTAGAGGTCCAAAAAAAAAAGCCATTTCTACAGCAACAGCCACAGACTTAACCTCCTAACTTGATTTGTGATTGTATCTAACCCTGGAATTGCCCATGTCTGTCCATTTATAAAACAAATAGCCAGAAGACCACATGCTTTAATTAATAACTTGTTTCACTTCATAAAAAAGACACAGTCAATTGATAACAATTTGTTGGACACAAAGCCAGTTCTCAAAAATTACATGAGATAAATCTCATTTCAGCATGACTAAATATGCACAACATACAGTATGCACAGCAACAGCTTATAGACAGGGCATGTTTTTCTTCAGTTTCTAATAAGTGCATTCAAAGGTCTTGTTTGACTGCAAATGGTATAAATCAGCTCATTATGATGATCCCATTTATATATAGTAGCCCTTCCAGTGATCTGTATTCATATAGGACTCAGTGGGGTCAGATTATTGACTGTTCATAAAGATGGACAATGCCTCTCCATTTCCTCCCTCTGTACAAAATATCCTGGATACGGATGCTGCCATCTTGCCCCGGTGAGGTCATTTGGAGCCAGAGTCTGTGCAGTCAGGATTAGCGGGGTGAGCTGCAGCATTGAGGTTCCGTCCATAAACCCGCCCAACTCTGTCGCAAACACATCCATTAAACTTCTGATGCAGCCTGGCTGGCTGCTGCAGTGTTAGCGGGTCAATGCCGCTTGTTGCACACAAAGACCAGTTCTGCTACGACTGAAGGCTAGTTTAAAGGTTAGCAAGTACCGACTTCTTTAAAGTAGAGTTGCATGAGGTACACTACAGGCCAAAAGTCTGGGGCCACCCTCAGATTTTTAATGGTGCACCAAGTGCAATGTGACCCCTGGGTTTTGGGGAAGGCATTTATACAGCATGCCTTCTTGTTACATAAATTGTTCACGTCCTAATGACATAAAATCATGTAACACAAAGGCATTGGAACTCAATTATAAAACATTGTGCTCAGTGATCAATCAGTCAAGACAGCTTTAAAATGTGGTCTAAGGTCTGGAATTCACCCAGAACCTATTGGCTCCTATATTTTATGCACTGAAGTCATTTCATGTGCAAAAAGTAAGGAAAGAATAGTTGATGTGTGAATTTTTTAAAAATCTGAGGGTGGCCCCAAACTTTTGGCCTGTAGTGTACTTTTCCATAATCAGTGTATTACCTGCAGTCAATGGTGATCGGAATGCCCTCAGCCAAAAAATGTGTTTTAGCCAGCTATATAAGGCCCACCACTTTGGCTGACTGTCAGACAGTTGTTTCCTTTGGCATCCATGTTACATTTTCGGAAACATTTTCTAACTTCGGACTTCTGTATTTCTATATAGTTGAGAAAATGGTGCCAAAGGCTGTCTAATGGCATGGTAAGGTGGTGAAAATATTCTAAATATAGCAGATACTTTTTTTTTTTACATTTGGCATCTCCAATCCCACTCAAATGTGGAATGCCCAATTAGCGAGCTATGTACACAAGCTTGCTCATATGCAGCCCACATTGCCATCTCGGGAGAGCGAGACAGTTTGTGGCTCTCCTCATAAGCACGCGCCTGTCAGCCTCTGCTTCTTTTTACACTCACAGCTCGAAACTTCGCAAACTCAGAATGAGAGCGGAGGATACCCGAACATGTACAAGCTCAGAATTTTACTGACGAGCACCAGGCTGGCCAACAGGAAGCGCTTGAGCAGTGAACAATGGTGTAATCCTATGATCCCAAACCGGCAGTCCCTCCTTATTTATTTTCCTGCAGCGCGAAGCCAATTGTGCTCTGCTCTGAAAAGGCTACCGGCCACTGCCGGCACTGGCACGATTGGGGATCGAAGATCGAACCCGAGCTATGGTTGTCACTACTGCTCCACAAAGTGCCGCATTAACCGCGTGAGCTAAGCCGATAGCAAAATAGCAGATACTTAAACTGATATTCATTTCTATGAGTGGGCCTGTGAGAAAATTGATTTACTGTGTAACGGTTCATGATTTTGTACGTAGTGGCGCTCAGAGCATTGTATATAGTTAATGTTGATGAGCTGAGAGTCATGGGCATATCTGGCCAATGGGGGTGTAGACGGGTATTATGGGATGGGGAAAAAAAAAAGGTTTTGGTCTTGAAAATAAACAAAAAAAAAGAAGTAGCCAGCAACAAAGTGAGTCATTAACTATTAAGTTGAAATTAATGGGGTCAGTATTTTCCCGAAGTGCTCGCGAATTGTGAAAGAGAAGAATAATATACTGGTACTTTTGGAAGTGGCGAAGACTGTCCTCAGGAACGACCGTGTAGCTGCCTCAACAGGTAGCATTGCTACGTGGTTAAGTTATAGGGAGCTGCCGCTTGTGTTAGTGGAGGACAATTGGCATCTCACATCGCACCGGGCTATAGATTTTCAGGACCACTGTCATGCTGCTGCTGGCTTGCAAGGAACACGCCTTCCCTGAACATTGAGGTGGTCATTTGCACCCTTCGCTGTTTCTTTCCTAAATGGGGAATGCACCTGAGCGTCAATACAGCGGGCAATTGAGCCAACGAACTGGTGACTGTGTTGTAACTGGAACAGTAAACTGTGGTTTGGTTATGTCAGTAAAAGAACGACCCGCTCTTTTAATATTGAGTCTTTGTGTTATGTAAGGTATATTGGTAGCATAGGTAGAAATACTTTACAACTGCTTTCCTCATTTTTATCACTACATTGCTTAGGTTCCATGCCATTGTCTGATACTCATGCCCGCTTCAACAAACTCATGCTGACTTCCATCCACTAGCTAGTAAGGTGATACACTCACGATTGATAAGAACCTCATACAACCCTTCCAGAAAAAAAATCTTAACCAACCCTCCAAAATAAGTAAATACAGTCTATGGGTAAACAGACCTCCACTATCACTTGTTTAACATGAGTCTAACTACCTATCTAACTAAGACGACCTGTTACCAAATCTGGATCTTGCAATGTAGCTAACACACTTTACCTCACAAAGTTAGCATATTGTACTTTTAGCAATAATGCCAACTTTGGAGTGTAAACCAGTTAGCCAACAACCTAGTAAAGCTAGATTTAATAATAGGTCAGTTTAGTTAGCAACAAAAATTGATGGTAAAAAGTTAGCAAAGATGCTACGTTCAGAGCAAAGAAATTTTACCATCAATTTTCATTGCTAGCTAAAGTGACCTGCACCCAAATGAACTACAAGAATATTGCTCCGTTGGACTTTCTAGATTTTTCCAGATCACAGGAAATATATCTGTATGTTTGAGTGTCTCTTCAATGCACTTAATTTCCTAATCTGTCACAGATCAATCACAGGTAGCTGGCAGGATAGGAATCTCTTCCTATGGGGCTCCTCCTCACAGTGCAGTGAATAATATATTGTCCTGGGCCTAAAACAATATTATTTTTGCAAGTTCACAGCCCCCTGCCCCCCAACTCCACCAGGTGCTTGGGACAACATGCCACGTCGTCCCATCGTCAAAGTGGCCCCACCTTTACGTGATCTTCTGAGGCCCCGCAATGCAAGATACAGAGAGCACCATAATTCATGGGACAGTGGAGAAGTTTTTTATTCTTTTTGGTTCAGTCAATCACCAGATTTTAATACAATAAAACATGCATTTTTAATTCTTATCAAAAAGACTGAAGGTATAAAGTCACAGAAACAAGCAGCACTTGACGACAGCTCTTGAGTGTTATGGAAAAACCTAGCAAGTTTAATTTTGGTCGAAACTAAGTTAGGACCATTGTTGCACTTATTAGGCTTTGCCTCATCATATACAGTAAGATACATGAAAAATAATCATTGATTTCCTATGTTTTCCCGTGACAAAACCAAGCAAGTCATCAGTATTTAATCAGTTGTGAAGTAAAAATCAAGCAAGTTGATCTTCCTTGGTTCTTCCACATAAAATTTTCTATTTTTTTAATGATAAAACCTGGTCAGTGAATTAGCCAGTTATGAAGCAGCATACCTATATTATCTGATCTGTGAGGTAAGTCCTCACAGAGCATTGGATGTGCAGGACATTCATGGACAGAATTCATACTTCACGCAATTCACATGCTAATAACGACTGAAAAATGGCTTGAAGAGGGAAGCAGATGGTGGAGTTAACACTGAAAAACTGTCAAATGCCACTGCAGCTGCATAATCGTTAGGTTTTTGTCCATCATTTTGAGATTTGACATTTTATATTTTCAGATGGAAAAATTTCTTAAGTCACATTGCCAGGGATACCAATAAAAAAGAAAAAAAATTCCTTCATAAATATCTCTTATAATGTAATGGACAAATAACTACCATATCAGTTTCATTGTCGGACAAGAGCTTAACCCCAGAGGGATACAGTTTTCTGTCTTTTTCTCAGAATCAGCTTTTTGTTACTTACTAGGTTTTTCCATAACACTCAAGAGCTGCAGTACAGGCCTGGCAGAGCATCACCAGGATTGATACCCTGTGTCTGGTGATGTCTATTTGTCACAAACTTCAAGCAGCTATGTCATGCAACCAAATGCTACATCTTGTTAAAGTATACAATACTTTTGAGGCCCCCAAAAATGGAGGGCCAAAAGGTGGTGTCATTCCTAAACAGTCCAAATGAATGAAAACATTTTCAAACATGATCACTCAGAGAGCGCAGCACCTCCCCCACGCCAAGGCAACTCTGTACATTAGTTATTTTCATTGGCTGATGTAGGGTATTGTTGCATTCCACCGCCAGGTGGCAGCAAAACCCAAAAGCACGCCAATTGGAAATCCGGCCCATTGGAAAGACTTCAAATCTCTGCCAGCATAGCTGGATTTGAACTTTGGCCCACATCTCCGCTGTACTTTGGCCTAGATATGCCAAACTTTAATCACTTGTTCCTCTTGTGCTACTCTAAAATCCTGCAAAGTTTGGTTAAAATCTATGTGGCAATCTTTGAGATATCCTGCTAACAGACAGACACACAAACCAACCAACGCCAGCAAAAACATATGCCTCCCTTGGCGGAGGTGAATGAGAGCATTCAGTAAGTGCATACCTCTGCCAAGGCATTTGGAACTATACTACCCTCCAGTGGATTAAGATATATGGCCTTCATTATTCCAACATTCAAATCCTGCAATGGTGAGGAATCCTTTAAAAAAATCTTGGATCTAGAATTTGATTCAGATCTTTCCCAAAATGGAATCATATCTTGGATTGGCCAAGACACATTTCTGGTGAAACTTTCACAGGGATCTGTCCATAACCTTTCCCATAATGTTTCCAACAAACAAAAAAAACATACCAGCAAATCGAAAATATAACATAACCTCCTTGGTGGAGGTAAACTTAGCTGACAGTCTGCACTTCAACCTCATTATGACTGTTCACTTTCAAACTCAAAATGCTAGAGTACAGAACCAAAATAAAAATGTGTAACTGCATAGTTAATTAATGGGGCACACCGCATACCGCCTAAACATACACTATTTTGCGAAAAAGGAGTCCACAGACACTTCACTGAAATCTCACTGGCATATGTAAAAACATACATTTTTACAATCTAAATAACTGAAATTTTAATCGAATTTGGAATGCATTTATCAGCATGGCCTGACAGACATTCAGCTTCCATTTGAGGGAATTACAGTCCAAATTTATTTTACCTCCAGAATTTTGTAGCACCTTGTGTGCACTTTCACCTTCTGCCTTACTGAAGGCTCTGTTGAAACTGATTGGAGGAGTGAAAGGGCAACAGACAGGGCAAAAAATGTCAAAATCATGGAACATGTATAAAAAATACCCTCTCATGAAAACTCAAAGTCTGTCCAATCAGCCCAAATTGACCAGTTCATTAAAAATTCAATAAAAAAGGCAGATAATTAGAATCTAAAAATGTCTGTTTTATATGTACGTATGTCACTGAGGTTTCAGTAAAGAGCCCACACACCACATGGTGTGTCCAGGCTGTGAAAAATGATATGACATCAGCAAGGAAACCTTGGTTTTTGAACTAAAACATCTCGTCCTTGAGAATTCTTTTTGATGAAGTACAACAGCACATTCAGGATGGACAACATCTCAGTGCCTCACAACAAGGTTGCACGTTGACAGACAAAACGATGACTGATTGTGATGTCCAAAATTAATTGTTTGTTACTGAAACATAAATTATTAGAAAATTAATTAGGCAGTAAGAGTCTGAAATCAGACAGGTACAAATATCCTTGAGCGTCCACAACGCAGCTGTCTCCTGCAGTAGGCAAGCCTCTAGTTCAAGTGAACAGTAAATATAAGGCAGGCCTGCTCACTGACAAGAGATAACAAATCTGTTCTTTGCACAAGGCCCAGCGTTCACTGTCGGACAAGCCTGATTGCTGACTTCGTGCTTATCATTACTCACCTCTTTCAGATGCTGGGGCCAGATCAATGAAACTTCTGCATTTCTCACCTATGAAGACACAAAGAGACCACAACATATGGATATTTGCATATAGTTTAGCAAAGCTTGAGGACAAACACACTTCGCCCCTCAGAGGAGACATTAAAGTTACAATATTATGAAAATCCACTTTTTCTTCACCCTTCCACATACATAGTCATGGGCTCAGTACCAAATCAAGTTGGGGAGGAGCTCCAACAGACAGTCAAGCCCTTTATAAGGCAACTTGCTTAGTTTTGGTCAGGCTGCAGCTTTTATGCAGATTATGTAGTGCATTTTTATATACCAACCAATGAACTAACAGATCACGCCCATTTCAACTTCTACTAAAAAAAAACAAAGAATAATACGATTCAGAGGTAGTGGTTGCAGCCCAAAATAGCAGTAGCGGCAGGAGCCCAAATTTGTTGTGCTGGCTAGATCTCAAAGTTTAGAGGCAAACACACCACTAGCTCTGTTGTTGACTGCAACGATTGACGTAAATGTCTTCATTCTCTGCCAGTGTCAGAAGACACAAAGAAGCAGTGGCTTAGTGGCAATCTGATATCTCCAGGTAAGTGTGTTTCTGGAATCAACAAAATAATGCCCATCCAGGAATGATATTATTGTCCACCAATGAATTGCAGCCCTGGTACCTCAATGCTGTGCGCATAAATGCCATGCTTGTAGTTGTCTAAAGTTAGCAAGCTAATGTTAGCAAGCTTTTCACACAGATGAGCCTGCAGAGATGCATGCTATCTTAAAAACCCAAAATAGTTTTTGCCTAGTGAATTTAAAATAATTTCTACATCACTGTTACTCTTAAATTTCCCAACTTTGGGGATTTTCTGATTTTAGCTGCTACCTGAACATCCTCGCTAGCAGCGTGCAAACTGCAGTTGAAAAGTCTTCATAGTGTCATGACATAGCAGAGCTGCTATTCATTGGTGGACTACAATGTTACTCCTAAAAAAGCATTATGATGTTGATCCCAGAATAATTGTGTGAAGATCCAGCGACAGTTAATGGTGAATCGTTTGTTGAATGCACTTCATGTCAGACTGCTTCACCAACAAAAGCCAATACAAAAGTGATCAAAGTTGTTCAAAAAAGTTGAGCCAGTCCTTCTCATGCAACTCATTCACATGTGAAAAATGTAGGTTTCACTACTTTCTGAGAATATGTACAGTTAGCCTGGAATTTTAAGTGGTAATAGGTACAACCTGTAGCATTTTCTCCATAGCTGTAGATGTGTTCAAACAGAGTTTTATTATTGCAAACTTAACACTATTAAAGCATCTCTCTCTGAAATAAAAGTAAATGGTTTTGCTGGCTTTGTCTCTGTATGCCAAAACTAAAAGTATCAAAGAAGGACAAATGTATTGTTTAGGCCATTCATTGCTTTGTTAACAAACAATCAATATGGCTAACAGGCAGTGGCAATCCCATCCCTAAGGAACTGTTGATAACTTGGGCATATCAAAGTATCGATACATAGGTTGCTGACTAACATTGTGGTCATGAATGTAGGGTTATCTGCATTAGAAATGGGAGCTCAAGCCTTCGGCATAACACAACTGCATTACAGCTTTAGATCACAAACTAATGGCTGGAAATTCTCGGTCTGGATTTTCTGGTAGAAAGTAGAATTCATGGTTCAATCAACTATGGCAAGTTGCCCAGGTCCTAAAGCAGCAAAGCCATCCCAGACAAATCACACTACCACCACTGTGTACAACTGTTGGTATGATGTTCTGGCTGTGGAATACTGTGTTTGCTTTATGCAAAATATAATGGGAACCTTGTCTCTCATAAAGTTCCACTTTTGACTCATCAGTACTCATCAGATTATTATCTCTAAAGTTTTCTGAGTCATCAAGATTTTTTTTTTTTTTTTGCAAATGTGAGACAAGCATTTGTGTTCTTGTGTGATGTATTGGATGAGTTGTCCGTGCACCCTTGGAGGAATTTTGGTAGGCCGGCCACTCCTGGGTAGGTTCACCTGTGTCCAAGTTGTCTCCATTTGTAGTGAAAGCTATGGTTTGCTGGAGTCCCAGAGCCTTAGAAGTGGTTTTATAACCCTTTCCACACTGACAGATGAGAAGGATTTTGTTTTTCTTCAGTTCTTGAATTCATTTAGATAGCAACATAGTGTGCTGCTTTTCCCCTTCTTCATATTGCCAGGCAGGTTCTATTTAAGTTATGTTTCAATTCAACGGGGCTGGCAATAATTATGGCTGGGTGCATCTAATGAAATTGAACCAAATTCAATTTGTTTAAAAGGTTGATATAGGAATTAAGGGGGCAATTACCTTTTCATATGGGGCCAAGTAGGGTTGGATAGCTTTTTCCTTCAATAAATGAAATCATCATTAAAAACTATAAAATGTGTTTACTCAGGTTATCTTTGTTGAATATTAAAATTGGTCTGATCTGGAACATGCAAGCGTGACAAATATGCAAAAACAGAGGGAATCGGGAAGGGGACAAATGTTTTTTCACAGCACTGTAGTCTGGGGATTTTGATATATCTGCCACCAACTGTTGAAGCATGGTGGAAGTAGCCAGCAGCTCTATTTGCCTGCCTGTCTGATCAAAGCTAATTTCATAGAGGGGGTACCCATTCAAAACAACCCGCTTGAGCAGAGAGAATGCCTGGCAGCAAATGGCCTTAAATTAAGATATTTTACGGTTTGTTTTTGTCTGAAACTGTTATAACCTCCCTTGAAGATATGCAAGAATATAAAAGCTTGAAGAGAAGTGGCATAATATGGGACCTTTAAACTTTTGAGTGCTTTGACAGCGAGCGCCGGGCAATACTGGTCATAGATTCAAAAAGACAGCTTAAGTGTGTGAACAGTTTATGTTTCTACATGCAAGAAAATGCCTGGGTTCCTAACTGTTTTGCCTATGAATCCTTTGTAAGCAAAAAGACCAGTCTTTCTGTTCAAGCGAGCCAGAGGGAAAAGCATTAGTGCAAAGTATCATCATGAGCCTGCTAGTTAAAACAGAACTTTGAAATTCCATATAGATACAGCACTGCACAAAAATCTTCTGGCTCCTGGGATGTTCGACATAAACTAGCTCATAGATGCCTGTTTTCTTGTTTCTGCATTCATGTATAGTCATAAAAGAGCACGTTTTTGGATTTCTAATTGTCAATTTTCCAAAAAAAAAGTATATTATCGAGAAAGTAGTCGCAGAATGTTAAAGATGGCATAACCCCAAAAGAGTCCTACTCTCAGTAACATCAAAGCAGCCTGAGATTACCAGGAGAGACCAAAACTAATATGAGTCAATGTCTTCAGAAGAACCGGAGCAAGTTTTATATTATGCATGGAGCAACCTACCAGTCCATTTTCTTTTGAAACTGCAGGATAGTGTACCCGAGAGAATGCAATACTGATGCAACACAAAAGATTGATTAGACTTCACTACCTGTGAACTTTTGATTTCATGATTCTTGAAGGAATCTTCACCTCACCATCTTTTTGTGTGTGCCTAAGAATGTTGCACCGAATTGTATGTCAACAAATGGTTACTTTTTAAACAGCCTTAATTATTGTACTTTCGTACATATCACTGTAGGCCAACTACTGTGCCAAAATGGCACACAACAACCTTGCAGTTCATCTCAAGGAAACCAAAGGCAGCCTTGATTGCAGCTTTAAGGGGACATCTGTCATCACAATGCTTGATTTCTTCTTGAAAAGGACAAGACTGTGAGTTACAGTTTCATTAGAGTCCCAATGGTGGACACTATAGTTGGCTCAGCAAAAGAAGGACATTGATGTAAATGGGTAGAAATCCCTTCTGATACTGATTAACTACAGTTCTTCAGCTTTCCAGACCTTAATGCCCTCAAAATTTATTCCACTTCTCAGTTTCTATGTGCTCTAATACACTACAACACCAGCCAAAGAATGAAATCTCCTGGAATACTAAGTGCTACAAATCACAGGGTAGAAAACCTCCCATAAATCAAATCTTGGCAAAAGCAGGCGGCAAAGCTTCCCGTAATCATTTTCTGTCTACCCTGCTCTTTACAAAAATTGTCATGCTTAAAATATTGTAATATATGGGATCATACTGCTGAGAATATTTCCTGGAATATTTTTAGCCTTTGCCTTCACTTTATCTAATAAATAAAGGATAGATTGAGCATAGAAACAAGCGGTCATCATCATCGTCATCATCAGACAGCTGTGGTTGCACATATGGTTATATTAATTTATGGAGGAATTTGTTAACAAACTTAATTGAAGTGGGAAAACTGCATTTCCCCCAAACAAATGGCATAACTGGACAAGCAAAAAATTATGTATTTTCTTGACGAATATAATGTTAGTATCTCACTTAATTTATATTTTAAATGCCCCCCTTCACACTCCAACAGGGACAATGAGAAGGACATCTTTTGGATGTAATTAAAATAATTATCACCACAGGTAATGCTAATTCAAACCAACAAAATAGATGCATTTGTTTTTCTTTGGTAAAAAAAATGTTTAATCCCTGACCACATAATTACTGTCCCACAGCACTAATTATGAGTCATTATCATTAACGCTGTTAACTACAGGGTCATCTGTGCACTTACAGCACAATTTGTGTCAAACTCAGTTATAGTGCGAACAGAGCTATTTTTCAAAATTTAAAACCGAACGCACATATACTGAAAGTCATGAGAGTCAAAGCATGTTCAACTCACTGACCTCTAACGGTCTTTCTCGGAATGCTGGCTCCACATTGCGCATCTGTCAGCATACGCCAAGTTGGATTTGTTGTGAATCTAACGATTAATCTGGTGAAACAAGGGTGCCGACATCTGCTTTGAGGGAAAACTCATCAAGTCTTGTATAATCCTTATCAACTTGTAGTCTGTCCTTACTACACCCTTTCTCCCCCATAACCACTGTGCTGCTAAATGAAATGGTATTGTATCCATTTCATGAATGGCTCTAGAGAATGCCTAACTGTATTTCCATATATCCTGCATTTTCCTGCAGAACATATATCTGACTTGGCCACTATTGGACCACTGAATTTTCTTTCATTTCAAGGTAATGACATTCAATGATAGTTTAGGTATAAGCAAATAAACTGAGGGTCTCAACCCAAAAAGCATACTTTGGTTTCACCTTCTAATTCAGATATTTAATCTGCATTGACAAATTATGTGACATGATGCTACAGTAATAAATTACTAGAAATAGAGGGAAGTTATTGTACTGTCTGTATTTTTACATTAGAAATAAAGACACTTAATGCTTATCTGAAACTCTGAAATCTTGCTTTAGATCAATATAAGCTATAGGGCAAGCAAAATTTTCAAAATCCATTCTTAGAGACTGAGAAAGAGGAGTGCTATAAATAGGTGATATTATTTTTTGGTATTGGGTTCTGCACGCCATCTTCATGAAGGCTTAATTTTTTTTTTTTTTCAAATCCTCTTCGGCTGGATGCTACCTCTGGTGTTACATAGACTTTATACTCCCTGAAAAATGAAATGTTGAGCTCTGCTCACCTTCAAAAATTGTCATCTGCCATCACGAAAACAATTTTCCATTCATAATCATGCAACACTGTTGTATTTTTGCATTTTGTTTTCAAGCGACCAGATATACTGTGACTTATATTCTTACTAGAAAGTGGGCTGCCACTTTATGCAATGTACAAGTGACTTAAAAAATATAGACAACATGGTTTGAGCTCTCCTCTCCATCCAGACCATAGTACTCAGGACTGTCAGGGATAACAAATTAATTTCTCAGAAGCTTTCAGTGTCCAGAGGGTTAGTAAATCATATGAATACCTCTCCTGTGTACTTTGGCATTAACATTAAAAGCTCACAATTTAAGAATGTAATATTCTTATAAATTAAACTTTGAAGAAAAACTTCACTTAATTATTTACATCAATTCGCATGTTCTGAAATGTGTTCATTAATCTCAGTATCAGACAAACTGAAAATTGGTCATCATCATCGATAGAGAGAGAGAGAGAGAGAGAGAGAGAGAGAGGGGGGGGGGAGGGAGAGAGAGAGAGAGAGAGATCGTCGGTCATGATGAAACACGTCAATTTGTTTTCACGTCTGAATAATCGGCTGCAATTAAAACTCTGACCTATTTTGACTGGGCTACATCTCTAAATCCAAAACACACAAAGTATAATAGAACTTAATAATGAAAAGGGAAAAAAAACCAGTTGCTTTGGGATTTTCTAGCCTTAAAATAATGAAAACTCTTAAGTAACACAGGAATGCCTGTAAACGTAAATCGTTCAAATAAACTTGACTCTCAGTCGCAACTCATCGCCTTCCGTATTCATTGCACACCAAGAATATTCACGAGAATAATAGGCTAAATTTCATCCGCTACGTTCTCCATATAACATTATGAACATTCTGATCTGAAGCACCTAAGATATTGAAAAAATGATAATAGCGGTTCCTACCTGCCCCATTAATGTTTTCTTCACAAGAGTACCAGATTCCCGTGTGGAAATGCCTGAAGAGGAATCTGTCGTCTCCAGTCTCCCAGCTATAATGGACTTTATTCTGGTCAGTTTCGTTCACCCCGTAGTTTATGCAGTTATGCAGCCGATCTTTGCTGCAGTTCGGTTTGGGAACTCGCTGGGTACCTTCGCACCAATAAGTCGTAATAAATGCCGTTGTGGAGAAGAACAGAGCAACGAGATTTAAACCGACAGAGAGCAGCGCTCTGCATTTTCGGGTAGTCTTCATCGTCTAAAAGTCCGGAACCATGGACTGAAACAAGTTCATCAACGCTGTTTAATATAACGAAAATGCGGCCATTTGTATTCACTGGAAAGAAAACTGCAGTTTGGCGAACTCGCCGTCACGCAATGACACGGAATTGTGAGAAATTCTGTCATGCTATGCTTGCGGTAACTTACAAATATTTATTGAGCTCTCCAAACAGGTCCGAACGGAAGGACGCAACAGCGGAGGCCTGAAATGAACATCATCCTCTTCAAACCCTTCTTTTCCCGGCAACTGATACCAAAGAGAAATGAAAAGGTCTCGAACACGAACATCATAGATGCATCTCCTTCTCCTTGACAGGATAGGAAGCCTCGATTCCCACATAGCCTCTCTCTCTCTCTCTCTCTCTCTCTCTCTCTCTCTCTCTCTCTCTCTCTCTCCCTCCTTCTCTTTCTCTCTCTCTCGTAAACAGAATATTTGATAGGCCTGTAATTATTTCTCATATCTTCATACCGCATTTGAAAAAATAACTTGCAAAAGAAATATGAATACATACAGCATGCATGTATGTATCACAAGAATGACAATAATAATAATTATTATTATAGTAATAATCATCATAACCACAATTTCATAATTCTTATCATAACTTGAGTATCACTTGCAAACAGAGGGTGGCATGGTTTTCCACGAATGCACCTGTAGAAACATTGTGAAAGCAATTATAGAAAAGAAATTGTATTAAATCTCATCATTGGGGGAAAGATAATTGCCCCTTAATAAAGCGACCAGAAGATTTCTCAATTAAGTTTTTGAAATCATACAAAATAAATCTTATTAAAACAGAATACTATAGTAACTGCAATACATTCTCTGCATAAATTATGAATATTTCAGAAACAATTTTATTAAATTGCTTAATAAAACATGCCATGAACAAAACAGCTCTCTCTCTCTCTCTCTCTCTCTCACACACACGCGTGCACACACACACACACACACACACACACACACACACACACATTGCATGCCTGCATGTGTGTGCACTGCCAATATCTCATTGGTACATGGAACATTGTAATGTTCTATTTTAAGGCAATGGTGTCTTTGAATTTAAAATTAACTGAAAGCCCAAATATTTCTGCACCTCAAGGTTTCGGCACACACATGACATGCACATACATCTGTGATCTTGCTAAGAAGAGAGCAGAGCCATTCAGTCCTATAGCGAGAAGGGTGACAGAACGCCCACCTGTAGGGTAGCTCTGTTTTCTCAGGATTTGTGGGCAAACTTTCAGTTATTTTGAAAGCAATAGCCTACAGTTTCTGTAAATGCTGGAGACCCATCTGTCATCATGACTCAAGAAAGTCCTTGGCGGCCTTTTCAAAGGAAGTCGACTCAAACGCACTTTTGCCACCTCGCCGTTCTAGCCTTGGGAAACACAAAAACAAGACAGGATGTTGGTATTAGAACCCTCAGTGTTTACTTACTCTCAGATAAATAGGCAATGTCACTTTCAACATCATTTCCCCATCCCCTATGCGCCCAAAACAAATACAGAGTAATAGATCAGTTGGAGGAAACGCATCGAGAAGACTAGGTACTTTGCCTTTTACAAGGATATGTTCTATGAAATGCGAAGAATAAAAATACTTTTTATTTAACCAGGGAAGTCCCGTTGAGATTGAAATTTCTTTTTCAAGAGAGCCCTGGGGGGTTGAGGGGGAAGGGAGAGGACAATTTGCACAGCCAATTAGATCAGGGGGTGATTAGGTGGCAGGTTGAAAGAGCCAGGTTGGGACTTTAGCCATGACACCGGGGAACCCCCTACTCTTATCGAAGAGTGTCATAGGATCTTTAATGACCACTGAGAGTCAGGACCTCGGTTTAACGTCTCATCCGAAAGATGGCGTCTCCTTCAGTACAGTGTCCCCATCACTGAACTGGGGCATTGGGGATTATTCCACCAGAGGGAAGATCGCAACCTACTGGCCCACCAACACCTCTTCCAGCAGCAACTTGGTTTTCCCAGGTGGTCTCCCATCCAAGTAGAACCAAGCCCATAAAAACCAAATAATAACCATAATAACCAAAATGAGGTGCTGTGAAAAAAGTATTTGGGCCCTCCTGCTTACTCTTATTTCTGCATGTTTGTCACAGTAAGCCTGTATTTGATCTTCAGACCATGTAATATTAGAAAGGATGACCATGTGGTAAAAAAAATAGAGTAATTTAATGATCAACAAACATGAATGTCACCCATGTGAAAAGTAATTGCTCAGTTAAACATAATAGCTGGATGTGCCACTTTTAGCTGCAGCGCTTGTAAATGTTTCTAAGAAGTGGATATCAGTCTTTTACATTACTGTGAATTAATCTCCCCCCTCTTCTTTGCAGAATTGATTTTATTAGCCCTTCAAAGCCCACATTTTTTTAACCCCTTTGCGCACATATAGATGCCTGCGCCCATCAATTCCAAAATTTAATTCCTAAATAATTCTGCAATTGAATTTTCAAATGTCTTGATTCACTGGATTAATTTTCCACAGCCTCTGTGACACAAATACTGAGTTATAAAGCCTAAATAAGCTCATGTATAACAGGAAAAAATGGCAATATTTGTATTCTGCACAAAGGGGTTAAACTTAAGTCTGTTTGATGTTCACCAGACATATTCCTTGAGGATTTGCTGGCAGAGAGCAGGACTTTATGTTCCTCCTGGTCAGCTGAGGTTTTCTCCCATGGATGCCATTTTTGCTCAGTTTCTAATGGTGGAATCATGAACTAATCTGTGATAAGCGAGGCCTGTAGTTCCTCAGATGTTTGTTTGGGTTCTTTTATGGGAAATTTTCCCGGGAAAGTTCACCCCTGTTGCTCGTTTTCTTCTTTCAGAGAAAATGGCTTTCACAGCAGTTTTGCTGCAGCCCAGAGGCCTTAGCAGTGGCTTTTGCTACACTTCTGAGGCTGATATATTTCAATTACTTTATCATTTATTCCTGAATTTATCATAAATTCTGGATTTTTCATATTGCAGCACTGTGTGGGCGTTTGTTGAGACCTTTTAATTTTTAATTGGAAAAAGTTGTATCTAAGTGATGTTTGGATTCAACAGAGCTGGCAACAATCAAGTATTGGTGTGTCTAGTCAAATTTATTAGATGCAAATAACAATTCAATTTTTATTAAGTAACTAGAGTTTTAAAACCCTCATAAATTCCTTGCGTGTCTCTTTGCATTCAGCAGCTTGCACGTCTATTAAGTGTGTGTATGCTGTTTGTTTATGTCCTGTGCATCTCTCCCCCTTGGCTGAATCTTTTTTTGCGGTTATGTGATTAAATGACGGCATAACGAGTATTTAAACCCTTTACTTCATGCGCAAGTTTTTAGATTGTAAACTCCCTTTCATGCAAGTTACCCTACTCCCTGTAAGTTACCCTAGTTAATGGTTTGTTATAAAACTCTTTCGTCTTCATCTAATGCAACTACTAGTACTTTAGTGACTGCCTTTTCCCTACAAGTCATTCTAATCATTTAGTTGATTTGAAGCTTCCAATCCTAATCAGGGTCCAGGATTGGGACTGAATTCAAATGAACCCAGTTCAAGTCTGTTCCTGTTCTTCTACTCAAGCTATCAAGAACAAGCTTCCAATCTTAATCAGGGTCCAAGACTGGAACCACATTCTTGCTAACCCATCCAGTTTGTTCTCCTTGTCCAGTTTGTTAGGAACCAGCTTCCAATCCTGAACTGGAGCCAGGGCTGGGACTGCATTCCCCTCGAGCAGCCTCTCCATCCTCAGAAGCAGTTCACTGCTGGCAGAGCCTGTGTTACCCCTGGTAGCATCACAGAAGCCTGGCCGGTGATTGCAGCTCAAGATCAGCCTATTTTTTAGCCTCTGCTGAACTGTCTATCCTCCTCGAGGTTCCACCCCCACTATCCTATCCTGCGGCTCCGCCCCCAATCTCCACCATATTGCAGTCAATAAACTACAAGTTGGATTGTGCTTCTGAGTCCTAAGCGCTTGATTCCTGGTTTAGACCGTGACATTAAGGGGAAATAACTTTTCATGCAGGGCCAGTCGGTGATGGACATTTAAAAACTGTACTGTCTGTGTTTACTGGGGATATATGTCTTACAATCACAAGTCAGAAAAGTTGGGATGGTATGTTAAATTCAATTTAAAACTGAAACCAGTGATTATCTTTCACCTGGATTATGTTAAAAACAAAGCGACAACTCAGTATTTGATGTTTCGTCTCATGAATATTATTGATTTTTCAAATTAGCACATCTCAATTTTGATTCTTGCAAAATATTTCAAAACATGAACCTGGTGACACTAGGATTAAGCGGGACTCTGTGGATCAAGCAAAATTAGGCAAAATGAAGAAATCACAGGCTATAAGAATTGAATTTGAAAATTTAATAAGGGCCAAACTCCACGCGTTTTCATTATGGAGTTGGGCCCTTATTGAATTCACTGATTCAATTATGTCATGTATTGGCAAATTTTTCTGTCTTCATTACAGACGAGGGTTTTCTCAGAAGGTCCATATATGAGTTCATCAACTGTAGTCTCTTGCAGAAGATTGAAAACATCAGAACCTTCTGGCCAAAATTGTGCAACGTGTCACGTACAATCAAACAATACCCCGTATCAATGCATGGCATGAACACATATGATAAAGTAAGTGCTGCTGTTATCAATGCAGTTTGACAAATTAGGCGTACCACCTTTTATGCTAGGTTCCCACTATCACGATTCGCGGCATGATTGAAATCGTGGTCTTAATCGTGGAGTAATCGTGGTGATCCTATCAGATCTTGTCAGATCTTGAGTCAGTCAGTCGTAGCAATCGTGTTGATCGTAGAAAAGTTTTGGATGGTTCAAAAATTTCCTATAATCAACACGATTAATTGTCACTTGTGATCAGCGCATCACCTCGTATCCAAACCTGAAATTTCAGAGAAGTTCCACGATCAGCTACGAATGGCCAATCGTGGCGTTCGTAACAGAGCGCACGAAAAGTGGGAACTAAGCAATAGGACGGCAGAGTTCCTCCACTGTGACTCTTCCCTGAGGTCAAAGAAACAGCTATCAAGCATTGGTCAAGGTCATAAAGGTCTTGCACAATGGTAATGCAGCTCCATATCGTTTCAGAGTCATGGATAAGGATGGACATACGCACGGACGGACACGGCTAAATTCAATAGTCCCCTGTTCTATCCTTACAGTGGCAAGGGGCTAACAAAGTTGATCAGACTGAAGATTAAATGCCTTGTCATAATGCTGTCTGCAATACAAGTCAAAGTAAATTTAGAAATCACTACTTTCTGTTGTTATGTGCATTTTCCATTCTGTTCCAACTTTTTTCAAGTTGGGGTTGCACAAAATATTCACTTTGAATGTCTGAAACAATGAAACAAGAAATCAAGAAGGGAGTAAATATTTTTTACGGCATTGTAATTTACATCAACATCAAGGCAGTTTGACCCGAATTTATCGGTTGGCAGTGTATATTAAATGCATTGTCTTTATATTATAAAAAATGTCATAAGTCCTGATTTTATGGTTTATGCTTTGGTCCGTATCCTGCATGAGATACTTTATTCCGTCAATCTGTCAAACATTACGGGTGATATAAGAATTAGTGACACATGCTTACAACCCAGAAATGCAAAAAATGCTTCAACACAAGAAAGATAAAATATACACAACATAACATCAGTGCATAAAATGTCATACAGTGTATTTGACATGTATCAGACTCAAGTGAATACTTTACGTTAGAAAACTGAGTAGTTTGCTCATAATATATTTATGTGTTTTCTCAAGAGTCATGTTTTGAAGGAAAAAGGGCAGCATATCTTTATGTACACAATTTCAATATTACCTTAATGAGCCGTCTGGTATTTTTTTAGGCCTCTGTTGGAACATTGCCAACATCTCAGCTTATCTGCCTGCAGTGAGGAGATCATGCTTCCTTTGAAAGGACGGAGCAGATGGCAGACGAGTCTCGGAAGAGCAGGTCGAGAGAGCGGGAGAGACCAGACGCGCGCTTGAAGAATTGAAGGGTCTGACAGACGTGTGTATGGTCTGATGATCTCCTCACGGCGTAAAGGGGGCAATCTGCTCGGTGCATTTTCAGTCCGGTATCTCGGCTTTGAATTCGATGAGAGAGGCTACAGGTAGGCAGGATCGTGAGGAGTGGGAGTGAGGTGGGAGACTTTTGGCAGGTTCGGATATTCTGGCTGAGTTGCAGAAGAGTGATGCCGAGTCAAGAAGGCAAGCCAGAGCAGGGTTTCAGGCGTAATTGCTCCAGTTCGGATTATAAACCTGAATCAACATGTTATTGAAGTTTGCATGCATCATTTTGTGTTTATATTGATTTATATTTAACAAAGCGTTTTGATGGCACAGTGTGTCAGTCTGACTCCAGAAGTCAACCCTCATACTTAAGCACACAAATTTTAGACAGAATTCGTCATGAGGCACGAACACAACCCATATGTAGCTCTGCCTTTTGAGAAGATAAACTTGAAAAAAATAGGATAGAGTGCATTAATAGAGTGATTTTTGACTATTCTTCATTTGTTTGCTGCGCAGCTTGGGGGTTACATGAAAACAGTGCTTATCCGTACTACCTCCCTACTGTTACTACCTACATACGACAATGAGTTATATTTCTAATATTTCCTATAGCCTTCATATCACTCAAAACCTTAAGGAAAGTAACAAAAACATGAACATTCTGGTAGACTGTAAAATTGCATGAAAGGCATAAAAAATTAATGTAATGCAGCACATAGAGTTAGCCTTGATTTATTCATTCATGGTTGAAAGCTCAGAGACCCTTAAGTATCAAGGAAAAATATTCATCCTTTCATACCAGCTTTGTTGTGGATAACGAAGCCTGAGGATGAGATGGAAAAATGTAGGGCATTTTTATTCCTCTTGCAATTTCAAGCATGTCGTTTTTGCATATTATTAAATGAAAATCTGTAACATATGGCCCAAAAATGAAGAGATTATACAAATCCTGTGGGAAATCCATAGAAAATACTTTTCAGATGACATATAGTGCAAAAGAAATATTATACATATTATAAATACAATAAATACAGTGAATGACTTTGTGTTGGGGATAAGCATGAATTCACTCTTTATGTCACAATTTATTTTACATTTGCAAGTATACAATTTACATTTTGTAAAAGTACAGATTCACAGCTACTCATGGCTCACTGTATGTGGAATGCAGGGCCTATGCTTCATCAATTAAACAGCATTCTGTAATTGTTCAACAGCCAAAATCATTATTGACAACACATATAAAAATGTAGAAAAACAGGGTAAAAAAATAATCGTGAAAATCTCAAATAGAGATGGTTTTACTCAGTGAAAAACACCAAAGCTTGAGAGTATATTTACAGAAATTGCCAGTAGTTTATCCATATGTCCATGGATTATTAGCTGGGTTGTGTAAAATATGCAGGCCTTCGTCTTTATTTTTATCAACACTGCCAACAATTTTTCAAACTATTGTACCTACACTGAGGGACTGGTACTGTTTAGGAGATTGGCTGTACTTGTTGACTGCTGGGATGCAAATATGGATAAGTCCATTGTTTTGTCTTTTTTTTTTTTTAAAAAAAGAAGACAGTCTGACTGGCAGAATGGAGGTACACAATTGAATTCACTGGTAATTTAATAAAGTGAGAGGGGGTGGTGGCTGTGTATGTGTGGATTTACTGTGTAATCACATCTATCGTCAACTGTACCAGGAAGTGATGGAGTTGAATGTTTATAGTAGTCAAATCTTTGAAAAAGAGATGAAAATCCTGCACAACAGGGAAGAAGAATGGGGAACTATAGCATAATCTTGCTGGGCTATCATTTTAGGGCCTGTTCTTTTAAAGGTTCAGGCAGTGGGTGATTTTGTAATGGCCGGTAGTATACGGAGGCCAAGCGCAACGACAGAGAGAAAGAGGGTAGCATGAACACAGTACAAACACAGAGAATAATATAGACCAAACGCAAGTACTCGCGCTTCCAAAGGATGTATAATAGTCCGAACCACGGAAGCAAAGTGAGATAGAAAAAGGGAGAAGAAACTCCAAAAATAAGAAGATAGAAAGTCATACAAAACCTGACTAAGAATATCTTCAGCTGTAGTGCGCGAAGTTAAACGCAGACACTCTAGCGAAGGAGGCGTGCCCGACATCCTGCTTATGTAGATTCTGGGGAAGCACTGCCCCACCTCAATCAGCCAGCTGGGTAAAGAATTCGATAGCCCGGGAAACGATATCGTCCCGGATAGAGCCGCAAAGAAAGGTCCAAACAACACGCACACCACACAAACCATGACAGATATATGACCATCTCAGATTTGCCAGAAATTTTATTTTTTATTTTTTTTGGAACGTCAATCAAAATGAAGCTGGGTAGTAATTGATATTCTTCAACTTCAATAGCTATTTTTTTTTAAGTCCAAAAGACCCCTATAGAGGATCAAGTAAAAAAATGTTTGGATGTCACACTGCGATGGAAGGAGTTGCGGATACTTGCAAAATTTAGGTGGGCAATTGAGGATTCTGCCTTTAGAGGGCGTTGCAAAAGGCTACTTTTGGCTGAAGTGACAACTGTATTTAAGACATCCCTGGACTGGGCCCTCAATATCCCAAGCTAGTTCATGCATGATATGATTCCATTAGCAAGCCCAATACTCTGACACTTTATTGAAGTGGGATAATGGAGGCACAAGGGTACACATGGAACTCAAGTCAGTCTGCATTTTTCTTTTCGGGGGCAGGGGGGGAGGGCTCGCATATCTAATTGCGCAGTCATGAAATTTGAATCAAATCTTGAATAAAACAAGTGGTGCCAGGCACAACAAACCCCGCCCCTCCCACACACTTTGACCTACTTTTTCTAAATTCAATAGGCATCTATTCTGGGTCAGTGGCAATCCCTAAACCCAATTTGGGGTGAATCTGGCCATTAGTTTTGCTGCTAAAGTGTTAACAAACAAACAAACAAACAAACAAACAAACAAATGAAAGGTCATTCATAGAATGACAACTTGCCAAAATCATGCACAGATCCCTGAAACAGAATAAACAGAATGGAGTTGGTTTCAAGTCTCTAGCTGTAATAGTAGCGAAGTTATGAACCAAAATGTGTTTTGGACCTTTCTGGTGAGCTTGACCTTGACCTTTGACCTTTGGCCATGAAAAGAGACCAGTCTCTAGCCACAAGGCTAGTCAATGTTGTCACCAAGTTTGGTGAAGATAATGTGAAAATTGTGGCCTGTAAAGTGCACGCAAACAGACAGACAGACAGACAGACAGACAAAGAAATAAACCAAAATAGAGCACTGCTTAGGTGACCTTGACCTTTGACCTAGATTTACCAAAATAGTGCAGTGCTTAGGTCAGGTAACGCAGGCCTTGAGTTTATCAACAAATTATGCACTTGGTTTGAAGTGTGTACACCAATTAGAAGTGAAGCTATGGCCACTTATGTGTTTTTGCCATTTTGTGTGACCTTGGCCTTTGATGTAGATTCACCAAAATAGTGCAGTACCTAGGTGAAGTAACATAGACCTTTCCTTTATGAACAATATGCACGTGGTTTGAAGTCTCTACGACAATTAAAACCAAAGATATGGCTTCTTATGTGTTTTTGACTTTTTGTGTGACCTTGACCTTGACCTTTGACCTAGATTCCTAGGTCAAGTAAGATAGATCTTTCATTTATGAACAATATGTACTTGGTTTGAAGTCTCTATGACGATTAGAACCGAAGATATGGCTTCTTATGTGTTTTTGACCTTTTGTGTGACCTTGACCTTTGATCTAGATTCACCAAAATAGTGCAGTTCCTGCCCAGTGCCTGTCCTATGTTGATCATGAAATATGAGCTAAATTGAGCTGAAACTGTGGACGCCACAGTGCAAACAAACACACAAACAAACAAACAAACAAACAAACAAAGGAACAGAGTAATATACTTGCGGAATCCGAGATTCCGGCAAGTAACAAACACACACACACAAACAAACCGAACCCAAAACAATACCCCTTGCCCTCCCCCTTCGGGCAGGGCGGGGTAATAATCTTAAAAATATTTCACCCACAAGAAGTGGAGGCGATGGGGTTACACACATTTGATTTTTTCCAATCTTTAAAATGGACCACACCTCTCCTGGACACAAAAAGAAGGAATTAGGAGGCAGGACTATAGCAAGATCACATTGTTTATTTGCTAAAATACTTTCTTACCACAGGTCTTCTTTTAATTCATGTGTACCAGAGATGGTTAGTAGTAAATGCATTCTGTCTTCTTTCTGATATTTAATTTTTTTGCAAAAAAAAGTGTTGAAAATTATGAAAAAGTTAAGATCACACAAATGCAAAAATAAACCATCTACAAGTTTCGGATACACATCCCGAATCACTAAATACCTCTGTCTTTGCTGAAATTTTCGGCCAAGGAGCATTTTTATGACTGGCTGCAATATGTCCCATGAGCAGATAAAAGAGGGGCAGTATAACTGAAATACAACTAGAGTACAGAGGACTGAAGATAGTTTCTCTGGAAGACTGAAGAATTTACTGGAAAGAAGTTTCAGGGCTTCAGTTGGAGTCAGCAACTGAATCTGTGGCCTGAATTGAACGTCCCAGGAGTGAAATGCTAACAGATATCTTTACAGCATCATCTCACTGCTGGCAACAAATGGGTTGTCTCTACTTTGCCAAGATCTCCTCTTCCCCCAATGACCATTTTCCTTTCAATGACCAAAAATTATGTGACAACACTCCCATTTTTGTAATCTAATATTCTGTATGTTCAGAGAAAGAAACAGAACCTGATTATTCATATTCATAATTATTCATATTGATCAGTGGCTCTAAAACTCAGTCCTGCGGGACCACTGTGTATGCTGGTTTCTGCAAACCGGGAATTTTGATGCGTTTTAATTTCCCTCCATTATCCTTTTAAGTAACATTGTCAACAATAGCTAGGCATGTTATGACCAATAAAAGTTTCATATTCACACTGTGCTATTCACAGGTGAATAAAAAGAGAGAAATTATAGCAAAAATATACCGATGAATTACAAAAAATCAGTAGGCTTTTAATAATTATTGACGCATGGTGACTAAATCTGACCATTAATGAGATAATTAAGAGTTTGATGGTTTAGAATTTGCTAATGACTCGATCCTGTTTTGTGCTAACATTATTGGAAAAAGAATTAAAGAACTTCAAGCTTGTGTGCAGCAACCTGCAAGAGTTCATTAATTAACCGCAGTACTACTTGGATCAGTAAATTTGTTAGACCTCACGCAGTTACTCACAATGCAGCATATTAACAACAATATCGACGTGGGACTTTCATTCCTCGTGGTAAAGCATTGCTGTTTCTCTCAAAACGTGTAGTTAGAGGGTAAAAAAGAAAAAAAATGTTACTAATTACAACACATTAACAGCTTAATAGAATTCTGAGATTGTCTTGGGGGACCACAGTATATGCTAATTTTTACTGCAACCACAATTGCAGAGTTTGAGAACCACTGATATTGATAATGCTATCCTGCAGATCACTGATTTTGAATTTTGAGTTAGTTTTATATAATTAAAAATTTTAATGAAGAAATGGCTCAAAAGACATTTTGATGTCTTGAACTGGTTCACTATGTTTTAGGAATACCCCCCAAAATAACAAAAAAAGTAGCATCAATTCTGAGTTTTTTTCTCACATCCATGTAAAGACTATAATCAAAACTTGGAATCTGTTTCATCAGATACCATTATGAACTAGTGAGGCCAAATTTCATCCCTTGTGCAGATCTACTGAGCAAAAGAAAGGAGTTTTTATAATGCAAAGCAAATACTTACTGAACTCTAGAATAGAAATAGTATGACTAACCTTACTGAAAATTGCTTTGCTTGTGGATGAATTACCAAAAGATTAGCTAGTTGAGTCATTTCATCTATTATGTTTCTTATGAGGCCAAATTATTTATTCTCAGTTCCCTCTCTACACGTCAATGCTTATGCAGCGTGTGATGAATTTGTCAATGAAGTATTCAATTATGATTAATGAGTTGTCTTTTAAACTCACCGGAACATTGGGCTCTGATGATCAATATTTATAGTTCCTCATTACACAATTAAATATAAACTTGCTCTAATACTGTATATTAATCAAAAATTCAAAACATAAACACACACACACACACACTGAGGTTGGTACAACACTTTTTTGAAACTGGTCACTGAGTGAGATCATGCAAGTAATCAACACATGGCTACATTCAATGAGTAGGGCACAGGTCATAATTCTGTTTTTCATATTTTTTTCCCTTCTCTTTTTTTTTTTTTTACATATCAATTAAAAAATGTTTCCGTTATGTTCACCTTTATCCTTTATGTTGTAATGCAGCTCTGAAAGTATGGCCTCATTGCCTCATTTGCAGAATTCATGCAGTAGAACTCTTTTTTTTTCTTGTCATTTCAATCGGCCAATATATTGGATCATTATCTATTGATGTGTTGCAATACTTTTTTGTAAATTTGCTTTTTGATCTGAAATTCGAATGATCATGCCTGCGCTTATCTAATCACATATCACTATTTTGGATACGAGGACGTTATCTTCAGCGACAGCAGCAGAATCGGAATTGACAGCATTTTTTCTTTCAGGATAACCTATTTCCAAATTAGAGGAGGCCTGATCAGAATGGCAAATAGAAAAAAAAAAAAAAAAATCAGTCTCACAACCACAAAGTAGAGGGCCCGAATGTGGCCTCCGGCAATTCTGCGGAACATGTATATTCTCCCTTTGTTCATGTGGATTCCACCAAAGTCAAAAGACATGTATGTCACGATAATTGGAGACTAGAAAGTGCCCAAATTGGTCTTGGCTTGTGATGAATCTGTTGGACTTACCAGGGTGCATTCCTGCCTCTTGCCCATTGTATGCTATGATATGCTGTGTTTTAGCTCGTGCTAAGTGTACAGTTCACGAAAACATTCAGATTGATGGTTGCCCTGAGCAGTTGTGCCACAAAAGACATGATGACAACAAGGAAAACTACAGCCATTATCTGCCTATTGTGATGTGCAGCGGAAAGTTCACGTTGATTGTAGTTTTGTAACTGGTCATTTTTATTCAATTAGCAAGTTGCACAATTAGTTTCTCAGGCGGCTATATGCTAATCATTTTCATTTGACACTGCGCCGTGGGAACACCCACCTGATGAGATAAACGAAGCCTACGACTATAGTGAATAAAGCCTGTGTGTCTTCTTGAGATCCCATTTCCTCAATGTCAGACAGAAAATAGCCCCATATACCCCCGAGTTCGATGTTCCTGTGTCGTAAAAATAAGAATGATGCCCGAACCCTACAATATCAACCCCGAAAAGGCTTTTATTGAGAGACTGCCTACGAGTGAAATACAAATGTTCAGAGCTCCATTCCAAAATTTTTTGTAAGCCTAAAGGGACACTTCTCCAAAATGGCATAATTCTCAGAATTTACTGTATGGAGTATAGCAAGCGTATAAAGATCTTAGGGAAGATTTGCAGGGGCAAGAGCGAAAGATTCATCTCCTCTCTACTGCACTGGCTCTCATTCAGCACCCCAGCCAGTCCCCCACAGCCAGTCCTTATCAGACATGACATAATGAAATGACCTGCCAGGGAATCAGATTCACTTTTAAAATGGGGGAAGGAGAGCAGACCAAACAAACATACGGGGTCATCCGTCAGCGCCGTGGACAACCATCTGAAAGGTGTCGTAAATCTGGTGCTCTTCCACAGCCGAGGAAACGAGGCAATTACAATGCAGCTGGCTGATTTACCATGGTAGTGGAGTTTTTTAAAATATCAGAAATCAGGCTAGCCGATGGACCATAGAGACCGCCAGTCTCCCTTGCCTCACAAACTGAAGGTATTTTGCTCAGTTTCCGGTCTTTTCTGTCTTCTCTCCAATCGTGGGGCTGCTCTGCTTCTCCTGTAGTTCTTCCTTTCTTCCTCACACGGAGATCAGTGCAGCACTTTTAAAAGTAATTATGGTAAATTCCACAAATACATGCGACAAAGGTCTTGTGGCCCGAACCACTGATGCTGTGGCTTGTAATGAGCAGTGTGTTCAATAACTTGTTTTTATTTGTATTAATTTATGAATGTATCACTCGGCTAAACTGTAGAAATAAAAAGTTGACTAAACTTGAAAAAGTAATGCTGTAAAGCATTTTTTTTATTAATTCAACTTCAAGTCCCAGTAGTTGGAAAAAAATCGTTTTTGAAAGAACTTAGAACTTGAAGCTGAGCAAACTCCAAAATGCTTTGCAGCTGGTTGCCTTACCTGTTTAAGTTCAGTCAACTTTTTAAAATTTTTTTACAGTCCACTACTATGCATTATGTATAACCCCAATTCCGAAATAGTTGGTACAAAGTGTAAATTGTGAATAAAATCAAAACGCAGTGACTTTCAAATCGCACCAGCCAGTATTTTATTCACAACAAAACAGAGATAACATAGCAAATGTTGAAACTGAAAAATTTTACAATTTTATCCACAAAATGAGCTCATTTCAAATTTGATGGCTGCTGAAGGTCTCAAAAAAGTTGGGACAGGGGCCTGTCTACCATGGTGTAGCATCCCCTCTTCTTTTTAACACAGAGTGGAGGCGTCCGGGCATTGAGGAGACAAGTTTCTTGAGTTTAGCCATTGGAATTTAATCCCACTCTTGTTTAATACAGGCTTCCAGCTGCTGTAGAGTTTTGGGTCTCCTTTGACGGACTTTTTGTTTAATTATGCACCAAATGTGAAAATTGGTGAAAGATCAGGACTGCAGGCAGGCCAGTTCAGCACATGGACTCTTCTACTACAAAGCCATGTTGTTGTAATAGCTGCAGTATGTGGTTTTGCATTGTCCTGCTGAAATACACAATGCCTTCCCTGGAATAGTTGTGCTCTGGAGGGGAGCATATGTTGCTCTAAAACCTTTTTATACCTTTCAGCATTCATGATGCTTTTTGAGACATGCAAGTGTCCCACACCATATGCACTAATGCATCCCCATACCATCAGAGATGTTGGCTTTTGAACTGAACGCTGATAACAGGAGGGGTGGTCTTTCTCCTCTTTAGCCCGGAGGACACGACCCCCATGATTTCCAACAAGAATGTCAAATTTGGACTCGTCTGACCACAGGACACTTTGCCACTTTGCTACAGTCCATTTTAAATGAGCCTTAGCCCACAGAACACGGCGGCGCTTCTGGATCATGCTCAATAATGGCTTCCTTTTTGCATGATAGAGTTTTAGGTGGCATCTGTTGATGGCACGGTGGACTGTGTTTACAGACAGTGGTTTCTTGAAGTATTTCCGGGCCCATTTAATAATGTCAATGACAGAATCATGCCGGTGGGTGATGCAGTGGCGTCTGAGGGCCTGAGGATCATGGGCATCCAGTAAAGGTCCTCAGCCTTGTCCCTTATGCACATTTCTCCAGTTTCTCTGAATCTGTTGATGATGTTATGCACTGTCGATGATGAGACCTTCAAAGCCTTTGCAATTTGACGTTGAGGAACATTGTTTTTAAAGTATTCCACAATTTTTTTATGCAAGCCTTCACAGGTTGGAGAGCCTCTGGCCATCTTTACTTCTGAGAGACTCAGCCTCTCTAAGACATCCCTTTTATAGCCAATCATTTTACACACCTGATGCCAGTTAAAGTAATTACTTGCTAAATGTTCTTTCAGCTGATTCTCTTATATATTAATTGCTTTTTTAGCCCTTTTTTGCCTGTGTCCCAGCTTTTTTGAGACGTGTTGCAGCCAGAAAATTTGAAATAAGCTCATTTTGTGGATAAAAATGTAAAATGTCTCAGTTTCAACATTTGAAATGTTATCTATGTTCTATTGTAAATAACATACTGGCTCATGTGGTATGAAAGTCATTGCATTTTGATTTTATTCACAATTTACACTTCATCCCAACTATTTCGAAATTGGTGTTGTATAAAAGGCACCTGCTTGTTCAAATAAAAATTTACTGTTTGATGGATGTTTGGCCTTCAAAAAAGTAATTCACAGAATTTTGTTTATTTAAAGTTCTAATGCCATTGCAGAACTGTCTTGCACTATTTTGCTTAAACGTCTTTGTATTGTTCCACACATTTTTTTCACCAGAAGGCAGGAAGCTAGCCAAACGAATATTGTACAGTTTTTCTACAGAGCTTAAAAGGACTAAATCAAGGTCTTTAAAGTGAGTGTATCCTGTACTGTTACCCAGTAATAATAAACATTGCCCATTCTGCAGCTTCAATATACTAGCTTTTATTATTCACAGTTTGTGTGATTGAAATGAGACTCTTTCCGTACTTGCCATTTCTCATGTTGAAGGCTCTGCTCGAGCTCTCTCCAGAGCAACAGAAAATGGATAACCTTAATATAAAGATAACCTTGTCCCCCTGCTTTACCAATAGAGTCATGGCAGAAGTGTTAATAGCTTGACGTTACAGATGTGTGATCACCTTCTGGTTGGAATACGGCGTGGCCCAAAGGGCAGGCTGTCACCCTCGCAAAACAAATAAGCCTGAACCTTATCTCTCCACAGGAGAACTTAAATCACAAACCAAAAGAAAAAAAAAGGTTCAGTGTGATGCTCACACCAGGCAGACTCCGGCTTCAGTTTGCAGCTATATCATCCAGACTGTGGCTGAGCACAAGCAAGTTCATGTTCATGTAAAAAAATGTTTTGATTGATTGTAAAATTATGTAGAATAAACAAGCAATGATTTATTTAAAAAAATTATGATACTAAACATATATTACATAATATGGCCTTGCAATGGGCATTATTGTGCATGCAATGTAATATACTTCCTTTTTTACATACTGACTACAGCTGTGTGGCATGTATCCTGTATTTTGAACTCAAGGCTCTTGTTTTCACATTTGATGCACAGTTTTACATAAAAATCTATTTTATAAGGTATATGCAATCCAATAACTGCTTTTTTGCAAAAAAAAAAAAAAAAAAAAAATCCAAGGCTCATTTCTTGCAGATTATCAATTTGTTGTGTACATTAAAAAATAGAGCTAGGGCTGCACAATTAAACATCAGTACCATTATTTCTATCTGTGATCATGCCAGTCAACATGAACATTCTCATCTGTTTATCTTTGGCATATGGAATGGCAAGTTATTCGGTTCACGACATTAAGTTAATGGCTTATTTGGGTGAATTTCTGGATTTTTCATGTCTCTCATTTCCTGCCGTGATGAATACAATGTTTCGATCATGGAACAAATACAAGACAATATGGATGCATCCAAGAGCCAAACATTAGGAATCTTATCGATTTTGTTCTTGCGTGTTAGTGCGACCCACGTGATGTTAAACTAGCTAGCTAACTATGCAAGAAGCTGAATGGTGGACTGACTGTCTTCTTGAATCTGCAGAGCTAAACATTAGCATTGATATGCAGAGAGAACCCTGTGAATCTAGACCTTTCAGACGGCTAAATGTCAACAAGCTTAGAGCTGATGGCATGCAGGAGTTGTTGTCCGTAGCTCTCGAAGAGTGTCTAACAAATGTGGAGGAGGACCGGTAGCAACTTAAGCAAGCTATGTTTACAACTCCAACGGACACACTTGGCCAAAAACTAGGAAACGCTATGACTGGTTTGATCACAACTAGGGTAGGGAGTTATAATTCATTGAGACATATGAGAGGCTAAGGGGGTTGCAAACATATGTTTGTATTTGGCATATGGAATGGCCAGTTATGAATTGAAGTTGACGACAATAAGTCAATGGCTTGTTTGGGTACATTTCAGATTTTTTTATTTTAATGGCATAGAAATGAAAAATAGCAGTGCTTACCATTTCTCTATAAAAGTCTTATCCATTCTTTATCTTTATCGTAATTAAGTTATACGACTAGCTCTGGAATGAAAAAATAATGCATCGGCCCTTTGCCTGATTTTTTTGTGCCAGTTGATATCTTTATTTCGCAGTCATAAGTTTAATGAATTTTGTAATTTCAGTAATATTTCACCTTGGGAGGAACACAATGTCATTCAGTTGGTTTGTATCAGTGTAACAGAGCAACTAGCCAGAATGATAGCGGTCTCATTACGACCAAGATTTATGCCATTGAGTTTCTGAGTGATTGCCACATTTTGTTAATAATCCATGTTCAAATGGAGGTTTTGCGTCACAGGGAGAATGTAAGTAACCTAACACCTAATAATTCAATAAAAATAGCTTCTGGCATCTGACAGTCTCAGGACAGCAACTTGTTTCATTGTCCAACAGATAGGACAGACTAGCGCAATGAATCTTGCCTGGTATTGATTCAAAACCCTGCAGAGATAAAACAGCTTGCCGGTTCAAGAGATAAAGCCAGTGATTTAGTAATTCCTGTTCTCTATAATCAGTTAGTGACAATTATTGCGAGAGATGGGAAATGGCACGGTTTGGAAATTTTCTTTAGCTGGTATAAGCAGAAGACAACTGAGCAGCAGAAGAAAAAAATTGAAGTAATCTGCCTTGGAAGCAAATGTTTAATTACTGCCTATATAAACATTTACACTTGACAGAGTGGCACTGTTTACACGTCCAAGTAGCCTTGATTGTCTAGTGCTACTTTCCGGTGAGTTCTTAACGGAGAATTTGGCAAGGAGTCTGGTCACCTGAGGAACATTTTTATACCTTACTTCTTTTCGTCGCAGCGCGCTGAGGGTGCATTGGCATATGAATGTAGTCAGCTTCTCAATGAACAATAGATTTATACCAATCCAGGAAAGAACCATATGCCTTGATAAACTGAGACAGTGGTTATCTCATTTGAGTTGGTTATCTCGTTTTCTTGAGTTCTTGTTTCATATCTTCACTTTACAGGCTTATTCCTTTTGTCGGTATGACTCTATTAATTATATCTTATTATTCTATCAGTATCCCTCCTCTCCCCTTTCTCCAGTTCCCACCTCTACTCGGTTCCCCCACGGGTCATTCCGTGTCAATTCACCAAATTTCAGAAAATCTTCCCACATGACCACCTCAGATTTTCTTGAAAAAATTCATGTTGGTGGATTCACTGCTTAATAGAATAATCCCAAAATTGTAGGTCTCTACTGCTAATAGTTTGGCCACAAAAAATTATTAAAAGGACAAAGATTTGGACGATTTTTAGCCTTTTTTATCATCGCCTTCTGAAGTTCTAAATTTGAGCTGGAATATCTTAAAAAGTACTTGAGCTCGGACCTCCACAGTTTGTATGTCAAATTCTGGTGCTAACTCTGTACACAATTTAAATTTCAGCAGTCTGGCTCATGTTTAACATGCAGTAATAGGCCCCTAGATTCTGTCGAAAATTTCTATTTGCGAACTGTGGCAGCACTTTTATGGGCCTGTAAACTCATCAGTTTTTATGACAGGGGGCTGATATTTTGTAGGGAGGGTCTTTTGGACTAGGTACATGGTTTTCTGAAAAATTACCAATGTGAAGTAAATAGCATCTGAGATATTGCCGATCAAAAATGAGAAAAAACACATTTTCCTGCAAATTTGAGCTATATTCCCATTGAATGACACCATGGGCTCTAAATTCATTGACCAGGCGCAGGCGTGGCGAATGGGGGGAGCGCCGCGCCAACAGGGTGTATCTACGCGTATTTTGCAATTTCGTGCCCCGCGCAAGTACTCCTCTGTCCCGCCTCTGTCCCTCCTGCCGGCGCAAGTGGCAAAGAGGGAGGAGAGAAGGCGTGAGTGGGTTTAACACAGCCGAGTCAAATCTTCACCAATCAAATGAGCTCCTCTCCTCACCTTTAAAATGTTGGAATAAAGAAGCCTCTGTCCTATATCTGCATGATGCATTAATGTTGCATTTTACTTTGCTGCTTCAGGCATGTTATCTGCTCCGCTTACGTCTATATTAAGCATTATGAATATGAGTTAGCTGGCTAGCTAGGGCATTCGCGAATTATTACCATTAGTGAACTTGAATGGAATTTCAAAACGAAACTACGTCAGATCATTCAAACTTATGAAGTTGGAATGAAATACGACGGTTGCTCATTTATTTCTTCTGCCTGCATCATTGGGAAGAGAAACGATGGATAGCATGTTCCTATTATTACACCCTGTTACTGCTTAAAATTTTGGGATTAACATGCATGGACAACAATGCAAGATGCATTACACATTTATTTTCAATATGTGATCTTAACTCGGACGAGATCATAGCAATCAGGCTGTATTCCTTTCCCCCACTAAAAACAATAAAACCTAAGTGACAATAATAGTATTAAGCAGCTTGACACTGGACCTTGAAACAAATTTTTTCAAGACGACGGATTACATTCAAAGTCAATGCAAAGACGCGAATACACGCGTGTATTCGCGTCTTTGCATTGACTTTGAATGTAATCAATTGTGCGAAAAATTTGTTTCGCGTCCAGTGTGAAAGCAGCTGAAGGACACATACCCACATAGCCTACCCACGCACTCGTGCCCACATGCACACACATCTCTCTCTCTCTCTCGTACGTTTCAGACAGGGGTATTTGCGGTCAAAGCCACTGCCGCAAAAAAGCGGCTACGGCGCTCTAAGTAATTTAATATCAATACTCACTTACATTTTATAACAGAAGTTCAAAACTTTGATATACTGTAACATAGAAAACAAATATTTAGAAAAAGTCATGGACGGATGGACTCTTTTACTGACATGAAATACCATGCATTACTAACATCAGTGCCACAGTTCTAGTGTTATGGACAGAGCTGTGCAGCCAGGTGGTCTCTCCTCTCCCGTGCGCGCTGCTGCTCTCCCTGCTGATACGGCACATGCAGTTCGGCCTCTCTCTGTCTCAAGTCCTGTAATGTCTCCTGCGTGAGGTCAAAGTGATATCCATGGCTTACAGCTATGTTGTGTAACACGCAACATGCCACAGAGAATGCACTGACACTCTGAGGGCTGTCAGGTCGAGTTTCCATTACGCTTGCCAACTGCCTATGATCTGACATCAGGACAATCGATATAGATACTATAATTTATGTGCTAATTCAGATAGTTACATAAAATAGTGGTTGCTGTAATTATTTATTGCATTGAAACGTGCCTGACATTCTGGAAACCTGCCTGTGAGGTTTCGGTGACGTGTGTGCACTGTGCGCCGGTTAGCCAAATTACCACTGCACAGAAAGTAAACCAGGTTGGAGCTGGCGAGCTCTCTGTGCACTTTTGGCGGAGACTTTTGCCACAAAATTGTCAGTGCATCTTGATGAATATGTGACACCTCCCCCTACTACGACACCACACCCATCTCGGCGCATGTTTGTCTACCAAGTTGCCAAAGTAGCTGCGCACGGTGTTGCACCGCACGAAATTACCACTGTGCAGGCTGCACCTGACGAAATTACCACTGCGTGGGCTACGC
This sequence comes from Gymnothorax javanicus, assembly GCA_029692085.1. NCBI lineage: Eukaryota > Metazoa > Chordata > Actinopteri > Anguilliformes > Muraenidae > Gymnothorax > Gymnothorax javanicus. Next base: position 11,234,424 of record CM056211.1, read on the forward strand.
CACGCTGCGCCACGAAATTAGAGCCCCATGTATCAAATTCAAATCAAGTTCACATTAAAGAGCAGGTTTTTGTTAATGATATATCCAAAAATTGTGATGATGTTCTTTCTCTCTTTCCCAATATGAATTTTTTAAATTATGTTATATATTGGAATGCTAATTCTCAATTATAGCTTCGTAGTCTTGTGGACAGCTCTGTAATTATGTCAGAGAACTCAAATTTTGTACAGTGCCTCTTATAAACCATTTGACATTAACTTTAAATACATATTGGTCACATTCACACTAGTATATGGAAAGATATTGAAGCATGAAAATGGAAATCAAAATAAGCTTTATTGGAGTTAAGTTTATATTTGTATATATTTGTATATTTTATCCACCATGTGATTCTGATTTTGGTTAATTGATTTATTGCCTTGTTACCCTCTGTACATTCCTCTCGCGTTTTCCCACACCTGCTTCTAGTTTGCTTGTTTGTGCGCATGCATTCATACCTTTGCTGTCTTCAGCTTCTGGAGCCAAATTTAGCTCTGTTTTCCAAGTCTCTCTGGTTTTTGAAACTTGAGACAGAATATAATCTTAGCGCAAATACTAGAACTGTGAAATTATGCATAAAAACTGCATGATGCTGTATGCAACTGTGGACCTTCTTCAGTGACGATTTGAAAAATAATGACACTTTTCTACAGTATATGCTTCTACCTTTAAAATAACTAACAACCTGCTGGGTTGGAAAAAAGGAATTTTTCCATTGATTGTGTCAGCCATCTAAGCTTGACTGTCTGTTGATGGCACCAGGGAATCTAAACAAACTCCTTTTGAAAGATTTTGAGTGATTGGATTCACTGGCTGATTAATTATTCGTGCCCACAACAGATAGGAAATAGGTCCTTATGTTGCTGTCTCCAAGACCTTTAGCATCATGCTTTTAGACAGCAGTTTCTTATTTGAAAGCTGAACAGGTTACATGGCTTAATAGAAAAGCATACTGACTAGATGCTTGGAAATGAATGTTACTTCGACATATCAATTTACCATACATTATCACATCGATATGCGTAGCAGAAATCATAAAATAGCTTCATTACACATCCTGTCAATTTTATACGACTTATGAAAGACACACATCTGCTCAGCTCGGCTGAATCCAATTACTAAAATCCATTTCATGCTGAAGCACTGTATCAAACACATTACAAGCATTGTGGCCCAGTGCACTGAACCTTTTTTTTTTCAACTTTCAATCTTATCTTTTGCTTCTCCTGCTTTTGAATCACAAAGCACACATTTGCTGCATTTTAAAAATTTATTCTTACCTATTTTGGCCAGTTTATATAAATATTTACAACTATATTATAATGTTGTTAAGATGTTGACTCACAAAAAATTACTCAATAAGGATATAAAAAAAAAAAACCCATAATATTTCATGACAGTGTTCCAAACATAAACATAGAAAAATATATTTTTTTTTTTAAAAAAAAGGTATTTCCATAACAAACTTTATTTCAGTATTATTCTATAGTTTGAATATAAGCTTATAATCAAAACATGAAAAACAACAAAACCAAAAATATGCATTGGAAATAGGCCGCATTTTTTTTTTTTTTTTTTTTTTTTTTTTTTTTTTAACGAAACTTACACAGGTCCAGCTGCCCGCAGAGTTTGGTGTTGGTTATCTCATGTTTGGTGTACATTACAGGACAAAACCAATTGTACAAGATTTGAACCAAAGCGAGAAATGTGGAAGAGCTTAAATGTGAAAAAAATATTTCTCAATATTCAGGGTATGATAATTGTTTTAACCCTTTCGCAGGCAAATTTTGGCCCGGATGCATACCCCCACGGACGGATTAATTTTGGGTTTTTACCAAAATATGATTGTTATTCAAAATAACAATAAAATAACACCAAATCTCATAATAAGTTTCCCATAACTGATGTTTTTATGTTTTAATCCTCTCCAGAATCGCTAAAATCGTTTGGATCCAAGTCACTCCCGCTGTCTGGATATTCAAACTCATCGTCAGAGTCATTCAATAAAGCAAAAACTTCATCCACGTTGTATTTACGTTTAGAAACACGGCTAGAATGCCGGCTGTTTGTACTAAATCGATGCCATGTTCACATGTCCCACAATTTGACCGAAGTAGTCTCAGATTTAGCGTTTTAGGAAATCCCATGCCTCGTTCACGGCTAAAAATACAGTGCTGGGTGACCTGAGAGACAGCCAATGGTAATGAGTGTAACTAACAAGGGAATTCCCGCAATCGGCCAATGAGAGAAGACTTTATAAAACACGTTGGTTAAAACGACAAAAATGTCGCTGTGCCTGCGAAAGGGTTAAATTACACGCAATGAATTACAACCCTGCGAAACTCATTCATGAGCCTCGTGCTGCTCAATCAGCTTACTTCTGGATTGTTCTTCCTTTGAAATTGTGTCATCTCCCTCTGAACAGCCCTTACTCATGACTCTGGGGTTTCAACAAGATTACAGGATTCAGGCCCGAGGATTACATAGTGTGATGGTTCTGCCCTGCAGTCCCTCCCCCTCCTGCTGTCTTCGCCTCTATTTCAACGAGCCACACCTGTTGCTCGTTGAAGTGGAGGTGAAGTGTGGAGTATTTAAGAGCTGCACTGCCAAACTGGCAGTACAGCTGCATTCTGGCGTTTTTAGCTCCGTGTGTGTTGCTGCTGCTACCCTGTCTTCTTTTGTCTGTTTTAAAGTATATTTATTAAATATCTTTTTGTTTGTACCAGCCTGTGCGAGTGGGTCCCTTCACCCAACCATGACACATAGTTGCAATGTCTGGGGGTAATGTTTCAAAGTCTTGTCCAAAAGATAAATGGATACCTATTCATTTATGCCAACTAAATCAATGTACAATGTATAAAATTAATAACAAATACAGTTTCTGCACTGTTCATCACTGTGGTATGAACTGGAGAAGGCATTCTATAAGGAGGAAACAGGGGATGATCTGATCTTGAAAAATCTCTTCATGGAGGAATGTTCAAAAATCCCTCTGAAAATGCTCTTGAAATCTTTTCAACGATTACAGAAAATGGCTGCCAGTCTTCTGGTTGCCATTTTTGTCAGGGGTGTTTAGACACTAAATCAGGGATTTGGATAATTTTCCCCAACATTTTTTGCATGAATAAATATTGACGACGAATCAAAGCAGTATGACAAAATTTTATTAAAAATTAATCTTGAAGGGCATTGGTATGTACCAAGTAAAGGATGAATACATGTTTGCTTTTAGATTTAAAAAATGCATTTAATTGAAAACCAGTTTCTTTAATTAATTTAATTGATATTTAAACTTGTTACCAAGAAGCTCGTTAAAATTCTCTATTTTAGAAAATCTATTGCTTTACAGTTGAAATTCGTTACAGATCAAATATAGGAAACATAAACAATAAAATTTCACACCAAGTGAAATCAAAATACTTGGTTATCTGTTTTTTTCAGTCCATTTCTGCAATAATAATCAAACTTTGAAGATTGTTATTTTATCATGTTCAAATATGCAGTAAGTATTTTGAATTTGACATTTTGCAGAAGCAAGTGAGATATATTCATTAACTTTACACCACTTTTATAAGGTACATTTTCACATTTACACAAATAGCCTTCTCAACCAAACAAAAGATCAAGCAGTTGAAACTTTGTATATAAAACATACAGACGAGGTTGACAACGCTCGAGAATTATCAAGATGTGAGATCTATGACTAATGGCATGATTGTTGGTTTGAGCACCTAATAAACAGCTGCACCTCTGGGTTTTTATGCATGATAGTGATTCAGGTTTATGCAGTGGGGTGCAATGAACAATAAAGAAAAACATTCATTGAATGGTAGTCATATTGCTGAAAACAGCTTGTTAACGAAAAAAAAAAACCTCAGGTAAAATGTATTCAGGTCATTTGGATGAACCAAGTTCTCATTATCTCTTTTCTTGTTGTGTAATGGCCTTAAACTCTCAAAATAACAATTGATACATAAGTTTCAAAATAAAGCTCTTTCCTTATAATATTTCGATGAAAACCAAACCATAAATTCTGCATGAAGACATGTATGTATGTATTTACAGTACTGGTCAAAAGTTTGGACTCACTTTATTTGCATTATAGTGCTTTGTTTTCAGTGGAATTTGTGCGGTTTCAATTCTCTAAATAACCTCAAATGACACTTGGTGAGATGAAAAAAAATAACTGACTTCACAGAATTGTCTTAAAAATAAGGAATTAAAAAAAGCATTTACAGCAGATTATGGTAACAAATCTTCCAACCAGTGTATTAAAATTAAGGTAGTTTAGGACCAATTAGACCGAATGATCAAGGAAAAGCAAATCATAAGTGGAGCACATCTATTGACGCTTCTAGAACTATACTGTTCTGAACTCCCAGAACCATATTACCATATCCCTTGGAGAAAATATGCTCAGCAATTTGCATATTTCTTACTGTACGGACAACAAGGCCTAAGGTCTTTAACATTTGTCTGACTTAAACTAATGCAATTTTTGAGTGAAACTATCAAATGATAAACCAGTATCATCTTGATTATTGTTAGACCAATCCAGGTACCATGGAAATCTAGGTTCAGCGTTTACACATCGCGACCTTAGAATTATAGGGTTCTAGCTGACATTTTGGTCAAAATTGAGTAAACTATTGCACATAATTGGTAATAAATAGTTCTATCTAATGATTAATTGTCGGTATTCGATTCATTTGCTAAATTGGGATCAGATCAGAATTACAAAGTTCCAGTGTACACTGAGCGGCCAAACTTTGCAAGCAAATTCCTCAAAACTTTATGTTATTCAGAACCCTGTAATTCTAAGGTCTCGACATGCATGTTTCAGATGGGCAGGTTGCCAAAAGTGCTGCCTGCAGGGAAGGGTAGACGTTTGATACGTAAGACTGGCACCCCAGCAGCTCCAGCAAGATCTCTAGAAAATTGAATTTTGTGCTCCATCTTATCAAGGGCCCAACTCATTTCCACCCAGCTCAGGGCTGTTCCATCGCATCAAGTGATCTTAACAAGGGCCAGCACTGTCAGTCTGACGAGGCCGTTCCGAGTTTCAGCTCCACTGAGAGGCTTTGTCCATCCTCTCTAGTTAACGTTTATGAGAGAGTGTGACCATTATCCAAGGCTAGTCTCAGCCTCCATTATGACTACATGACAAGTGACGAGTCCAGGTGAAGGTCAATCACGCTGCCATCTTATAGCACTGAGGTATCTCTGTTACCAAGAGGACTCACACCCTCAACTGCACAAGCGTATTCAACAATAAGCTATTTGTTTCAAAAGCATCTGTAATATAGCCTGATACAAGTCTTCTATAACCTTTTGGTCATACATGATGAAGATTAACTTTCTCCTCCAAAACTGTTCACATTATATGTTTTTGGTAATATTTGGCAATAATTGTCCCTGCTGAGCACCAATGGAAAAAGATGAATCACCTAAATCTGCTTGTGGTGGCATCACTAGTCATCATGGTAACATTAGTCATGTTGTTTTTGTTGGCGAGTGCGCATTGTACTATGTGAAGTATACCATGTAATATTGACTTGAAGTTGTTTTCATAAACTTTTTGTCTCTTGGTGACATGGAATAAATTCTACATGTTTTTTCAATAAAAAAAATACTTAATTGTGCCGAGTAGGACGCCTCCCTGCTCCTGCATTTCATAACCCTGCCCTGCTTTTGGTGCATCATTACCCTATGGTTGAAGCCTATTTCTTGCTGATTTAAATTAAGATAAGAGCGTGGGGTGGGTTTCATGAGAGGTGTGTCATCAGACATGGAATGTGCTATATTTTTAATAAACTAATAATAGCTAAATGTCATTTAGGCAATCTCCTCTACTGATGCATAATAATAATAATAATAATAATAATGCCATTTGCCTGTCATGTACATGGTTTCTGCAGAGCATACTCCCATCAGTATCTGGCTGAATCAGACTAACTTCTTTAAATTATACAAAGATGCAGGGCACAGAGTAGGGGACATATCAAGCATACTGCCTCTCAAACAGTAGCTGTGGGACTAAATGCAATGCAATTGTGAAAGAAAAGAGATTGGTGTTTTTCTTTCTAAATCTCAGCGGTGTTTGTTAAACTGATCCAGTGGATATCCTATGCCATGCATTTGTTATTAAAGAAACAAATAAATAACCTGACAGGATTATTTTGTTTTTTTTCCCCCCCTACTACAGAGACTGTTTCTTAAAGCGCAAAACAATTTACTCCACTGGAGCCCTCATTATACAAACTCTGCTGAAATACAACCCCAATTCAACAAGCCAAATACATTAAGCAAACCCAAGTGTTTGCGGTATCGCAGATCAAAACAGGGTGTATTTATTCCATTCCGGTAATTTTGCAGCAGGAGGTGATAGTGCAACTGTGGAATTGTTGTCAAAAGGGTTGGTCTAAGTGGAGTTAATTATCTGTAGGCTTGGTGGGCATTCAGTTCCACTAAGAACAATCAGATCTGGCGCTGTCATTCCCTTTAAAACCAGTGCCTTAATGGCATAGCAAACTGGCAATTTCTTCAGGTGAAGAATACACAACTAGCAGATGGTTGCATTACTGCCACCATCTTAGGTCTTCTGGGAGCCATGCTATTTGTAGTGAGAGGTTAATTGTTGTGAAGAGAAGAGGAAAGCAAAAACTAAAATCAAACAGGCAGGAGACTGGATCCACCTGGGGAGGACACGGCTGCCTCTACACTCCCCACGCAAAGCAAGGAACGGACTGGGGGGATAAAGGATGATTTACCAGATGTATGTTCTGCGTGAAAAGATGTCAGCCATTGAAACTGTATACTAAATGGCACTTGTGGTATATAACAAGAGTGAGACTGTAGTTAATTTTTTATGTTCCCCCACCAAAAGAAAATACTCCCATGTGTAAAAATACCTCTTCACACTCCCCTTCCCATTTCACCCCAGCACAAAGGAAGTCGTCTGCCTTATCAATGCCTGTTAGACACCCCAGATTTCCTCACAGGTTTACTTGTTAGTTAAGAGAAAGTTATTGAGCAGGACTACTTATCTGCGGCAGTGTCCACACTGGAGTCAACAGTAATAAGACAAACCATTGTAGAATCCAGCATAGATGTTGACATTGCCTGAAAAATACAAAGGCGAGAAGAATGCTGCTTATTTGGGCTGTGACTCACCTGGTTAGCATGGGCAGGGGAAATTCTATTCCCATTGCTACTTATCAGGCTTGTCAGGGAGTCTAGCATTCCCCTAAGCCGTCTCAGGGACTGTCACTGCTGCGTCTGAGTGCTATCTCCAGTTTGATGAAAGCCAATCCAAGCGTGCCATGAACAATCCTAATAGCCCTTCACAAAAATACAATTTTTTTTTTTTTTTTTTTTTTTTTTTCCATCCGGCAGAGCCATTCTGAACTTAAAAAATGGAGAAACCAACAAAATAAATTTGAGGGCAATAATCGGTATTTTGATTGAGATCGTTATAAAAAAACAAGATTTTTCTGTTGACTGCAATCTCTAAACTGAATATCTTTGACTATGAATATTTGAGATTGACACAGATTTTTAAGTCATCGTGATTGAAATTAAGCACAAAAGAGCAAGTAGAAGTATTTTGTCTGTATGCTACAGACCACATTTTGCAACACATCCAAAAGCAGTGGCCAGCGCATTATGCAAAATCAATGGCTTGAAAATAAACAAGGAAGGTAAGCTCTCTCTTCTCAGAGCTGAGGTTTGAAATCCTGTTTAGCAGATATTCAACTGGGAGTAGGCAGTAAATTTACAGGAAAACACAGATGTTGGAAAGAACAGGTTATTTTCTCAGTAAACAGCTGGTGGCAGGAGAAAAGCAAACTGACTGAAGACTGAAGAGTGGTATTTTCTACAAAGCCTAAGAAAGGCTGTAAATAAATGGAGAGGGTTATCCATCAAAAATCAGGCTCGTGTATTTTTCATCGGACCCACATGTTGTTCTTTCTGAGGGTAACTTCATATTGGGTTGAGTGTTGCATCATGATCCCTCATATTCAGCCATTCAGCCAGTTTTCAATATACGTGATTATACTATAAGGCCATCCTATCCCAATGCCAAAAATTTTACCACTACACCTCACAGACTTCTCATTTTCTGTTTTGTTTGTAGATTATGATTAAATAAAAAATTCCTAAAATACTCACTCATTTTGCCCATAGAGTGAAATTTGCACGCCCACCATGCCACCCCTATCTACTCCTACCTTCTGCCGTTTGGTGTTCGCAGCCCCTGATTCAATTATCGCCAGCATCTGACCCTCTCATCACTGACAGCCTCATCACTGCCCGTTATATAACCGCCTCAATTCTGTGCCTTGCTGGCTTTTATTGACTGTCCTGTCTTTGTGCTTGGTTTGTGCACTCCTGTGCTTTTTTTAAGCTCTTCCCTCATTTTGTCAGTCTCTAATAATCCATGGTGCCACTGACGTTTGTGTTGGAATGATGGAATCATTCAAACACATTCAAAGTTTGTTGGGTGTCACTATGACAAATGTGTCAAGGTGCAAAATATGATATTTACAGAACAATAATTTTCTGAGAGAAACTAACTCTTGAGGGAGGTTTTGTATGTAGAATTCAAATCTGGCATCAGAAAACATCTACTTACTTTCCTTTTTGGAGATACTTTTCCCTTAATGCATGGGCATCAACTTATATATAAAATGAAATAAAGTGAAATAGCCCATAATTGATAGAATGGTAGAATGGTAAATAAATAAATGAATAAATCCAATTAACTTGCAGCACTGTCCTTGAAAGTATGCATTTTCACATTTAAAAGTTAAAGAATCACTCTAATTAGAAGCAGCATGGTTTGGATGAGGAAGGGGCACAAGTGAGAATGCGTGGCCATTTGGAAACAAAGCCTTGCCTACATGCACATCAAGTTTGTCCTGAGATTTCTTGGCATCCTACAATATTGAAGTGGAGCTTATGAATTTCTGTACATTGGTGTATGTTTCAAAATATTGTATTTTCCAGACATTGCAGTACTTTGACTCTCAAAATCAATTTTCAAAATCAGCACTCCAGTTTGAACATGTCACCGATCCTATTTTAGTTTGTTTAACTGACTAATTGATTTACTTTTTTATATTTATTAAACCTGAGAAGCAATGTTCATTAGCATTGGAAACCTGATGTGCTAATGAGTTAAGGTTAAATTACAGTGATCTGCAGTGTTTCCCTCAGTAACTTTGCTAAATATTGTGAAGAGCAGAAGGGATAAGGTTCAATAATATCTCGACTCTAAAATACCTCTGTGAACATGAGAAATGCAATACAGTTCAATGCAATTCCTCAATGACATCTGCAAATAAGGAATAACAAGGTCGTATAAATATGCTTTCAACCCTTCAGTACTGCTTGGTTCGGGTAGATGACGGCTGCTGATAATATTTCAGTGGCTATTACTGAATAACATGGTGTAATTTATGATCTCTGATGATTTAGAATATTAAGTTATTATGCTGTATAACAGACATTTTTTTAAATGATGATTGGCTGTATTGCAACTTGCCACATCATTATTGTTTGAGTAATTAGATTTGAAATAAGCGCATATTTTCTATAAACAATTTAATTCACAAGTTAAATCCTCAAATAATGTGCTGTTGTTGCATTATAAACAAAGTAAGAGGTGAATGGACTTTTAAATCACTCCTTTCGATTATACATCGTATTTGCATTTTCGGTACTGTGCCAACTTTTCAGAATTGGGGTTATGAGTGCTCCCTTCTTAACATTTGCAAGGAAATTAATTCGCTGTCCGATGTTTTGGATACAATACGTGCTGTTATCCGTGTGCATCAAGTACTTTAAGTCCACTGCTCAGATGAACGAGGTATTACCCAGTAGAAATGTTGGCAAACGTATTTTAAATTGCAGTACCTCCGAAATGTTGATAGATCGGATGGCTCGCATGGGACCTTTGCTATCCTCATTCAGACAGGTAAAGGAAAGACAGGATGGTAAATGTGTTTCTCATTGAGCCAGATGGGACAGAGTCTAGAAGCCACTTGTCAAAGGTAATGTAAGCTTGTTGAATTTATATGGGTCCAGGACCTTGGATGTTATTTGGGATGTCTTCAGTACATCTTATTTTATCATGCTTTTTGTGAATCCACTTCGAGCAATCACATTGGGACAGGAATAAAATTAATGATACTAGCACAACTGCCAGTTTTTGACCCCAAAGAGCACTAGTGAATATATTTCAATCTGTGCTTTATAGTCGTGCATGAGTTATTTTTATTTTATTTTTTTTTTTTCACGCGAGTGTTCCTTGGCAACAGGCCCTTCCGTGGTTTCCATGAATTTCTAGGTTTCAGCCAATTAATCCAAAAAGCAAATTAATGATATAAGACCAATTCAGTATAACTGAACAATTAAAATGATCTGGAACTTCTCTCCTAAAATGATATAATCCCTCTTTTGTGAACTGGAAATTGGGGTATTCATGTGGTATGTGGAATTCATAATTGTTGCTCATTGGCTGTGATGTGTGATGTCACCCAGAGAGGGAGGGCCTGCCATGAGCCCAAATTGCTGTAAAAGAGCAACACCTCCAGCCGACAGGAATTCTGTTCTTAACTTGCACCAGCAAAAGAACAAAAAGGTTGTGCAAGGAAATTAATCAAGATAATTGACCATTGCACTGGCTTATTTAACACGTGTGTGGCTTGGTTCAAACTAGAACTAATATCCACCCATGGACTTTTACATCGATTCCTTACCCATTGCCCACAAATACTGTACATATCACCAAGACAGTTAAGGGAGCGAATAAGTATTTTATTGATATGTGATATGATAATGCACTTGAATAAAGGTAATTATGAACTTAGAATAGAAGTGAGGATTAAATTAATTCATTTGTGATCCCTTATCTCAGTCATCCAAATACTTGTTTTTATTTTTCTTTTCCATTTTTCTTTTCCCTCAGCAATTGTGGGCTTGACTTACGCTTCATAGTGTGAAGTTATGCCGTGCCAATGTTATTGTGAATTACTTTTTAATATCTTGTGATATTTGTGTGCTTCTATTAATGAGTGTGTGTCTCTGAGGACACATTTCTCATTGGATAACTTCTGTGCTGAAGTTCACCATATTGTCTCACCTTCCCCTCCGCTTAAAGACATATTGGTTCCTTAGCATACTGTGAAAGTTGGCTTCATTCTCTTCTCTGAATGAGCCTTTGAATTTATGTGACATCCACACAGTTTTATTGATTTATATCCTTTCAGCACTCATGATGGAGGTTACGCAGGTTGTAGATTCTCAGGTACATTTTGATACACACAATGAAGTACAAAATTGCAATGCAACATTTTCCTGTTAGCACTGAATTGTACAGTATATGCCCTTCAGTGCCCTACAACTAGCCCACTCCCACTCAGAACACGCTCAAGATCTATTCAGGATTTATCACACTTTGTATCACTTTTGCAATGTCCTGACTCTTGATGTATACATCACCACTCAGATCATTTTTGTGGCTCAGCTAATCACCAAATCGAAACAGTGTCATTCAATTAATGCTGTGTGGGGTCAATCCACTGAGTTTCTGTAGATTTGTAAGTTGTGTCAAGACACAGCACCAACTGGTTGGCTAAAACATTCTCAATTCAGCATTGCTGGTATAAATAAAATGCAGGCAAACATGTGACGAGCTGTCTGTAAATCACATTTTAACCTTTACAAACATGTAAATACTACAAACAAATATAATTTTCTTCACTCTTTAGAAGACCATTTCTGAATTTAAAGTGCTAAAAGTACTTAAGTCATATTTTCATGCGCCGGGAGGTAAGGCTTGGAAAACATCTTTTATCGTTACCTAAGCCCACTGCCTCGATTTTTTCAAAATGAACATGTAGTGACTTCAGTACTTTTGGCACTGGGGTCTTCATTTATTGCCTTGGCTAGACAAACACAACATGTTTACATGCTGAACTTGACTTGTCCAAAATGTGACTTAAGTACTTGTAGCACTAGGCTCTTCGATTTCTATTTTCCCTATGAAGCCTGCTGTTTTAAAATTCTTTGATTTCCAGTACATGCTGGTAGCTCTTAGCACAAAACTGAACAGGACAACGTTTGCAGGCAAACAAAACACATCTTGGCTAGAACTGAAAAAGGAAGGAAACCCTTCATTCAGAGGGAAGCATCTGAATGTTAGTTTTCTTTTGTACATGTAAAACAGCCATATGCAAACCAAATACAAATGCAAATACTGCCAAAAATAAATACACAACCAACTACTTTCCCTGTTAAACTGTGCACACCATGGGCTTTCAGAAGTTACGTGCCTTTCAGCCAACAAACAGCCTTTGTTACTTTAACCTATTTGAAGGGCACCGCGCTGTCAAGAGTGACAGTTAATCCCGTCAACACCCAAACAACAAAACAGACGTGCTAAACAACAGGACTGGAGCACCCTGGGAAGATGTAATATTCATAATCTACTCATGGAAATGTAGCTGGCGTCACATCCTTGACACTAATAGTCTCTGGCTGAGGATTTGATGTGCCCATGGGCTGTGGTACGATTTCACACCTCACACATTTGCATGTAGCCTTTTCATGAAAAAAGGGACCCAATTAAACCATGAAGCGGATGGAGGACGCGGATGAAGCGGAAGTCACTGAGCAGCAGGGGAGAACAGAACAGACGTATCGAGAAATACCGGGGTAGTTTCAGCACCATGCAACTGGCACAAAGGCATTGCCTTAAATAGACACTGCTCAAAATAAGAATAACCTCAGCCCAAGTCAGAAGGATCTTTACTGAGCCAGCCCCCCAGGTCACTGTGTTGCAAAAAAATTTAGTTCCACAAATGTAATGTGAAACTCTTGTCGTGTGAAATGATGTGGGGAAACAAAACAAATGGAACAATCACCCCTCACAAAGAAGTCCAACATGAACGTTTTACTTTTATGAAGGAGTCACTTAATAAATTGGAGCATGAAATTAGATGAAAGGGTCACATTTTACAATAAGGGTACAACAATTAACATTAGTTAATGCAGTATTAAGCATTTGCTAACAGGTAATTAACATTTAACTAATGCACCTGTTTATCATTTACAAATGATGTTCACATGAACTAAGGTATTAGTTTATAAATTATGGTTTAATAGTTTGAAGTGCTACATAGGGGATACTTAAGGGATGTTTTCAACTTCACAATAAGGGATACACAGAAAATTAATAAATGTTCAATTATGGTTATGTAATGCTTATTCAGCTATCTAACACATCAGTTACCTGCTAATTAACTGATAGTTAATGAACTAATATTAATTAATGTTAATTGTTGTACCCTTATTGTAAAGTGTTACCGATGAAAGAAATAAAAATCGCAACATAATGCTCTTCTACAAATATAAGGGTAAAAATTAAGAAGTGTACATGTGTTGGAACTGTGGCAAACTAATGTAACTCATAGCGAGGAGGATAAGCTGGGGACCAGTGATGATAGGTGGTAATACTTTACAATAAGGGTACATTAATTAACATTAGCTAATGCAGTAAGAAGCATTAACTTTTAATTAATTAACTGTGAACTAATAGGTCTACTAACCATTTACTAATGGTGTTCATGTGAACTAAGGTATTAATTTATACGTTATTGGATAGTTTGATGATTTGAGGTGTTACTTAAGGGATACTTAAAGGATATTTTCAACTTCATAATAAGGATGTCAAAAAAGCAGTAATAAATGGTAAGTTAAAGTTACCTAATGCTTATTTAGCTCTCTGATGCAGTAGTTAGCTGTTAATTAATTTGTAGTTAATGCTTATTGCTGCATTAACTAATGTACCCTTATTGTGCAGTGTTACCCGATAGATACTCAGCCCTGCTACTAAGCAAGACCCCACAAGCCTTGTCATTTTGGAGATGCTCCAAACCAGTCATCTGACCAGAACAATTCCGGCCTGTAAAAGTCGCTCAGGTCTTTATGCCCGTCCATTTCTCCCTCATCAAACATGTCGACCACAAAAACCATCTTATCACTTATTGCCTGATACATCCCAGACCTTGATTTGCACTATTGTTAAAAGATAAATGTTATTCACTTCATCAGTGAGTGGGGTGTTGTGGCTCATTGAAGTATATTTGTAACTTACCCCCTGCACCTCTGAAATGACTCCAACTCCCCTACTGGAACCAAGTGATCAAATTGCGTATGGCAATGTGAAGTTTTCTTATTACTATGCACTAGTTTGATGCTGAAAGGACACAAGAACTTTGAAAAGTCTGCCATACCTATGGTGAAATAAAGTGGAGTCCTATATGTTCAGAAGTTAAATGCCCTAGATCCAGGTCTCTGGTTATAGTGGATGGAATCTTTAAGCACTATAATGTGCACATAGAGCATGAGAGAATTTTTATTTTAGCTTACTCAATTGAATCATTGATTCAGTTAACAATTCAACACAATACACACTACATGGCCAAAATCATACGAGCAATTGCCCGTACAGTAGGCCTATCTCGTTACAAAATCACAGGCATTCTTAGAATTGGTGCTATAACTTTGAGTAACTTTGATGCAGTTACTCCTGTATAAAGACAAGAGCATTGTTCTGGGGAATTTTTTTTTTTTTTTTTTTTAACCCAGAGAAGTATCAGTGAGATTAATGGAACCAAAAGGCCGAGATCAATCAATGAATCACAGCCGCAAACCAAGGAGTGTTTAATACTTATGGTGTATGAGATGTAGCTTATAACAAATTTTAGGAGCTGTGGGTAAGCATGCAAATTGACTCAGTGACATCAGTCATCATGTAAATTGATACATGATGTCAGCTAGTGATATTTCCTGTCCGATCTTTCTCTGAGATATGGTTTGCAATGCCAACTAACTCATGTGGTTCAATCATAACTCATATTAGGGAGTCTGGTGATCAACTGATAAGACACTTTAGGTCAGGGGCATCTAAATGCTTGGCATGCTAATGCAGAACTATGGCCTTTGACCAATGAAGCTCTTCTCAATTGAATGTCAACAAAATCCAGTGATGATGGAGCTCAAGAACGACTGTCTGTCAGAATTTTTCAGAAGTGCTTCTGCTGGCTTGCAGTATGTGATATTACACAGTATATCAACATCTGTATGACTTTGGTTTCCTTGAAATGGTTTGTTGATTAAATGTTAGAATCAACAGCCAAACAAATGATTGAAATGGTTTTTGTGTGTTATGTTCTCCCTGCTTTTAAACACAAAATGAGCTGCGAGGTCCCCACATTACAGCAGATCACCCTCTCTTCCCTTAGACAGTGATTGAATCAGACAACCATCAAATGTAGGAGAAAGTATTGGCTACAGAAGAGCAATAATGCATTGCGGTTTTTGTGCATCAGGCTGATTCAAGACAGTGGTCACCACACGGTCGATGTAATGAATGGAAACCCCATTCTCCAAAGGTTTCAACTTCTCAGTGAGGAGTCACAAATAGAACAAGACATTTCTGAGTCGAGTGGAAAAGCATCAGGTTAGAAAAGGTAAGTTAACAATGGGAGACAGGCATGCACTGCAAGCTTACAATTGAAAAATTTCCTATGGGCTATTGAGCCTGGTTTAAATTGGGCTTTTCATTTGAACGCAACAGTATTTCATGGCGCCAAGGTCAGAATTTTGTGCGAAGTTCTTCTAAATCAATCTCAACAAACAATATATGAAATTCCCTTTTCACATGTGGGCATTGTCATGTTGAAATAGGGAAGAGCCCTCCCTTAACTTTTGAAAAAGCAGAACAATCTGGAATGTCACTTTTCACTATAGCATCAAAATTTTCCGTAAATAGAATAGAACTAATAACCTAGTCTAAAAACGGTCATAGACCAGCCCAGTGTCAACCTACTTTTGGCAATGTGGTTAATACTGTTTGTTTGTTTTTTTTGTTTTGTTTTGTTTTTTTTTTCCCCAAATAATTTATACATTTAACTAAATTGCATGCAATTAGCATTCATAGTGTTGATTTATTGGCCTCAACTTAAAAAAAAAATATATTTTAGTTAAATTTTCATTAACATTACCTATACATGTTGAATATATGTGCTCTAAATCTATTTTTACGTTAAACAGTATTTCCCTTGTTAATGTGCAGTGATGAGCCTCATCCAATGCCTTAAGGAGGCTGAGAACATTTGATGGAATTGTGTCAAATGTAGGATAAATATACTGTGTGGTTACAACTAAATAGTGATCTCATGAATATACTCAAATGGAAATTAGATAATTTGTCTGTTAGAACTGTTCACATGATAACAAAGCCAGAATACAATGAATGGACAATCAGCACAAATTAAACTAAGGCAAAGTCTCGAAGAAATGTCTTCAGCAATGACAGCCGATCTATTGCTATGTAATGAGAGGAAAATTAAACGGTTTTGCAAAGATTGAGTATGGCAGGACATAAGTACTGAAACGGGCTACTTTATAACATTCCAAGTGTCAATCATTCTTTTTAATGAAGATGAAAGTGACTGTTTTATCCAATTCTGCTGCAAAGCTAAATACCTAATGACAGTTTCGGGGGTCTCGAACCCCTGATTTGGATTCATTCATTTCCAATCCATTACCTCAAGGACAGGGTGTTTCATGATATGAAATTTTTTCATCATGCAAGAAGCACAAAAATATGTGATGGAAAATGTGACTCACCGCTCTGTAATATTCTTTTGTGGAAATATTTGGCCAGAGATAAGACTTAAATCCAAAAATTGAAGTAAATTTTATTTAATTTTATTATTTTATTTTATTTATCTCATCTGTCCATGTTCCTGCGGAAACGTGAATTAAAATTTACAATTTTCTGCATGTTCAAATTCCCGTCATGTGTCTTACAAGCCCATGGTCCTAATGTGGTTTAGGTTAGCATTTTGGTGTCTTAAAATTTAGAGCTATTTGTTGGTCAGAAATATACTAATTTATCTGATAAATCAAATTGATAGTATGCAATAAACACAATTATTTTGTTTTTCCAAAAATTTCCAAAAACCCAGCATTGACCAAGAGTACGAGTGTGATTTTTTCATGCGATTAAAAAAAAAAAAAAAAAAAAAAAAAAGGGCTCTATTTTCGATCATTTGCTCATGGACAGGCATGTGGCGTATCATATTCGAAATTTTGTCTGTCGCAAACAGCATATTTATTGCCTTAGCCCAGTTTTGTATTTTTCTGTCATATTTTCGTATTTTTTTGTCATAAATGCGATTGCGACCCAAGGCGTTGAGCGGAGCAGTAGGGGATGTGTCAATGAATGAAGCCAGAGGGGCGCCAGGGATTTTGGGCCCCGTGAAAAGCCCCACCACTACTGGCCATGCAAACCCTGCACAATTTCTGTAATCACACCCTAAGAACCTGTGAGGTTACGCTCAGGAACCAGATGCGAGAACCAAGTAATCTAAAAAAACTTGTGCTTTATTAGGAATGGGGGTGAACCCCCGCAGAGCAAGGAGGCAACAGTACAAAGTCCACAATCCAAAAATCAGAATCCCAGGGACGTAATCCAAGTTGTAACCAGGGCAGCAAACACAAAACTCGTGGTCGGGCAAAAAAGGTTCGATACACAGATGCAAACAAATCCAAGTCAAAGCCAAAATCAAAATCAGGGACGGTCCAGTCAGAAGATAATCACAGAGAGTACAAGGCATAAACGATCGCAGCACAGGTAATCCAAGGGAAACGTTCTGACAAAGGCAGGTTGTGAAATGACTGTTTAAATACACAAACGGGAAGTCACATGCTACAATAGGAAACAGGTGAGTTGGATCAGACTAATTACAAAGGAATGAACAAGGGGAAGTTCCTAACTACATGAAATTGGCAAAAGCCAAAACGCAGACAGGGATCACAAGACAGCCTATTGACAGACATACGGCTCTGGTTAGGGAGTTCTAACGTGCACAGATAATGAGAGGCAGAACAGAGTTAAACAGGTGCGGAGGATCCGCTGAAGCGCAGCAAAGTAGATTGAGTAAAGACAAGGGGTGGAGACTAGAATAGGGCGAGTGCTGAGAGGTCGTTAGTCAATTAGTAAAGTGCAGCTATACAATCCCTAGTGCTTGTTAGTAAGTTAGTACTATAAACAATGTTAGTCTTGGTTAGTATCATTAACTAAAATAACAAACTGTTAGTCTGGTTAGTAATGATAGAACAGCAAGGCGAAGGAAGTAAACGAGATTAGAAGGAATGATTGAAATCCCAGAAACCATGAAATCACCCGAAAGTGTGGCACGCAATACTGGGGCAATGAGCTGTCACATGACATAAGACCAGACAGGGGAGACAAAGTGCGATGCATGGCATGGAACAAAACAGGAACAGGAATATAACTGTGGGAAATGGAATATGGCAGACATACAGACAAAACAGAAACAAAACATGGCATGGAATCCAAATCACAAACAGAGCATGGTCAGACAAAGCAGAATCATAATCCAAACATGGCTAACAAGGCAGAATCACAACAGAACCCTACTGATCTGTTCAGTTTTTAATAATTGTGCCTTTGCCGGCTCATCTGTTGTTCAATACTAACTTGACGATTTTTCCAGACAGCGAACTGTGAAAATAACTTACAGGGGACATAAAATAAATATAACTTAAAGGGGACATATTATGAAAAACTCACTTTTTTGTGCACATACATTTCAGTATCTGGAGTGCTTACCAACCCACTAAGAAGTAAGACAACCCAGTCATTTTTTTGTGGGCTGCCTTTTTCATAAAACATGGCATTCAGATTTGTCTCCTCTTCCTATGTCACATGCAGGCTCGTGAGAATTGTTCTGCCTCTCATCTGAATATCTCCACCCACAGCCTATTTTTAATGGCAACATCCCAGCTTCAATTGGCAAAAGCGTCTGACTGTACATTGAGTAATTACTTCAAATGGATAAAGAGATTTCATTTTAAGATCAAAATTTAATTTCATAAAATGAATTCAGACAGAACATTCATCAAATCCAATGTCTTAAGGGGATATTTTAGAAAGGTTTCAGTGTTCGCCTACCCAGTACTTCTCATTTATGAGCACTTTCAGTTGGCAAGGACAAGGTACTGCAGCTTAGTTGGTTTGATTGTTGTGCTTGCATAGGTCTGTCATCTTTCTTGTCATTATTTTAAACAAAGATACAAAATGTCCCCATGAGCTGCAGCCTCATGAGTGAAGGACAAGTGGTTGGCATCACATCAGATAGCAATATACTGATACTGTGTTTTACTGTTCTGGGGTGAAAGAGGAGTGTGTGTGTGTGTGTGTGTGTGTTTATATATCATGCTGGGGACCAAAATACCTCACAAAGATAGTAAAGTCTGAGAAACCATGTGTTGTGGGGACCTTTTCTGGGTCCCCATGGGTACAAATCTTAATTCTGGGCTTAGGGCTAGGTTTAGGTCTAGGGTTGCTATTGGAATTATGCTTTGGTTTAGGTCTAGTTTTAAGGTTAGCTATTAAAATTAGGCTCTACATTAAGGTAAGACCATAAATTAAGGTTGAAGGTTTGGCTGTTTTGGGGGGTGTGTGGGTTAGGATTTGGGTTAGCTTCAAGATTTAGGTTAGGGTTAGGGTTAGGAATAGGGTTAGGGTTAGATTTAGGGGGATGCTAGTAGGATTTTGGAGCAAAAATAATTTTTTAGTCCCCAGGGGGATAGAAAAACCTGCCTGTGTGTGTGTGTGTGAGTGTGTGTCGTGCATTTGTGTTTGGTGGGGGATAATGCTAAGTATTTCATAATGTAATTTTAATAGAGAGGAGTTCTTGTCAGTCAATTCTAAACTTTAGCTGATTTACAAAAAGTCTATCAGTCATATCTGCAGTTTACGTTTTGATTTAGTGTGTCCTTTTTTTATCTAAGGGGTAAGAGGACAAGGGGGCTACAGTGATGAAGTGCACCTGCTTTTCCAAAAATTGCTCTATTGTGTATGCGAGGAATGTGCTGGAGCAATGGAAACAAGCTCCAAAATGTTTCTTCCTGTAAATTATAAGCATGTTTTTTTTTTTTTTTTTTTTTTTTTTGTTCAGGAAACTTCCGTCTCAACAGGCAAGGATATAAGGCAGAACGAAAGCTATGGAATAAGATTCTCTGTTTTCGAATTCTGACTGTAGCTAGCACAGGTATCTACAGTGCCTTTCATTTACCCTCAGACCACATCTACCGTGGGAATCAGAATCTCGTTTGTCTTCATGAAAATCAATATGGGCCAAGAGGCATTTCCTCTCTACCGGTGCATGGCGGTGTTTGGTGAGAATTCCGCATGGCTCCTGGCTAAGAATGTACATTGCCTTATTAGGAAGGAGCAGTGCTCACTCACAGAGGAACTGGCTTTTGCGTTAAGCATTCAAAGTTTCAAATATCACTCCGGAAAAGCAGTTATCAATAGGTCTAATATGATCATTGAACAGCAACGCTTTGACAAGCGCAAAAACAACTAAATCTGTGAGATAATAGATGTCAGGCAATAAATGCATTGCCCTGATATCTGATTCATATTTTTGGAAATACATACCTGTTCCTTTGTAAAGAACATATTTAAAAAGTTGTGTGGCTCTGGTTGAAGAGGAAGAATGGGGTTAAACAGGGACCGTGCCCCAGTCCTGGAGGGCTGCCTGAAGGCTTTTTGCGTGCCTCTCAATTGAGCCAATTAGGACATTGGAAATAAAGTGTGTGGACCTTTGTGCTGTATAGTGCAGGCAATTTCCCATCTTCCCATTTTTTTGTTCTGTAGTGATTTGTATCAGTTGAACATTGTGAAAGCATTCCACTGTATTTGTGTCATCATCCCACAACATAATTTTATCAACCGGGCCTTTTACAAAGGAAAGTGTAGCCCTTCATATTGAGGTGATATAAAGGCCAGTAGTCACAACGCTGAGAAAAAAATGTCCTCTTTCAAGGATGTAAACTAAGAGACATCTTTCTGGGCACAAATAAATTATTCATTGGAGAAACAAAAATGTTATTTTACATAAAAAAATAACTTATATTTGAACCGCAACTCTGCGTGAGAATATCACCAAACTAATGGTGAGCAGAAATTTGATGCAATTTGTCCCAAAAGAGTTCAACCTCATTTTTATGGCTTTAAAATGAACCTTAATACACTGTGCTGATCTACAGATGATTGGATTAGAGTGAACATTGCAAAATTTATTATTGTTTTTTTTTTTTTTTTTGTTTAAATTCGTTTTTTGCACCACAGCGAGTAGACTGTTGTGATTGTGGTAGAAGGTCCTTCTAAAATCTGAGGTGAAAATGCTGATGATAAACCTGCATGGCAAGATGCCAGACCCACAATGAATTGTAATTGGAGAACAAATAGAAACTAGGACATGCAGCTTGTCGACAATATGACAAAGACTTTTGGTACAAACATTTAGATATTTTTATTATCCGCATTTGATAACACATGGGAAAATTTAAAAAAATTCAAGACGCCAATTGATTTTAAGGGGAAGCAAATGATTGTGTGCACTCCCCAGTTACATTAGTTCATTCAAAATCTTTCACATTATGGAAATAATGCCTCTATTGTGCATCTTTCAGCACCCTTTCAGTGTTTCAGTTCTTGAGCACTGTTTCATGTTTGAATCTGACCTGGTTCTCTCTGTGAGGAGTTTGCATGTTCTCTAAATTACCCTTAAGTGTGTGTGTGTGTGTGTGTGTGTGTGTGTGTGTGTGTGTGGTCAGTGTATACCAACCCTTGTGGGAATAAAATGTTACAACAGGTCATGCAATACCAGGTTTCATTATTCTTATGGGGAATTTCCAGGTCCTCACAGGAAATTATGCTATTTTACAGTTTAGAGTTAGGTTAAGGTTAAGATTAGGTTAAGGTTAGGGTTAGGCATGTACTGTTTATGGTTCAGGTCGGGGAATGGGGTTTGGGAATGAATCTATGGGATGTCCACTCAAATACTCATTGTGAGTGTTTGTGCATCTGCGTGTGTGTGTGTGCGCGCCCGTGAGTATGCACGCATGTATGCATGCGTGTGTGTTTATGTGCGTTATATATGCGACCTGTGGTGACAAACTGTTCCATAATCTCACCCATTGGATGTAAGGGTGGCCCTCCCTGACACTGACCAGAAATAAGTGCGTTTGAAATGATTGGAACAAAGTAATTGTTGGAAATGGCAGGCAAGGTTGAGAGATAAACAGCAGAGAACCATATTATTATTTTTATGTAACCCTTCATTAAGCACTTCACAGCATTTACTGAAAGGTCTCCAGTGATTCTAGAGACAAATAAATGTTTACTCATATAAAAATATTGTGTTGTGTTTATAAATTATTTGGCTGTATGTTATCTACTCATTGGTTGGAAGATTCTATTTTTTCCCTCCTTTTAAAATAAGATTTCATATTAAGGGTTGTAGGTCACACAGCATGAATGCCAACATTTTAAAACCATGTGACTAAAACACAAATGCACTCACTGTAGAAAAATAAAAAACCTGCATGTGAATGAGTAGCATCCTTAGAACAAATTGCAGCAATATCCTATGCTCTGGCTTCCTTACATGTCTCAGCAACAGGCAATTACTACATGCAGAGTCCCAAGACAAGTTCTACTTTTTTCCATCTGGGACATATTCCAGGGAATTAAAATGTTCTTTATTCTAAGCTAACACAATGTGATGAAGTTGATTGACGAAGTGCAGCTCTTTCAGTACTTTTCGTGATGTGACTACCTGTATCACCCTAGTAGCGAAGCTAGGCATCTTTACTTCCCAATCTGGGTCCTGAGCGATCATCACTAATTATATTCAGGAGATCTGCGGACAGGGCTGGAAAAAGTTTTTTTTTTTTTTTTGGGGGGATTATATATTACGTTCGGCTCTCCTGGAATTAACTGCTAAAGTGTAAGCAAATGATGTAGCCAGGGTCAATTTTATTTAATCTGCTATAATTTTTCAACTGTTTATACAAAGTTTAAAAAATTCTACACACTTCTGTAGAATGAGATTCCATGTCAGTATGAAAATTTTGGTGTTTCCCCGAAAATGCGTGGCGCTATATGCCCCAAGTATGTCCTAATGTTCAAATGTTTTGAACTGTTAGATTGATGTGGTTAACTGTCAGTACACTGCATCCTTGTCAAACCTACTACCATTCCTTCTAATGAACAAAAGATTTCTTAAAGAATATGGACATCAGCAGCCAATAAGCTATCAGCAGCTATTTTATTGGCTGCTCAATGGCAGATGATCCTTTAACTTGCAGGGCAAGGAATGCCATAAATAATTTAGTGCTACAAACTAGAAATTGTTTCAAAAATTTTGTGTCTTTAATGCTTCAAAATTCATAATTGCCTCATATTGCACGCTGCCCGTCAATTACCGCTTGGGGTTATATTTTTGGAATTATATTTGAAACATAACAGGATGTCTTGATTTGACTTTCAAATAAGGATCATTAAATGTTTCAATATTTGCTGCTCCTGATTGGTGTTTATCATTCATACATATTCTGTCACGGCTAACTCCATGATGCTATCTAGAAAATCTGACGTGGTTCAGTATTCTGCCATTTGATGTGATTTAAAGAGGCGCATTTCACAGAGCAATGAATACACTTGGTCCTTGGGTGTTAAATTAAAACCTTAATTTAGACTTTAATAAAATCACATCACATAACTGCCATATTGCGCAGGATTTGTAATAAAATACATGCTGGTATAATTGGCTTTGCCTGTTCCTACTCGGTTCTGTGGGTTGAAAATAATTAAACAAATGTTTATTCCTTCTTGAACAGCTACAGTTAGTCTACAAAAAAGTCTTGCTGGGCAGATCTGTCAGACAGCTACGATGCGTGTAATGCGGGGCAAAAATAGTCTGGGATTATTTGACCCTTCCCTGAAATCTGAGAGAGCAGAGTAATGACGCACTGACACTTGCATGATTTTTGTCCCCGCAATGCCGCGCAATGCGTCGTGGCAAGGCGTGCAATTTTGGTGGTACGCAGCGGAGCCTTGTTTAAGCCCTGTTCGCGCACTGTCCACGCATAAGTTACGCACTGTCTATCCAATGCGCAGCCACAAATGTGAACTATGCGCGAGCAATGCGTGAACACTTCGTGAGAAGTTCCTGACATGCGCGAATGGTTCGTGACGTGCGCAAACTATGCGTGAGCTGGGCGTGCCATGATCACGTGAACAACCCGTGAAAACACCGTAACACAGCAAGTATTGACACGCACCGTCAGTGCTTGCGTAGTGTTCGCACATGGTTCACGCAAGTGGCACGCATATGGCACGAACATTGCGTGCCGAATGCGTGCCGAATTTTTGAACATTTCAAAGTTCTCTCTATGGCATGGCACGTACCCCCGCACCCTTCACACACTCCTCACGCTCGTTCCCGAAGACTTTAATCATTGCCACGACACATTGCGAAGCATTGCGGGAACAAAAATCGTGCAAGTGTCAGGGTTGCATAAGACAATCAGAAGTTGCTAAACCTGCTGATTCTGCATGGCTGCTTACTAGTACATATCGAGTGCCTTTTCCATTAATTAATACTGGTATTTCACTTTACCACGGGTTTTAACTGTTGTCACTTTTTTTTGGATTGATGTTATATCAAGTCGATTGGATGCTGACGCAAAAAAAAAAAAAAAAAAACACCATTTTGTGAGCCACAGGAACTCAGAGGCTTCGAAAGGAAAATGCTTGATAATTAGTGCAATTGACCATATTGCAAGCTGTGGGGAAATAGTCAGTAATTCTACCAACTGATCCTCGCTACTGAACAAATTAACACTTAGTTGCTAATTAGGAAACATAAATGGGAACAGGTTTGGAGAGGGAATGCGCTTTAAGGCAAGGTGGGAGCAGAGCTATAATCCCTCCGACAGCACGTCTTGGGTGGAAGAGGTTAATTTGCAGAAGGGAGAAATACTTGGCTCTACATGAAAATGTAACTGCCCCTCAGTTACACAATCAGCCTATTAACCAAATTTTATTGATATTTGGTTGCAATTAGACTAGACACGCACAGGCCCTGTTGAATCCATGCATAACTTAATTAGAACCTTGCAAGCAATGTGAAGTAGGCAATAAGCTTCAACAAGCAGCACACTCTGCAGCAATCAAAAGAAATTCTTAAAGAGTTCAGGAAGAAAGTCCCAGAAATAGATCAGTCTGGAAATGCATACAAAGCTGTTTCCACTGCTCTGTGACTCACCCGTGCAGACACAAAAAAACCAGATGAACTTCGCCAGCCTCAGAGGCCATCAATTCTGTCATAAGAAATAAACTGGGCAAATTGGTATCAGCGTGAAAGCTGCGTGGCAAAAAACTGTGCTAAACAAGTGGCAGATCAAGGTTTACTTGAAATTTTCCAAAAAAAAAAACCTCGATTACTTCCAAACTTTTTTTGGATAATGTTCTATGGACAAAGGGGATTGGATGCTGGAGACACAGCATTGAAATGAATTGTATTAGATGAAAGTAAAACTTATTGTTCTGCGGACTGATGAGTTGAAAGCAGGGCTTTTTGGAAGACATGAGCCTTGTTATTATTGCACAGCATTCTGTCATGAGATGATCATACCAGGAGTTAAACATGGTAGGGGTAGTGTGATGGTTTGGAGATACTTTGTTGCTTCAGGGCCAGGCTGTCTCGCCATTATTAATAGAAACATAAATTCTGCTCTCTATGATAAATTCTTGGATGAGGTCATTAGTCCGTGATCTGAACCAAACTTAAGATTTTGGACTGGTCTAATCACTGTCTTGAACCCCATTAAGATACTGCGGTAGGATCTTAAACAGGCATTTCGTATGCTAAATCCCTTCAGGGTGGCTAGATTAAAACAATTAAGCAAAATTCAGCAGGATAAATGTGACCCGCCGGAGTAAAAGGTACCTCCGAGCTGCGATCATGCTATTGAGGAAAACGCGATTTAAATGTCCCGTTCACCACGTGGACTGTGTTTACTTCTGCATTTTGAAAACTGCCTCTGATCCACGGGATTTAGCTCCATATACGTCACGCGGAATCCCCTCAGTGTCTCGATAAATTTCTATTTCAATACTGCCGAAAATTCGCTATTATTCAGTGCCGGAGCTAGAACTGGGAATTGGGGTGGCACAGACACGTCCCTTTATGACAACAATTAGTCCTGGCTAGATCTTAATCATTTTCCTTTATTGACGCATTTTCCGATTATCATAATTGGCAACTGAGGACGCGGTTTCTCTCCATATGCGATTTAACAGCAATGAAATCATGGGCTAAATTAGGTACAGAAAAATTATTTACTGATTAATTGGCCAATGCTTCGCGTTGATTGAACTGGTCCGCGTTCCAATGAAATATCGCCTTTCACTCTCGGTATTGCGTGGGTTAATAAAAAAAAAAGTGGCACTCGGCAGTTAAATAGGTTATAAAAAGCGTGCGGCTCAAGCTATTTGCATGAGAGTCGACAGGTGTGCAATTGTGAATAACGAAACAGGAAGGTCCACTCTATAAAAAATATCATAAAACTGAATTTTGAAAATTTTGACCCTGCCAGCCTTTTTTTCATGGCTAGTCACAAATGTCCTCCACAATGATGGGAATTACTGATTTCCAGTTATCAGAAGTGTTTGGTTGCAGTTCTTGCTGCTTAATGTGGTACAACCAGTTAAGTTTATAAGCTGGATAAATAATATAGTTGAGGGATAACCTTTTGTCTCAAATAAATTAAAGGATCGTTTAAAACTGTACTTTGTGTTTCTTCGTATGCTCCCTTCCCAATTGTTGTATGAAGACCTACAACTATTTAGTGCAAAAACACAGGGGAAATTAAAATGGCTGCAATTAAATTTTCATGATACTGTACATCGGATCCGTACAGATACATATTTTAATAAATCACAGGAAAGCAGGCATTTTAGTCTCTTTCTAGGAGAGAAAACATGAAGGGGACTTAAAAATGTGTTGCTGTCTGGTGTCATTGATTGCTATTTTCCTCTGGAAGAACCCAGTTAGACAGCATGCTACATAACAAGCAGCTTTTTCTGTGGTTTTCTTATCACGAGTGAGACTGCAGCTGATTGGATTGAAATTGATTAAAATTTGGTTTTTAAAAAGTGCAAAAAGGAGGAATTTCGCGACAATCACAACTTCGACTCAAAGTCTAATGGAAGGTGTTTTCTCTTCAAATGCGTGACTGTATCATATTCCTCCGCATCATTGATTGTGCACGGATTCTGTGAGCTTTGTATCCCCCTGCTGGAAACTGACTGGGCAGCAGGGGCATGTGTAGAGTCTGGCTATCAGGCTATAGCCTCAGATCTGTTTTTCTTCGGCTCTGGGTCTTTTTTACAGCCAAACTATTTTGTATGAATGTACTGTAAACTTTGAGCTCATATGTCAATGAATCTTTTGCCTATTTTGTAGTTTATTCCCATGCAACTGATGCACTTCACATTCACATTTTTAAAATAAAACCTGCATCATTACGAATGGGTCGTTGCACAAACAGTGACTTTTAGCCGACTTTCTGCTCTGTAATTTGCGCTGTAAGTCATTTATTATAATAGCGATAGAGCCGTAATGGCGAAAAAGGCTGAAATCTTCGTTACATGTGGTCATGAAAATTAAATTTATCGTGCTGTTGGATCGCTAATAGGCTGCCCCGTTAATTTGTGCGCACGCATGAGGCAGGTGGGGAGAACAGTTTTTGGCTGCAGCAAAAAATTTGAAATGCCAATCAACGCCAAATATGGTTTTAAGCGAAATATTTTGAAGGTAATGCCTATATGCATGTTCCAGCGAAGAATAGGTCTGAAGCAGCTTTGCTGCAGATCAGATTTTGAAATCAGTTCAACAGCCATTTTCAGTCTAATTTCTATGTTTGCTCTTTTCAACCTATTTTAGCCATCTCTGTCACATCTCTCCCAGTTTGGCTTGTCTAGTACATTCATTATTCAGTCATCCAACCTTATTTACACTGAACTGTACATCAGTTGGTGTGAGCAGTAGTGGAGTAATTCTCAATATTTGTTGCTTCAGCTGGCAAACTGCCTGACTGACACCTAATCGATGAAATATGTTCACTCTGCCAACTGCAGCTATTCCTCCATACGTGGTACTATGGCCAGTTATATATCATTCCCAGGGGCTGCCCAGCCACAGTCAGTGCTGTTAAGCCTTGTCTTCAGTATCAAACAAGGGGATTCATCTGTACACTGGAACGCACTGGAATGATGAAGAAACAGATTATTTGCCCCAGGAAATTTTACATTTTTTTTTAAATGTTAATATTTCTTAGGTATGATTCATGCTATGAAACGCGTACACACAGTGGTCGTCACTTGAAGTTCTTATTACCAGCCTCAGTGGCATGGGCTGGTATTGTTTTTACCGTATGAGTCTGTGTATGTGTGTGTGTGTGTGTGTGTGTCATCAAGGCAAAATGTGGTCTTGGAGACACCCATTGCAGCGAGATCTACCACTGTGGCGATTTTTTGTTCATTGTGAGGTGTGTGATTGTCTGTGAAAAGATTCTGTTAACATAATAGCGTCACAACCATGCAAGTCATAACTGGGCACCGGAAGTAAGGAGGGAGATCAGCTGTTGTGATCCCATCACGAGATGGTCTCTCATCTCCTGTATGTTTAAAAATATCTTAATGGGTAATTTTGTTTGCCAGATAGAAAGGCCTACTGTGCTGTAGACATTCAGGGCTGTATTTACGCCATCAAAGAAAACGGTCTGAAACATGTTGCTCAAGTGCAATGGGCATGTCCAAATTGACAACTGCAAGTTTAAAGGCAAAGAAAACATTTGTTTCAGTTCTTACCCAATAAAAGTACATGTTCTTCCCATTCCATTTATTTTTTTTTTGCGAATTTCTGCAATTTGTATGCACCAAGTAATCAAATGTTAAACCTCTGAAATACGACTCATTAGCAAAAGTTCATGACTGCCGCCATTCCGTATATTTTAGCCAATCAAAAAATGCTTGGTGTGTCAATGTCACGGATGTTACCACGTGAATGGACACGAAGTAATCAGCTGATCTATAAAAAGTGTATACAAATCAGTCTTGATTATCACTCAGGCTGCAGCTTGATTTTACGCAGAAAGATCAAGGTTTGATAATATCCATCATTCTTAGAACCTGAGCGACAAAATCTGCCATTATGCCGCTGTGTGCGGTTGTTGGTTGCTCCAACAGAACGGGAAACTCGGGGTTAAGACCAACATTCCCATGGAGGCTCAGATTGGTGCAAGGACATTTGCTATTTCAACAACTTGGGCACTGGATGGGAAAATAACACCAGCTTCAAACTTAAACTCGCAAAGGCACTTGCGTTGTGCTTCGTGCTGCTTTGCGCTGGGTGTAAGACAGAGCCCTTCGTGTTTATTTTCAGTGGCTCTTTGACATTTTCTCAGTTAAGTACTTCATCTAAATGGCATACTTGTTAGTTTCCATTGAAGAGACTTCACTCTAAATGAGTATTTAAATGAAGGAAAGTGAGTTATTACTGCTGAGAGTGTATTAACATTTAGATCATTGACTAGCGATATAAGCTGAAGGTGGATTTTCATTTGGTAATGACTGTCTAGACAGTGACAATTGCTCATGTTTATTCCATTGCAAGATACTGAACAGTTTGGATCATTTGAGTCTTAATCCGTGAGGGGAAGAAAATATTGGAAGAGGGTGTCAGTGTGATTCCTTTCTTCTGACTTAGATGAAAAGAGAATAAGCCATCCAGCGCGGTCCTACTTTTCCAATTCACCTGTCTTACTGACACGCCTGTTATCTCCCTCTCTGCAACGGACTGCAATCCCACAGCAAGCATCAAGTGAGCAAAGACCTTACAGTTGCTGGTTGGGAATTACAGAAAAAAAAAAACTCAGGAGACAGCGTTTCATTAAATGATAACATTTTTGCTGGT
Organism: Gymnothorax javanicus; assembly: GCA_029692085.1. Classification (NCBI taxonomy): domain Eukaryota; kingdom Metazoa; phylum Chordata; class Actinopteri; order Anguilliformes; family Muraenidae; genus Gymnothorax; species Gymnothorax javanicus. The sequence goes on from CM056211.1 coordinate 11,264,402, forward strand.
TGGTTATTTTTTTTAACAGAAAAGAAGAAAATACCGGTCTTTTTACCAGCCTTGACGGCACTGACTGATATTTTTTTCACCTTGTGAATCTGGGTGTTTATATGAGCATGTGCGTCATGGCAAAGTATGTTCCATTACATGCCCCATTGTAGCAGGAACTACCACAGAAGTTGTTATAAGCACTTTGCCAGGTGTTTAAACATCTGTGGGCACAACTGTATGAGGTTCCATCACCAAATTTACCAGGTGTGTAGCTGAGATCATAATGAAGGCCAAGTTGAAAGGTGGTGTGGTTAGAGCAAGGGCACTGGAAGTCGGGGGGTGGGGGACAGCGCCTGGTGAGATCCCATTGCAAGATGGCAGTTAGTTATTATTATTATTGTTGTTGTTGTTGTTGTTGTTGTTGGTCGTGGCACCATTGTCTCACATCTAGAGGACTGTTTGTTCAAATCCACCTGAGACCTCCCTGAGGATTTCTCCCTGTGTTCAAGCAGGTTTCCTTTAGGTTTCCTCCCAAAATCCAAATACATGTATGTTAGAGTGGTGCTCAAACTTCTGAGGAATCCTATGTATGCTGGCTTTTGGTATGACCACAATTTATCAATTTCTGAACTTTAGCACAATATTTTTACGACTTTGAGTATAGGGCTTAATATGCAATTACCAATACGTACAATACATTTTGCAATTTGCACAACCAGATTCCATGCCACTGTGACGAAGAGGAAGCGTTTGAAATTTTCCTCCCCATTCACTTGCACTACACCAATGAATACTGCAGAATATATAACTTGTATGCTTCGAAGAACCTATCAAATACTAGCTGTTTGCCATGTGATTTTTTTTTTCTTCCTTGAAATGGTCCATTATATTTTAACTGAAAAGCGTTTTAGTAGTTTTATTAACCTCAAACTGCATCTTTCCACCTCATAATATTCCTTTTCAGACCTAATGGTGGACCTAACTCATCAGGACCTAATTCATCAGAAGGTTTCATGTCAACAGATCTCACTGCAGTTCATCAAATGCTCCATCTGGATATTGAACACCTTGGAGAGGTCACATGGGCAAGATGTGGAAATGCAATGGATATTGCCATAATGTACAAAGTGAAAGGTGAAATCTTGCAAAAGAATTGATGAGGACAGTATTTTCCAGGATATGGAGGAAAATAATACTTCCTGTTTTAAAGAAATAATTGGAGGATATTATTTGTTCTCCTTATTAATTTTATTTCAAACTGCATGATGTGTGCAGGTTGTATTGTTAATAGAGTAGTTTGAGAATTTTTGGAGAACTACTTCCCATTAATTAATTATTAAGGAGTGTTTCACTGAAATTCATTAGAACACTAATTGCTGTTGGATGTCTTATTTACAGCTATACTGCTTGTAAAGAGCATATTAATTTAGTGGATATTTTACCACAAAAAAGGAGACTGCTCAGTGCTGAAGAAAATACAATGTGGCTGGTCATAATTACAGTCAATATTAATGATGCTTTCCCATTGGTTAGCTACTTGAGCTGATGAAAATACATTGCCGGTTTCTCATTGAAATTCAATAAAAAAGACAGAAAGAAAAATTATTCAATGGCAGGAGTACAGTGTATTAATCAAGAGAAGGATGGTAATTATGCGCTGCTTTGGATCCCTTACAATAATTCATAGGTCTGTAAATTCGTGACCTAAACACAGCCGGGAAATGCAAGTGCTAATGATGTCACAGATCAAAAAAGGGCATGTCTAACTCTATTCCAGTAATTTTGTGATAAAAGGTAATTGTGCAACAAGGGTGCTGTTGTCAAAAAGATTGGCCTAAGATGAATTAATTGCCAGTGAGTGAAGGCTTTGGTTCCATTAAGGACCATCATACCAGCCGCTGTCATTCCCTTCAAAACTAGAGCATTAACACCATAGCGAACTGGCTATTTCATCGTGTTGGGTGAGGAACAAGCACCTAACATTGACAGGCTCAGAACCCCTCATGCCAGCAAAGGACACTGCTGCATCTACCCTCGCCAAGCAGAGCAGGGAGGGGTTTGGGGAGCTTAGAGGTTGGATTACCAGGTAAAATGTTTTGTATGAAAAGATGTGAGCCATGTATATGGTATAGAAAATGGCACCAAATGGTAGGCATTATTTATAAGGTGCAAAACAAAAGTCAAAATTAAGCAGGGAAAAGAAATAATATGAACAATACGTGTTTATGTGCAAACAGTTATTCTGGCTGGGATTCATTCTTCTCACTCATGAAACTAAATTTTTGTGTTAAAAAAGTGGTCTGGGTGAGTAAAAAAAAAAAGTTTTTGACAAGAGGCTCGCAGAGAGCCAGCTGTTTTCATTGACACAACCCCTAATGTGCCATTCAACCCACTGTGATGCAAACGCCTGTCTTGCAGACCACCATGAAACTACCAAACTGGGGTGAGGTGATAGACCACTTGCGATGCAATACTTATGAATAACATTACGGCCACGTGTTTCTGTTTACAAAGACACAAAACTAGAGCCCATAGTGTGACTTAATCTTTCTCTTCCCCTGTATTAGAGATTGCTAGCCCATATCGAGGGTTTGGAGCACAATGGTGATGTGTCCAAATTTTGTGATTTTGAGATTTTTACCTACTGTCACACATTTCTGTCAGCTAATTCTTGGAGCATAATAATTATATGTCCATGCGCCTCAGTTTTAAACAGAATTCACATTTTAATTTTGTGATATGTCCAACAAAATCTGCTTATATGAATTAAACCTCAATATTTTGATGAATAAACGTGAATAGTATTATAGAATCATCTGTCTTCCATTGCAAACAAACTTAACTTCAATCTATCACCATTGTGTTATGTCACATCAAGTGCTAGAATTGTTGGAGCACGGAGGTGACGTGTCCATTTTGGCAATTTTGGCCACAATGTCGCAGTATCACACTTATGAAAACTTACATGTTCAGTACTTCTGAACCATGCAGTAAAAGAGTGACTGACATAAAAATGATGTAAATGATGAACCTGATTTAATAGAACATTTGCAAACCTCAAAATCAATTTTTCTCAAAACCTCTAAAGTGGACATATAACCATTGTGCTCAAAACCCTCGATATGAAGGTTTAGTAGTACTATTTAATAAGATTACCAATGAAAGTAGGCTAGAGTGCATACATTGAAAGAACATCCATCTTTTACTGCTGAGTTCTGTTTAACATGCTCGTCTTGCTCTTGTGTAGATTGCATGCCTTTACACTGTGAGCGTTATCATAGTCTTCAAGGACAGAAGGCTGTGAATAACCAATGGTGTGATAGCCTCAGGAATGACATGAATAGCTATCCTGCAAGCTCGGTGGGCTTGAGATTTCTCATTTGAGGCAGCGTCAAACCGACAGTTGAGAAGGATAAGGAGATATACTCTATAAGCTCTGTATTATTAGAAGGTACTGACAGTCTCTGCTTGAGAATTTCTTCTAGTTTACTTTGGGGGGATATGGCAGAAATTTTGTGCTTGTCTTCGGTCCGCATAACCAGTTCATTCATTAACCAATCTTTATTTTGCGGCGATTTCCATTTACGGAACACAGGTGATGACAGCCATTTTTCCGAATGGCATACTCATCATTAAAATATGCATTAGATCAAAGTCAAACACATTGCCTGATGGAATGCAGTTTCTCACACACCTCTTCCATATCTGAGTCTGTTTGCCTTCCTCACGGCAAACCTCTATTAATACTGCATACGAGCCGTTGAATGCTCAGACTCACACGCAAGCGCATGGCTGCACACTCAAGCGCAGAAGAAAGAGAATTCTCTGCTCCTAGTCATTTGGATCACGCACAAATAAAAGGAACTTCACTGCTCCATTATCTCTCCTTTTGAATGGCCTTTGATTTATTTTATGGAGTTGATTAAATTAGGATGAGAAACCAGCCAGAGCTGCAATAATTTCATTATGACTTTCATTCACAATGTGCATACGGCTCCAGTGCACACTTCCATCAAAAAATTACAACTCTGTCTCATTTTTTTTTTTTTGCATATTTTTTCAAATGAAACCAATATTACAACGATACCTATGCACACTCACAAGCACAGTTAAGCCTCTCTTATCCATTATGTGGTGTTAAAGTTAGCAAATCAAGACAATTTCAGTTTTTTTGTTGTAAATGCAGTATACTATTGTATAATATAGGCAGGGCTGTTTCTGATGGGATGAAATGAGGTGAAGATACAAACGGGGGGGGGCAAATTCTTATGGCCCTGCACTATGGTAGGGCATTTAATGTTATAAATTGAGTGTATTTGGTGGTGATATTCTGATGAGCTGAATGACGGCTGTGGAGTTTACAAAGATCTCGTACATATTCTCGTACACACCTGGCTTAAATGATTACCGCTTAAGCTAACTTCCTGAAGAAAATCACACTGGACAATATATGTGTGCTATATGTACAAGACCAATTCTGAAAAAGGTGGCACATTACAGAAAAAGCAAATTAAACCAAAAAAGCAGGCTATGCTCATTGACATATTAATTCTGTATGTGGAAAATGATGACCATTTTCCTCAAAAGTGCAGACGAAAACGTGGAGGGGAATCAAGGCCTCTCGCAAATGCTGTTGTATTGCTCACTGATGCCATTTTAACATCCCATCTGGTCAAAAAAGGATGAATGACAGTCAAGGTCTGATTGCTATGTTGTCAAAAGGGGCCCATCTTCTGAAAGGCAACAGAAAAATTAAAACGTGGTCTTCTAGTCTGCTGGATTACCTGAGACTTATTCAGATTGCAATCGAGGAAATATCCAAGGAAATTAAACTAGAATAAAGACAGTGGACAAACAGTTCACAGAGTGTATAATGTTTATAGCAGTCTGGGATTTTCTGTTTAAGGATAACATTATTGAGAGCTTGCCCTGATGTTTTTAATGGCCTTGTACAAGCTTGTCCCTGTGACTCCAAATGACTCCAAAATATTTCTCAATCAATTACTGTAGTAGCTCAATAAATGAATTATCTGCCATAATAGTCAAAAACAAATATGTTATTGCTGCTTTGCTGTGGCAGGATTATACGCTCTTGTTTCTGTTATTGCATGTGTCCCTGTGGGAGAACATACAGACCAGATTGACAGACCTTCCCCTCACTTACAAACACATACTATCCAGGCAAAAAGAGTTTTTGTGTCAGCGACTGGCTTTGTCCACATTAATAGCAGTCAGAGTGCACGTCAACCTCAGCCCCATGGGCACCCAGGCGTTGGAACTGGACCTTGAAGCAAGGGAAGAAGGTCGTCTGGTTTGAAGAATCCCATTTTCCGTTACATCACATAGACAGCCAGGTGCGTGAATGGCATTTACTCGGGGAAGAGATGGCACCTCTCTTCTGCTGAGAAAAACTTGGTCCGGGCATTCATCTCTGTGAATTTGACATGTGTGACTGACCTAAACAAGGTCCATCCCTTCAGAGAAACAATATTCCCCGATGGCAGTGGCCTCTTGCAGCAGGATAATACGGCCTACCATGCTGCACATATTATTCTGGAATGGTTTGGGGAACATAAAAACGAGTTCACAATGTCGTTTTAGCCACAATTTTCTTCCCAAATAACATATCAATGGAAAATATTTTGAGGTTTCTGACTGGTTCTGGAATCTAGGTCAATTTACATTGTAATGGCAGCCTTTTCCATTTCTACCTGATTAAGTCGACACATATTTTAGCAGAAAAATCCAAGGATTGCACTATTGGCAATTTTTAATCGCTAATATCAATGTGTGACCTCAAATTTGTGAATTAAAAAATTATTGTTTGGTCATAATGTCCAAACATAATTTGAGAGTTGGTTCAATTTGTTCTTGTTTCATAATTTCTAAAAAGCAAAAACAGTATTAACTTAAAACAGCCTATATCTAAGAACATGTGATTCACAGACATTAGTGCATGGCTTGCCGACTGATCTTTATAGAATGACATGCAAATAGACTTATTCTATACAGATCAATGGATTAGCTCCTAGATACTAGAGCTAATCGGAAGCTTCTGAATATTCCCCATTTGTACGTGGTTTGGGAAACCAAATTTTGGGCCCTGACCTCCAAATTCCCCTGATCTCAATCCAGTCGAGGATTTGTGGAATGTCTCCGAACAACAAGTCCAATCCACGGCAGCTCCACCAAGCAACTTACAGGATTTAAAGAACCTGCTGCTAAGTCTTGGTGACAGAGGTCACTAGAGGTCTTGTCGACTCTATTCCTTTGCAGGTGGAGCTGTTTTAAGCAGTACACGGTGGACTAAAAACATCATGCCCGACTGCTAAAATGTTGCTGGTCCTCTGTGTGCCGCCTAAACAGCTCAATATATGTGCTCATATATATGCAAAATGCTTTTTCTATGGTCCCTCCATGTTTGGATTAGTAAAACTAATGAACTATCCTCTTTATCGGCATTGTCATACAGCACAAAATTTTGCCATGTCTCTCGCACCCCCATCCCTCCTCCCCTCCTCCCAAAATACCGGAGATGACTGCAAAATATGCAGAACTTGATCATAGAGAAACACTGCACTGGATAATGACTGAATCCGTTCCTCAGGAAACCTAAAATACATTCTTTTAGAACTCAGTGTTGGCATGACAACTGGCAGCACAGGTTAGAAATGTTAATAGGCACAAGCCAAGCATGGCATTGTACTGATGGAAGGGTGTTGTTGCATATCTGCTGAAAAACTGCCATCTGTGCATCATTAAACATTATTATTTGTAGATGCTCTATGATGGTCTTTTGGGGATGCATGGTAACACAGAATATTAATAGAACTTGTCTAAAAATGCCTCATCCACCAGTCACAGGCATTAAGTCCACAGCACTCAAAGTAGGATCTATACATGTAAACAAGTCTTTGTTAAAGGTCCACTTAGTCATTTTCCCCCTCATCTCTTCTTTACATCAAGAGGCATCTTATATTATAATTACATGGATCATCTAAAAGATTTAAATATGACAAATAATCTAAAACAGAAAAAATGGGGAAATTGAAAAAAAAAACGGGCAAATACTTCTTCACAGCACTGTATAGTTCACTGCAACAAAAGTTAGATAGACCCAATCAATCTCGTGATGTCACTGCTGACAGAATATAACAATGGTGGTGGCTAGCAACAAAACATCAAATTCCACTCACAGTTGTCTCTCTTTAGAAGCACTTTGGCCATTTTAGTACTGGATTATTTTTATTATTATTATTATTATTTGAAGAAGAAGAAGAAGAAGCTAATTGGATTCTATCATAATAATTGCAAACACATGATGTTGAAGTGGTAACAGAGGACGGGAAACACTTGATCGGATCATCAGTGTCATCGATGACTCACGTCTGAGGTTCAAGGCTCTTTCGCACGCTGTATTACTATAAGTACATACAAACAAATTGTGTTTCTGGCCGTATCCAGCCATTAAAGAACTTTAAATAAATGACCATGATACATTTCTGTTACTTCTAGTCCTCTCTGCTCTTTACATAAACTTTACACTCTGTGTGCTGCCTGACTTGACCTCCTTAATTTTCTATCCAACTTTTCAGAGTTTTTAGATTTACAATAACCTCGTCCTGTTCCTCTTTGGGTATTAATTTTTCATTTAATTTGTATTTATTTTCCTTAGCGTTGCACAAGGTTCACACATAAAACTATCTGCACTGTGGGGTCTTATAAAAATTTTGACAGTAATTGAAGCAACACTCCAGTATTTTGAGCTCAGTCTGTCTCTTGTAGCTGATTTCCACAGAGACGTGCTGTAGAAATATATATATTTAAAAATCTGTCTTCTTCACATCACTTGTCGCAACATGACACACACACACAAAAAAAAAGCCATCATGGCCTCACACTGGGAGGAGGCTCCGAGAAGCGTCGGGAAATTCACATTCTGTGATTGCCCCATTGATTCTAACCTTTCATTTATTTCACATGCAGCACACCTTAGTGGTGTGTGAGATGAATTGAAATTAGCGTGAACAGGGGACACCAAGTACTTGCCCATTATAAACTTAGGCTTGCCTAAAAGAATAGCTGGTAATGTCAACTTACACAGTAATAGCAGGAGTAAAACATAATATGCTGCTTCAATTAACACCTGTTTGACAGATATTTAATATATAAATGTCTTCAACAAGTATGTTTTTGTGTAATTGCAATTTTCAAGATTTGTAATCCTGTTAATTGTCACTGGGCCCTAATTAGGGCCCTACGGAATTTTCAAACAAATTTTGAATCCTTCATTTGTGAACTATGACTTAAATCCTCAACCAATCCGGGCAAACGATATACCATTTGAAAGCGAAGATGCTCAGGATTTCATTTCTACCCACCTTTTTGCCCTGTCAGTCATAACAAATGCAATAAATCAATTTCTCAACATAGACACCACATACTTGAGTGCAAGAAAACTTGTCAGTCCTCATCATCAAAGTTGTGTTGTGATGGTCAAACCATGTATTATCCGTTCCATTTGGTCTTGTTCGAAAGCTAAGAACCTGTGCAATCAAGACATCACGTTGTTTGTCCTAAAGTCACAACATTTTATGATGCATTTCATTGAAAACCTCTATGTCTTATCTTTCCAATGACACCATGCATGTGTAATAGAACCATTGTATGTGGGAACAGTGAGCATTTGAAATGTGGTATACCAATCCGGGCCAAATGTGAGAAAATGCAGGTGACAGTTAAGAGGTTAACCCCCGGAAGATCCCCACTATATAACTCACAATGTGTGGGTTTATATTCTAACTGCAATTTGTAATCACTCAGCATACATTCATAACATGTACAATAGCCATACAGTCTTCAAGTAAAGGCCCATATTTGAGCATTTTGCCAATGCTGTTGTAAAGCATTGAACCTCACTACCCCAAAAGTTGCAGTTTCCAAAAGCATCCAGTTGAGGTTTTCCCTACATCTGAAGCCGGCAATACAGTGCTAAAATGCTAACTCTCCTTAATATGCATATTTGAAAGATTCCACAATGTACTTGAAAGTATCCATTCCCTGTATTTTGACATCAGAGTGAATTAGCACTCCGTCCTGCAAGCCTCTTCACCTCTCTCTCTCTCTGACTTAAATTGTCCTTCAGAGCTCACATACCCCAGGGGGCTGGAAACATCCCATCAATCAAAGATCCCTGATAGAGCCTCTCATCCAAGCCCTGTCGTCAGGCTAACTGAATTTTGTGCGCACTGAGGCATGGCTCATCTACTCAGGTGGAGAGAGAACTCGTACTCCACAACTGAACTGTGCATCCACATGTGACTCAAATCTTGTTGAGAATCCCCTTATTTCAGTACTGGGCATTTCACCCAGGTAGCAAAGATATTAGCTATCAATGCAGCTTGGTTTTTGAGACAAAAAAAAAAATTGACAAAATGTTTTTAACACAGAGATTACAATGAATGGGCACTCATTAGCTTTGAAATGAGTAGATGGTTGAGTGCAAGTATTTACTTTATGGATCCAAACATGCATTTTCTAATTCACTTATTCCTGGTCAGTTTGGGGTGGGTGGGTGGAGTGGAGTGGAGCCCATCCCAGCACACTGTGGCTGACAGGAAGGAAGAGGCCGTCTGGACAGACTGTGAAACCACTGCAGGGATCACTTACCATTTGCTCATTGTCATGGGCAATTTAGCGTACCCAATTAGCTTGGCACGCATGTCTTTGTGACTGTGGGAGGAAACCTGAGAAAACTAGCTCTAACTAACTCGGGGAGAGTATGCAAACTCCAAACAGGCCGGATTCACAATTTAAACCCACAGTTGTCTTGCACTGAGGCAAGAGCTCTACCCTCTGCAACACCCAACATCTAGATTTATTCCTACATTTATTTTGAGCAGGATTCAGATATTTATTTATAAGATCGGCAGTTCAGCCTATTTGGTGATTTTATTAACATTTATGGATAGTTATTCATATAAAAAAATACTGCAGATTTTACGAAGACCTTTTTTAGAACCATAACACAAAACCTGAAAAGAGCTACCTGAATTGGTGAAAGAGAACACACAAAACCAGAATTATGTCTGAAGTATCATAACTTGATTCATTTGCTATTTCAGAGAAGAATCTGCCTTTTATTTATCAAGTGAACCTCACTGGTCTGAGTAATTGTTTTAGAGTAAAACTTAGCACATTACTGAGTACTGATAGCTTTAGTGTCTTGCATGGAGATCCATTTACCCTCCCTCACCTGTTCCAAAGTGGACCAGCATTTGCTGAAAAGTTATTATAATATTGAATAATTCACTTCCTTCAAGTAAATGACTTCTAATATCTTGAATGTCGCTCGTGACATTTCTGGGCTAAGAATAGGCAGCTGATTGGTAATTAAATGCAAACGCTCAATAAAGGTAAACGGAAACTCTAAGTCCTTTACTGCCCTCTGCTGGCCATTATTATATTAAGACACTACTTAGTCATTCTGCACGCAATATAAAACATCTGTCTACTCAGTCTTATAATTGTGTCGCGCTCGGCAAATAACGAATTCTTAAACAAATATCCCAAAAAAATTTAGCATGGACTTTATCTATTAAATGTCTACAGGCAGGCACTGGGTTTGAATCCCTGCTTGGGGCTTTCAATGAGGAGTCTGAATGCTTCCTAAAGGGTTTCCTCAAGGTATCCTGTTTGCTCCTACAGTCCAAAGACATGTTCGTTTGGCTAAAAGAAGGCTCGCGAAATGCCCGTAGGTAAGTGTGTAAGTGAATGATGTGTGCGGACTGGCAGATTGGTGCATACAGTTTCTGCCTCTTGATAGGCCTGCCAACTCCCCCCAACCCTGTCCCCCTCAACAGGAGTAAACAGGTTAGATGATCAGCAGATGGATGAATGGATATTTCTGGAGACAGATCAAATGAGACAAATTATCTCGATAAAATGCTATGACAGCAGTGCTAACCTCTTTCAACTCTCAGGCTGTAGATGCACTGGCTAAAGCTTCCTGTCTACTTTCAGTATTTGTTTTTAGGTTTTATTTTTTTAGGGTTTTTTTTTGTTTGTTTGTTTCTTTCCTCAGTTCTCCCTCAAATTTGTTCATACCTCAGCTTTGTTCGGATGTCAAGCAGCAAACTTTTGTCATAACCTTTCATATTTCGAGCTCATTGATGGAAAAACGTGCATTTTTTCCATTATCTTTTTCTGTCTTTTTGTGTGAGAGGAATCAGAGGGAAGCTTTCTGTTTGGTTTTAACATGGATGAGGCACCTACACTCATCTGTACCAATCAATATCCTATGTCTTTGCAGCATTGTCCTACAATTCATACTATTCCTGTGCTGTAATATACTTCTCCTGCCGGTAATTGGTTTTCAATAAACCAGACATCAGCAGCAGTGAAAATCAATGTGAAGTTGTGTGGAAATATGATTGGGCACATTCTGCGTATTGATGAGACTCACATGCACACACACACACTGTTTCACACATTATTCAGAATGCTCACCCCAGTAAGAATAATATTTAAAGGAGGATCATTTATGCTGAAGCTGAGGTGCTGCCCATGCGGACACTTATGCAGGATTACAAACAGTGTAGTGCCCCATTCCAGGGGATCTAGATTAATTGCAGAGCAGCTACATTATGGAAAATATTTTCCACTGGACTTCTGTGAGTAAATTAGAAATTGCATTACATTAAATTGTTACATGAAAAATTTAAGTTAAAGATTGTGGCTAATTTTATTTCATTTGGAAATTTTCAGGAGTAAAACTTTTCTATTTCATATTTAAATGACACAAGCTGTTTTCTAGTTCTCAAATTCTAGCCTGAAGCATTTTAGCATTACCGTTTTGTGTGCATGTTAGTGTGTATGCGTGCACATACCCGAGTAAGTGCATTCATTTTACCGATTTAAAATGCCTCATTGAGCATTGTTTTATATTAACATTTTATCGTTGCACTCCCATAACACAGTGACTGAGATCAGAGGGAAATCTCTGTTGTATTGTGAACCTTGTGATCGGCTGAGGTCAGCTTCATAAAGAATGGAATGCATTGGCCACTCGCTTTCAGTCATATTACAGCGTGCCAGACTGAATCATTCAAGAGCTGCTCAAGGAGAGAATTGCTTTGAAGCACAGCTCTTGAAGAGAACAAGCTGAGTAGTTTCACCACATTTTGGCTAAATATTTTCTGTGATTTTTTTAAATTTTTATTTATTTATTTTATTTATTTGCATGAAGCAGATGTTTCTGATGGGAGTCACATCAATTGTTTTTTTTTTTTTTAAAGGAAACTCTCTGAAGCAGTACTGGGGAACAGAGTATGTCTGGAAATGAAATCTATAATTTTGTACTTACAACCCCAGTATCATAGCACAGGTGGTAAACTACAGCTCATTTCAATTTAACCTTCACTATTAAAATTCAAAAAAATAAATCAGAATGAATGAATCCAAATCTGACCTTTTACCCAACAAATGGGCTGACAATGGATAATAAGCAGTGGTAGCTGAACAACAGAAGAGCAGTAGGTAGAGGTGGACATACCACAATAATACATCTATTTTTGCACCACAAAATTGCAAGCACTGCAACTAAGCTTGAAAACTATTTTATCTGATCTACTGTGTACAGTCCACCACTCCAGGTGCTTGGCAAGAATGGGATCAAGACACGGCCAAATCTTTTTCAAACAAAGCAAAAAAAAATCTTTTTTTTTACATGTTCTTCCATGGCAAAGATCAGAAGCCAACTGCAAAAATTAGGGGTTGAGAGCAAAACCTGTAAAATGTTAATGATAAGTAAATGAGGAATGTGTCACAACACTCAGTGCATCACACCGTGCTGCGTTTAGTGCTGGCAGGCCAGTCGAAGTGTCCACTCTAACCCCAGTCCACTGCCGAAAGCGCCTACAATGGGCACGTGAGCATCGGACCTGGACCTTGGAGCAATTGAAGCAGGTCGCCTCGTCCAGCGAGTTCTGTTTTTGTTTACATCATGTGCATCGGCCAGGTAATAGTCCGCCATTTACCTGGGGAAGAGATGGCACCAGGATGCATTGTGGGAAGAAGACAAGATGGTGAGGGGAGTGTGATGCTCTGGGAAATGTTCCGGAGGAAAACCTTGGGTCTGGGAATTCAAGTGGACATCAGTTTGATGAAGCTGTTTTGGCAGCATGAGGTGAACTTACACAATACTGGGCTGACGGTTTTAATTTGGTGTCAGTTTTTTATTTTAACTTACAATAAATGATTTTCATTTTGTTTGTGTTATATTTTGTTTCTAATCCAAGAATTTTGGCCCGGCCTTGATCCCAAGGGCAAGAAGAACAGTCACCTTTCTGGTTCTGTTCATGTGGTGGACGTTTGAGGAAATATGGAAAATTATATTTACAGTATGTTATTTATGACGGGGATTGCTCTTGGATTGGAAGGGTGGAATTGCTGTCAGTTTTGAGAAATTATGGTGATATATCATAATCGGCAATGCTACGGGGCAGCAATAGCACTTAGATTGACATTCATGTGTCCTTGCATCACGCAAGCTCCTCTGAGCTTCATGGACAGAAATCCTCGCAGGGAGATGTAACCCATCCGTTTTAATCTAGTCACAGTCCTGAAGGGCGGTCCTCAAAAGGAGGAATGCATGTAATCACCAGGGGATTTCTAGATTGTTCTTTCATCAAAAATTGTTTTCTCACTTGATTGCTTCCATACGAAAATCAAAAGTGAAAAAAAGGTCTGCCCCCTCATTCTGTCATGATCAATTGAATAAACAAGCACATTCTAATCCAGACTTCGCGGATTGATTTTAAAAACTTCACCTGTTCAACTGCTGCCCCCCAAAAAGTAAAGCTGCTTTCACGCCGGACGCGGAATGAATTTTTCGCGCGACAGATTATATTCAAAGTCAATGCAAAGATGCGAATACACGCGAAAACGCGTGTATTCGCCTCTTTGCATTGACTTCGAATGTAATCTGTAGTGTGAAAAATTTGTTCCGCGTTCGGTGTGAAAGCAGTTTAAGAAATGAAACATCAAACAAGGGAGGAGGAGTAATTATTAGCAGTGTGTTAATCTGTCTCATCTCATTTATAGTCACATTCTTGGATAGGAACAGTCCCATGGAACTTCTATTGACCCCTTCGAGGATCACAAAAAGACGGAACTCATTTTTGGACTGGGCACATTGCCAAGCTGTTTCTGCATTGCCAAAATCTACGAGGGCCAGCTGAATATACTCAGTGGGTGAACTTTAAAATTACATGGATATTATGGAAATTATTACTGTGTTACAGGCCTGACTATGCTCCATTCTCTTTTGTCTCTTGATGTGGTTAGACTAAGTAAATAAGAAGGGCTTGGAACTAGAGGGGCTGAAGTAGCATTTTGGGCCAACATAAGTGTGAATTTATTCATGAAATGAAAGCTCTTGATCAGCTAAACCAAACACCAAAACGACCCGACTGAAATCACAAACTATATTGAATAACGCTACAGTATATCAAACACCAAATAGAAAATAACCGAGACTTTACCAGAACCAGAGAGGCACCCTCTATTTTGAAGCCCTTGACACGGCTTAAAAAGGAGGCATTCAATATTTCGATAATGCTGGGCAGGGCCCCGAGCCAAAGCGTAATTGGACAATTCAGTGGTCACAGCTGGGACTTTTCCAGATTTAGCAAGAGGGAAAATAAATTAACCTCACAGACATCAGGAGCCTTGCAGTGTTGTTTACAGCATCCAAGTCTCCTAGGAGAAGCACTAAGGGACACAGAGGCATACCTGTTTATCATCATAAGGAACCAAAGACCTTGCATCATGAATCATGTGATGAAAATAGAATGAGCACTATGAAAGCTACCTGTAGGTCACTGAGCCATTTTCCCCTTTTGATTTGTGGATTGGACTGAATAAATGGGTCTTGTCTGAGTCAGGTTCCCTACCGCTGCATACATGGGAAAACTTATGGGTATTCGGTGAAGCAGGAGCATGAATTGCCTCAGGCCTTTGGAGATAAGTTGGTCAACTTCCAAGTCTGGTGAATGAATAACATTCAGTGTGAATCACAATCATATCAGACCACTAATATTCCATATTAGGTAGTCTTTAGAAACACCAATCTGTATGAAAACTACAGTACAGTGTTGTAACTGGAACAGGATGATACAGGAATGCCCTGTAAATACCCTGTAATGAATTGGGGACTGACACACTTAGGGCATTTTCAGATCTGGTTCATTTATAGCATTTGATTTGCACCTTGCTAAATCTTATGCGGTACTATTGCAACTCAGCCATTGATTCAAAGTAAACAAACCACAGTTAATTTGTGGTTAAAAGAAAAGATTATTTTATGATTTGATTGTGCACAATTTGCAGAGACAATCGGAGAACTTGGAGAGCACAGAGAGAAACTTGGAAAGCCATTTGGACAGTAAAATCAGTACTTTTGAATATCACTCACAGATGCAACACACTTGCAGTCAAAGAGTTTAAGATCCTGGGAATGCATTTCTTTACCTCCTAGCCATTTTTCAATTCTCAGCATTTTCTTTACAACTTCATTGTTTAATTTTCATAAAGATTTTTGAGTTCTTGGCCCTTCTGTACTAAAATTCTGAAAATTAAATGAAATAAGATGGAATTCTAAATGCTAGAAGTGTCTTGGTTCATTTAAATTACTTTCAAACTCTCTATAATGCACAAATCTTGAATTATCCAGCTTTAGATTGGGGACTGCATAAATTGCCAGATTTGGCTTCTATGCAAACGGGGTTAAAATAGTCAAGCTTATTAAATAGTAACAATATGGCTTGGCTTTAAGCAAATCTGAGATAATTCAAAACATAAGTAGTCATAGACTGATTTTTTTTTTTTTTTTTTTTTTTGGATGACTATCATTTCCTCAGTAACCCTGTGTATCAAATACAGCTGCTGTGATGTTTTCATTGTGGTGACCAATTGAAACAAGATGATGATTCAAATGCTGCATGCAGCACAGCTGGAGAATGGTAATTAATTTTCTGATTCGTCATGCACAAAGGGACTAATTATTCATGTCCCCTCGGTGTGAATTTAGGATCCTTTGATATGCACTTTTCTTGGAGTTCATTTACAATTCTACTGTTTTTTATGGTACTTTTATGTCCATTGCACAATCATTTGATATAGAACTTTTACAGGGACGCAACACATATGGGATGGGAATAGCCAGCTTATGTTCTACGATTGAAAAAATGAAACATTGATTCTAAACAATAGGGCTGTCTGATGGCAAGGTAAAGAGATGAAAACACCTGAAATATAGTGCACTTTAACTGATATTGATTCATTTAGGTTGGTCTTTTTATGTGTTTAAAATACAATTTTGCAGCTGGCCCATCCACTGCAATATATTACTCAGCTAGCTAGCTTCTGTGCCATTATCCTCGCTTACTTCTGCGAAATGGGGGCATTCCAATCGCCAATCGTGGGTAATACACTGATTACGGTAAGCATTCATAAAGCCTCACTTGCTAGTTTCTGTAAATCTATTTTTTAATAAATGAAAGACAATAACAGGGATAAACCATGGAAGCACACATGTGTTCAATACTTTCAAAAATGTGGCTTGGCAAGATTTGTAGACAGTCTTTAAAAATTCACTTGTCTCTTGTTTTGTGAAAGTACACATGTGCGCCCATTTGTTCCCTCAGTTTTGACTCACGTGTTTGAAGCAGTCATTGCATGCAAAGGATATGCAACCAAATATTAAAAATGATTATTTTATTCTACATTATGCTGAACTGGGAAATATTTTTATTTTGCCTAAAAATGGAGGGGGGGTACTTTATACAAGGGGCTATCATTTCTGAATGGTTCAACTGTTAAAGGCGGTTGGACTTACCCTTTAATTAAAGCTGACAGTCAGCATGTCACTCTCATTATCAACTAATTTCTGTAAACTGGCTTATTGAGTAACTACAGGGTCCATTCATTTTCCACACTAGTACAGTTGTAATGCATTCTTAATCAGGTTGCCTTTTCTCATATTACATTTTGTTTTACGATCGGAAACAATCAAGTGTGACAGATAGGCTATGCAAAAATGGAAGATATCAGAAAAAGGGCAAATACTTTTCATGGCACTACATATTGTAAAACTGTGAAGTTACTCTTTTTCTAAAAGCCTGCATGTTCTAAAACCTACATATCCACTCTTATACATTTTATTCTATTTACATACAATAAAAGGAATATGAAATACCTCATTAAAAAACTAATGCATTGCATAGATAGCACATGCTTTGTAAGTATAAATAATCTAAGTAAAACATTGTGTCAGAGGTATCCGTTACATGCAAAACCATTCGGGCAGTGAATTTACTCTGAATCCACTGTGTTGGATTATAGCAGCAAAACAACAAAACTTTTCTCCAACTCCAGAGCTTTTCCACTCAACTGTCATATAAAATGCAAATCAAATAGCTTAATTTTCTTTGTCAAAAGTTGCTCTCACTGCCTCACTGCGTTGAAACATTCAGGTCAGAGGTTTCTTTGTAATGTCCTCTTCTGACAGGAAGTAGTTCAGATATCCACCAAGAGCACTGACAGCAACCCCTGTCATGTGACTTGAGCAACCATCTGAAAGAGAACAGACTGTTAGAAACATACCGTTGATGTTAAGAATCACAACCAACTTCAACGCAATTTTTTTGTGAAACCTATTGAACTGTCTCAGCTGGCTGGCAAAACCACACACTAAATTCACATTTTGGTTTTATAGATCAGCAACACATTCAAGTTTGCATCTAATTGCCACCAAAAAACATATGATGATGCATCAGTAATGATAACGTGTGATGATGTTAAGCTAAATTAAAAGTCTTACCACTTAACATTTTTTCTCTTCTCTTGACTCTTTTGTGTGCCTCTTTGTTTTCTTCCCGCACCTCACCAAACACTTGAGCCATGTCCCTCTCTGCAATTGCCCACAGAGAATATCTCAGGTAAGCAGTCAAACCATTTCAAAGGACTAATATTTTGATTTTTTTTTCCAGTGAAGTTCACCTGTACAGTGTAGATTCCACTGTATCTCACATTCCAAAGAAGGTTTATTTTGAGAACTCCGAGTTTAACAGCGACATACCCCTTTCCCATTTAAACGTGAAACACGTGATTTGATATTTCTTCTGTTTTCTACATCACAAACAGACCTGCTTGGTATAGCTCACACCTACCAGCTCAGTTTGAGCGCCCTGCTCCCTCCCAAAGCTTTGCGCCACCTCTTCAGCTCTCTCACTCATAAATCTTCTTTTTTTCACCCCTCCACCCCCTGTTACTTGCTCATTGTTGTTTATATAGCATCTAGTGAAAAGGTACTAGGCTACAGCACCAACAAGTGAGCTGCAAAGGCTATATATCCTTTACAAACAACCAAATACATCAAGACACTCTGAAAAGATTTTATTTTTAACAGTAACTCTCCAAATAAAGTAAAGAAGTAACATCAAGTTGTTTCTGCCACTGTACTCACCGTCCTTCCCAAAACAGCCCACTTCGATGTCTTGCCACAACAAAATATGCCGTAACCAGTCAGTTTTGTAGAAGTCAGCAAAGCCAGCCAAACCACATAGCATTACTGTAAAACAAATTTTAAAAAAAACATGATTCTGAATGCTAATCTCAAAATAATCCATTGAACCTAAGAGTCACGTGATTCATGAAAGAGAAAATAGCACTAACTGTTCTCAATGAAAATATCCCTTGTTTGACCGGGGAAGCCATTTGTTATAAATGCTTCATTACTCTTCATCATATTGGAACAAAACATCTTCTGGTAGTGTTTGTCAGTCATGTTGACACGGGACTCCCTCCTCTCTCCCTCAAGTATATTGGAGCAGCCTCTCTGAAAAGATGGTGGACAGAGAACAACAGTACAACTGCCATTTGTAACAAGCCAAATTCCTAAAATCATTCATCATTATGATGAAGACCTGATAACAACCAAGATATTATTGAGCAGCGCAAATCAGGAAATAGATGTAAGAAAGTCTCTAAACAGTTGACAATACCCATTTCCACCATCAGGACAATAATTAAGAAGTTTCACGTGACGCGAGATGTTAAGAGCCAGCCTTGAAGAGAACGTGTGTTTACAGTGACCCCACGCAGGGTGAGAAGGATGGTTCGACTAGCAAAATAATCACCAAGGATCACAGTAGGAGAATTTCAGAGTTAGTTGAGTCTAGGAGTCTGAAAGTCTCCAAAACTACCATCAGATGCCACCATCATCACCACACATTGAGCAGGAGGGTTGCCAAAAAAAGCCTCTGCTGTCAATCAACAACAGTCTCCCAAACATTACTGGGACTTTCAATGGTACTGAAATATATGGTCAGAAGAGACCAAAATGGAGCTTTTAAAAAGAAACATCAAGGGTCTGTTTGGTGTAGACAGAAAGATAGGTATACAGAAAAACACCTCATAGCCACTGTACAGTACGGTGGTGAATCTTTAATTTTGCATGATTGTTTTTTTTTTCCAAAGGCCCTGGACATCTTATTAGGATACATGGTATCATTACTCCACTAAATACCAGCAGTTATTAAGTAAGAACCTAACAGCCTCTGCCAGGAGGCTTAAAATGGGTTATGGATGGACCCTGCAGCAGGACAATGATCCTATAAATCCAGGCAAAAATGCTTCACTGCAGAATAAATGTTCTGCCATGGCCATCAGTCCCCTGGCCTAAACTCCACATAAAATCTGCTGGATGAGCTGAAGAGGTGAGTCCACAAGCATCAACCTAAGGATCTGAAGGATCTGAAGGCATTTTGTATGAAGGAATGGTCTCAGATCACATACCAAGTGTTCATCAATCTCATCAGGCATTATAGTAGAAGATTTAGAGCTGTTATCTTAGCAAAGGGAGACTGCACAAAATTTTTTAATTCAGGGGTGCAAATAATTGTGGCAGACATAAATTTATATGAAAAATATTTGTTTCATAATAAGAATTTCTTTCAGTTGAAGGTTACATTTTTGTGAATATTTTGAATGAAAAATCGTGAGGATAAACAAAAAGACTTTTTTTGTATCTCATTTTGCCCAGTTTTACTAAAGGGTGGCAATAATTTTGGAGGGCACTGAATGGGAATGTTACAGGGCACAAGCACTGAAGTCAGAATGAAGCCAGGGCTAAATGATCTTCCTTTCAGCTTACCATCTTTCCAACCATGAAATATAGCAGCTGGTGAGAGAGAGAGTAATGGGGACAGCCAAACCTCGTCATTGTGTCCCTGCAGGCCTTTGTAACAATGCAGGGAGTTCCATTATCTTTCCTTCAAAAGACAAAACAACACAACTGAAATATTGATTCCACATTTTTCTTGATACAAACTATGTGCCACAGTCATTTTAGAAGAGTAGGGGCAATAAAAATATCACTTCAACCCCCCATCTCCCATCCCCTCCATGATATGATACAAAAACAATCAGCTATGAAAAGATCAAATTTAATGTTTTTGCTAATTATAATTTTCATGCCATTATTCTGCAATGCCAGGTATGCAGTTTCTTTCCTTTTTTTGGGGGGGGGGAGTAATGATTTGCATGAATGTTATCAAAAAGCAATCATGATGCTCTCTCGACTGCCAAAAAAAGCATGAATTTCATTCAAACACAGTGATGCTCTAAGGATAGTTTCAATTGCATTGCATGGCACAATAAAATCCATCAAGAATACTCTATGCATGTGTGGTTTGGGGAATTAGAAGGCTAAGTCTGCAGACATTAGGATTCCGTACCAGGTTCCCAAGAGTAGAGTGATGCACTTATCACTGAGTTGTTCATCATAGCACTCCATCATCCTGAAGGTCGTGTAGGCCAGTGCTGGATCTGAAGTGTTCCAGTCAGAAGGAACAATCCAGAAGGATGCATCTAATAGAGGTTCAAATTCTGCAAAAATAGATAATCAATTTTTTGCATCGTTGTTATTAGGTATCTTGCAAAAACAAATTTTAGCAATAAGCTCATCAGTTTTTAAATCAGGCACTGACTGTCTTGCAGTGTTGCACAGCTTCTGTCAGGTCTATCTGGACAGCAAAAACACAATTTTCATCATTTGGCTTTGTACCACACCACCGTGGATATGGAACGAATCAATCAAGATGTGCTTGAAACCTTTTCACATAAGGTGGCATTGTTACGGCCAAGGATGCTCAGTAGACGCTCATCGGTTATCAGAGAAATTGTTCAGTTGTCCGCAACCTTGGTTTTAGTACGCGACTTTGAGCTCTTGCAGTATAACTGCAAGAGATCAAAGTCCCGTACTAAAACCAAAACGTTTTGGCTTCTGTTTTGTTTATTTCTATATTGTAATCCAACATCATGGACAGCAAAGTCAGCAGAGATTCCATGAGGGTGCATTTCTTTTCAGTATCAATGGCAAGGCATAGCAGCACCCAAACAAATGTCTTAAAGTTTCTTGAGTAAAAAAATAAAAAAAAAAAAAAAAAACTTGAACTAAAATGAGTCCCGCCCTAAAGTGAAAAATTAATTTTTGGAAAGAGCAGCTATGATTAACAGGAATATACAATAACATTAAACCAGCAATTTCCACTAATGAAAAACTTGCAAAAAAAAAAAAAAAAAAACTAGCCATTTTTTTTTTCAAGTTTACTACTCATGCTTGGCTGTAGCCCTGTCCACTTAATGGTTCTTTTTTTTTTTTTTCAAAAATACTGTATGAATCATGCAATAATTACAGCCATATTCATACATTGTCCCTCCCCCAATTGAATAGAGGCTCAGAAGTAACTGAAGAGACTAAAATAATATAAATTTTTAATTTTTAATACCTGAATGCAAATCATTTGCAGTTAAATACAACCTGAAGTCAGAAACCCATAGACATCACTACATGCTGGGTCTCTTCCCTGATGATGCACTGCCAGGCCAATCCAGTTGTCTTCAGTTCCTGCTTGTTATTATGAAGTTTTTCTTTAATTTTACCTTTAGCGCATGAAATGCACACTGAATTGGATTCAGGTCAGGTCTTTGACTTGGCCATTGTGGAACACTGTACTTTTTGCCTTCAAAAAGTCTCATTTGCTTTCTCAGTATGATTTGGATCACGAACAATCTGCACCGCCTTCCAATCAGTTTTGAAACATTTGGCCGAATCTGAGCATATAATATATTCCTGTACAATTCAGAATTCATCCTGTTGCTTTTTTCAGCAGTCGCATCATCAGTAAATACAGCGGAACCAGTTCCATTGGCTGGCATATATGCCCACACATGACCGCACCTCACAGACAAAGTGGAATGCTCTGACGGCATCATGAGTGGTTCCTCTGACAGTTCTCTCACTGGTCTCTGCCCATTAGTTCTGGCACAAGTTAATGTTTTTCTCATCTGTCCAACAGAAGTTTTTTTTTCTCCACAACTTTACTGGGTGTTTTTCAGATTTTTCAGGAAAACACCCAGTTTTAGGTTTTACCAATGGTTTACACCTTGTAGTAAACCCTAAATACTTATTCTGCAGTACAGTCGGTATTGTTGACATTGCCACGGATATGCCTACCTGTAGAGTTTTCTCAAACTAGCCAACTGGTCTTCAGGGGTTTTTCTTCACTAGGAGAATAATTCTTCCAGGCTTTATAGTAAACCCAGGTTCACCAGAGCAATCTTTCTCTTAGAATGCGCCAAACACAATATTTGGCCATACATAATGATTCTGCTATCTCTCTGATAAGTTTGTTTGGATTCTTCAGTCTAATGATGGCTTACTTCACTGGCAGTGAAAGCCCTCCGAATGTAAATGGTAAACCTGCTAGACAGCTGAAGTTACAATAACTCTGTCAATCAAAATATTTATGGACCAGACAGTACATTAATTTTGATCAGTGTTAACAGTACCTCTGAAATACTTCGGATCCGTCTTCTGAAGTGCATTCACAGCCTGGGCGATGCTGTCGTCAAGTCTTTTAGTCAGGTTCGCAGCAATTGACAGCTGACAAGCAAGGTCTATTTCTGGCCATTTCCGAATAGACTCCTTCAATTCAGCTAAAATAGTAAATCGGTGAAATGCAGTGAGTTTGTTGTAAGAATGAAAAAACGATTTTATACAGACAGATTCCGCTGCGATAAATTTATGATCATTAAATGCATTGATAAGACAAACAGCAACTTATTTTCTTGCTCAAAATTACTTAATATTGATCTCAAAAACTGAAATAGCTGCAGGCTACTGTTCACTGCAATTCATACTCGGCGACTCGACAATACATGTCTCTAATTAGGCAGAACAACGAATCACGAATCACACTGTAGTAAAGGTTCACATATTTAAAGACTTTGCGGTGAGCATAAAGTCCTGGATAGAGACACATCACAGCTCGGAATATCATCTGACAAGTATTGAACCAGCTAGTTTGACGAAATGTCCGGCGCTGAAAGCTAAATATCATAATATTGTGTTTCTGCCAGATGGACTTCACTGAATCACCATTGTTGCAACAACGTTAGGTGTAGCGCACATTACCATAAAAGCGCCAGGCAATTAAAAATGAATTACATATTTTTGTCAGCGATTAAATTACCAGCACCTCATATTGTCTTACTTTAACGCAGGGTGGTGCAAAGATCGTAAATGTTGATGTGGGGAAAAAATGCATTCTTGAGAGAGGGATTCATCCGTTGGCAAATTAGCCCATTATTAGTAAGCGTGCACAAATTGTAATTCCAAAAATGTAATACCATACAGCCTACATACCTTGAAGAATTATATACCCAACTACTCCATCCAGATTTATTTGACCGGACTGATTTTGAAAGAAAAATATTGCCTTGTCTAATCTTCCGAGAATATCGTCAATTACGTCTCGATGAAAAGCAGTGGCTGCCGCAAAGAAGACTGTCAGCAATATCACATGACAAAATCTCATTCTTATTTCTAACTATTAAGGTTCTGGAAAGAAAAAAATGTTTTACTTTAGATAAAATTAAAGATAGACAACATTCCCCTGCTAATCATCGCAGCACCACGACCATTATTATGGTTGCGTGAAGAAGCGAGGGCACGCTCAGAGTAATGCTGGTGTCACGTGTCTCCTTTGAAGTTGCTACTGCTCAGGGGAAACCGTAGAATGTGTTTACGGGGAATGCGCGGAATTTTAATCAGTATTAACTGTTTGCAAAGATTTACATAATGAGTGAAAACTTGTTTAAATATAATTATGCAATTAAAAGGATGTCAGATCTGGCTGCATGAGATGAGCACACTTAACTAGTTCCAGCAATTCAGAGGGTAGGGAGCCGTAATTTCTGAGTGATGGCATAAATTAACGGCAAACCGAATTTAAATGTATCCTAAATATTTCAGCGTATATTTCTCAACTCAAGTAATGTCTGAGCCAAGCCCTCACCAAATGCCACCAGGTTCAATGAGAGAAAAAGCGATTGCTTTGATTAAAAAAAAATTAATAAATAAAAATAAAAATCTAACTTCCATTTGGGGACAAATTAATGGTTAATTAATATAATAGTATATAGTACCTATTACCAGTTAAATACATATATAGCACTTTGCTGAAAGATGCATATATTTCAGCAATAATTCAAATAATATATATATATATATATATATATATATATATATATATATATATGACACTACTAAATTTGCCTTCAAAACATCTTTATTGATACGGAACCACTTAGAATCTGTTCATGTCACAACATGTTATTACTTATGCTGATGACAAAACATTTTTCCAACATTTTTTTCCTTTTCGCTCACACGTTCAGGCATGCATCTGTAAATACTTGGGTGACATTGCACACGCCCTCTGGCTCTGCAGATTCGCTCTTCACAACATGGGGGCAGTCTTCCCCTTCTTCTGCTAAGGAGTACACAACTACTTGAGCAAGCTCTTGTTACTGTATCTCTTGGCTGGGTTACATTGAGCTGGCAATGCATTTCTGTATGGCATACCTGTCTAGACCAAAAGGTCATGACAACTGGTCTGAAATACTACAAGCTGCCTTGTCTTCAAATTCATGCATGCCTCACCAGTGTCCAAACTTTTGCTTTCTTCCTCTGGCCATGGTCATTCCATTAAAATATATTTGTGGCTTTCCAAGCTGCAAACCGCAAGCAGTTGAAAAATGATTACGTTGCATATTGCTTTATTGGGAATTGAACAAAGAACTGGGCAGTGCTCATAAAGTGGCTAAAATTTACGAATGATCAATTGACTCATAAAATTGACTCATGTTTGGCAATTTTTGTGTGAACCCGTATCTCAACAGTTTTACTTCCTTTTACTTTCCCCATGGGGTGGGTGCCATTTTACTAATTAAGCATGAATGATTTTTTTCTATGCAATACATAAAATGTACCTGTAGAGGACAGCAGTTTACCAAAAGATTTCATTTCTCCCAATAGAGTACAATGACTGTATCTGAAACCGTAACCGTAATTTAACCTGCAGCACTGCTTAACACGCACGCGCGCGCGCGCGCACACCACACACATTCAAACACTTTATCTATCAAGAATAAATCACATTGTCACAATCTTTCATGAAAAGAGGTAAAAAAAAAATATATATATTTTATTCCAACTTATGGGCAATATTGTATATTGAGTCTTTGCTGAATACCATGATTCGTGGAATCAGGTGTGTGACTGAATGGTTAGAATGAAGGCCAGCGATCATAACGGCCTTTTCTGGATAAGACTGAAAACCACTGGTTTAGACAGTACCTGATCTAGGTCTCAGCCTTATACTTTTTGTCCAAGCACCGACACCTACTGTTTTCTGTGTGCTAATTTTTTCAACCCTCAGTTGCACTGATTTTACTTCTGTCAACAGTACTTTCGCCGAAGTTATTCTGCGTCTGCTTGCACACGCTCTTCATTTTGCATCAGGCTTTTTTGAAAGAGGGCCATGGCCATCCTGGATTCACCAAAATGCTATGACTGAAGTACGGCTCCATTCCTGGCATCTGTGAACAAACTGAAAACCTGGAACCTGTAGCCAAGTATTTGATTTCTGTTAATATTTAAATTAAATTCCAAGTGTGGTCAAACTAGTATAGCGACTACACGTCGTGGTTGGTTGTGAATGCAAGTGACGTATTCAAAGTGGCTTAGCCAGCACACAATATCTTTCCATACACATTGCATAGATTACTGCTAAATTAGTACATGTGTATATAAAGACTGTTGCCAGTACAGCCTGGAGAATTTGATGTATTAGTCATTATCCCATTATACATCGCGTAAAATGTGGGTGGCTTAGTTCACCGCCCAATAGGGATGCCCACTGTTTGTTCTTTAGAGGGGGGTAAACGAAAAGCAACAAATGGCTTAGAAATTTTTGGATTTTATGGGTATTTTGCTAAAAAGCTTATAAACCTCCTTTTGGAATTGCATGAATATAATGACTTGGCAAAAAAAAAAAAAAAAAAAGAATAAATTGCCATTGAATTTATTGAAGGGAAAGCAGGAGTTCTGTCTTTCAAATCATCTTAAAGGAATTTTGACCTCCAACAAAGGTCATACATCACCGTTTCATTGGGGTTCAGATCAGGACAAGGAGAAAACCAAGCCAAATTCTCCATTTTGTTTTCTATTGAGCCATTCAGAGGTTGTTTGCATGATCAAATTGAGCTCAAAATCACTGACTGATTATCAACAATTCTCCTTGAGGATTTTCCTTTAGAGGTTTCATGGTTCCATCGATTATGGCGAGTCATCCATGCCCAGAAGCAGAAGCATCTCCACAACATCACATTACCTCCACAATGACAGAATGTTTTTATGATGGTCTTATTGTGGAATGCTGTATTAGCACATCACCAGATGTAACAGGTTCCATGCCTCCCAAAAAAATTCCACTTTGGAGTCTTCAATTCACAAGACATTATACCAAAAGAATTCGGGGATGATGATGATGTTGATTGTCTAATGAAGCTGAAAGAAATCAAGCTTGGGTATGTCCAGTCTAATTTAAACTCTTGATCTGTTAAATTTGGCTTATTGGCTTCTCGAGAAAATACTTGACTAAGTAAATGATCTTATATGAAGTGATAGTTTAAACTGTATTTTGTGCTTTCTCCAGTTGTTTTTTGATATAAAATTTAGTTTGAACATCTAAAGCAATTTATTGTGAAAAATAGAAGTAGAAGTAATCAGGAAGGAAGACATACTCTTTCATGGCACTGTATTTAAAGCGGCATAAGCACAGCACGTGTCAAGAGTGGGGCAAGGAACTGACAGCGGAGCGCATCATCATGTTGTTAAAGTTTAAAATAAACTTGTTTTTGCAACAGTAAAATCATTTGCACAATATAATCAATATTTTAAATGTGATATAAAGAGCTCAGAGTACAGAATCAATAATAGAAAATGGGAAAAAATCCAAAAAGAACTAAATTTACATTGTACATTTTCAATGATTGCATTCCTACGATAGTGTAAGAATCGGTAGTGATGTGCGGCATGTCGAATTTTATGGCACGTTTTATACGAATGCAATGCAGTGTATCAAACTTAATGAGCAATTATAACCCTGTCTTGAGGCACCCAGGCCAGAGGGTGGCAGCAGCAGATGGGAATGGGTGGCATGGGCAACTGCGCATGGTAACAACGGACTGTGGGGATTTTATCCTTTTATCTGCTGAAATTAGTTTCACGCTCTTGCTACTGCGTCTAAGTTGAACCAGGTAGCCTTGGTAGCCATCTTCTACTCTGGCCTGTCTGAGAAGATGAAGGGTGAGCTAGAGTGCTGGGATTGAGGGAATGACCTGGAGTCTCTTGTTTCTTTTGCAATACAATGCAACAACAGAATTCAAGATTGAAGCAGAAATTCTTTTTTTTTTCAAAGAATAACAATGATCCTGACAACAGGAGCTCTCTTTCCTGAACTTTCACATTCCTGTCTGCAACTACCAGCTATCCTGTTTTGGGAGGGAAAATCTCACCAGCCCAAGCATTGATGGATATCAGTGTGGCTGGAAACTCCAGGGATTTATCCCTGCTTGTCATCTTTCTATTCCCATAACTAACTGTTCCTTATAAAGCTGAAAAATAAGATCATTGATGTTAAGCCAGTTGGCTCAGGAAAAATTAAGTTCCAAACCATTTCGTTACTGTTAACCATGGAAAAGAACCATCAAGAATATGCAACATTTTGCATTCTTGAGTCCCTCTTGAATTTTTTCATTCTCAGCGATCCGTGGCTAATCTTTTATAATACCCAGCTCTCTTGGGTTTCCTCTACCCCTGAAGCCGGTCCTTATTTGAAACATGTATGGATTCTCCTGTTACTGTCTCTGCAGCCCTAACACCTCAGAATTCATTTGTCAGCTCTTAAGTTTTATCTTTTTTTTCTGAGCCCTTCACTTTACCCCCAGAGAACCAAAACCACGCTGAGGCCTTTGACAAAGGGTTATGGTACTGCCACTATATCTTTAATCTCACTGCAACTTTGACCTCCTCCCAGGGAATCAGCAGTCATGGAGGCATACAGCAAGGAAGCTCTACAAAATAGCTTGATTTGACCATCTTCTTTGGCAGCTGGGGCCAGATTTTTCTTCATGAGGAAAAAAAATGGAGGCCTGCATCCCTGAATTGATTAAAGAGGCATGAACACATTTACTAACAAGAAGACGTTCCAGTTACACCTCCCTGGCATGGAAAGTCAGCACAGAACGCCATAGTATTCTTGAAGATGGACCAGCACAATACATGCAACTTGATAAGAATTAAAAAAGAGATGAATGGAAGACTGCATTTCACACCACTAACGGTTACTATGAGTACTGTGTCATACCTTTTGGTTTAACTAATGTTCTAACTGTGATTTGAGGACTCATCAATTTAATTCTCGAGCTAAATAGATTTTTCTTTTATTTTGAAGATATTTTAGTCTTTTCAAAGAATCTTGCTGAACATGTCTAACATGTGTGGATGGCACTCCAAAGGCTGAACAAACAACAAATCGCCGTCAACTTTGAGGAATATGAGTTTCACACCTCTACTGAGTCCTTCCTGAGTTGTATCATCCCTTCCTTAAGAATTCAGATAGATTTAGGCAAGGTGAAGGCAGTTCAGGAGGGTGCTCAAAATACCATATTAAAACAGGCTCGGTGCATTCTGGGTTTTCCTAATTCCTACTGCTGGTTCATATGAAATATCCGTTCTGTTGCAGCCTCTATTACAGCTGTAACTCAAAACACTCCCAGACACATCAACTGGATGCCAGAGGACTAGAAAGAATTGCACCATCTGAAGGGCTAATTTTGGGTGGGCAGGTTTTAGGTGAAGCTCCTCTGGATGTTGAAGGCACAAGTAAGGTATCACGCGTCAAGAAAACTTTAACACTGAAAACTATGTTAGTATGAATTATGGACCAGGATAGTGGCGCATACCACCATGTACCAGAAACTGCGTCACAAAGAATGTGCTTTGATAATGGGTAATGATCTTCACAGTAAGCAATATATTAAGAGCATGTTGCAGATTTCTAAAAAAAAAATTTATCACTGAGCATTGAAAGGAAATATAATGTTTAATGCTCAGAGTAATGACTATGTAAGGGAAAAAAAAACTTTTTGTAATGATAAATCCAGCTTTCTTGGTTGTGTAATTGTGTGCATTATGATGATAGCCTTCAAATAATGTCCATGTTACTGATTCCAGAAAAAAAATCAGTCACTGCAGCTGGAATAGTGAGTACGGCTACTTGATACTGGGCTGGCATGATAAATACTATAAATGAGTCTCAATTTTGGATAGACCATTTGAAGGGGGAAAAATGAACTGCCTGTCTAGTTCTGCTATTTGTCAGAACAAAGGATCTAAAATAAATTGCTCGTGGACAGTGAGTTGCCAAGAGACTGGGGGCATTGCTTGACTACCAGATTACCACCCTCCACTCCCACCAACAGCTCTCAGTCAAGCATGCAAAATAATCATAGCCACATCAAGATCCCTGAGGTAATTCACACAGCAGTGCAGACATCCTGCTCCATTTAGACTGCATGAGTGAGCCGCTTTAAAAGCCTCACAATATGCCCATGCAGAGTAGTGCAATAAGATTCACAGAGTTAATTGTGTGGATTCAAGCTTGAAAACATAAAATGCTTCTCACTCCTCTGAAGATAACATAAAAGGTCTGTTTTGCATCTTACATTGTCCTACATCCAGAATTTTTAACCAAATTTCATCATGTAGACCTGGATTCAGATTTAGTTTTCAACAATAGGGTGGTACTTTTTTTTTTTTAATCAACTGAAAAACACTTGCTACATTTTGGTTAAAACAAATTACTGGGCCCCAGATGGGCTCCTCTTCTAAGACAGCGGCTGACTGCTCTTGTATGTATGAGCACACACAAAGACTGCTCACATTTGCATTTTTATCAATTCTGCTCTTTCTTCTTTCATCATCTTTCTTTAAGTGCCATTAATCTCGGCCGATCACATCTCTTCAGTCTTTTACAGCACCATAGGAGGAGCAGTCCAGATATAATAGATAATGAAAATGAAACTATGTCAGCAGGGGCCACAGAACCCTGAAATAAACCGTGAATACCACAATACAAACAAGACTTATTACTCATGTGGACGATTGTGAGCAAACAAGAGTATCTGAGTCATGAATTGGCTGGTTTTCATTATTGTCCTCTAAATATAATCTGTTTAACTGTCCCAGACTGCCTACAATGGTGAGGCTGACTAACACCCAGCATTTGTCTGCACTGTTGTCATGACGTGTAGTTTTTCTGCCCTTGCTAAGCTATGTTGTTGATCACAAGCAAGACATACATGGCGATCGCCCATTGCACCCATTTTGAAGAGTGAAAAAGCAAAAAAAAAAAAAAAAAAAAAAAAAAGTAGGGTTGAATTGGAACAAAAGCAAATATTCGGCACCATGGACGTGACTAAAGAAAAAATAAAAAAATCAGGCATTTTGGGGAAAACAACGTCCTTAGATTTCCGCAAATTGTTCAGTCTAATGCAGAACATTTGATATCTATATAATGTGGGAGCCCCGGCTGAAGACAAAAATGGCAATTTTGAAGATATTTGCATTTTCATTTTTATTTTTTGAGGAAATAGCAGTGTTATGCATGTGACACCATTATGTTTCTATTTTTTACTTCATCCGACCCTGCAATGGTAACAAACATGCAATTTCATGAATACAGTGGCCTAATGAAATTTGCAGTCCAATGCATATAACCTAAGGGTACGTCTAAAATATTTAATGGGGAAGTAAGAAACTCAACTTTCTATGCTCAAGATAACATTACTACAGAGCAACCCATCAGCGGTGTCTTTTATGTTCCTTTAAAAATTTGTTCGGTTACTTTTAAGTTTTGAGGTAGAACTTTCTCCATGGCCATGATTGAGCGATTTCTGTAATTGTTGTGAAAAAAAAAAAAACTATTGTTATATAAGAATAGATCGATAAAAATCAAAACCAAAGACTTGCTTGTTTTATGAAGGTCTAAAGCCAAGATGGGAAGTGAGGTAAAGGGTGGCTGAGTGCCAAAGAGGAATCAATACTGTGAGAGAAAAATACTTTAAAAGCATCAATGCAAAAGGTCAACCACTTGGAAAAGGTCAGAGACCTTTGAAAGAACAGCACTTCACATCAGTAAGGTTTTCAAGAATGTCTAAATGTAAATTAAGAATGTCTGCAGCAGCCTGGATAAGAATTGTCACAGGATTGGAATTTTATAACAACAAATTACTAAATTGAGAGAGTGTGGGAGGTACCTTGCTTTCAAATGAATTCTTCTCAGATATATTTATCTGGACAGAGTACATGAAAGAGAGAACAGTATTGAGCTGTACTTGACCATGGTGAATTGTTGTTACACTTAGAAAAACTGTCCGGTATAACCTAATGCTGGGCAACCTTATTTACTCTCTCCTCTGAATAGATCTTTAGGGTTTACCATTTAGTGAATGCATACAAAGGTGGCGCTGAAATAAAAGATATTGCCTTCTAAATTTCGGCGCTGACATATTACTGAGTATAAAGAAATGTTACTTTGAGGTCCACACAACTTGACTTTCAGGGTTCCCAGAAATCTTAGCAACAGTCCTGGTGGCTGGATTATTTTTCATAACCAAGTTGGGGGGAATTCCAGTAACGTACGATCTGATTGGTTTACAATTCTGATTCGCTGAAGTGTGGCTTATAGCGGAAGCGGTACCACAACTTCATTTGGAAGAATAAGCACGCGCCCTGGTGCGTCGGGTATGCAAACTCACCACTTAAACTAATTTATTTTTAAATAAAAGAATTTAATATCATCTCATATGCATTATCTCCAACTCAGAATTAATTTTCCAAATCCAGCACTTACTCTTCACCAGTGGGATAAGTGCTCACATCCAAACCTTAATGCCCTCTTTAAATGTCACCAGACATTTCTGCATTGGCGGTATCTTGAGTTCTGTTTGAACTGAACCGCGAACAACCCATAATCATAAATTTTTTGAAGCGCCGCCGAGCCCAGACTTTTTACCAGAACATACATAATTCACAAAGAGAATGGGAGAGCATCTTTTCACGGTAGGGTCCGGGAGAGCATGCGCTGAGTCGGCAAAGGCAGAGGGCAGGAGGCGGTCTCCCCTGAGAGTTAACAAGGACAAGCCTTTCAAGTTACGTCACACGGCTTAAAATCCAGCGATGACAAGACCACTGACTTGACATAAATTTGTAAACCAGAGATAACCATCAGAAATAAATCTCTGTTGACTTTTAATAGTGTAACTATTAATAAATACAGTTTACTCACGCCCAATGCAATGTGTTCAGACAACAAGCCCAACATGAAAACAGACGCAAAATGACATTTAACAATACAGCCGGTACATATTAAAAAGTAGCCTGGAGGGACTTTGCTCAGAATTAAACCTGTTTATGGATGACGTTGATTTGTGACCTGACCAAGGGGCATCTGTCATGTTCTGGCTTATGTTCAGATATTTCACAATAAAAGCAATAGAATTACAATTTAACGTTACTGGCTTACTTCTGTGTATTTATTTGCGTGTTTGTTCGTCAACTCACATATAAATTATATCAAAAACGATTTTGTCAGGGAATCTTCTATGTTGCCGGGTCAATTTCAAAGCGGAAGAGGGTGGGATTTATGGCATTTTGGGGGTGTGCAGAGCTGCAGCGTATGGTGTCACCGAGCAGTGACAGCACAGCAGCTAGGTGGCTAGTCATTGCCTGTAGTCGAGAATTAGCCTGAGCATGGAAATGCAAAAAAATGTTGCGTTAGATAGCAGTGTTTCCATTTTTATTGACATGTAGCCTGCTAATATGTTACTGCGCACCGTACGTGTGGAAAATCGTTAATGTGGCATTGCCGTATAAACAGTCGCTGTGGAATACGTTTTTCAAGCTTTGTTGCTGAGCTAACTTGGCTAGCAGAGGCCTTGTTCCGAACCTCGGAATGGAAGTAGTACTGCATTCGGTGTTGCTCTCATTTTGAAGTGAAACAACGGCCGCGCAGCACGATTAGCTGAATCGTTGGGTAGCTGGTAATGTTAAATTAGAGGAAAGGATAACGTTAACGTAGCTGCACTTTTCTCCGGGCGATTAGTTGTCTTTTTTTTTTTTTTTTAATTTTTTTCTTATGACGTTTTATTGCGTTTTAGCGATCTATCGCTTGTATTCGCTGTTGTATGGCTACAAGATGCCCATTTAAATTAGTTAAGGTTTCTAGCTAGCTTGCTAGTCATTGTGGAAAATTTGTTTTGTTGGCTTCTGGCTAGCCTATCTTGCGAACAACGTATAGGTGTGAAGCTAGCTGGCTAGCTAGCTACCTGGAAATATATGGTATCAGCGACGGCAGTTCAGCCAAAGTCAAGATTTGACTTTCCAGAGAGTACACAGCCTAATTAGTCATTAGCAATAACTACAAGTGAAACAACGAATGAGATGTGCAGACATTTGTTCGCTCCGTAAGAAAACAACTTGTACGAGCTCGCTGGCTGGGCAGGTATTTCAGCATGCACTCGTGCGATGCTCGGCTAGCTATACTTGCATCGTACTTCGCTAGCTAGCTGACGTTACTGCTCTATGGCTAAGATGAAGATGAATATTTCATTAAAATGTCAACGGTGGTTTGTTGAATTGCTGTGAGGTCTAACCTCTAGAAGGAACCTTACGACTGCGAATTATTTATGTCGGTGATTCTCGTGTAAGTTAACGTCAACTTTTTAAGTTCATTTAGCGCATAATAATTTCTTTAAGTAGCTAGCTAGGTCAGCTAGCTGGTTGACCTCGACTAGAACTGCGGTCTTTGACATTAGCTACCAGGGCTCGTTGCCACTGTTACCATCTAGCTAGCTAGCTACCGTAAACAATGATGTGATTTTCTTCACGAGCCATCGCTCGAGAGGCTGCTCGTGATGAATCGTGTTTCCAATGTCATGCGCACGTCTTTTGTTCAACAGCAGTCGCGAGTTTTTGGTGGAATCGACTAGCTTGATCGAGGCGGACAGATGAACAACGTTAAACCCTTTTTTTTGAATCCGCTGTTTAGTTTGCCATCATCTGGTGCTGTTGGACACCCGTTCAGGAAATAGCTAGATTGCTTGTTATTTTAGATGGCATGGTGGCAGACCGCTAGCTACAGCTACATCTACATCTAATCCCCCGTTTTATCGGCTTACATTTTATTGTGATCCAGTGATATTTTCATTATCTGTAGTGCATGGATTCATTTAAAAAGTTAAAAGCTCATATGCCTGATTCAAAAATCGATTTTGTATACTTTTCGATTTCTGATTTTCGAGGGTGGTCTCTGAGAGAGGACAGACAATTGGCTGCTACCTAAGCGTAGAATAGCGACTTGACCAACACGTTTCAAACGGGGGTGCGTGCGGTGAATTTGATCTACAAACAAACGGAAAGGAGGACTGCTCTCGTGACAGAGATTCACGGGGATCCAGCTCTCATCTCACGGTGGTTCAGATGCGAGGAAAGATGGGCACCCCTGGCAGCCCTGTCAAGAGTTATGACTATCTTCTCAAGTTCCTGCTTGTGGGAGATAGTGACGTCGGTAAGGGAGAGATCCTTGACAGTCTTCAGGATGGATCAGCCGAGTCCCCGTATGCATACAGCAGTGGTAAGTCTTCAGGTGTTCTTAAGATCTAGAAATCGTGGTTAATATGCGTAGCTGGATCAAAAGCTTATGCCCGAACATTTGGTCATTCGGGTGACCACTTTTATGAAAGTTATGAATTTTGAAAATTAGTAATGAAACCTTCGAAAACATTCCAAGAAGCCTGATCTTGTTCATCGATTTTTTTTTTTTTTTTTTTTAGGACTGTGACCCCTCAATACAATACTGTACAGTAATAGTAGGCTGTCAAATGTGCATTGATAGAAATTTGCTTCATTTGTTTGCATTGAAATGAGCACACTGACGTTAACCCGACAGGCCTGATGTAGAGATTAATGTGAGGAAATTGTGAGATTAGTGTTCTAATCTGTAACATGCTGCTTGTTGCGTTTACCCACATGGTATGAACTTCATAAAACGTGGGGAGGCAGCTTCATATTTATTGCAGTTATGATTGCCTTTGGACTTTTATAATCAACTAAATGGTGCATTCAGAATATCCATGCTTCAAAGGAAGAGTGGCCTATTTGAAATGGTGGTTGAACTGCACAAAATGCCTACATTAATTAATCCTTCCCATTCTTTAGAAATTAGAATGCATCATGCGTGTACTTGAAATGTATTTTTTTTTTTTTTTTACATTTACAGCATGGTCAGCCATTCTGTGGGACCACTGTTGGTGGAAATTGGTAAAATCTATTCAGATAGGATGAAATGGGCGACGGGCTGTCTCCAGCATTTGAGATGTAGCCACTGGATGTTTTTAATAAGGCAGTTGCTGCGGGTACGGCAGTTTTCCAATGCATTCCAATGTGTACCTCAATGTATAGAGGTACGGCAGTCCCCATTTCAAACCCTGCCCTAACCTAACCCTGACCCTAACCCTAACCCTAACCCTTCCCCTAACCATAATCCCCAATCCTTATCCTAATCCCTTCTAATTGACTGCCGTACCAATGAAAACTGCTGTATCTGTAGACACTGCGTTTTAATAATTGTGTGAGGGTGGGTGGCCTGCCGTATCTTGACCACCTGGAAGCTGAGATGTTATCACATCAGCCTGTACAGATCTCTCTTAGCACAAAATCATGCTAAGGCTAGTCAGGTGTGTGCCAATACCAGGAACAAGACTAGGTCAAAACTGAGTATAAATGGACAGGCTTTGTCTAGCTGTGTGCAGATCTGTGGGCAATGAGCAATGGCCAATGAGGGAAGTTCACTCGCCTGGCCGACCAATGGCGTAACTCCGTCAGTTACTCGGCCGTAGACCCATAGCAGAACAAAATAACAAGGAATACTTCCCATCCATGCAGGGGTAAATTTACTTGATGATGATTTGTGATTACATCCAGCTATTTGGGCTCTCTGAAACATTGAGGCTGGATCTTCGATTTATATATTTTGGCACGAGGTCTGTTCTCTAGCGCAGTGGTGGTAGTGCATACATATCTTCTCGGTTCCCATTCCAGAGGAATTCTCAGCGTTTGGTGCAAAGCAGTAAGCTTGATGTCAGCTGCAGGTTTTTTGACCTGTAATATGGAGGCACTGCAGAGGACGACTCACATTTCATTTATGTTACATTGGAGTGTGGAAACTCTAGCCTCATTTTATTTCGGCCTGTGCCTATCTTACATGTGTTACTCACTCAAGTCAAAACCTAAAAATTTCCTCGATATCAATTTACTCTTTGTTATTTACTCAGTTTGCTCAATTTACTATCTGGTGGATCATTTGTCACTATGATCTGACAGTATGGCTGTAGTTATAAGTCTATTAGCCTATTGTACTGTGCCTATTGGCCAGTTGTCCTACTGTTAAGCAAGGGTCTTACTGGGTAAAAATGGGGTGGGTTTTAGTTATGGTTGTTTAAGTTTTGAATTCCCTTCTGAGATTTTCGAGTCTGTAACAATAATTCAGAGTGGTTGTCAGGGTCCATCAGCACTTGTCAGAGAATGCCTGTAGGGCGCCTGAGTATGGCCAAAAGCCAGAACAAAATATGCAGTCTTTTTCCCTCTCTCATCCCTGGCTGCAAATTTGTCCTGGCTGTAGAGATGAATATTTCATACTTTAAAATACATAATTCATTACGACCAGCACTGTGTCTTTTCAGAAGAGAGCTGGGGTATGAATCATTAAAGTCTTCGCTGAAATCTTCTTCTCATCGGGCGCATGTAAACCAAAGCCTTGCTCACACCTCTTTCGATGAGTAAAGCCCTTTTTCCCAGGGGTGTTATCCTTATAGTGTGCGCTGTTCACTTTGTGTGATGAAGATCTGAAGGCTTTGTAAAGGCATTTCAGCTTGAAAGAGAAGGAAGGTAGTTTGCGCATATACTGTGGGTAAAAAGCAATTGATTTCTCTCTTTATTTATTTATTTATTTTTTTTAGCTGGAAGCGTTTTAATAATGAATATTGTTATAGAAGAGAAGCTGGCATAGATTTGGCCATTCCTGTGGTCTCAAAGCCACATGGCAGCCACATTAGCTTGAAATGGAAAGGAGGTGGTTTGTCGAATGGACTGTTACACGGATGTGCTGGTTGTTCGAGGAAAGTCACGGTACACTGTTAACAATTTTCACCCGCCAACCAAGATTAATGGAGCCTTTTCAGCTGTGGTTTGCTTGTTGAGTTGGGGTTCTGCGGGGCTGTAATCCACTAAGGTTTTGACAGTCTGCAGGGCATGAGAATGGCTGTGATTGTCATGCCTATGAGAGGCGTAACGGCCACTGTTTTAGGGTTCAGTTAATCCTCTGTCTATTAGCACGTACCTGTTGAATGGCCTGAAGCCTTGGGCACGATGCCACAGTAAAGTTCGGGATGGTCAGAGTGCTGCAGAACTAGACTTGTGCCTGTTGCATGGTTACACACATTTTTCCCAGCAGAAGTGTATGGAGGACTTTAAACGGTTTACGGTCATCATGATAATTTTATTTCCACTGGGCTGGGTTTATTATCCCCTGCCATGTAGTGTGACGGGGGATACTGGGTTGGGGTCCGTCCGTCTGTCCATGCGTCCGTCCGTTAGTCCGGGCCACAATGGGGATTTCTCTGAAACTATTACACCTAGATGTGTGAAATGTTGTATGCTTAATAAGCTACTCATGATCTACGTTGAGTTCGAAAATGGATGTCGAAGCCCATTTTTTTACTGAGTTACGGTATGGCCCTTGATCATGGCGGGGGATAGTGATGACACTGTCGTCTTGTTTGCTTTGTCATGAAAAAACATTCTAAAAATGATACATATCTGTAGTACTATAAAGCTTTGAGTCTTTTGGTTTCCGCATCTCATCCCCTCTGGCTAGCTTTTTCAGCTAATGATGATGATCATGTTATCATCATCAAATCTAATCTGTTTCAAGACTCATTTTTCAGAATTTAGGTGAGATTTTCTTTCAATTTCGGTTTCGCACATGTGGTGGGCCTGTGGCCTTGTTCAAAATGGCTTGCCTACTTTTTTTGCAGATGTTCATGCATATGTTGCAATGTGTAATGAGTGTGACATGAATTTCTACCTAAAGCTCAGATGGTGGTTGATTCAAAGGCATTCCAGGCAGTGATCTGAAGGCCTGCCTCCGGCTTGTCCTTCCATACTCCTGCTTATATTATGTGGTTCAGAGGACTGTTTCTGGGTTGAGCATTTTGCAACTCTTAACATTGTGGAGGTGCAAGGGCTATGCTTGACTATCCAGAATGATGAATTTAAAACTGAACTGAAGGGGTGGTAAATGCTTATAAAATGTCAAGGTTTCATTGGGGATCAAAATGACTGTGTGGAATTGAAAAGCAAAATTATGCCCGTAAGGCAGTTGCTTTGTTCAATTTTAAATTTTTGTTCATATCTCGTCATGCATTCCGACTTATCCGGCCATGATGACTGAAAAATGCGGCTCTAGTAAGTTAATATTACTTAGTCATGGCTTGTTTCGTCTGGTGTTTCCCCGGCCTCCTCCTTCCAGCTCTGTTCATGAATATCTAGACGAGGTGATAAGCTAGTTCTCGTTCCTAAATGGCTTGTTTGTACACTTTAAAATGGGAAATATCTTTAACCCTTTATCGGGCGAGGAACCATATGTGGTAACTTCAGTCGGCATCCAAAGTGGCGGCCCCATGCCTCTCTGTGAGGCAGTAGACCAGCGGCGATTTCTCCCAGCCAATGAGAGAAAATCGGGCTATATCACAGGCAGTGACATCAGGGTGCTCGACCAATCAGCAGTGGCCTAGAGCGTCTCAAACTTCTTTTCTTCTCCAGACCTCTCACAGTGCGGTTGTGTGCCCTTACCCAGTCCCACTCACAAGGACCGAACATCATTACTCACAAAAGAAAACTGATGAAAACTCATGCATTAAAAAGTTGAAAAGGTTTGCTAAAAGTTGAGATAGGTGTTGTTGGTGTAGGATTTCTAGAAATCAGTGAAATTTTGCGTGAAAAACAAAAAATTTGGTGGTTAGGTCATATTTGATCATACGCCCTTTTCACCTAAGCCAAGAGCAAGTGATGGTTAGACTATTTATGGACATACGCCCAACGCACGGTACTTTTTTACAGTCAGCCTCTTGGGGTATTTTTTAGTGCCCTATAAAGGGTTAATATTTCTTATTTGATGTGTTTTTTTAGTATCTTTATTTTATGTGTCTTTTTAAAGGCCCCAATATGATGGTGTTTTTTTTCCCAACTTATCCTTGAATTTCAAAAAAAAAAAAAAAAAAAAAAAAAAGGTTTATACTTTTGATAAGGTTTTGACTTAATTTCTGGGCTATTCACTGCTGGTCATTCTGTGCTCTGAAGAACAGGCTGTTCCCATCTCCAATACTAAGCTCTGATTGGCTTAACAGTTACCATTATTGGTATGAGGGAAAGAGGTTAGGCGGAACATAAATGCTGTAGGAGGAAGCAGGGCACATAACCAGAGCAGGTAGGTGTGAATGGTGCAGAGCATGTCTGTAACATAGGAAACGGCCTGTTTCAAATGCTGAAGTGGATAAAGGCTGGTCTTATGGCTGTCCTGGGAGGGGGGGCATTCCTCCCTGGGTGGTTAAATACAGTGGAGGCCACTGTATGGGTGGACCGAACCGGAGAAATGTATTTTATGCTAGACTAATGGGAAAGATGTAGCCTATATGAATAGTGCCTGTATTCATACTGCGTAGCTCACTGGCTGTAAATGACAGGCGCAGAATATTTCATAGGTGTTGAAAACTGACAAAATTATTGGGGTTCACGAGGGACAAAAATACTGTTTTCTTATTGGCTTTAATGGAATTTTATTTGTGCTGATTATGTATAAAGTAGGCCTAGAGCTGCAACTAATGATTACTTTGATTATCATTTAATCAGCCAATTATTTCCTTAGTTAATAGATTAGTTTTCTGGTCTGAAAAATGTCAGAAAATCGTGCCCGCAGCCCAAGGTGACATTATAAAATGTCTTTTTTTTTTTTTTTTTTTTTCCAAACCATCAGTAGATAACTCAAGGTATGTGATTTACTGTCATAGAGGTCTAAAGAAATGAGAATAATTTTCACATTTGAGAAGCTGGAATCTGAGAATTTGGAAATTTCATCTTAAAAAAATGACTGAATGATTTATCCATTATAAAAATAGTTGTTGATTAATTTGAGAACTGACAACCAATCCCGTATTTGCCTAATCGTAGTAGCTGTAGTGTAAAGTGAATCCAGTTACTGTATTTTACATTACAATTTAAAAACGGGGTGTCATGTGACTTAAACTATGCATATATGCATGTTCCCCCCTTTCTGCCACTACAGTACTGTCTTTTGGGATGGGTCTCTACAGGTGGCCTGCCAGTGGATGGTTATAATGGAAAAAGCATGACTCTGCTTCTCCATCTGATTCTCTCTGCTGATTGGTCCCCCTGTTTAGTCTTATTAACTTTGCAGTGAATTTATGATGACTGATGTAAAGGCTGGGCCTTAACTACAGGAATTCTTAAATCTGAGCAGGTGTTAAAAACGTGATGACCCCACACATAACAACATATCATATAAAGATTTCACAGAATTTGGTCTTGAAGTGTAGGGAGAGCATAAACACATAACAGTTTGGTGAAAAACGGACACTCTGTACGCCAACAGATTCCATTTTGCGCTCTCAGAACCAGAAGTCTTACAGAATATATTTGTATCGAACAAGACTTGAGTTTTTCTGCTTAAGTCAGCCAGACTACCCATTGGCTAACAGTCTTTTCTGCATGGACGTGCACGTATAACGTCTCTTTGGTGGTACTGGGGTGAGGATATTGGGTCATTTTGGAGTATATTTGTGCCTGGATATTGGGAGAAGTAAGATGCACTGTTAACACATCTTGTGCAAAAGGTGACTCGGACTGGATAAACTTTAGAACCATCAAAAAATCTGCGTGTTTCTAAAGATTGTTGGAGGTTGGGAATAGGACCCTAAATTGGCACGATTCTCTTATAGTGGGGCCCAGCCGTGACCCACAGATTCACACAAACATCAGAGCTTCAGGCTGCAGCAGGATTCGTCTCAAAAACTCTCTGCATGAGCTTAGAAGATGCACCTCTTCTAAAGTTAGTGTTTCCCACCCGGGGACATGCTTTTTTAAGCGTGTGTAAATAAAGAGCGCAGATGAAAAGTGGACTATTATTGCGCGGGGTGTGATTGTTTTTATTTCCCCCCTCTTGTTGGGCTGTGTCGGACGAAGTGGTGCGGGCAGTGCAAACAGAGGACGCGGTGTTTACACTGGACATAATAACACTGCTCCTCCTCTTCTCACACATCAGAATTCAGTCTTCCACTCTGAAGCCATTTTTAATGTGAACAGTGGCTTAGCTAGCGTGTCCCAGACGCGTGATTTCCAATGTGAGTTATCAGGCTTGAAACTGGAGCACAGAAATGTCTGTAAAATGCAAAATTGTCCAGGACTGTCGGAATTCAGTTGTTGACCTGAAGGACCATTAGAGCAGCAAGGCTAATGTAACTCGTTGCATGAATAGGTTTAAGGGTAATAATTGACCATAAAGAAAAGTAGTGAATTCGTTTAAATTTGACATCTGTTGGTGAATTGGAGGCTGAGGAAGGTTAATTAGGAATGCGCGTTTTACTCCAATATTATGTCAATCCAAGCATCACAAGAGCAAAATGGACTGAATTGTATCATTGTATTATTAAAGCAACATATAAAACTGCATTCCATGTTGTAACTATTTTGCATTGAAGACGTGTGAAAACATCACCAGATTTAAATTGCCCCGGTATTATCCTTTTTTTTTTTTAATGGTCAATGTCCGTTGTCTGTTGTCCATCAGTCCGTCCATTCTATATACATTTTTCTGTAAACAACTTCTCTGGTTCTACCTTGCCGATTTGGATCAGACTCGGCACAAGGGTTCCGCTCATGGCCTTGACTAAGTGTTGTTATTTCTCAGCTCGATTTGGAATCCAAAATGGCTGCCCAGTTCTTGGACCGGTTGACGATTTTTTTTTTCTTTTTTTACTTTTTCTCCATGGCTTGAAAATCTATTTAGTGTGAAACTCTCAAGACTGATTGCTAACCCATATTTTCTTATATTAGTGAGGTCACACCAAGTTAATAGTGCATTTATTTCTACAAATGATTGTTTACGGTTTAGCATCACATCAGTTCTTGTTATTGATGATAACATGACTATGTCGGCTTGTCGTACGGAAGACTTATGCTTACTGTACAAACTGAAAAGATTTGTTATGATATCAAACCAGATGAGCGACTCAGACCCCACGGGCCTCTTGTTAAAATATTGTGGTTTTGAGCGGCCAGGAAGGAAACTGTTGATAAAATATGATATTAATGACGTTTTTGATGTTCCCCAAGCTGTATGATGGCTGCTGAGTACAGCATTTATTTGCACTACTACACGTGAATAAACTCCAAGCTGCTTGTATGGCATCAATGTGTTTCCAGAGCTTATAGTATTTAGCATTTATTCACGATAATTATTGTAAACAGTAGCTTAAAAGCAGCGATTTCAGGGTACAAGCAGTCAGTGCAATATGACCCTTATCAGCCCTTCAGTTTAGAACCTTTCATGCTCAGTGACAATGTCGGGACATGAACTGACCCAAAAATTACTACTGCGACATGGCTTCTCTTCTGTGAAAGAATTGATTGTGACAAAACCTTGTTTCAAATATGTCCAGGAAGGAGGACATGGTATATCAGTAAAAATTGTAAATACAATGTATTTGATCAGGCCGAAGGTGTAGGTGATAATTTTCCCTTTAACTTTCATAATAGAAAGGGCGTATATTTATGTAGCCTATGACTAATTTCATTCGTACTGCAATACACCTACATGTGGTCACGGAATGGTTAAAAATAAAACACTAGTGGTTCTTGAACTCAATAGTAAGCACCGGTGATCTCCCCACTGAAATTAATGTTTTATCCTTTTTTTTGGCTACGTGAACATTCGGCGATTGCAGCTCAGAATCGGAGACTCGGCATCCGAGTCCTCCCGTTAGTCACTGCTCTGCAATAGCGCGTCAGTCGGTTATTCTGCTGCTATAACATAAATTAGAGTTGGGACTGTTCTGTTGGGAGAAAAATGAGGCCATTTTGTTGAACAGTCATGCCAGCTGATATAAATTTGACTTGGGGCAATTGCTCCTCAGAGACAGGCACTTAAAGGTCCTGATGTTTATTAAATCACTTGTTCCTTTTCAGGGATTGACTACAAAACCACCACAATCCTGCTTGATGGGAGAAGAGTGAAGCTGGAGCTGTGGTGAGTACAGACTGTGGTCTCGGCGCTGGGCTTGGCTCCTGTATGGTAGGCCTATGAAGCAGGCTAGGGTACATTCAGTTCTGTGTGTCCTCTTTATTCCTGTTTTTGTCTTATACTCATTGACATGCAGCTGCCATCTGTTTCTGTGATGTCACAGAGTTCTGTTTTGGTAACCAGGTAAAGTACTCTGTTATATGTTTCAAGCCAGTTTAACTCGCAAACTTAAGTTTTATGCTACGTTGAAAGCATGAATCGAGTCAACTTGAAAGTGTTGGGCCTAATTTACGTGATTGAGTTGTTTCTATTTGTTGTCTCTGAGGTAGTTGTCAGGACAATACATATTTTGGGGTTTGTATTTTGAAAATGTGAAGGCTTAAATTTTGTAAACAAAATGTATTACATCTAGTTGAAGAGCATTAACAATTGAATGTGACTCATTGGATATGGGTGTTATTTTTTACTGTGAATGAAATACCAATAGTTCATCATTGATGTCTGTGATCAGAATTTTGCATTGGTCAGAAATATCCTGCCCCGACCCAAACGCTGCAGTTTCTGGACGCTGTATCTCATCCTTTGTGTCGTGGCGGATTAGTGCAAAATCAATGAGCTTCACTAGAACAAAGCCAGCTGAGTAGGACTGGAGACGCAGGCCCTGAAAATGGCTTCTGCAAATGCGATAGATTATGAATGTTTTTAAGAAGATTAATGTTAGCATGTTTATCCGTAATTGCAGGCTCACGCAGTATCGCAGATAAAGGATGAATCTGCTGACTGGCACATGCTGGCAGGGCATCTCTAAATGCTCATGTTTTCTGTTGCCTTTTGGCTTGTGCAAAGAACAGCTGAGGCATTTTGACAATTAATTCTGTTTTTCAGATGACTCAGTTCTTCACAGTCGAGGCTCGTCTTTGACTTTGTTAAATGGAGCACGTCAAATTATGTGGGTCTGAATGTAATGTATCCCTTTCT
Organism: Gymnothorax javanicus; assembly: GCA_029692085.1. NCBI lineage: Eukaryota > Metazoa > Chordata > Actinopteri > Anguilliformes > Muraenidae > Gymnothorax > Gymnothorax javanicus. The sequence continues at coordinate 11,309,269 of CM056211.1, forward strand.
GGGTTTGTTTTCACCAATCAGGTTGTGGGGTGGAATCTTGGCACAACAGGAAAAATATGCTCCAAGTCGGTTTGTTTTTTTTTTTTTTGTTTGTTTACACGGATTTTATGCATTGTTTTTTTTTTTTTTTTAACTTTCACAGTTGCTTACTAAGATTTTTTTTTTCTGTGATGTGATACTGAGTGAAGGCAGAATGGAGTTTACAGTTAGAATCAGTTTTTCCATTTCCTGGCTACCGTTAATAGTCATAATTTGAGAGTATCTGACAAAGATAACATTTATTAGTGCTGGGAGTCTTGCTTCATTATTGTGCGTGTGATCTAAGTGTGCATTTTGTCTAGTAATGTTTGTTATAAATTACAGAAATCGAACATTGAATTACCCCTCTGCCGTAGAATTCTTGAATTGCCCCAGTCTAAGCAGCCTGTTTGTGTGACCTGATTAGTTCATCGAGACCTGATCTTTCTCTTAATTGACTTTTCTCTCGGAAACAAAGTGCTTTATCTCACACTTGAATGAAGATTTACAATGGCTCAGAAATCAGACTGAGAGCTTGAATCGCTCTGAATAAACAAAGCAGTCCCACTGGGGAAAACCTGGATTTATTACGAGAAATGCAATCAAGTTTATCTGTGCAAATCTGAAAATTCCTTCCAGGGATTGGGAAGACAAAGCAGGCAAATGTGCCTATGGCCCCTCACTTTGAGAAGTTATGGGCCATTTCTAAAAATTATGGGCCATTAAGGTAAATTAGTTGTCCTGAAAAAAAATGATCAGGCATAGGTTATGTAATTCCTGATGGCTGATATTTTACATTTAAAGTGCATTAAAAGTATAGCGATCTTGCATCTAATGCTAATTACATAGTTTGCGCATTACTGCATAATGATGATCAGTTTTGGGGTGAAGAACCATATCAGTGTGGACTCTGCAGTTTTCAACTTTCTGAGAAATCATCCAATCTTTTGTTGTAGCGCATCAAAACCTACTAAGTTTAGGTCGAGGAAACCAACACAAGCATTAAAATTGACTTACAACCTCTACAGTACATTTTACATGACTTGGAATTGTGACCTAGACCTTTGTTCCGTTTCTGGAGAATATCTCCCAAACTACTCGTATTGGCCTTTCAAAAGTGCTTTTCAATCACTGGCCACCCAAAAGATACTCAGTTTCAGGGATGTAATTATCAATATCAGATCAAATCGGATCATTTTTGGATTAAACAAGTTTTCAGTGGTTTTAAAAGGAAATTGCTATGTTATACCTGCATAGGATACCCCCATTTACTTAAAATGTGGCATAAACTCGACCCCAGTGAAGGGCTAAAACAGAAGCCCCATTTCATGCCTTTTTGCATCTATTACTAAATGCCATGTTTGCACATTTTTACTTGGTGAATGGAAAAGAGTTCTGCGCTCTGTAATCAACTGTATTGTTCTGTAACCATAGAATGTTATGGTTTCTAATCATTACTATCTGATTTTGATTGCTTTTTGTTACTTTTAATTGACAGTAGTTGTTTGAGAACCTTCAGATTAATGTATAAAATACAAGGACTGCAGTCGAGTTTATCCATTCTCCTCTGGCCCGTCTGATAGGGTGCATCAGAGTAGTCACTCTCTGTAGTTTCTTTTCCACCATATATACCACACGAGCAATCGGTTTAAAAAAAAAAAAAAAAAAAAAGTGTGACTGTTTGTTATGATTGTAATCTGGTACAGAGAATCTATTTGTAAACTTGGTCAAACAATGTCATCAGTGGCCAATGTCTAGCAGGTCCGGTAAAAAGGGCTTGGATGTGATTGTTGTGGTAGAGGCAGACGAGGCTAAATTATATCCTCTAACAATTCAAATGCCAGGCTACTGGTCAGTGTTAATTCTGTATTACTGTGCCTTTGGTTCTTATGGGATAACAGCCATTTCCTTCCCACTTTTTCATTTCTTGATAAAGAGAAAAGCCTTTTCTCTTCCTTAATCCCATCAACATGCAGTACCTTGGTGTTACCTTTTCACCTCGCCTCCAGCAAAGGGAAGAGCAGCGTTTGCATATTACAGATAGAAAGAAGTTTGTGGATTTTTATGCACTTTTTATCTAGGTAACCTCACCCATTAAACTCGTCCTTTGGCCAAAGGGGAAAGCAGACTTTACGGGTCATTTGTTAATGTAAAAAAAAAAAAAAAAAAAGTGGCAAAGCCACTGCGCCCACTTGGCCAAACATGGCCAAAACGGAATGCCCCAATTGGCCAAAGTATTGGTCTGATTCGGCTCAAAATCGAACTTTGTCTAGACCTTATGACCATATATACACGTGAAATATAAAAAGGATCGGTGAAAAACTGAAGACGCTAGAGCGCAGACAAGCCAACAGTTTACGCACGCACGCATGACAGACCACCACTAAAGACCCCGAGCATAGCATAAGCCCCTTTGGGCCGTTTGGCCAAGCGGGCTAAAAATCAAAATGGCACATCAGCAAAAAATTCTGACTTCACTGTCCTAGACCACTAAAAGGTGAACTTCATAATATTGACCTGCTTGACGTACAGAACAACCTATATTTGGTAAATGGACCGTCTGAGTTAACAATATCAGTTGGTTACAGAAAGATGGACTGCTACCCTGCATAATATTCTCCTCAAATCCCGTTGAACGAAAATCCAGGAGCGGGTTACTGCCATCAGTGTACATATTTATTATCACCGACAACTGATTAAAAACCCATCATGCGTACATCAAGGGTCTTGCGTACAGTAAGGTCACTATTAAGAAGGCAAGCCATATGACTGCCTCTGTTAGGAACAGTGGGTTTGAAAAAGCCCGTCTGTAAGTGAAATCAGTATTGTGTTGATGGTGCTCGGGCGAGACATAGTGCAGTATATAGTGCATAGGACTCCTGATCCACACAGCAGTCCCCTTGCATGAATGTTCGCTTGAGTCCCCTGAGGTATTTCACTTGGCCACCTCACTCTGCTAACGTCTCCAGCTGCTGCGCTGTTCTGTGTTTCGCTCACCGTCTGTTTTCCCTCCGTGTGACAGGGACACCTCAGGACAGGGCCGATTCTGCACCATCTTCAGATCCTACTCACGAGGGGCGCAGGTCAGCGACTCACCAACCATGTTTGTTTTTCTGTCTGAAGTCTGTGAGGTTCTATGAAATGTTGGATTTATTAAAACTGTGGGAGCGCTCGTCTCGGACCCCTTGAGCAGAACTGATATGACACAGTCATGTACATGATGTCACAGAGTGAGTCATTTTGTGCCGAATATCGGAAAACTCTCTCGTACTTGTAAACATTATGACCGCAATATTAGTCATTTACCAATAAGTGTAGGACTGTTCTGTGTAATTTAACTTGACCATCTTGTGACGGCTCTTGTGTAATGTACATGTCTCAACTGTGTTGTCAGGCTGTAGACTGGTGTGAGAAAAGTTTTCACGGTATCTTTGTATGTTTTGCATCTATCAGTGGTTTGTTTCTGGTAAATGTTGAGCTGTGGGGTGGAACAGCTGGCCTTCTTGCACACAAATGGGTTTCATCAAAAATGTTCCGGTTTCCTACCTGTAGCTAGCATATTGTTTCAATAATTAAAAAACGGTTGCCGTGAGAGCTCCGCTGAACTGCTGTCAGTACGTAGCAGTTCACCTTTTGACAGCATCTCTTTAACAAATGCTACTGCTGCCTGCCTGCTGTCTGCCTGTCAAGAGCTTCTAACATGTAATAAATTAAGCTCCTCTGATGTTCTGCTCCCCTAAGGGAATCCTGCTGGTGTACGACATCACCAACCGCTGGTCGTTTGACGGGATCGACCGCTGGATCCGGGAGATTGATGAGGTAATCTCATTTTATTTGTTTATTTTTTTTCCAGCATTTTAAAATTTTTCCATTAATCTTTTCTTTTTATGGCGGCGAGTTAAGTGTTATTTTAACACGGTGCTCAGGCAGCTGTAGGGAAGTCAGTGGAGGTGCCTTCAATCTGATGAACGCTTGGGCCCAGCTTTTCGAAGCACATTAGCTAGCCGGGCAGTATACTTCAATAGACGCAAGACGAAACAACGTAAGGTCACCTTGGTGTACGTGCCTTGGAGCACCATGCGTGTAGTGTACTCCACATGAACGGCAGGTCTTTCTGTGCCACTATAGGCTTGTGTTTTCATAACAGCGCAGGAAGTAATGAATTGGCACTGTTTGAACTTAAACTCTGCCCTCTGGCATCAGTGGTGATGCAACCAGCCATGTGACGTCAGAACCAATCACAGACAGGGGGAGGTATCAGCAGTAGAAAGGACACAAGATGAAGTTTGGCGGTGGTGTTATGCACAAAAAAAAAAAGGCAGGAAATGCCAGATCCTGCATCTCGCAAGACATCTTTTTGCCCCAAAAGTTCTCCTCCATATGAAGTGCACTGCCTGCTTTAGTCATTAGTCCTTTTCAAAAGTCTCTATGCTGGAAACAGCAGGCAGTGCACAGGCCTCTGATGTGGACAGGAGCACTGGAATGCAGGGCACGGTTTCTCTCCTGCCTCTGTCCACTTCCTGTCTTTGCTTTCCTGCCCAGTCTGTGGAAGAAGACGCCTGTGCGGATCCCCGAGAGGACGTCCTGTGGGGGCTGGGGAGTGGGGTGGGCCGGTTATTTTCGCATCATTCTTTCCTGCTCCACCTCTGCGGCGCTCCGGCTGGGTGGAAATTGACAGATGTTAAAGAGCTCCGGCCTTTTTTCCGCTCTTCTGAGGCCCATCAGGGCTTCTCTACCTGACTGTTTGTAGATTTTCCAGCTGTACAGTACTCTACCATTGAGCATACTGGCAGAACATTCTTCTGATGGATATTGGAACATTTGAGTTTAATTTTCACTACTGGTACCTCATCACATCAGCGTACACGTAGCGTGATGTGTAGAATTTGTAGATTAACGTCTTAAAACCAACGGACCCATACATGGGTTCATAAAATGCAGCTGCTGTATTCAAACCTGTGGAACGTGAGACTCCTTTTAAATTCTAGTGGAGATTCCAAGGTTTCTCAAAGATCCCAAATATGTCCTGAATTTCTGGGAAATGTGTATAAAATTATGTACAAGATGAAGCTGGTTTCCATTTGATGCAATGTTGCGGCCATAGAACCATGGTGTCCTGGGTTTGAATGTTTCTCTCTGTAAGTGTGATGTAGCTTTAATGAATCACTGCGACCTGCAGATACAGAATATTTAAATGACTTAGCACTTTAATAGTTATTGTAGGACAGTCTTCCAACTTTGAACCCACTAAAGGGGAAATTCAAGCCAATTAGAGTTGAAGGGGTTAAATGCGCTGGCTGTTGAATGTTGATGACATGGGATTAAAGCAAGGCTGCCCACCCTGTTCTTGGAGATCATCCATTCAGTAGGTTTGGGTTTTGATCCCTAAGAAACACTCCTTGTCATGATCTCATCCCCCTGTTGGTCAGTAGAACTGAGGGTGGGGACCTTCTGTTAAAATGAAACCCCGTGGCAAGGGGTATTCAGCCTTATCCTGAAAGGGCCAGTATGGGCGTAGACCTTCATTCCAACCTAACAGTTACACTCCTGATGCGACGAATCAACCCCAAAAGCCCTAGTCCTCAAATCACGGTCCTTAAGGTGCGAGAACTGCTGGTTTTCCACCCTCCCTTTACCTGGGAGTCGGGTGTAAAAGCAGTCTGGCCAATCAGAGGCAATAAGTGTTCATTTATTAACCTGCGATAACAGAAAACCTGGGCTGGATTTGGATTTGAGGTCCAGATTTGAGATGCCTTCCCTAGAGTCTTTGCTTAGGGACCTGGATTGGTAGCATCAGGTGTGTTGCTTGTTACTTGTACAGAAAGCCTGCACCCACGCCGGCCCTTTCTGGGGAAGGTTGAAAACCCCTGTCCTTCTGGTTGGTGGATCTCCAGGAACAGTGTTCGGCTGTTGGGTTGGTGGATAAAACTGACCAATGGGCTATCTTAGCTCGTCTTCGATTAACACTATCTTGCTTTTTCTATGTGTAGCACGCGCCGGGCGTGCCCCGCATCCTGGTGGGAAACCGGCTGCACTTGGCCTTCAAGCGGCAGGTGCCCACGGAGCAGGCGCGGGCCTACGCCGAGAAGAACGGCATGACCTTCTTCGAAGTGAGCCCCCTGTGCAACTTCAACGTGATCGAGTCGTTCACCGAGCTGTCGCGCATCGTGCTCATGAGGCACGGCATGGAGAAGTTCTGGCGACCCAACAGAGGTGAGCGTCGTGTTATACACACACACACACACTCTCCTGAGTAAGTTTGAACGAGGACGTGCAGTCGAGCGTCTGGGTACTCTCACGTGTGAAGTGAATCCTCCCGCAATATCGATCGGCATGGATATCGTGTGTCTGCCGCAGTTTGCTGCGATGACTAGGCTGGCAGGATGTGTGAGCTGACTGCATTCTGAGGACATGATTCTGCAGGAAGTGCAGAAATGCCTCACTCAGCGTAGATCTGCACTCACTTCCAGTTACCTCATTTAACTGCATTCCAGCCAGCAGGATTAGATTATACGCTGAAAATCTTTCACTAAAGGTCATTTTCTCTCCTATAGAAAGTCTCTTTTCTCTAGTACAGAAGGTTTCCTCTCCTCTTGCAATCTCCCTCAAAACTCCACAAGACGTAATCCATTAGGGCATGTAGGGGAGTCATAATCTTTCATTGGCCAAGTTTGGGTTTGAGTGCAGATAATGCACTGCCTGGATGCTGCAGCTTTGAATTTCATTTTCATGCTTATTTCACTGCTGAAGATTTCAGCTGTACATCCCCATATGCTAGGACAGGGTAGTAATTAGTTTTAAGGACAGGTGGTCATAGCCTGAAGCATTATCAGCACCTTTTCTTTCAACTGAGAATTTAGTTTTGTGTCAGACTTTCAATCTGGGGGGAGGGAGGGCTGGATAAAAGAGTGAATGACTGAAACTGAGATCTCAGTGAGATTTTTAGTCACTGAGACACGGAGATTCTCACGCTGTTCAAAAGCCAGAGTCTGCATCATACTGAAAGGTGGCTCCTGACCATGTCCCTGTCCTAGGGTTCTGTTTTAAGAAATGTACCCCAGACCCTACTGGTGTATCAACTCCTTTTTCAACGGCAGATTTCCCCCGGAGATCTCACATCTCATCTCTCCACAACATGGCTAGGACCTCCCTTTGGCTGAGGAGATACCACGTACCATGGCAGCTATCTGACTAAACAAATTTCTTACCAGTAAATGCTTGCTGCATCCTACTTGATTCTTTCTGTACGCTTAAATTTCAATTTCAAAAATAATTACATTTTCCCCCTTATTCATAGATTTTTGGTATCACCTGGTCATGCTTTCAAATTATTAGTTGTGCCTATTGGTCTGTCATTCTTAGAATTCCATGGCCTAATTTGGTAAATGAGATATTTGCAGCTTATCTAATATGTGATTGGTAATATATAATGCGTTACTGCTGCAAATTTGAATCAGTTGGTATTAATGCTGCTCAAAAATTCAACACGGGCAGAATGCCTTGAAGGCACCTTTGCTGCTGCTTAAGTGAAGCCAGCGTTGTCGAATTAGACCCTTGAATTCAAATTAAGCCCTAGTTTTCTTTCTTTGTTTATTGAACAATTAACGCTAATAATTGGCCAGTCTGTCCTTTGACCGCACTCCCCTCTTAGTGAATGATAAGTGGGAAATGAGTGATTCTCTGCCTTTGAAGGCTGCGATTGATGACCGCCAGTTAGAGGCTTGATGGAAAATTGAACAGCAGCGCCCTCTGCTGAGATAAAGTGGAAGTCCAAGTTGTGTTGAATGTACACAGAATTTCTCCGATTGAATAATTTTTCCAACTGTTCAAATAAAAAATCACTATACTGAAATCCTGGTGCTGGTCTTAGTTGTAGTTGTCTGACTGTAAATAATTTTTGTGCAGAAGGTTAAATCGGTTTTTCATATGTCTTATGTGGTAGCTGTAAAGATGTATGATTTCACTGTTAAAAATAAAGATTAGACCTTTTACAACCCCTGGAAAAAATTATGGAATCATCACACTTGGAGGATTTTCATCCAGCTTTTCTCATTCATGGCAAATTGTGATTACTTATATTTTCCTCTGCTTGAAAAATGTCATTAATTGAAGAAATGTAATGTTTGAGGTGTGTTTCATGAAGCCAGAATGTTAAATTGATAAACAAAAATTGTATTTTGTCATATCTGTGATTTGTTTATTTGTAAAAAGAAAAAAAAGCTGGATGAATGTCCTCTGTGTGTTGATTCCTTAATTTTTGCAAAGGGTTGTAGCTATTTCCTATTTAAACAAATAGTATAGCGAACAAGTTCATTCGGCCTTCTATATAGTATAATTAGAGCGTTCTTGTTGATAGGCCATAGGTTAAAAAAGTTTATTTTTACCTGACAGTTTCGACTGCAGCTGCCGTCGAAACTGTCAGGTAAAAATAAACTTTTTTAACCTACGGCCTATTAACAAGAACTGTTTAATTAAACAAATAGTGTCATGCTATTGGGTGTTCTTGTGCGTCTGTTCATGAAATGATGCACTTCTCACTGCTGTATTTCCTGTCTTCAGTGTTCAGCCTGCAGGACCTGTGCTGCCGAGCCATCGTCTCCTGCACTCCGGTCCACCTGATCGACAAGCTTCCCCTGCCCGTGGCCATCAAGAGTCACCTCAAGTCCTTCTCCATGGCCAACGGCATGAATGCCGTCATGATGCACGGCCGCTCGTACTCGCTGGCCAACGCCGCGGGGGGCAGCAAGGGCAACAGCCTGAAGCGCTCCAAATCCATCCGGCCGCCGCAGAGCCCCCCGCAAAACTGCGCCCGCAATAACTGCAAAATCTCTTAGCTGCCGGGACACACTCCCCTCCCGCCTCCCCCTCAGGGCTCACAGCGTTCGGACCGCCCCGCGGGCCCCGAGAAACGAGTCCCGCTCCTTCCCGCTTCAGAGATCCCCCCCTGCTCTTCCCTGGGGAGAACTGACAGAGCTCCGCCCACCGAGGCGGGCGCTGGAGCCGACAGGACCGAGAGCGGCCAATCGGGCGTGAGCCCCGCCTCAACAGTCACCCGCCCGCCCGCCTCTTTTTCAGACCCTCTCCTTCAGCATGCTGGAGTCCTTCAACACTATAGTCAGGGCTGGGACTATTTTACTGCATCGTCTTTTAATATGTATATTGCATATGTACTTGATATTTAACAGACGAGATTTTGCGAATGATCTCGTGTCATTTTGTTTTGTATTTTTAATTTCTTTTGCACTGAAGTTCCTTTTGTGCTCTGTCTTGTTGTTGAAGAATCCACAAAAGGGCAACAGGAAGTTTACATTTCCCCTACCTGCTTCTGTTCCTGCCCAAATTTCACTCTGCAGTCCCTTAACCCGGTTACGTGTTCTTACACCTCTGGAGTTCATGTTTATTGTGCGGTTACCCACCTTTCATTGTATCGAACCCCATATTTTCCTTTTTCTTTCATGTTAATGAAACTTATATTTATGCTCCATTTGAACAATAAGCCTCGCGTGGAATGATGGTCTAAGATGGTGTTGCAGTGATTTGTGTTGTGAAAGTCAGTTGATTTGCTCGCTCTCGAGATTAGTCATGAAATGTGGTACCAGTTCACGGAAGGTCTGCACTTGGGAAATGTGCTCAACCGTCTGAACCACTGCAAGTTTGGTTTTTTTTTTTTTTTTTTTTTTGTTCTTGCAAATTATCTCTCAGTACTGTTAAGCTACTATAACGAAACTGGTCTTTTATCGTAACATTTTTCACCCCCATTTAATGTTCATTTAAACATAATTTTCTAACGTGGTCTCCTGTACCAGAACCTTTTAATCTTGGTTGCAAACTGCTATGGATTGTTAGGGAAATGTTATCCTTGTGCCCCGTTCCGCTGATAAGGTATCAAAACTGATTTTATTTTTCATTATCATTATTATTAGTATTTTACCTCATCGCTCAGAAAAACAGTTTTGAAATTTCAGGGCAGGGGGTTAATTTTTGGGAACGAGTCCAGTGCAGGCTTTTGGTGTTTAATTGGTGACTTCCATCTGATTTTCCTCTTGCCTGACAACCAATCAGGAATGCTTTCATCTGAACTTGTAGTTGGCATATCTCAAATCTTTTAAGGAGTCCTCTCCTAGCAAACCGTTGCTTGAAGTCTCATTTTATTTGAGTGCCTCCATGTGCCAAAACCTGGGATTAAAAACTCACTTCAGGAGAGCAATCTCCAGTCGTCTCCAGAGTTCAGTTACACCATCATATGTTCACCTGTAACTGCCACATTGTCCAATTTTGGCTTGCTTTTTTGTTTTGTTTATGATGCGTAACCAGTTCGCACCATGTATAATAATTTTGAGTCAAAATGCGTATTGTTCAATGCGCCCCGATTATATATTCATTTTGCATCATTGCTAAATGCCCATGGAACAAACTAAATGGAAAGTGCGCAGTATTTGACTGTGGCCAAAGGTGAAATTGAAGAATGGCATTGAGAGATTGAACAGTGTTCAGCACGTGTAAAGCGATGACATCATCAACCAACGTTTGCTTCTGCGCGCAGAGCCCACTGCAATATAGCGGTCGTGCATGCCAGCCTGTGAGCAATAGGAAGCATTTCTAAAGCTGCTTTCACACCGGACGCGGAACGGATTTTTCGCACGATAGATTACGTTCAAAGTCAATGCAAAGACGTGAATACTCGCGTTTTCGCGTGTATTCGCGTCTTTGCATTGACTTTGAATGTAATCTGTCGTGCGAAAAATTCGTTCCGCGTCCGGTGTGAAAGCGGCTTTCGTCTCATGCACGGCACATTGAAATTCAGCTGAATCTACTGCTTTTTGTGCGCAGCTGAATCCGTTTGTCTGTGGACTCGATACCAGGGTTATTAAAACAGAACCAGGCCTTCTAGCTCATTATGGGAGTTAATCTACACTTAACAGATCACTTGGATCACCACTGTCATTCATACAAAGTCTTTAGGTACCTGCCCCCTTCCCCAATATAAAGAGAAGACTCAGGGAACCTTCCAGCTCGGAGACCCAGCCTGTAGATTCGAGTGACTGAACGTCAGGCTGCTTTAAAAGAACGATTTAATACTACTTTTATGTAAAAGCGTACAAGCAGCCCCGTCGCCCCTGCTGTTATGTTTTTTTTGTGTAAGAATAAGAGCACCCTTTACATTTGGGAATTATAAAATTGGCACAGGAAGTAGAGGGGGACCTTGTATGGCGTCTGCCGCAGTTAAGAGCTAAAGCACAGCTTTTAAGTGCTGTTCTATTGTTATGTGTCTGACCTCTACAGCACATCAACCATGACCTTCCGCTACACCTGCATTCCAAGCTGTTTATGAAGCCTTACAGGACTAATCCATAAAGATTGGCAGCTTATTAATTTTTGTCCTTAATGCTGTTAAACACAACCCCCCAAATCATCTGAACCACGTGAACGCACGCGCACATGCAGAGTAATGCGGCGACTAGTATGATTAACATGGATGATGAACCATTTTTTCCTATATTTTTTTCTGAATTTTTAAACTTTGGGTCATGATATGGAGACAGGTTTGCTGATGATGTCCTGGTAAATTGTAATTATTTCAAAGGGAATGTTTAGCAGGGTCTGTTAAATGAGTGTTGGAAACTCGATTATAAAGTGACATTCCTATATATGTTTTGGGTGGGAATCTGCATCTTTTCTCTTAAAGCTGCAGCTTTTGTCAGTTTTCTTTCTTTTGTGGGTAGGTTAAGGGAAATGTAATGTTTTGCTTATTTACTTGTAAACACTATTTTTGTGTGGTTTAAGCTGCTGGGTAACTTTAAGAATACTTAGGTATCCAAAAAAGGAATATAATTGTGTTTTTAATTATTTTTTGACTGTACAGTTGCTTGACGATGAAAAGCAAGACATTTCCAAAAATAAAGTTGTGAACAATATGATTCCACTTTTGTTTCCAGCTGGTCATTCCCAAAAGTTTCATTCATGGGCTCTTGCCCAATGGCCGTGACAGCGTTGGGGGAGGATTAGTTGATGCTATTGAAAGCTTTATTTTAATGCGGTCAGTGCACAAACTGTGGGAATTTCTTGTTCCCTTTGTCCGCATGTGAGGTTTTTGTCTTCTCGTAAACCGACTCTGTCAGGACCATGCTCAAGTGCAATAAAACCACGGGGCGCTGAATTGATTAGTCTCCCCGGTGCTGTTGGACGCCCTCTGCCGTGGCCCTGACTATCCAAGGACATCTCTCCAGAGCTTGAATATGGAGGTCAGGAGTCACGCGAAGGTTGAGGGGTCACCTGCCTTCAAAAGAATGGGAATTACTTCTCAGGGTCAGTGGGGGAAGCGAATACAAAGACCTGTCGTCGACCATTGAAAATCCCACTCTTTACGCCTTCCCACCTGACCGTGGCTTCTCAAAGCTTTGTGCGAAATGAGCGATGATGCTTCGCCTCCGAGAGTCTAGACTTGGAGGAGTGATAAAATGCACGTTCATGTAAATATAAACTCATAACTAGCGTTTTCAGATTCCGGTCCACAGAGCATATAGTTTTCATCCGGAATCTGCGTACAAATGCACCCGACTAGGCCTAATAGCTACTCGAGCGAAATGAAAAGCATCTTGGATTGTAAGCTTGTGTCGTTCAAACTGACGTTGGTGTTTATACAGCAAAATTATATTGTGCATATCTACATTGAAACATACACTTTAAATTATGCGACACTGTTTAAGAGCATGCTAGTTCATTATGTTAATGAAAAACTATAGTCCTGGTTACAACATCCAAGGACACCTTCAATCACTGCTTTCCAAATAATGGCTACCCGTCGCACATTTTTCAGGATCTTGATGTCCGAGCTCGGGAAGTAATTGATTTCCCGCAGAGATGTTTGGCCCCATGTTAAGCTGTTCAGACAGGACGATTGTGGGCCTCATCCTTCCTTTGATGTCTTTACAATGTTTGTCCAGTTGCTCTGAGATGGGTGTTCCTTAATAAAACTCTAAGACGCTGGACGTGTATGGGGGCGGTCAAAGGGCTGCCCTTTCCGACTCTTGGATCAGATTCGCTCTTTTCACATTTGCTCCATACTCGAGCACAGCGTCGTCCTCTTCTCTCAATAGCCAACAGGAAACGCTTTACAAGTCGCATTCATCGAATGCCCGCATGCTTTTTAAATAATTTATCATTGGAAACAAGTCATCGCATCGTGCACGAAAACTTTGGAGTTTATTCGTCCGAACAGATATTTTGCATTTTCCTGCGGAGGCCGCGATAGAGGTGATTCTGATGCGGGACAATAGTCAATATTCTCTCAATGTGATGTCTCTTTGGAAACTAGCTCATCTCAGCGTGCAACAAATTGGCTATTGTATATCTGCTACGGGGTAATCACATACATGCTAACGAACAAAACGCTTTATTTGTCGTAGCAGCTGCAGTTATGCAATTTGTTGTTGCTTGGTGGCGAAGTAGACGTTTTGCAACAGGTTGAAAATGAGCCGAATCCTTAGTCATCGAGAGAAAAAAGATGACCTTTATGCTGATGCTCACTGGATTCATATTGCGAATCCTGGTGGAATACCGTTTAGGATACTTTTTTTGTCTGCTCTTGTCCGTTGGATTTTCATCTTGTCTTTACCCACACAAACTCTTGGTGCAAGCCTGTCTGGTTCCAAAGCTGAAAACCCAGGGGTTTGCCCAAACAAGTTGCATGCCAACCTTTGGGTTGATGCGCAGAGCACCTGTGAACGAGAATGTCAGGTGGACCAGGTGAGACCTGTTTTATATGTTTGCTTGTGCAAGTTTAAGTATACTTTTTTATGCCACTGAATTCACAGAAGATGAGAAGTGAAACGGTTTAGCATAGCCTTTAGACGACAGAATAACTATAAATGTGATTATACTCAACACATTTCCCAGCATGAATTGTTTGTTTCTGGAGTATGGTTTTAGACATCTCGTTAATTTTTCTAAATGCCATCCATATTCATTATCTGCATTGCTCGCCCCATTGTATTTTAAAATGGATTTGTATTATGTTTAACCTGTCCACAAATAGAATGAAGTTCCAAACCAATCACACTGAACGGATTCCTTGTCGTCGTTTTCGTCTTTCCCTGCAGGATTGCGCAGGATTTGAGAAGTGCTGTACCAATGTGTGTGGACTGCGCAGCTGCGTGGCTGCGCGCTTCTCCGACGGCTCTGACGCGCAGACGGACGGTCAGGCTGGAGGGGAGGGCGCAGGAGGGAGAGGCAGTCCAGCCAGCTGCCAGGGCTTTGTGTGTAGCCAGCAAGGGTCAACGTGCGATGTGTGGGAGGGCCAGCCAGTCTGCAAGTGCCAGGATCGCTGTGAAAAGGAGCCGAGCTTCACTTGCGCGTCCGATGGGCTGACTTACTTCAACCGCTGCTACATGGATGCTGAGGCTTGCATTCGTGGAGTCACTCTGACCGTGGTCACCTGTCGTTATCACTTATCCTGGCCACACACCAGCCCCTTGCCCATAGACACGACTGCGCATCCAACCCCTACCTCATCACTTGAGGATCCACTTCCACCCACCCTCTATAGCAACCCCAGCCATCAGTCTGTCTACATAGGGGGCACCGTGAGCTTCCACTGTGATGTCATAGGGGTCCCGAAGCCAGACATCACCTGGGAGAAGCAGACGGAGCGTCGTGAAAGCCTCATCATGAGGCCCGATCAAATGTACGGCAACCTGGTCATCACGAACATCGGCCAGCTGGTCATCTACAACGCGCAGGCCCGGGACACGGGCATCTACACGTGCACCGCCCGCAATTCGGCAGGCATCCTGCGGGCGGATTACCCGCTGTCCGTCATCCGGCAATCCGAGGATGATCTCTCGGAGGACGCCGAGATGAGCTTGCCCATGGGGCGGCTGTTTTCCCCCGCCGACTGCCTGGCGGAGGTGGACAGGCGAGAGTGCGGCGAGCGCCACGTGGACTGGTACTACGACAGCAAGCGAGGAACCTGCTTGGCATTCACTAACGGAGGGTGCGAAGGCAGCAGAAACCGCTTCGAGACCTACGAAGAGTGTCGGGTGTCCTGCCAGCGAGAGGGCATGGGCATCTGCTCCTTGCCTGCAGTTCAGGGACCTTGCAAAGCCTGGGAAGCTCGCTGGGCGTACAACTCCCTCCTAAAGCAGTGCCAAGCCTTTGCATATGGTGGTTGCCAGGGCAACTCCAACAGCTTCCGCACCCGGGCAGAATGCCAAGCCAACTGCCCGCAACCGAAGAGTCGGCCCTGTAGGACCTGCAGGGCAAAGGGCAAGATCATACCGAACCTGTGCCGAAGCGACTTCGCCATCGTTGGGCGACTTACCGAGCTGATCGAGGACCTTGACTCGGGCCTCGCTCGCTTCAGCCTGGAAGAGGTCCTGCGCGACGAGAAGATGGGCCTGTCCTTCTTCAATACGCGCCATCTGGAGGTGACGCTCGCTAAGATAGACTGGAGCTGCCCCTGTCCGAACATCACCGTGGAGGATGGTCCGCTTTTGGTCATGGGCGAGGTTCAGGATGGCATGGCCGTGATCCAACCAGACAGCTACGTGCGCCCGATTAATGACCGTCGCCTGAAGAGGATTCGTGAAGTAATCGAGAAAAAGACTTGCGAGATCCTGCAGCGCTTCCAGGATTAGGACGAGTTATCTCATGTAATGTTGACATCTACTGGAATTACAGATACCTGCCTCTTAGTTTGGTGCTGACAGCTGTAATAACTCCTTTATTTTTGAATGAACTCGGAAATTGATTCATGCAAATATAAACAGGAAACACTTCAGAATCAAAATGATTTTCAGGAGATGCTTGTATATCTGTCTGTAGTTCTGCAAAATTGAGTGGGGCCATCAATTAATTCTGGCACAGTACCATTCATGAGACTTCCAGTTTGTCCAAATCCAGCAGTGGTACACTTTCATTTACAATGAGCCAATCCAACAAAGGATTGTAGCACATTTTAGATTACGAAGGGTATGGAAGAAGATTTTTGTATAGGTCCTTTAATGAATGTATATACTAGAGCCCATCTGTTTTCGTTTGATCTACCTCCAAGACAAAAGATTAGTGTACCTATACTGCTCCTTTTCATGTCTCTTATGTTCAGTTTTCTAAATTTTAAAATTGGTTCAGTTCAGATGCATCTCATCCAACTTAAATTAAGCATCATTCAATTGTATATGAATTGCAGGTTTTGATGAAGATCACCCATATCCCCCATAGTTTCTGACCAGTGCCTGTGAAACATTCTGGCATTTTTTTATAGGAGCATAGTGGCTGACTGACGAATGACAGAGACATAATGAACATGACATGGTCAGTTTTATTCCATTTTATTCCATCTCCAAAATTTGAATGGTCCAGTAGAACAAATGGCAATACAATGACATTTTGTGGTTGTGCGCATTTTGGGTGTGCTTGAATTAAAGCAGTTTTCAAGAATACTAGACACAGTAGTTATTACTTCATCGATTAATCACAGCAAAGTGCAGTACCTTCATAGTTATGCAAGGGTGCAATATGACAGCAAACACAAATGCGTTCAAACTTCTTAAAATGGTGGGATTAAGTCAAGAGATGAGAGGGAGATCCAACATGGATTTAAGTTACTGTGCATAAGTCTTAGGTACCAACAATTTTTAATATAAACTTGGTTTTGTTTTTTTTCTCGTTTTCTGCATTTGTGTAACTGCAGGAAACCGAATGTTTGAGAATTCCAAATATGAGTAACAAAAAAGCTGATGTTCCATTGAAATTTTTATGTTTTGTTTACGTAGCAGATCGTATAGAGTCCACAGAACCCTGAACTCATCATCATTGCGGTTTTCTAGGATAATCCAAAAAGGCAGAGGCCAGCGAGAGTCAGTCATGAGAAGCGCATTGACAAATTATCCAATGTGCTTGGAACTACCTACAAGAAAATTGTCTGCTAAAACTTTGGTGTGCCTAATTTTTAGGTGAGGGGTGGTAACAGCAGATATTGATTAATTTAGTTTTCTTTTTTAAATGTGCAGCTCCTCATCATACAGTTTTATATGATGAGACTTTCAATTCTATTATTTTTGAAATCATCTCACACATACTGAATTGTTTTACACGTGCCTAAGACTTCTGCACAATACAGTATATTGTAACTCAGCTGGTCTTTGAACATTAGCAGCTAAAGAACTGTATCAATATTTATCAACTTCCCTTATGTTGGTCAATTGTCCTGATGCCACATTCCTGAGATTAGCCCTAGGAAAAAATAATCGGTTATACAGGCCACATGAGACTCCCGACCAAAGTCAGTGATCCCAGAATTTTTGTGGCCAAAAAGAAATGATCAGGCATAAGCAAAATGTTTTGAGTCCACTAGCACTCAAGGACTCCCATAAACACTGCCAGGAAGACTGTAACAAGAATGCATCTTGACTAGAAGTCTGAAACTTCAGTCATGGTTTTTGGGCTTTCCGGAAAATTCAGCCTCGGAATTTAGACTCTACAGACGAGGAGTGCAGCCTTCATGGCCATTTACTGGCCTGAATTAAGCAATCACGTGCAGGAACACATCAAAAAACCAGCAGACACAGCAGCCCTGCAGGAATGGAGCTTGAAACTCCAGCTCCAGATGTAAAAAAAAAAAAAACTACTTGAGGTGTGACAGGATTTAGAAAGGGGGATATAATCCTATAACTACCTTTATCCCATAAATGATTAAAAATCAATGTGATACAACCCATGAGATACAGGTTTGGTATCGCACACGTGTGATACAGCTTTCTCTCGTTGCGATATGTCAATGAACAGTATCTGACCAAAGTCAGTTTATTTGTTCGCAAAGGTAACTTTACCAATTCTGCCGGTAACCGTTCACCATCGCTAGCGTTAGCTTCAAGTGGACAGTTTATTCCAGTCAATGGGATGAATAATTCTTTAGTTAGCATGCTAATGCTTTTGGCCAGTACAGTAATAAGTTACACGTGAATGTTGTCGCAGACGCTTGAATGTATTAATTTCATGGGCAAAAGCGTTAGCATGCTAGCTAGAGAATTATTCATCCCATTGACTTGAATAGACTGCTAACTGCAAGTCAACGTTAACGCCATTTTTCCATTTTCCAAATAATACAACGCTGACATTTATGCGATAAATAGGATCTCAGATTCGTGAGCCCAAGATATCAAATTTATGAAACTCGAACCGTTATTTTCGTTTATTCCTCTCCGAATTCTTGGAATAAATGAAAATTACTACTCTCATTGCATCAATTTGATATCTCGGGCTCACTCATTGGAATCCTCTATGTATGAAGTTGGTATCATTCATTTTTGACAGCTAGCTCTTTAAATACATTGTAATAAACCCGTTTCTGGAAGCATGATACAAAATATACACAACAAAAGGCGTGAAATGATGGGCAAATCCTTGATGGAGCCTCAGAGAGGAGAAAAGCTGGCACATTGGACTCTACACCAAGCTTTCCTTCCGGAACAAGAGGCACTTATTATTGGCTGGCATGTCAACCTAAAGAGAAAAAAAAAATATCACAATGTTGAACAAGGAGCTTTGGTTCCACGTATAGTCACATGCATTACCCCGACTGTCTAAAGCCCTCTCCCATTTCTTAGCAATTTGGATACAATTGGCCATTTTGGGCAAGGATGTTATGGCTTCTCACCACTTTTTCCAGGAACATGCCATTCTGCTCAGCCAGAGAGCTAAGCAGGGAGATGTCCCGCAGTCCCCATTCTGGATTCCTGCAGACGCAATACATCATCATCAGTCGCCAGCAGATATCAAGCACTGGGATTATGTGCATTAAGTTCCATAGGTCTTTATGACTGTCACATCACTTGTTTGGCTACCTTCATTTTACGAAAAAAGATGAGCCACCACGGTGAATAAGAAAGTAAAATCAAATTGAAAATAGGTTTGTGTAATTCTTGTTACGCAAACACGCAAAGCTTATTCTGCGTATGTAGCAGGGTTATCCCAGCTATGTTACTAGTGAGGCACTGTGAGGCACAAAGCAGTTTACGATGTCAACACGTTGTAATGACATGACCCAATAAATGGTCCAATATGTTACTGTCCTTCAGCTGATAGGTGGTGTAACCTTTTCGGAATCTTAAGATGAGTTACAGGCAGGAGTTCGAATCTCACCTCGGACCCACGCCAATACCTCATTACACATGCCTTCAAATTTACTGGTAAAAGTAGGGACAATGTTTTGTAAACAATTTTGCTTCCCCCTCCTAACATTACCCTGAATTATTCACTCTGCATTCTGCTGTGACATAATTAAACATTCTTAACTTGCATGAATCCTTAAATGACAACAATCGTCATAAACAGTCTCCAAATACAAAGTCATAAATTTCACTTACCTCTGTTTCAGACTGAGATGAAAATCGACATTACTGTTTGGGGTTATCAGTCCATTCACAGAGTAGGGCTGTATTATCAAAAAAAGAGAATGCACGGATGATATCTTCCATTCTACAGTTAATACAGCTTCTTCGAATATCCAACTAACTATTGAGATGGGAATTAGATATTTAGACATGGACAGTTAATGTAAAACCTGGGATAACTTCTTAAGGGTGAGCAAATGACCCATGTTATGAGTTGTGTTCATAAGTTTCTAAGACTGAATTCATCAGAAATTTGTGCCTCATATCCAGACAGTCACCTGGACATTTTATGATAAGGTGTCACTTGCTTGAGAAAGGAAATCAGAAGAAACTAGTTGGAGTTGCAGGAGAAAGGTCACTGGTTTCTACATGCAAACACCTTTACACACTGCAATGTGTTAAACATGTTTTATGTCCCAAAATCAAGATTAGAGAAGTGTCCAGCTGCAAAACTCTTAAAGACTTGGAGCGTTGCAACTGAAAATGGCAGGCACAATGGAACGAGTCTGTGTTAGCTGCGGGAGACTGCTTATTTGAGGTTATCTTATTATGTACGATTCTAAGGAATAATGGAGGTCTTCGAACTTTCGATCACACCTATGTACCAAAGATCAGAGAGAGAGGAGACAGGATTACACCTGCTCAAATTGTGCACTTTACCCCATATGTCAGAAGCAATCCATGTGGTTTCAGGATTATTCCTGCAGCTTTGAACAGGCCCTTTAAAAGAAATACAATGTTTTCAATACATACTAAATAACTGTAACACAACATAAACAATTTCATGGTAGCTGCCTCGTTACAGTAAGTCTATAATACATTTGATTGCATGTAATGAGAGGATCACCTCAGTGCACATCAGTGGTGAGATGTGTATCATGTTGATGTTGACAATGAGGTGGTGAGACTCAGGCTGTATACCACCCCAGTACTGCCAGGACTGGGAGGCATCCAGACGAATGGCAGGCTTTACATTTACCAGCTTCAGATGGTCTCTGTAGGCATCTATGCTAATGGATTGACAAGAACATCTTTCAGGGAACAAGTTGGATTCAATAAGCAATATTCATGCGCTAGCTAAGTCAATACTAATTTAACTCAGATGATAAATCATATTATTATATGGCGTAAGGATTCGCTCTCTCCTGATTGGTCGAGGCAAGCTCCGCCGGTCACTGTAAACAGTGATATTCACCGCGCGAAAGTGTGCAAGAGGCAAATACAGCAATCCGATGACCTTGAGCTAAAAATAAATTAGGCTTCCTCAAAGGAGCTCCTGACAGGCTCCGTACTTCCTGTCGCTTCGTCAATGTGAGGAGCTTTAGGTTAGAGTTGTCGCTCTTCTCTTATTTTATATTTTCAAGAAGGGTCATGTAATTATTGAAGAGTTATTGACTTAAGTTATCGGCAAATCCAATGATTTATCCACTTTTTGACAAGTGATATTCACATCGGCTGCACCTCAGTGGTCAGGCTTTTCTCTGAAGCACAAGTGTTGAAAAGCTAAGCAGAACTGTGCAGTGGCAATGTTAAGTACTGCCAATTATGCCAACCAATCAACACTCACTGAGCACTTTATTAGGAACACCATACTAAATCTGCAAATGCCCTCCCTTTACTCTCAGAATAGCCTCAGTGGCTGTATTCTAGAATGCCTGAAAAATTCCTTTGAGATTCTGGTCAGCGTTGTCATGATTGCATCACACAATTTCGACAGATTTGTCAGATGTTCCCTCATGCCATGAGTCTCCCATTCTACAACATCTCAAAGGTAGTCCAACGGATTGAGATCTGGTGGCAGGGCAGGCTGAAGTACACTTAACTCAGTGTCATGTTCATGAAGCAAGACTGCGGCAAAGTTTGCTTTGTGATATAGTGCAATATCATACAGGACATTGCCATTATAAGATGGGCAAATTGTCAACTTAAAGGAATGCACACGGTCGGTAAAAATTTGGAGGAAATTGATTTTGACTTATTCATTTGGACCAGTAATATTGGTCGGTTCCATTGGAATATAAGCATTTCTCAAATTTGCTTCCATTTTGTGTTTTTTCTCCATGACGTTACAATTTTTTCTTGTAGGCTAGAGCATTTCTAGTAATAGGTGCCAATAATTCCGGAGCCCACTGTGTACACAACAGGTAGGCCCGAGAGCAATAGGAACAACATTGCATAATATAGAGAATATCTCATCGTGGTATCCATTTTTCTATCGACTGGATACTCACCTGACAAGCGATCGCTGATCTATGTCAGATGGCTGCCATGTAATATTGCGCAGACTCTGGGCGAAGTGAACGACATGCTGCCCGGAACCTGAGGACACCTCCAGGGCATTTAGGGCTCTGTCAGGGTCCACACAATCCCGAAGTACGGTCAGAATTGGCTCCTTATTCCTCTCCGCTGCTGCGGCACAAAGCATCCTGCTCACGCCGCGGTATAATCTCTGCATCAAAAGGAGTCGCCAGAGCTAGATTTTAGCGACCACACAATCGTATAGACAACGCACAGGAAAAAAAATAGTGCGTTCCCCAACCAAAAGTTTGCTTTACCTACGGAATGTGATGAGTTGCTTGTTTGAGGTCAGCGTCTGTATTGTTTCACAACGCAGGAAGTAAAAGTGGCAGATTCGCGGTGTCTGTCGGGACTTGTGGTTTGATGGGGGGGTAGGGAATAATAAATATGCCAGTAAGAACACAGTGATTGGCAAAATATTTTTGCGGAAATTTCTTGCATTTCATGTTCACAAAAGTAATTTATTCCCATGTGCCGAGCATTCACCATGCTGCTTCGAAAATGACTAACGTATTAATAATATTCGGACTTTCGGAGCAAACATACATACGCTACTGCAGGTAGTGCTGTCGCACCTTTTAGCACGTTACCTGCTATATTACGTTAAATAACAAGTTTTAAAGAAGTCCAAGGAAACAGATGTTTCATAAGCAACCCAGGAGTCCGTAAACAGCTTTAGTGTAACATTTCACCTAAATTTGTCACTGTGACTTTGCTGGAGTGTTCGGGCGTTGGTTTGGATGCGATCCGCAAATCTCCAAATGGTCACTGAAAGGCGACGTACCCCTGACCAGATATTCGGAAGTAGGTAATGCATTGTTTCATAAGCGCACATAAGGCTGAATATCATATAATTAGCCTATAAGGATGTGATAACCATCTAGGGTAAGAAGAAGTACACAGCAATTTCCAAACTTAGCTCTTGTTAATTGCATCATTTTACAATTGATCTGTACATCAATACAAAATCTCTTGAAATAAAAATCGTTTTGCATATATTTGTATATAATACTTCAAAATATGTCTTAATTCCTACAATAATTTACAATAGAAGCTTAAACCAGTCCATTAGACATTATCTTTGCAAAAACATACAAAACTTAAATCACAAGCCATTGTTCTCCGTACAGGACAGACTGGTGGGCAGGTCAGCTGTGCATCATTGAACAGAGTATTTCTCAAGGAGGCAGAGTTTCCGCTGAAGGGACCACAATCACTTCATTTCTACAGATTTCAGTGTGTTAAATCATCAACCAAGTAGGACAATGTATTCAAGAACAGAGCCATAGAGGCTTCACTACTTGATATCCAGAAAATTGGCATATAGCCACCAGCTCACTTTAGAGCAAAATGCAATTGTTGAATGGCAGCATATAGCCAATAGCCAGTCGGAATTGTATTATCTTTGTTTCATACACAGGAAAGAGCAACATCTTTGCCTCAGAAATCTCATGTTTGACTTTAAGTTTCAATTTAATGGCAGTTATCTGTCAGTTTCTGAATTTAGATGCTTTAGTATACTAAAACTCTGGACAATGCATACCAGATAATTTGCCTTAACCAGCGGACTACTTTTTTCCCCACACAGTAATTTGTCAACTGACCAGAATAGCTGCTACTCACAAACCAGCAGGAAAAATGAACACTGAGCAGTTGCGTGTAGCATAACACGATAACTGAAACCCTCCTTCAATGGATGACAGTTCTGACTTATAAATACGTGGATCCATGTGCAAGTGGACTCAGATAACATCTGAAAAGATGACCCTGTGTATCATGAAAATTTCAGAAGACAGTAAGTTGTTTATCCTGGAAATGTAGGTCCATTTGTCCATCACTGGTGCAGTTCTTTTCCTGGCTGAGCTGGATGAGTGTCTTGGGGCAGGCAAATAATAGTACAGTTTCATAACAGAGTTGTTAAGCTTTTGCTGAGGTCTTCCTCAATAGCCATCGTCCTCATCTTCCTCGGCCTGTCGCCTGGCCTGCATAGCCAGTATCAGGGCATGACTCATGGGTGGACCAGGCGAGCCTATGCCCTCCTCAGGAAGAGGCAGTCCAGGTAAGCCGTGAAATTCTAAGATTTAGACACAAATACCTGAATTAATTAATTCCGTATAATTTAAGTCAATAAAGACATGATCACTGTCCTCAAAATAGCTAGATTTATTAACATGACAATCTTTCAATTCCATTTTAAAGGGCAAATAATGCAGGCTCTCTACCAATGCCCACAATACACACACACACACACACACACACACACACATATATATATATATATATATATATATATATATATATAGTATTTTCTAGCCCCGATTTTGATAAAGTTGCTTCTTATCCTATTACATTTTCAGTAACGTACCCGGTTCATAATCTGGCTCAATCTCTTCCATCCTGTTGCGGCTCTGAAATGGAAAAAAAAATTGTTTCATCCCAGCAGAACAGTTCTCTCCAGCCCCTTCAGGCCATGTATCTGAATCCCTGTCAGGCTCTGTGTCTTCAATTTGTAATATTCCTTACCCACTATAGTCACTATGGCCCAGATATCTTTTCTCTTCTTAATTACATCAAATCAACAAGGGGAAAGGCAGCTTTTCTTACTGTAAAAGTTCAGTAAAGAGAGTATTTCCTCATCTGTAATTGGCTCTGCCAGTCATACGATCCAAAAAAAAAACACAAGAAAAGTACCTTCATACTTCCTTGTTGCAATAATCTAAAACCTCCCATAATTCCACAGACCTGGGTGATTTGCGTGTGCGCTGGTCGGGAAGAAGCCCCTGTCTGCTTTTCTCTCTGAAGCTTACGCAGTTTTTCGAGTAGAAAGGCCTTGTCTTTCCCTTCCTTATGAGCAAAGAGGAAGGGATACAGAGCAAATCGAGAGAGGAGACACAATAAAGAAACAGTGGTTTTATGGGCAAAAATGAATGAACATCAGGAGGGTGGTAATTAAGCAAATTTTTTCAAATAGTGCGGAGCTATAATCTCATTTTCAAAAAAGATGGTATGCTGTGTAAAATGAAAATAAAAACAGAATGCAATGATTTGCAAATGATTTAAATTTATATTTCATTGAAAATAACACAAAGACAATGTATCAGATGTTCAAATTTTTATTGTTTTTTTTAATTGAATGTGATGCAAGCAACATGTTTCGAAAAATCCATTGCATTACCTCTTCTTTTAACTCTTTTCCCCATAAAGACTACATATGACGCCTACTGTATATGTATATCGATAGACCTTTTCCCTGTCCTCCCCATTGATTGTATATGGGGGTATCCCCAAGGTGTCAAATGTCGTCTTCATTGATACAGCCAGAGACGTCGTTTGTCGTCATTATGGGGAAAGGAAGGGGAGAGTATATGAGGAAAAGAGTAAACAACACTCTGGAAGTGATTGGGAACTGAGAATATTAACTACTGTAGTTTTCAAAGCAAAATGGTTTCCCATTGTTCCTTGATGTCGGATTTCAGCTGCTCAACACTTCGCAGCCTCCATTGTTATCCTTCCATCCATTATCTATACCGCTTCTTCCTCACAAGGGTCGCCAATCCCAGCTGACTATGGGCGAAAGGGAGTAACACACATTGGACAGCTCGCCTATCCATGGCAGGGCACACACCATTCACACATCGTTCACTCTCTCACTCGTACCTACGGGCAATTTAGAGTCTCCAAATTGCACAGTGTGCATGTCTTTGGACTGTGAGAGGAAACAGGAGTACCCAGAGGAAACCCATGCAAACCTGGGGAGAACATGAAAACTCCACATCCAATAGCTGTCTGGATGGCAGTAAATTTGCTTCAAAACCTTTTCAATTGAATATTCGGAGTTTAAATGATTTACAAATCATTGCATTCTTTTTACATTTCACACAGCGTCCCATCTTTTTTGGAAATGAGGTTGCATTTCATGTTTCAGATTTAAGGCTTGAGGACTCACATTAATGATCTGCTCTTGGAGAAATTTGATGAGCAGTTTGCGTCCCTCTGTTACCTCCCAGAGGACGTACACACATACCCTGGCCAGATGATAGATAGAGATGAGGTGGCAGGTTTAGACAGAACAATCACACTGTAGCCTTCATAATATACAACCACTTACTGTGCAAAATCACTAATAAATATGGATGATGTAATTTGCAAGTGAGAACAAGCTGACTTATAATCAGCATGAACAGAGAAAGGAACCGTGAAGAAACCGCATCTCACAGAATTATCAGGCTCATCAGGTAGAAGAAGAGCTCGCTTCTGATCATGTTGTTGTAGATCCAAACAGCCCAAGTGGTTCCTGGGATGTTCTGCACGTTCACTCTGTCCATCCAGATGGCCACAGCGTCAAAAGTGCGGTTGAGGCCTTGGAAAGGCCCGCAGTGCTCTGAGGGCGTCAGGCTGAGGGAAGTTCCAGCAAGAGACAGTAAAAGAGAATGAGCCAGGCTTGACAAGGTTTTTTATCCCCCTCCACAAACTGGTGCGGGGGACATAGGATTGAGTTTTGTCCATCTGTCTGTCCTTCCTTCTGTCACACTTTCAATGGAGACAAATTACCTCAGAAACTTTGACAGTTACATGGGTCAAATTTTGTATGCTTATTTATTTTATTCTTTAATTTATTTTTATTTATTTTACTGGGAGTCCAATTGAGAGCAAGCTCTCTTTTGCAACGGAGCCCAGTCATGA
The DNA here is from genome assembly GCA_029692085.1 of Gymnothorax javanicus. NCBI lineage: Eukaryota > Metazoa > Chordata > Actinopteri > Anguilliformes > Muraenidae > Gymnothorax > Gymnothorax javanicus. Next base: position 11,335,659 of record CM056211.1, read on the forward strand.
ATCAAGGAAAACATGCACTACAACAATAAATTATAAACAAACAAACAAAAAAAAAAGAACTACAGTTCACAAGTACATTCCAGCTTCATGGCATCCAATAGCAGACATTTAAAACAATTAAATGAAATAAGTTTTTCCAATTTCAGTGTCTGCTGAAGCCTATTCCATTTCTGTGGGGCATAGTACATAGAAGCAGTTTTACCCAGTTCAGAATGAACCCTCGGGACATCTTAAGTCATATAATCAACAGCACGAAGATGGTATGCCCCCCCTCTAAAATTTAGCAGACTGGCAATATGTCCAGGCAGCTTACCCAACAACGCCTTGTAAATAAAAAAACAACAATGTTGCTCCCTTCTCATGGCCAGCTTGACCCCTCTGCGCAGATTTAGATGCCGATGTCCGTAAATTCCGAAATGCAATTGCTAAATAATTCTGTAATTGAATTTCCAAATGTCTTCCTTCACTGGAATAATTTTCCACAGTCTCTGTGGCACAAATACTGAGCTATAAAGCCTCAAATAGGCTCATGCACAACAGGAAACATTGGCAATATTTGTATTCTGCGCAAAGGGGTGAATAAGCTAGTCATGATCTACGTTGAGTTCCAAAATGGAGGTTGAGGCATGTTTATTTATGGAGTTATGGACCTTGATCGCGGCGGGGGACAGCGATGACACTGTCATCTTGTTTGTTTGCGCTGTTCATATTCTCCTATGCCAGTATTTGCACATGCAAACCACTAGTCTACCAGCCTGCCAGATATGTGTTATATGGACCTTCATGCGTTTCAAAAGCACTGGCCAGTCTGAGACCACACCCATAATTGCATACCTCCACACAGTGTAGGCCACCATGGATACTGCTCCCACAAAGGACGGGACGAACAGGAGGGCAATGAAGATGGTCTGCATTTGTGCAGCCCGGCCATAACGTACGAGGCGGCTGGCAGTTTTGATACAGGCTCACCTGTAAAGATGAGAGGACTCTCTAACCCCTGCATGCTACTAGAGTACATCAGTGTATGCTGATTACGCTGCATAAGACAGCGTATTACACATCCAGTGTGGCTGGACTAACCCTTAAGATCACGATGTAACAATATGGCAGTGAATTACAGAACTGACATTATTTGCCCAAGGAGGGGAAGTGATTGGTCGTGTTTATTGGATTGTTTTTACTGTGTTTGTCGGTGAGCTTGCAGGACTATGCAAAAACTAATCCTCTGATTTTCATGAGAATTTTTTTCCAGAGGCGGATCTCGACCTGACTTAGAGGTGATTACATTTCAGGAGCGATCCAAGTCCATATGTGGATCCAGGAAATTTTTTTATAAAGGATTGTTCACCATTGCAAGTAAGGCAAAAGTAGGCATTTTGAGTCTTTTTTTTTTTTTTTTTTTTACAATTACATAACTATTTGAAATGAAATACATTGGGGGGCATTATTTTTATGGTGTCGAAAATTATCACAAATTGACCTGGATCCGGATATCTTTTATATCCAGGGACTCAAATTTGCAAAATTGGGGTGTGTACGCGTATGTCATTATTGTAAATTAACTAATAGAGGAAGAGACTTCTAACCACCGCAAAATATTTGGTGAGCTGATATAGATTCAAGCCACATAAAAAGAACAAAAATAGGGAAAATCTTTTGCAGGACTGCTGCCAAATTGGGGATTTTTCAGCCTCAGTAGACGTTTGCAATCTCGGATTGGTCGGTTTAAAATTGTTTTTTCGAGAGGGAAGGCGAGCAACGAATGAGGCGTTCAGCAAGCACTTTTCCAGCTAATTCCTTTGTGGTAAACAGAGGTTTGCATAACTGTAACATGAGTCAAGGCTCCACACGCAGCTTACCTTCTTCAAATAAAATATGATGAACAACTTGATCATCTGCAAGACCGGCAGCAATGGAGAAAAGTATATTCCAATCCTGCAGAGAAGGTAATGATGGAGAGTTTTGAGGAGTAAGAAAGCATGATACTATGATTATAAAAGTGATACACTTCTCCCATTGTTTTGCAGTGAGAAGGAAGAAAATCTGCACCATGCCAGTGTCTGGGCATAGATCAGGTCGAGGACATTCCTAGCGACATCAAACTCTGGAACCCCTAATCTTGGCAGACATTTGGTCCCAATGATCCTGGGTCAAGGAAAAACAATATAAAATTGTATGAGTGTTTTGAATTTGCTGTTTTAAATTTTGAAATAAAATTCACAAGTATTGCCAACTCACTTCCGTAAAAACTCCCCAAAGAAGGTTTCCAACATGGAGAAGATAAAATCGATGAACACCAATCGGTACAGATCTTGTCCAACAAAGGACTCCCAGCACTGATAAAGAATGTGAATTATTAGCAAGGATGTACTACATAAACACTCTATGTATTTACACTTTAAACTTTTAAAGCTTTATGAAACCATAAATCACATCTCAAACATTAGAAAAAGCCTCACATCAATAATAATATACAAAACTACTTCAGGGCAGCATTGATATAAATATCAAATTATGGTGTACAAATGACTTACAGGGATTCTGCTGGAAACAATTTTCATCCAATAGTAGCAGAGAACACCGAGTATTCCCATCTTCAGTAAGACATTCCTGAATAAAAAATGAAATAAATACAATTCATAGGAAGCCATTTTTTGTGCGAGTAACTGCATTTCAGATCAGCCTTCACATAATACAAAAATATACATTTTTTACTGTGGCATAGGTGCATCACACTATGACTAACAGCAATGTCTCAAATTTCAGAGGGAGAGGCTGGTGGAAGAGAGCCTTCTGTATTTAATATTAGCCAGTGGCTAAACTACACATAATGGCCAATAAGCTAAATCAGCGCAGCCAGGATCTGTCTGCATGTCTGACAGAAAAATGCAAAATGAAAGTAATTACATCTAAATTTTTAAAAATAAAGAAAGGTTTTTCATTTGTGCACAAATGCTGGAAAAGTAGGTAAAAAAAATTATCTGTTTAATTAGTAAAATGAAAAGTTTGTCATCTCGCAGTTTTACAATTTTCCAATAAAATCCAATCAGGGGTTTTCAGAACAATGATCTAACTTAACCAGTAATAGCCATAATCCAAACAAATGGGTCGGCCCAGATAAATATAATTCTTTTCAGTTTTGTATCAACAATAAAAGAGAGGGCAAAGTCATCTGGGAAGACAGTTCGTACCTGAGAATGATGGCATAGATCTTTGTGCGGGGGTTGGTGTATTTCTCCAACTTATTGAGCAGAGAGTACAGCAGGGGAACGACCAGGTTTATGAGGGACACCACAAATGGCAGAAGAAGAGTGGAGGCTTCATTCACCAGGCTAGAGAAGTCCTGAGACTCAGGATTAGTGATTGTCTATAAAAGAAAAAAAAAAAAAAAAAAACCCAATGAGCACATTTGTTCCAACCGAAATGGTACAGATTCATTGACATGTAAAAAATGATTGGGTAGCTAAAATGATCTTGTGGCATACTTTAGCTTACAGTAGATAACAATTCAGCATCCTGTAATCCAGTCATCACTCTAATTCACAAATCTGTAGTCCATGGAGCCCACAACAGTAGAGAAGAAAGGGGCACGGTCCCAATGCAGGCCATTTTGAAACGAGAATTTTGTATAGTAGCAATATATGAATTATCACACATTTATAATACCAATGTGCTTTTTCTTTATTATCATTAATTACCACTGTGTTTTAGCACTATGGAAGTAATGCTTTTCCACAAAAGTACTTTCAGTACAATTGATTATGTGTGAATGCCATAGGGTCCAAATATTCCACTTTAGTCACTGTGGCGGGAGTAATAAGATGATAGGCTGTAGTTTTGACCCCATGACCACAGTGTACAATTATAGCAAAGGTATATACATATCTTTTTTCCCATGATAAATATATTTACTCACCATAATTCAATGGTCAGTGACATGTTTCGCTTATTTTGTTTCTGTTGGCCGTGCCAATCACCAGATCTGAGCCCAACTGAACCAGCATTTTACATGCTAAAGAGGAGACTGAAGGCTAAAAGTCCCTGAAACAAGCAGGAACTGAAAATGGCTAAAGTAAATGCCACCCAGAGCATCACCAAAGAAGATACTCAGAGTCTGGAGATGTCTAAACGTCACAGACTTCAAGCGGTCATTGCATGTAAAGGGCATGTGACCAAATATTTTAGTATTCTGCACAATGCAAAACCGTCCAATACTTCTTACGTGACCTTGGGGGGATGATGTACAACAGGTGCTGTTCTTTCAAAACGGTTCATCTTACATGGTTGAAACATCCTCATATTAAGGCTGACAGTCAGCATTTCAACCTCATTGCCAGTGTATCATTGTATGACACTCAATTGCTAAAGCACAGAACAACAAGATGACAGTGTCATCAGTACCCCCCGCCACGATTAAGGGCCATAACTCCGTAGAAAAAATATGCTTCGACATCCATTTTTGAACTTAACATGGATCATGAGTAGCTTATTAAGCATACAAAATTCCACACATCTAGGTATAATAGTCTCAGACATTCAGTCCCCATTGTAGCCCGGACGGACGGACGGACGCATGGACAGACGGACGGTCGGACAGACCCCAATCTAATATCCCACTTCATGGCAGGGGATAAAAATGTAAAAAATCTCACTGTCACATGAATTATGGTGCTCAATATCAGCGCGGATACATTTCATTCAGCAAACAGCTGAAAGGTTTAGGTTGTTTTCAGCAGCAATTCTGCGATTCAGTAGCTTTGTGCAAGTATACCGCACTCACGTCAAGGTAGCCCATGCTCAGGAAGAGGATGGCAGCGCAAGAGGCCACAGCCAAACCCGAGGAGATGAGCCAGGCAACCAGGTGGATCGCAAACTGTTTCCACCTCTCTGACCTGGACATGTGTGACCCCTGGCTCTTCTCTGAAAGAGACTCCTGAGATCAGGGAAGAACAAGTGAAGATGTTTGATGGAACCTACAAGAGTTACATTGAATTGACGTTGCAGATGAGCTCCTTCAATACGTGACAGAGCAAAGACAGGCTCTTGACTAGTGGAACTGAAAATTTACACCACCTTGAGCTGGGTGCGAAGATTGTTCTGGCGCTGACGTATCGCTTTCTCGCTGGTGATACTGAAGTCCCAGCTGCATAGTAGACTCCAGGCATTTCCCGAGGCTGAGAGAACAAAGTTCTTCTGGAAGGATCTAGCCATACTACAGAAAGACAAAGACAGAGATGTCTTAAGGACATCTCCAAACACAATGTCAAAAACAAAAATTCATCATTTAACTAAATACTGTGCTTCCAAGCTCTCAGTATTATGTATTGCAGAAGAACTGACCTGTATATCAGGGAAAGTCCACACAGAACCAAGTAAGCTGAAATAGTGAAGAAGTACGCCAGCTGCATGTCATATATCGGTTGCGTTCCGATTGTTTCATTGCTGTAGCCACCATAGTATAAGACTGACTGGTTGAAATATCCCTGTGAAAAGACATGTGCAAAACCATTCTTATTTGCAAAATTAATGGAGAATAATTGGACATCTAACTTCATACCCAGCCTGCATATAGATGGCGATATTAAGTAGCACATGAGATGTAATTAAACCACCACTCACAGCTCCAGTAAGGAGCTCCAGGCCCCTGAAATGCACTTCGTCTGTTCTGTTCGGGAGCTGCACAAGCTGTGGCACAGTAATGAAGCCGAAGTTGACCAGGAAGGAGAATATATTGAACATGAGCAGCCACTTGAGGAAGAGGAAATAGGAGCGAACACTGGTGCCGAACTTGCCCCCAATTTCCTTCATGGTGCCGCACCATAGTGCCATTGCTTGTCGGGCGGCTGCCATTCCGGCTCCAAACCTTCGGAAAAACTGAGGAGGACAGGTCAGGACATGAAAGTACAATGACTTTGACTGGTGGGAGAAAATGGGATAGTGTAGAATAGCGGGCATTTACCACCTTATATTTTATATTGCCACAGTATAGGAGGCATTAGCCTCATCGGTTTCTTTAATTCTGTGCATTTTCAACACTGCAACATGGCTGTGAATACTCTTCATTATACAATCCACTCCTGAGGTGTTCCTTTTAAAAGAAAGCAGTGTTTCTCAGGAAGGCAACAGCTTCTTACCCGAGAAACTTGCTCAGTGCAGTCTGTAAGGCAGGTCAGCTTGAAGCCCCGCTTGGAGGACTTACAAGCAAGAACTTGTCTCCTGGTGAAAACAGAGCACGCACCGAGATACAATTAAGTGAATGAACGCCATACAATTAATCCTCTCTTCCTGTAGTTCACACATAGGTCATTTTGTTTCAAACTAACTGGTCTATTTTTGTCCACGTATTCCTAACTTGTGTTTTTAACAGTAGTACTAGGTAACACTCAACTAGTGACGACACAGTATGGTATGATGCCAGTTTATGACAGTGCTATCCAGCCAGTTCATGATTGTGTAAACACTATTTTTACATCCCAGCTGCAATGGGCATGAAGGCTGCCATAATGGGCTTAATGTTTAACTAATCTTATGGAAAAAACTATTGGGCTTTGACCTGCAGCAACTTAGCTTACCGAATTTGTCTTCTGTCTTGAAGGCTCATTTGGAGGACTCGAATGGCCTGGATTTGGTCACTTGATGACATAGCAACCAGTTCCTCCACGAGATCCTGCTCCCCTTAAGGGTTGAAAATACCATTTCAGAGTCTTGACAAGTACTGTGCGGGAATTTGCATATCACTGCTATGAAATGGCCATCAGTAGCCTACGTGGTTCAACAGGTGTACAGAACACTCAAATGGTTCAAATGAAAATCAGTTTTCAGCTTCAGTCTAACTGTGGGCATACAATGCTGGTCATGGAACAAATAGTTTTCCCTCCTTTTTCATTTAAACAGCACCAAAAAGGGCGGGAATGATATTGAATTAGCATTGTACTGAACCAGAATAAAGATATTAGCTTAATATGCTATCCATTCAAAAGAGTTATTTATTCTTCACTCAACACAATCTTTTATAAATTCCCAAGTTTATTTGTAAGATATTTGAAAAAAGTTTAAGGAAAATAGGGAGTAAAAAAAAAAAAAAAACAGTATTCGAGGGATTACAATGCTTCAATTGAGCCACTTGGCACTATACCCGATCTCAGCTCTGATTCAGTTTGCTCTGTCTGTACATCTCCTTCCCAAGGCTCACCACTTTTAATCTCATCCCTGATTTCTTCCTCGGTCAGACCCAGGCTGCCCAGGGCGACGCCACCACCCGGAAACAGACTCATTCTCCTATGTCGTAATGTGTCACCTAAAAAAGCAGGACAGTTTTAGGCTTGGCACAACATGATTCATTACATCACAAACCCATAGAGCAGTTTTACAGTTACAGTGCAGTCCACTGATATAGACATATCCAAATCAATTTAACAATGAAAAGGCTGACAGTACAGTTGTTGTTGTTGTTTTTTTTTTAAATTATTCTAGCACTTGTGGAAAAAAAAAAAAAAAATTAAAGTGTAAATTTGTCCCTCCAACTAAAGAAGTCGACAGAACTGTTACTCTCCCAGGCCATAGAATACAGTAACTATTTGATCATGGTAAAGAGGATCTCATGATGTAGAATTTGTGATGTAAACAAGCTTTCATTAAACATTTAATTTAAGTGAGCATTAAATAAGTTTATTTGCCAACAGGACACACTGAGGTTCTTGGTTTGATTCATACAATATTCATATTTGCAGTACATAGGATACTCATATATATTTCAAAAAACATGACAACTGTTTGAAGACAAAATATATTAATAAGTACATTAATTACACGATTACAGCTAATTCAGATCAAAAAACTAAATAGGGAACATTCATATACATCAATTAATTCCTTATATGTGATTTATGATCAAAGTCTGAATATTTAAACTTCAAACCACAAAATTAAGCTAACTATTTTATTTTAACTACACGTAGCCCAGTCTTTCTGTTATGCTCACCATGCATTTTATTAAAAACACTTTATCTAGACTGTTATAACAAATCATGTAATACCATACATAACTATGAATCTCTCAGCTAGTTAATATTCTAAATTAATATGAGAAACATATGGTACACTTTTTAACACAAAACCAGAACACTGACTGTCTTAACAAATCCATCATACGCAACTGTTGCACACTTCATGACAGCATTCACTTATCGAACAGAAGCAAAAAACACCTAGCAGTAAATTATAGTCTCTGAGCATGCCCAGAGTTTCACTGGCCATGTTTATACCATGTCTAATCAATACTCATAAAAACCTTCTTTACTTTCTGTAGCAAGATAAGAAATTCCTGGCACTGCGTTAATTATTGCGGTACTCACAGTTTGATTTCTCACCCATACTGTGAATATGATAATGTTTTTGTGGACAAAATAAGGAAGTGTTTTAAGTAGATTGTCAAATAGCGCTGCATTTGCTGATTCATGTCCGTGTGTTCCTTGTAACTAAGACGACAGTGCACAAAAGAAACAAATGCAGTCATGCAGAATTCAAGCAGGATAAAGTACTTAAAGTTAAGTAGCATAAGTTCAGTAGTGTTATTTGCCCCAGCCAATAACATATTAACATACAAAGGTTTACACATCTCTGGAGCCCATTTATGAAATTAAATGTACTATTTATACGCATTTTAGTCATACTGTCACAAGGACTCAGTTCCTTCCTCTAATATTGGCACCTTTGGTATACAGTACTGTATATGAACAACAGTGGTTATGAATGAATGGTATTATTGTTTATCCTCTCAATATTTAAGTACAAATAGTAACAACAGTACAGCATTTAATGGCAATACAGTGGAAAAAAAAAAATTAATATCATGAAACAAATATTTTTTTCTCAAAACCACCAATGCCAGAAATGAATGAGCCCCTTTACACAATAATTTGTGAATCTTCGCTTGCAAAAATAACAGCTCTTCTCTGTTAGTGTGAAATGAGCTTGGGGAAGATGCAGCAAGGAATGTGCAACAATTCCTCCAAACATAATCTCTCCAGATCCTTAAAATTCAGAGGTCCGTGTTTATGGACTCTCCTCTTCAGCTTATCCCAAAGTTTTTCAGTTGGGATTAGGTCAGGGGACTGGTATGGCCATGGCAAAACCTTGATTCTGTGGACAGTTAACCATCTCTTTTTGTTGTTGTTGTTGTTGTTGTTGTTGTTGTTGTTGATTTTTATGAATGCATTGGACTATTGTCCTGTTGGAAGGCCCAACTACTGCCCAGTTTATGCTTTCAGGCAGAGGCAGTCAGGTATTCATTAACTGCTGGTTCTTCTGGTGAGGGTGATCTCCATCGTACTTCTGTCCCGAGACCCCTCTGGCCTGTGCGCGGACACAACCGGTACCCAAGCCCATCTGCCATCCGAACTGAACTGTCCTCATTAATCTCTGGGCTCCGTCCCACTCAGTCATTACTGTACTCCTATCAATAAGCCCTATTATTGAATCATACTCTGACTCTGCATCTAGTTTCATGTCTGGATCATAACAAATCATGATGGTGAACAGATGAAAGTAAAATATGAATGGTAATTTCAGTTAGATTTCTCTGAAAAGGTTTTCCAGGAGCACTAATGATTGTAGCACACACATTTTTGAGGGGGAAAAAAAATGTATTTTAACATAAGAATATTTGTCCTTCAATCATTTTCTTTAAATTCAAGGCTAGATTTCAGTTAATATTATGAATTAACGATTGGGAGGATTAACAGCGACCACATTGTTTCACCACCTTTTTGGTTAATATTTACCAAGGTTGCCAATATTAGCAGAGGGCACTGAATTCAATTAATCTTGGTCTTAACCGAAGATTTGTTATTAATTAATAGTAAAAGAACAAGACTGCACTAAACAGCTTTGGATACTAAAACTACTGCTCATTTTTCTCAGAAATCTAATTTCTCTGAAAGCCTAATCTCGCAATTGGAGATACCATAAATTACCATGGCAGATTAAAACAGACCCACACGGAAAGAATCTATATGAACATATATGCACATATGTGCAACCTACATGCTGCATATATGCGCAAATATGCCGCATATAGGCCAAATTCAGGTACATATATGTGCTTATAGAGGGCATATAGGTCTCCTATATAGCTCATATACCCAGCGGCAGGTTCTGTTTGTCATACCTATTGTATAGCTCATATCTCACTTTTGCAACTGTCATACATGATGCCTAGCTCATATTTTTATTCTCAAGGTAATATCTCATATTAGTCCAAAGTCCCTTACAGAAATAACAAGAATTTCACGCAATAACTTATTAATTGCATGTGAACATGTGAAATTGGCATCACGTTTGATCCTAAATACATGTTGACATGTGACAACGACATGTTATGTGTAAACCAGTCATTATTAACTATGGCAAGTGAGAGGAGACAAAAAGCTATGATATCAACACAAATGTCTAGTACTATTTGTTACATTTTTTTTCCTGAAACACTAACAATAACAAGGTCATCAATTCTTTCTTGACCATACTTATTTCCATTCTATGAAGATTGAGTTGTGTATTGTGGAAGAGAAGGAAATGTATAAAAACAAAATGGTTTGATTATGTTTATTTCATCAATGAAGCATTTTTTCAAGTTTAAGTCACTGCCAGATTCACCACATAAGATAAAATTGGATTCACATCATTACAGCTCACACACATCCACTGAAAGGTTATACACTACACTGTTACATCCACCAAATGCAATGTTTTCTATCTTGTCTGTAATGCAGTTTCTAGATGAATATGGCTCAGAGATCCTTAGTCTAAATGTAGCAAAATAAAACAAAAATAACAAAATAAAAGTACACAGAAGAACATGCATTCAACTAAATATGCCTTTCAAAAGTTATTTTCATCCCCACATCTATTTGAGCATTTCACTGTGGTTAATGAATTTGAAGACTATGGGCTCTATCTTTCACACTGCCTTACCCGTTGCCACTACCCGCAACCCGTGAATTACGCATTTAGCAGCTTCCACTATCCCTAAACGATATCTTGCGGCCACACTACCCGCTATGCATTATGCCGAATCCTTTATTTGCGCCTGGAGGTGTGCCCGTGGGCGTGTTTATGCGCTTTCCCTACAATTGCTATCTTGACCACACACGTTAGAGAAAGCGCATAGCGGGTCCTAAAACCACCCGCTACCCGCATTTGGGCTTTCACAAGAGCGCTATGCACTAGCACTCAGTAACGGAAATTTTTTTCCAGCGAGAGCGGCATTTCAGAACTCTCTTGCGAATGAAGGTAATTTTGGCGACAAGTATGTACACCTGTTTTTGCAGCACGGTCACGCAACTTGCTGTAAAAAAATAGACAGCTGTCCGATTGGAAAATGTAAACGGACGAAACCACGTACTTGTCACCAGAATTACCTTCATTCGCTGAAGAGTTCTGAAATGCCGCTCTCCCTGGGGGGGGAGTTACGTTGCTGAGTGCCAGTGCATATGCCTAATTTTATTTTTCTAAAATGGGATTTTGTTCTATGCTTCATTTCAGAGGGGAGAGGGAGTTGGAAGTGCATGGCGAAATGCATTTTTTTTCTTTTTTTTGAAGTTTCCATCACAAAAGGGGTAGGCTGGATTTTTTTTTTTTTTTACTACATACCAAACATTAAACAATATGTCAATGTCAAATGATAATAATAATAATAATACAATTCATGATTAACTTAACAAAAACAGATCCTCCCCTGACTGGATTTGACCTCATGCACGGGCAATTTAACTTCGTCAACGGAGAAACGTGGCGACCTTCCTCTCTCCATCACCGATTTCGGTTTGAGAATTTGGGATAGCACAGCCTGCTCCGAAAGGCAGTGGCACCTGGCACACTGATTGGTTTAACTGGCATAATGCCCAAACCACGCCTATGCATAATGTAACGGGTAGCGCTGGTGTTTTAGGGATATAGGCAGGTGTGCAAGATGGCAACTTTCGCGGGGGAACGCCTCTTATGCAATGCGAAATCCCCAAATAACGGGTTTAGGGACTCTGGCATAAGATAGGGCCCAAAGTCTACATTTCTGTTCACAGTTTTAATGAACAGACTCTTGTCTTTTATCTGAGATGCTTGCATAGCAACTAAAGGTCCAAGACTTTTTTCTACAGGGATGAAATAACAAGGATTCTTCAATTCCCACACGGAAAGAACCTATATAAACATATATGCCTGAATTCATAAAGGGTGATGATCACCCGATAATTTTAGTCACGCACAACTACTGTACGGTGGCTAAAACAGAGAAGTACGCGTGTGGATAAACTCCTGTGACTAGCGCAATTCAGGTAGAACATAATCGGGTGTTTACCCATCCGTGTACAAGTTCCCGCTTAGCCGATGTGTAGTGGTGTCATGTGCATGGTATTACGTAATATGTGTACCAAAAGGGCATGCCTATCTGAAGACAGCCGGAGATCGCGGCACATGTGCGCTGCTGATTTCCGCTCAATTGAGAAAGTCAGGACCAAAATATCAAAAAAAAACGCGCTGACAATTTCACCCTGGACCAGAAAATGGGTCTAATTGAGTGTGTAAAAGGTAGGAGAACAGTTATAGAGGATAAAAAGAGTGACACCGATGCCAATTGAAAGAAAACTGAACTGCATCAGGTGGTTGCAGAAAAATTGACAGTTGAGACTGAAATAGCGTTTTCTGTTATAAAAACATACAGCATTAATGCCTCCTGGGTTAACGATTGCGACTTGGGTGCTGTCAATAGCACCGATCACTCCTGGAAAATTATCTACGACATGAAATCCTTGAATAACTGCTCGTCTTTCATTCTCTTCCTGGGGAAATCTTATGAGGTGGTTTTTCCTGGCACATATTGCCTCAGTAACACGACAAACTACTTGACAGCAGGTAGCCTGTGATACACCACACGTGTCACCAACAACCATTTGGAATGCATCACATGCATAAAAGCGCAGGGCAATACATAGTTGGTGTACTAGAGAAGGGCATGGTTTCGTCTTGTGGGATGGTCAACGTCTGCTTCGATTAGGTCTAGAATATAACGGTATGATTCTTTGGAAATTCTGTATCGCTTGACAAATTTTGTGTCGCTATACTCTTCTAAAGGATTCGTCCTGTCTTTGAAAACCCTCAGTTCGGCACCTTGCCTTTGGTCAGCCATCTCTTCCTGTGCTATTTCAATTATGCGTAAGAGATGGTCATACGTCCACCACACAAGCAAGCCAACAGAGAATTGGTAGCTTGTACATGAGATAAACAAGCCCCTTGGGACAATTAGAATTTCTAGTGTTACTTAGACAGGTGTGACTAACCATGTGCGTTGGATAAACAGCAGCTGATCTGATCTCTCTTTATGAATTCATGCCTAAATTTGTCCGCTCGATCATCACCTGTTTATACACTGTTTAGCCAAGTTAACCGTGATCAAGGGAAAAACACCCTTTATGAATTTGGGGGATAGGTTTTAATCCCTGCCTTGTATCAACCAGCAGTGGTTGGCAGCTCTTTTCAGAAGTAGCGCGCAATTGGCCAATGCGCTACAGGGATGCAAATTGCGAAGGGCCTGCTGGGAAGGGTAATGTAGATTAGAGTTCCCCTAGGCGCGTCCTGTTGGCTAGACAGGCGCTCATAAAAAAGATTCTGACTGAGTGAAGATTTTTTAGTCTCTGCCCTTGTTCAGAGCCTGGGAAGTTCCACCCAGCCAATATATAATAAGCAATTGCTAACAATCGCGGGTTGTGTACACACTCCTAATTTGCCAACAAGGGGCCGCATATGCGAATAAGCCAAGGAACTTGTACATAGTTCCCTAATTGGATATCCCAAATTCGGGTGGGACTGGAAATGCGGAAAAAATTTTTAAAAAAGCTTTAAAGTTTTAATTGGCTGTTTTCACATATTATAGGTACATATATGTACCTATAATATATCAAACCGGCCAATTTTATGTATGTCGCATATATGCGAAACCTATATCTGGCATATATTAAAACCTATATGTTTATATAGGTTCTTTCCGTGTGGGGAGCCACCTTTGTTACATTGAAAACCCAGCCTTTAGGCTCAACATATCTCGCTAACCCACTAATCTTGCCTCATAGCACACCCCTCTGGTTTCTGTTTAAGCCTTGACACTAACAATCACTAGGACACTTGTGACCATTCGAGGAGTGTTAACAGCTTTAATTGATCAATTAAGTCCGGAGTAACAACAGACACCAGCAGACAGTGCAGCTCTCCGCACTGTTATAAACTTGCACCTTTTTTGCCAGTTATTTTAACTGTAATTTTACAATAAGTTTACAACAGAGTTCTGTGTACGTTAAGTGCAAACCACAGTTAAATGCGCACAGGACTCCACTTATAGTTAAAATAACCAGGAAAGAATGCGTTAATTTAAATGTTAAATTCAGTCAGCTTATACCAGTGCTGGACCAGCAGTGAGTATCATTGCTGTATATGGCTCCACTGATGGGAGCATGTCACTAAAATTAAAAATAGGTTAGCTTCGATGGCCCCTGCCACCTGGTTCGTCATTCAGGTTAATCAAACCACATTCTAAAACCTTGTCTCATGTTGCATAACATGTATTTAAACATGTTCAAACCTAAATGTTAGAAGTCATAAAGCAATTAATTTCTCATGGGATGCTCCAAAATGCTATCGTACCTGACTTCTGACCTAATTTTTTGAGTGTGAGCCAAGCATTTCTATTCTGCTTTTGATACACAAGCATCTCTGAAGATTTCCTTAATTCACAGTATGATTCCTGTCTTTTTTCCCAATCTATTTTCTATCCCCGCCTTATCTGCTCCTTTGCAAGCCTAAAAAATGAGACCAAATGGGAGCACAAGAGGAAACATGAAAAAGCTAATGTCAGAATGCCACCAAATTACTTCATCTATGGTATTTGTATTTATTTATTCTTTTTTTTTTTTTTTTTAGTTAGACTGCACTTTCTATTCACAGGCATAGTTTTGCTGGCATACACTGCAAAGTCTTAAATGCTTAACATTAGTACTTATAGATGAATTACTTATTAAGTGTTAAGCACTGTAAGCATGCAAAAAGCACATGAAAGAGTCCACAATGTGATAAAACCATTCAGTGTCTATCTCACTGACGGCAGTAATAACCTTGACTGTAATTATTGGAATTACCTTCCATCGACCTTGCTTGAGGCAAGAGGGTATTCCCCATCAGTAGCATAGCTTCCTCTAATTCAAAAGACTGCGTAAAAGGTCCTATCAAAGTGTATAAGAAACAAACTTACTTTCAAATCCAGTGTATACATCTCACGCTTAACAGAACTCAAATGAGGATAAAAGTTACAGCATCTACTAAAAAGCATTTTTTTAGTTTTCAATTAATACCTTGATTTAACTTATTATTACTGTTTTGTCTGTGCTCTTTTTCAAGTCCAAATTATAGATCTAATCTATGATGCTTTGTCTCAGCAAAATATGGAGAGAAATGTTAGTTTCAATTATTTCAGAGCAGAAAGATTAGCATTAGCATTGAGTGAAACAAAACTCCCCCAATTTTTCATACATGCCAATCAGTAGACTTTTACCTCCAGTATTGCTCAATTTTTTTTTTTACATAATTCCCACAAAAAGGATTCCATAATCCATAAATTCCGCAAAAAAAACTGCTTTTTGTATAAATTCACAATGTTTATATATTTTATGATCGCCCAGTTTCGGTATCACACTATTCATCTTTTGTATTTTTTCAAATACCATATTTACTGTATTTTGCCATGCTCAGCCACATAATGCTTTTGAGATATTGGAATACGCTGTACTTTCGTCTCCCCATCCTACCTCCTCAGAGTAAAGGATACGGAAAGATGATAAAATATAAATAAACAAATACGAAATCACGCAGACCCACAATGCTTAATGTGCACGCTTCCCTCTTTAAGTCCCTCCAGGTGCCCCCATTAAATGTCCATGAGTGAGCGGGTGAGTTATTGAGTGACCACAATTTATAAGGCAGAGGCCATGGCACTTGTTTGCACACTGTGGGAAGAAGTAATTTGCATTAAATGCCAATAGTCATTCATATCCCTTCATTCTTTGCCTGTGTTGAACACCTGCTTAATGGATGCTGTAAGCCAACGCAGAATCGTTCAACTCTTTGCTTGGCCTAATGAAAGAACATGGTGTCTCATCTCACCCATATATGGAGTCTCAGGGAAATGCTCTTCCAAGGGAGGTACAATGTAGTGCACTGCAGAATCCTCTTGGTACCCACTGTTAACCGAACCTGAATGCAGGGAATGGACACACAGGATATGTATTCACTGCATAAGATATGACACCCAGGACATGCTTACCTTCTAAAATTTCATGAATTCCCAGTGGATTCGCCAGTACCTTCGTCCTGACCAGCTTATCAAATGACCAGTATCTGTTCGGATCCAAACACACGTCTTACTTCATTCATATGCTGTCACTCACCTTGGTTGTGGTGCCATCTTAGGCTGCCACTGGAGGAGGGAAGGAGGCCCATTGGGATGTGGTCAGTAGCCCTCCAGTTCTCTTCCTCCCTGTCCCAGGGGTGCGGACCCTGTTCACTATAGGGGGGCAGTGCGTCCTGAGGTGTCCATTCAGGGGCTCCATTCTGCCAGGGCCCTCTGTCCGGTCCGTAAGGATTATAATAATGAGGGTTCCTAGAGGGACTAAAATAACCAGACCGAGGGTATTTTATTAGTGTTTAGGAATAGAGATGAACATAATATCTATATTGTTTAACCCTACTATCGGCCGATTCTCCTCCAGCTATACAGTACTCGGTTAAATTTATTTTTACAAATAAGCTAATAAATTACTACAATGTAGGAAATATTCCTCTAAAAATCAACTAACGCATCATGTTTGTGTTAACTGATTATTAACCATATCTGTGGTTACAATAAAGACGTCAGCAAGTGCATGAATATTGTCGCTCTACCGGTAAGCCAATGGTGACAGAAATGTCTTTTAATCCCGTGGTTAAAAAATAAATGTCATAATATTAAACAGTGGGAAGAGTTCAGATAATTTTTGCAAGTGGCATGATAACATGTAATGCATCTGATAAAATTTTAGTTGAGTATCGTTGTCCAGCAAAAGGTTATACAGCTCCTGGGGCACAAACTAAACCGAGACTTCCACAGGTACGGAATGTTTGATTAAATTTGGAATCATAAAGCAAATTGAACGCTCACTTTCAAACTCATGAAGTGCTTAATTCAATAAATTTTGTGGTATTATTCCACTTTTGAGAATTGGGCAATAGTTCACAACTTGCAATAGTTTTTTATTCAGCCTTAATTCAAAGTAGAACCTTAGTCACTGAAGTGAATACCACTGAAGGCTATCTGAAAAAGTTTACTTTTTAACTATAATAATAGCAAAGTCTTTATAGGAGTAAATGACATTTTGTGAATAATTGGCAGGTAAAAAGGGCTCTCAGTTCTCCAGGTTCGACGAGAAACTAGGCTAAGGAGCAAACTGATTGAACAACACTTGATGAACACTTAGATTGAATGAAGCTTTACCCCCTGGTCCATTCTTGCTAGTGATCTTTTGTTTATTTGCAAAACTTGTGGTTTATAAATCAGTCCAGTAATTTATTTATTCATTTCATCCCACTACTTCCGTTGACATTCTGTAATATAAAACCACCACACCTACCTCTAAAACATGGCTGCCAAGTGTGTTCATTCACTGTAAACCCAGATGGGTGGCGCACTCAATTGTTTTGCTGAAACTGATGACCTCGAAAAATTGTCAGCCAATTTAGTGATCACAGCACTTAAAAACGTGGTAATAATAACTTTTATCTCATGTTTTTTAAGTACCGTCCACACAATGCAATTAAGTTGGTTTACATTTTTTTTCTTTTTTTGAGGTAATAGGTTCCCACAAAACATTTGAGTTTGCCACACAATCTGGGTTTACAGTGTAGCAATGAGCGTACAAATACACATCCTTCTTTTGTCGCATTACGGGTCATGATGCCTACCCTGCCATCTCGTAGATGCACACCAGCTTTTTATTGGAACAATTGCGTCTTTCGTATTACATTTCCATTACCCAACGTGTTTTGTCAATTTGAAAAGATGGACTTACCTTCTGTTTATTTCTAGGGTTTCATTGTCATGATAAGCAGGGTTGAAGACACCTTCTCTATTGTAATACGTCATGAAGCCCTTATTGGTTTCCCTTCCGAGGGCACTGATCTTTTCGCTTTCTTTCTCGTCTTCGTTCTTGGCACTTTTTACATAACCTGGAACGTATCAGATAATATTGGGTGAGAGGAGTTTAAATTCACCCCTCAGGGTTATTACAATTATCTGGGAAATATCAAATGAAAATGGACGAACCTTGACGATTAAGTCAAATGCTTATTAACACACACGCTATATATATATATATATATATATATATATATATATATATAAAACAGCATGTCTGCCTCCTAATTTCAAACAGTATGCTTGCCCTAATGGAAACACAATACCTCCACAATACCAGGCAACTCTCATTACAGTTTAATCAGCAGGATACCATTTCTCCAACAATAACCTTTTGGTTAGAGCACTAATGAAAACAGTCTTCTCTCATTGTCTCTGTAGTGATACTTCAGACTAAACTTGTCATACCCTATCAATTAATTAAAGTTGCTTAGTCTGACATAAATGCCCAATCAGCTGTTTTTCCGTATATTTGAATTTACACTCTTTCTTATATATAAGAACGTCTATTTTGGAGGCTGAGCCCGAATGTTTTTAAACTTTTTGAGGATTTAAGCCTCAATTGTTCATAAAGTGTTCTTACTTTTCAGTCAAGACATTAAAAAATATCTTTTTTTTTAATTAATAATGTCCACAGAAATCGTATTTTTTGCGTAGTTGGCATTAAAAAAAAAAACTGTACCCTCAGGAACAGTTTGATAACGAGTCCTTCCATTCTTTTATCACCAGTTCCTTAGCCTACTTCAATGGCCGATGATATTCGCACTTATAGCTACGTGTGGCCAATGCGGAATTTTTTTCTTGGCCACACTTCGCACTTACGTGCGGCCCATGCTGAAATTTTTCCCTTGGCCGCAGCTTAAAAAATAAGTTTGGCCAAGAAAAAAATTTTTGGCTTTGGACATACTTCAAATAAGTGTGGGCAATGGAGCAATGTACATCTTGGCCACACTTACAAGTGCGTCTAACTTGAATTTCGATCAATTTTTGTGCTTGGACGCACTTAAATAAGTGCGAATAGTCACTTCGTATAGGCTCCCTCTCAGCCTCAGGATGTTCTCCGCATGTTCCTAATTTTGGCGCATTTTTTCATCCTCAACGTTATTATAAATAAGTTTTTTATTAAAACAAAGACTACATCCTAACGTCAGGTCGCAAGCCTTCTCACCCGCTATTCAAGTCAAAGCGTATGACCAGGCTAATCATGCCCAATACGCTCAGACGATGAACTCAGCTCTGGCGTGACTGGGATTCGCCGCCAATAAAAACTGGAACTAAATTAATTTAAATGAAAGAACACAAAGCAGAAGTTGAAAAACTGTGAAATGACGGAGGAGCTTCAATGTCTGGCCCGACCGGTCGATTGTGCGACGTTTTTAAATGAATGATCTGAACCACTATCAAACTTATGCGGTGCACTTCAGGCTCGCAATTAATCTAGAGGCTTTGTCATACTCTACCAAAATGTGTTTTACTGTGTTCATCCAACCTATCAATACCAAACAGGGATGTAAATTTTCTTTAAAACATTAAAGCAATTCTTTTGAGTTATAATAGCCATCAGACTTTCAAAAATGTTGATGTTATGAAAATGCAGCTAACTTACTTCACCAATGACGGTAGCTAACTTGTTTGAAAACAAATTTTCATAGTATACAGATTATATAAAATTCCGGTTCTTTTCGCAAAATTGACAATCAAACCTTACCTTACTCAGCGAAAATGTCTTTTTATTTTCAGCTTTGGGATGAGTCCACGATGTGAAACAGAATCATTCTTAAGTCGCAGACTGAAGAATTGAGGTTGCCTCCATCTGGCTGAGATAGATGCGTATAGTCATGCCACCTCAGTGGGCTTAACGTAACATTCATGAGCGTTATTTACCGTGAGAAAATCGTTGCTTAGGGTCAATACCTTCCCGGAACTCTGAGTCTTCGGCATAGTCGTACGTCCCAGGTAAAAGTCCAGTTTTCAATAGGCAACGCATGACGCCTTCGTTACGCATCATGGCTCCCTGACTGTCGCTACATTCCAGTTCAGAAATTGTTTCTGCTGCCAATAAAATTTATTGTGACCGCAGTGAATTCTGAATATGACGTTGCGTCTACTAAAGGGGATGAAGCAACGCAGCCTCAGTCGGTTGCCTACCTGCTAATACCATAGGCTAAGTTAATGTCACGATGGTATGCACACTAGGGGATATGATTGTTTATATACTTGCCCACCACTTTATTAGGTACAACTGTTTAATGCCAATTAGGATGCTTTTTGCTTCCATGACAGCCTGGGTAATTTGCAGCATGGACTTTCACTTCAGGCATTCCTTGGAGAATTTGTTCCAAGCTCTCTTGATAGCACTATTTAGTTGCATATTTGTCTGACTCACGCTCAAGGCCCAAACCTTCCTTACAATCTAAATTTGTTGGGTTTGCAGGCTATGGATACTAAGTCATAATTTCTGTTGGACCAGCTTGAGATGATGTAGGCTCAGTGATATTACACAATATCCTGCTTAGGTCCTCTATCCATGTATTAAGAGTTTACTGTGGTCATGAAGGGATGCAAACATTCAGTCAGAAATTTAAGGTTTGCTGCAGCATTTAAAATATGCTCACGTTGGTATTACAGGGCCTGATGTACATGCCAGAAGACACTTCCAACATACAATACCACTGTTGACACATAGGATGGATTTGTGCAGTTTGTCAGCATGTTATATATCAAAATTTTTTGGACCCACCAAAATTTTTTCCAACCTTAGATTTTTCCATTTTTGTTTGAACCTGCTCAGTGTAGCCTCATTTTCCTGAACCCCGAGAAATCTTTTTTTGCCCACTGCTTGTGAGGTTTTCATCGGCTTCAAGCTTGCATGTTTATGTTTTGAAAATTGCCATAGTCAATATTATGGTTGTAAATAACTGTTTTTCAAACAACTCTAACCATTTTGGTCGCATTTGGTGACAAAATTTCATTTGTGACCTTTATGGCCAACCAACCTTGCCCGTTCACAAGGAGTATTCAAGCATTCAAGTGTTCAACTGTGATTTATTAGATGTTTTTTGTTTAGGTAACCATTTTAGACTTTTGAGACACTAGAGCTTCAAAATCTGAAGAAGGCAGCCTTCAAAGTCTCTGAGATCAAACACTTTGCAGATTAATAACATTTATTTTAACAAAACAAAAAAAAGTTTTGTGATTGTAACTAAAAAAATTAGTTGTGATTAGTTTTCTTTTATTATTAATTTCAAGTATTTATTTGGGTGTTTTTCATTGTTCTGTTTATTTAATTTAGTTTCCCTTGTGTTTCCATGTTCCTTCTTTCTTGCCCTCCCCACTCTGTTTTCTTGATTCTTCTCTGTTTTCCTATTGGATGCCGCACTCTCTTGGGCTCTGTTCCCCTGTGTCTCACTTATAACAGTTTTCGTCATTAGCTCTCTGCCTGCCTCCTCACCTGCCCTATATCTCCTAATAATTTGCTTGTTTGCGAACACATCCGTAGTTCTGTTTCCACGTACCTGTCCTGAACTCTACATTGTGATTTGTTTGATATGTAAGTTCTCAGTTTTCTTTGTCCAGTTTTTCTATTTGAGTATAGTCTTCATATGTATGATTTTTTTCCCCCTTTTGTCCCTGGTTTTTGAGTTTTTTGAGTAAAAAGTTAAAAAATAAAAAAATAAAACACTAGTGTAGTGGTTAGCACTGCAACCTCACAACAAGAAAGTCATGGGTTCGAATCTGGCTTGGGGTCTTTCTGTGTGGTGTTTGTATGGGTTCCTTCTAAGTACTCTGGTTTCCTCCCACAGTCCAAAGACATGCATGCCAGGCTAATTGGAGATGCTAATTTACCTGTAGGTAAGAGTGTGTGAATGGTGTGTACGCCCTGCGATGGATTGGCGAGCTGTCCAGGGTGGGTCCCTGCATTTTGCCCAGAGGTACCTGGGACAGGCTCCAGCTCCCCCGCACCATAGTGAGGAAGAAGCAGTCTAGAGAATGGATGAATAATAACAATAACAATAATTATATATAGCAAAATACAGACATATAACATTTACTGATGGCTTTAACGATGAACAATACGCAATGAAGAAAAACCCCAAACACCTGTTTTGAAGCTCTGATGCTCTGTTCTGTTTGCAGGCATAGATGTGCTGTAGTATCCACTGTCTGCAGAAAATGTCTCAAATACCAGTAGAGTCTATGTTGCATGATTAAAATGGCTTTTAGCCCGAGTTGTTGAAACAAGATGGACAGGTTGCTGTCCAAATGTATTTTAAATTGCCACATACCAGTGGAAGAAGGTTTTGTGGGCAAATATTGGTCTCATATCTGTACAAGATCTCTATTTTAAGGTCTCTTATTTCTGTTTTTTTTTTTTTTTTTTTACATTGCAGCTGCCATTTCTCCTTTGTGCAACCAAAATTTATATGGATCATAATGGTAAAGATAAGCCGAGAATCTGGATTTAGACCAATATGCATTGTTTGATCAGGCTTACAAATCTGAAATTATGTATAAATGAGCCAAATGAAGAAAAATATGTATTTGTCCCAAAAGTCAGTTTGACGATCGTTACCTTTTTACATGGAGGCCTATCTCATACCTTATAGTAGGCAGTGATTTATTCAATATTCTATGACAGTTTGTTTGATTGTATGGCCTAGGTGGGGGAAAATAGATATAGAACGATATCTTTTTTATAATAAAACTTTATAATAATTATTCAAAAGGATACAAACATCACAGACATGACAAAACCATAGACAAACAAACATCAATACACTCACGAGCGCATCTTTGATATAACATTTTCATGATATTCAGAAATTCAGAGAGGCCCATACATTTAAATTGCCTTTTTAAATGTCGGCTGTCCTTTTACGTTTCAATGTAGTTAAAATATTCTTAAATACTTCATTGCTTGATCCAGAACGGTGTCCTTGCCCTGGCCTTTAATTGTAAAAAATGGTGACGAACTGTCAGCACAATGATGCAGCTATATTACTTTCGCATAATCACTGAATGTCTACCGGTACAGCTAAATTGGGTGGAGTCATAAAAATTCTCAAGAAAAATTATGAATTATCGGAACATTCTATTAAAATACAATTGCTCTTCCTCTTGTTCTGGGAATGTGTGGGAGTCGTGACGTCATTTTAGGATACAGGAAGGGAAAATAGATGGCGCTTCTAGTCAGCAAGTTCACTTCGCCCTATTAGTGCGAGTTAGAAAAAAACAAACTTTTCGTTTACACCAGGCCCTGAATATCTATTAAACCATCGTGATGGATCAAATTGACTCAGGTCAGTGACTTCATCTAGCTGAGTACGACTTTGTCCTGCGCTGTGTGTAAAACTGTTCAGATTGTCACGCTAACATGCTAGCTAGCTAACGAAGATGCCTGGGCAGAGCGAAAAAGTGTTGAAATAATTGTCGTCAGTTTGCTTCCCATAACTGCTCATACAGGTCATAACTAGGTTTTTGCGAATGAACAAATTTAACTGTCTCTGTGCTTTAACTATTTTATGTTGATGCAAGGAGTTGTCTTTTCTTGAGATAGTTTTTTTTTTTTTTTAATGATTAAATTACTTAAAGTTTAAACAAGTGTGATTAATCCATAATGCTCGCTAGCAGGCAGCTGAAGTCTGAAAAATTATTGGTGTGATAGCTATGTATTTGAATGTAGCCGAACTGTGTAACTTTATTTTCCCATTTAACAGGGCAAAGAAATCAAAACAATAGGAAGTTCATTCGGCGTTATATGGAAGTGTTTGACTGCGCTACCTAGTTGTAATTACTTTTCGATATGTTTATTGCCATTTACAACTGCTATTGTATCGGCTTCATGGTAACATTAGTGCCCCGATTAATCAAATTAGTAATTATGGGTATTGATTTCGAAAGTAACTAACTAGTGGACAAACTGAAGGAATATCCCACGGATGTGTAGTTTTTGACGAACTAAGTTTGGGAGGAGTTCCTTTATCTCCCATAAGTGCCAAAAGTTATAAAATCAAAGGCATAAAACCACAAACACTCGCTACTTTATGCCTAGAATGTTAAGCTGAAATTCTCTCTGTCAAAAACTGAGAGTACTTAGTTGTACATTCTTATGATAAAGTGTATCATTGAGGGGCATAATTTTGGACTAATTGTTAACGTGGGACAATGCATATCAAGTGGGCTTGTCTCGACTTGAACATCTCTTGCTGCTGATACCACTTGACTTTCATTTTCCATCATAATTGTTGTCTGTTTATTGCTCTCTCCGGTAGTGTTCTACGCAGACCATGCTGGTCACTCCAGTAACCCGTTACTGGACCAGCTTCCCAGCTACCAGTCCCTGCTGTACCGTAGGAAGTCCTCAACCTCTGGCACTGCCAAGAGAAGAAGCAATTCTCGCTCACGCTTAATGTCATCCTCCAGTTCAAAGTGGAAAGGCGACCAAATCGATGAGAGATCGAAGACTGCTTCTCTTGAGAGGACTGTCCGCGAGCTGCCGAAGACTATGGCCGAGAAACGCAGAGACAAGTGAGAAACGGTTTTACCGGGTCCCAGCCTGACTCTTTTTTGCAGTCTCTTGCTCCTCACGTCTATTCTTTATGTCTGCGTGTACTTTTAATTCAGCACATTTTAGAAACAAGTTCAAGTATAGCGTGAAATACAATCAGGTCCATGAATGTAAAGACATTGAGTTTTTATTATCCCCCCGGCATATAATGTGGGGGGATAAAGTCATCAGTGTGTCCGTCTGTAATCATTTTGTTTCCGGAGCAGAACTCGAATACCATTCAATATTTTTTTATGAGACTTGCAGTGCATATTAATCTGGCAATACACTGAAGCCTTTAGATATTTTGGGATTTCTGAGACTCCTACTTTTTGTGGTCCCATGGAAACGACTTTAACTTGGATAAAATGAGAGTGGGCACCGTTTCAGAAGCATAACTCGGCCAGGGGGATATGTTATCTTCTGATGACTTTTATTATTTTTGCAATCTACTGTGGCCTATTGGAGTTAGAATTAAATAATGAATCTGAGCACAAAAGTACCTAATCTTGGCCTTAACCCTTTAAGGCCTAATGCAAAAATCCCAGCAGAGAATCATGCTGCCATGTTTACCATAGTAACCTGTATTTGGGCTGAGGCACAGCTTCTCAGCTTTCAGGAACAGTTGGAATTTTTTTCTGTTGCGCAAAACTTACAGTAATTACGGTCATTTCAAAATTACGCGCATATCTGTGTCGGCAACGACACGTTCTTAAAATGCGCACATGCTGTCCCGGTTTAAATGGGTTAATTTGACTGTATTACAATAGAGTTAGGTGAATAGTTTTGGAACTACAGCGCTTTTTGTGTGATCCCGCCTTTTAGGGGGACCAAAGTTACTGAAGTTTTGTCTGCTCAGCTGCTGCAGATTTCCAGATTTGTGTTTTCGTCTAATTTTTTGAATTGCAAGTAAGCAGTTGAAAGTTCTAGAGTTGATGTCAAGTGTGGCATTTGCATTTACATTTTTTTTGTCATTAACTCTCAATATTAAGTCTAAAGAACTGTCACTGCCAGAGAGGCAAGCTATCATTAGGCTGGCAGATGAAAACAAACCTATCAGAAAGATGGCAAGAACGTTAGCTGTAGCCAAATCAACTATTTGGCGAATTCATAGAAAGGAACAATACACTGGTAAGTGCAGGAACACCAAAAGGCCTGGAAGACTATGTAGAACAACTGTGCTGAATAACAGAAGAATCCTTTCCCTTCTGAAGAACAGGGAGCAGAAATAATGAGACAGCTGGTCACACTGGTGAAACCCGTGAAAGAAGCCATTATTAGGCTGAAAAGTCTAAATACACTCATCAGCGAATAGTAAAAATATTAGGGGCGGCCAAATCGACTACTTAGCATTCTTGGGTTGAGAGAAGGAACGCACTGGTGAGCTCTGAACACAAAAAAGCCTGGAAGACCACGGATCACGACTCTAACGGATGACTGAAGAATTATTTCCTTGCTGAAGAGAAACCCATTCACAACATGTGAAGACTTCACCAGAGTAAATACAGAGGATTTACCCTCACATACAGTGTAGGTAAAGTATTTGCCCCCTTCCTGATTTCTGACTTTTTTGCACATTTTTCACACTTAAATGTTTCAGATCATCAAACAAATTTTAATGTAAGACAAAGATAACTCGAGTAAATACAAAATGCAGTTTTGAAATGATGATTTCATTTATTAAGGGGAAAAAGCTATCCAAACCTATCTGGCCCTATGTGAAAAAGTAATTGCCCCCCCCCGTTAAATCATGAATTAACTGTGATTAACCACATTTTGAGAGTCCAATTTCACTAGCCACACCCAGGCCTGATTACTGCCAGACCTGTTGAATCAAGAAATCACTTAAATAGAATCTGTTTGACAAAGTGAAGTAGGCTAAAAGATCTCAAAAAGCAACATGCCATGCTGCGAACTAAATAAATTCAAGAACAGGTGAGAAACAAAGAAATTGACATCTATCAGTCTGGAAAGGGTGGCAAAGCCATTTCTAAGGCTTTGGGACTCCGACGAATCACGGTGAAAGCCATTATCCACAAATGGAGAAAACTTGGAACAGTGGTGAACCTTCCCAGGAGTGGCCGACCTACCAGAATTACTCCAAAAGTGCATCGACGACTCATCCAGGAGGTCACAAAAGAACCCAGAACAGCATCTAAAGAACTGCAGGCCTCACTTGCCTCATTTAAAGTCAGTATTCTTGATTCAACAATAAGAAAGAGACAGGGCAAAAATGGCATCCATGAGAGGGTTCCAAGGCGAAAACTACTGCTGACCAAAAATGACACAAGGGCTCGTCTCACATTTGCCAAAATACATCTTGATGATCCCCAAGACTTTTGGGAAAATATTCTGTTGACTGACGAGACAAAAGTTGAACTTTTTGCAAGGTGTGCATCCTGTTACATCAGGCGTAAAACTAACATATCATTTCATAAAAAGAACATCATACCAAAAGTCAAACATGGTGGTGGTAGTGTGATGGTTTGGGGCTGCTTCAGGACCTGGACGACTTGTCGTAATTGATGGAACTATGAATTCTGCTCTCTACCGGAAAATCCTGAAGGAGAATGTCCAACCATCAGTTGGTTACCTCAAGCTCAAGCGCACTTGGGTTATACAGCAGGACAATGATCCGAAACACACTAGCAAGTCCACCTCCGAATGGCTTAAAAAAAACAAACTGAAGGTTTTGGAGTGGCGTAGCCAAAGTCCGGACTTAAATCCGATTGTGATGCTGTGGCATGACCTTAAACAGGCCGTTCATGCTCAAAAACCCTCCAATGTGGCTGAATTAAAACATTCTGCAAAGAAGAGTGGGCCACAATTCCTCCACAGCGATGTGAAGGACTCATTGCCAGTTATCGCAAACACTTGATTGCAGTTGTTGTCGCAGAGGGTGGCTGAACCAGTTATTAGGTTTAGGGGACAATTACTTTTTCACACCAGGTCAGGTAGGTTTGGATAGCTTTTTCCCCTTAATAAATTAAATCATCATTTAAAAACTGCATTTTGTATTTACTCAGGTTGTCTTTGTCTAATATATAAAATTTGTTTGCTGATCTGAAACACTTTTAAGTGTGACAAATATGCAAAAAAATAAGAAATCGGGAAGGGGGCAAATACTTTTTCACGGCACTGTATAAAGGATTGGGTAGCCTCAGAAACACAAAGACAAGATTTGAGTTTGCCGTTAAAAAACCTGTACATTTCTGGTACAGTGTCCTACAGTTTACTGAGACAAAGTGTAAATTGTGGCAGAATGATGAGATGAGGAGATTGTGGCGAGGGGAAGCTATTGCTCTCGATCCGAAGCAAACCTTCTCATCTGTGTAGTAGGAATGTATGGCTGTCAACATGTTACTGTTGACTTAAGCAACAGGATGAATTCTGCATTGTATTGGGCTATTTTATCTGCTCAGATTCAGCCCAGTGCTTCAGGAGTTTTAGAACAGTATTTCACACTGCTGAGGGATAATACCCCAAAGCATATAGCTGAGACAACTTGAGATATGTTTACGGCAAAAAAGTGAAATATTCAGATGCCTCGGTGGCTCATCGGTCTGAACACGCTCACCATAAAGGCTGTGTCCTTCCTGTGGCGACCCAGGTTCCATTCCAGCTCGGCTCATTTGCCGCATGCCTTCCCCATTCTTCTCCCCAACTTTCCTGTCTATCTCCACTGTATAACTATCAAATAAAGGAAAAAATCCCCCCAAAAAAAATCTTTTAAAAAAAAAAAAAAAAAAAAGTGAAATATTCAATGCTGGCTAAGTCAGTCACCTTTTGCTCCAATAGTGCATGCATTTCAGTTGTTGAAAGCAAAACTGAAGGCAGAATGGCTCTCTAACAAGCAGGAACCGTAGACCGCTGTGGTGAATGTCTGGTCTAACCATCACCAGGGAAGAAACCCTGTGTTTGGTCTGTTCTTTGGATTCCAGACTTCTGGCAACCACTGACTACTATGACTTCTCAGCCAAGTGTAAAAGAAGGCACTTGCATTTATGGGTATGTTAGTTTTCCAATTACATTTGGACCCCTGAACTTGAGGGGCCGTGTATAAAAATAATTTTTATTCCTACGCGGTAAAAACAATTTGTTTGACCAAGCTCTTAAGTTTAAGCTTAAAGTATGCACTGCAAGGACATTATTTCATTTCAGATCCGATTTGGTGGTGCACTGAGGCAAAATCATGAAAATGACTAGTATACTTACGGGCCTAACTTGTATTGAGTTTATATTAGTTCATGCATTGGGTGTCATTTCTATTGTTTTCTGCATCCCCCTTTCTCTTGAAACTAGCTGTAATGTTGACCTTGTCATGGGCGATTTTCAGAATTTCAGGCTATCTCTGATATAATGTCATTTTGAGACTGGGGTTTTAGATGTAGTATATTAGATAACTTTGTGTTTCACCCTGGTAATTGGCATACCCTGACCAGAGGCCTCTTTGGCTGTATTGAATTGCTAGCTGTTGAGATCAAATTACTTGACACTCGCTCATTTTCTTCGACCGAAGTGGGAGGCCTGTGTTATTGAATTACTTTTCCACTGAATCTCAATGACTGGCTATTATAATTCTGCCACATCGCTGTTTAATACCGACTTCTCTGTAATGTAATGAATTCTGGTTACGTGAGAGACGTGGAAAGGATGCAAGAGAGATGTAATGTTCTTTATTTTCACCTGGAGTTGTCTGTATGTAGAGTTGTTTTATTTTTTTTTTTTACTCTTGTATGGTGTGAAAGGGCACTGTATGAAGTCGCTATGTCATAATAGCTTGGACTTGCTCAGGGGGTTTTTTGCAGGGCTGTTTGACTCCAGTCGTGGAGAGCAGCAGTGCTTGATGCTTTTCAGTATGTCAGCCACAGTGAATCATTACTGGCTGTAGAGTGCTCATGCTGTATCGTCATGGGCTCTGTTAGCTGCTGATTTCGCCCCATAAAACCTACGGACCCATATATGGGTCTGTAAAACGCAGCTGCTGTGTTCAAACCCATGGAAGATGTACAGCTCTAGCTATTTTCCATTTGATGTAATGCTGTGGCCGTAAAAACACGACATCCTGGGTTTGAGTATTTCACTCAACATATGTGTGATGAAGCTTCATTGAAGCGCTGCAACCAGCAGATACTCGTTATGTATGTGACATTGTCCTACAATATGAAAAAAATGGTTTTTTTTTTTTTTTCTGACTTTGAACCTGCTTAAGGAACAACTTATGGGAAAGTTAAGGGGTTAAAACGGAGGTGGGGAACCTTATCCAGAAGGGGTCGGTGGGGGTGCAGGCTTTTATTCTGACCAGGTAGTTACACACCTGATTCTACTAATCAAGGTCCTTAGCAAAGATTCCAGATGTTGATTAGTAGAGTCAGGTGTGTAACTGCTTGGTTGGAATGAAAGCCTGCACCCACAGTGGCTCTTTCTGAATAAGGTCGCTCAACCCTTGCTTAAAAGAAACCTTGAAAACCTGCAAGCCTGCAGATGGAAACACCCCCTGTGTTGTCTCATGTCAGTGTGCAGCGTATGGAGCAGGATCGGGAGTTGAGTAAGTGGAAGAAGTGGCGTCACAGCAAATGGCGGTCCCTCAAGCGGCTTAAGGAGGACCTCATGGAGCTGCTCGGCCGGCTGGAGCTGTGGAGAGGGGACATCCACGTCATCGAGGGTGAGGGACGCTAATCGGACCTGATTGGGGGCCTAAATTCTGGGCCAGAGGCCCAGGTTTCTTGTCATTTTGGGCCTACTAACTACATTGATTGAGCGCTGAAGTGAACTTGGAGTAAATAAGACCATAAACAAGTGTGATCAGTTTGCGACTGATCACAAAAAAATTGTTGCGTTTCTCATAGTATGAAGCACGAATAATGGAGGCTTCTTCCATTTTTAAAGATTAAATCATTCTGGTTGACGTGATTGCAAAATGGCAGATCACTGAATTGGGGTAGTTCCAGTCCTACTTAAATGTTTTGAATAATCGTGCGCTGGAGAACACAAAAACGAGAACTTCAGTTTTAGACCGTAGCACCTCCATCTAAGATGTGACATCTTTGTACCTGAGTACTAAACCCAGTCTGTCAAAGCGGAGCTCCTTAACAGGATCTGTGGGAAACATCAGTCGCTGAGTTTGTCCCATAATATGAAAGAATGCAGGCTACACTTGAGCTTTGACTGATCAGTTAAGCACTGGACAATCACTAAATTTGTCGTGGCAAAATCCCCCATTTTGTGACACAGAATTGTTTAATTCGGTCTGACTTTTTAAAGACAGGAAGACTATTTTGGTCCATAGAGAACAGGGCACGTGTTCTCTGTAACTACCTTTTTGTTTAAAAAAAAAAAAAAAAAGCGGCATACTCGATTGGACAGACAACTGAATTTAATTTCATGTGAAGGCGGTTAGTGTAATCCATTTTCCACCTGTGACTCTATGGTCCTGTGCTTTATTCTCCTCAGGGATGTTTGGCACAGGCATCCTGTCTTACTTCTCCTTCCTGCGCTTCCTGGTGCTGCTCAACTTCGTCATCTTTCTCCTGATGTTCGGCTTCGTGATCTTGCCCATCATCCTCGCGCCCAGCACATCGGGCAACGCCACCTTCAGCCCTTACCAGGGTACGTCTCTCACCCCTCCCGCTCTGTCCAAGAGGGAAATGGCTGGGGCAGGAGTTCCAGACAGATGGGTATCTCTCCCAAGCTCACATAAAACTGTTGTTGCATTAAAGAACTGGACAGTTTGGTCGGCCGCGACCGCATGGGTGTAGCCCCCAAAAGGCCGCTTCTCCCCGTTGTAGCGTATTATTCGGCCAATACTGTCGCCATGGCAACCAAAATCGATAGGTGTCATGAGTGAAGTATAACACATGTCCATACCAAATATGAAAGTAATCGGTCAAAGATTACAGCCTGTACAGCGTCCACAAGGAAGTGTCTACGGACGCGGATGTGGCGGCGTGGGAGACCACAAGCATGAATCCATAGTAGCCGCGCGACTTCGTCCGGAGGCTACAATAAGTGATTATAACCCATTAAACCATTATGAAGCAATGAAAAGGGTGCATACATGTACATTGTCATTGAATATGAAATATTCTATCATAAAATTTTGAACTTGTATTTTTTTATTGCATTAGTCCTCTTGAATGTCTTGTCTGCAGTTTTCTACTTTTATGAAGGCTATATGTAAGCGTACTGAGCATGTAAGGGCTCAAGGGCTGTTCTCAACAAGACAGCACTCATCTTTATTACCATTCTCATTTTGAAATTAGTTTTAATAGTCTATAAACATTAACCCTGGGGAAAGTGTCAAGCTGTGTAAGAGTATTACCATCACTTGGTTCATTCGGAAGAGCTGAGCATGTCCAACAGAACTCATTGCCTGTAGGTAGGTTAGATTTATTGTGTATTTCTTAGTTTGGTTCGCTTTTCAGGACTTGAATGCAGTGACTACCCCAGCACCTCTCGTCGCGGGCTCGTCGTATTTCATCAGCACATCATAGACCTGCTCTCAGGGACGGTATGTTCCACTGTTTCCAGTTCACAGACATATTGCCTGGTTTTCTTGTGTTTTTTTTTTTTTTTGTCTTTGCAGATGTACAAGGATGTGTTCGTTGTGACTTGTTCTGGGTCATTGCGAAACATTGACCTACACAATGAAAAATCTCCGCTTCATAACTTTTTGCTTTTTGAATTGAAAGGATGTCAAATTCTTTGTTTCTTTGTAATTTCTTCATTAATTTGTTTGATTTTAAATGCTAGGACACCATTTTAGTCGAAAAATGTTAATACAAAATCCCATATTTGGGATTATTTTGGTTTTAAACTGGACACAAGCTGAGGCTGAAGGACCTAAATTAAAAAATATGTGCCATATTTGCTCCCTGAAATAAGAGGGTGGACCCGGAAATGAACAGCTATCTCAGTAAGGAAGTCGTTGATGGTGACGTGGACCCACTGACTTAGTGGAAAGCGCACGGAAAGCATTTTCCTTCAATGTCGAATATGGATCGGAATATTTGTGCATACCAGCCTCGAGTACGCCATCAGAAACGGTGCATAGCATGGCTGGTAGTATCGTTACCCACCTGCGTACATTGCTTAGGCTAGATAAGGTTAACATGCTCGTTTTCCTTTCGAAGAATCTGTGCGCCTGTAGCAATGACGTGTGCAGTATTTCGATGTGTCATCTACAGCTCATCTTATGTTTTACAGGGCTTTTTAGAAGAAACTTACTTGTTCTATGGCTATTACGAGGTGGATATCATATATTTTCCCGGATTCTCCTATAATCTTCCTCTGGCCTACGTTGTCGTCACAGTCGCCTACCTCTTCCTAAGTCTCATTTGGATTGTAAAAAGGTACTACCTGAAATTATTACTGTCGATGTCTGTAGGATGCTGTGTTCACAAAGACAGTATATTGTGGAGTTACAAAGGAATCAGCACTTCCTAGTTATTTGTGCAAATGTATGGCCCTGCTTGGCCATGTTGTCATTAAGGCCAGGAATGAAACTTTGTTATGGGAAATGAGCCTGGATTAAACACTGGGTGACCGGTGAAAGCAAATTGGACATAGTCAAAATGTTAATTGCTCACGCCTGCTGGTTTGGTCACCGTGGGCTACCGGTCAACTGTGCTGCAGGTCAGCGACCGGCTTCAAACGGAACCTGGTGCAGGATGAAGACCGCTTCCAGAGCTTCTGCAACAAGATCTTCGCCGGCTGGGACTTCTGCATCACCAACGAGAATGCAGCCAAGCTGAAGAGGAACAGCCTGCTTTACGAGCTGAAGGTGAGGCTTGGGTGAAGGGGATTGGCGAGGAGCGGACACGGTTACATTCACCCTGACCCTTCCTTCTCTCTCCGCAGACTGACCTGGAGGAGGAGCGCATCAAGCAGAAGATCGCCGACCGCACCCGCAAGGAAAAGTGCCGGATTTACGCGCTGCGGGTGGTCCTCAACTTGTTTGTAGTGGCCGTGCTGGCTGCGTGCTTCTATTGCATCTACAGGGCCACCATCTATTCCCAGGCGGCCCAGGTGCAGAACTCGGTCACCAGAGAGGGGCGTGCTGTCTCACGCTCTTTCACCTCGACTTTTATCGATGCCTGTACTTTCTCTGCACTTCTGTGTACTGTTGTGTTGGTCATCATTTCAACCCAAAAAAACATACCTCCTTCAAGCTAGAGTTCTGGTAGAGCTTGTAGAACCTTGTTGAAACGAAAACCAACAGTATGATGGATCTGCAGTAACACAGTTGAGAACTATTGCCTCAGAATAACACTTTCCAGTTATAACCAAATTCTGCCTGTTGAAGAACCCCATCCCCAGTAGAAGTGAAGACATCATGTCCAACTTATATTAGTTCTCTGTATCCAATGGGTTTCCCTTGATTGGTTCCTTCAGGACCAATGAGAGCTTTTTTTTTCTCCAGATGAAACCGCCTCACAACTTCATCTGGGAGCTAATCGTCGAGTACCTGCCTTCCATCGTCATCACTTTGGCCAACTTCATCACTCCGCTCATGTTCACCCTCATCATCCAGTTCGAGGACTACTCCCCAGCCTTTGAGATCCGCTTCACACTGATGAGGTGGGAGTTCTCGCTGAACTTGCATATTCATATGTGCTGTCGCTGTGGGGCGTGTTTAAACCGAAAATACAAAGCCATTCCATGTCCTCGTAGTCAAACCAGGGAAGTACGAGTTTATCGGCAGTTTATAGGCGTTGGCTAACGTTCCTGTCCTGTGTTCCTCTCCAGGTGTGTGTTCATGCGTTTGGCCAGCATCGGAGTGCTGCTGTGCTCCCTGTGGTATCAGATCACTTCCTGCGGGGCCCTCAACTGCCCCTGTGGATACAACCACAGGCTTTATCCGGTGAGGGAGGGGAGGATGGAGTTAATGAGAGCGAATGGGATAAGGATATGAAAGGTGGAGAAAGGAGGATTTCTACTCTATAAAAACAAAATAACTTGATCTCCGGCAGAGATGCACTGATATCAATACTGATATCGGATATCGGTCTGATACTGACTCTAATGGCTGGATCGGGTATCATGACAATGAGCCGATCTGGTATCGAATAACAATGTTTTAATAAATAACAGTTCAGTACTTGTGTATATGTATATGTTCGTTAGATTTTGTTTTAGAAATGAAAGTATGAAAGTACAGTATAGGTCAGGCTCAATGTGGTCTTACTCCTAAAAGAATAATCCCAGGCTCTTCCACATTGTGAGACATGCATAGAGGTTTAACTCCGATATCTGTATTAGGACTGAAAAAGTGGAACCAGTGCATCTGGAGTCTCAAAGAGCATTTTTTTCCTCATAGTCAGACTTCTAATCAAGTCTAGTGTGAGATAGAGGGGTGAGATAGTTTGGCTCATCTTAAGACTGGCTAACAGGGTTGGAAAATTTCACATCAATCTAAACTTACCAAGCTAGTATTTTCTGCTTCTCAAAGACTGGAAATCCCATTAGAATACTTGCATGCATGTTGAGGTGTAAATTTTGCAGAGCTTTTAGTATGGGACGTTGATGACCATCTGCCTTTTCTCCTTGGTCTCTGTCCATCCTCCAGTGCTGGGAGTCTCGTGTGGGTCAGGAGATGTACAAGCTCATGATCTTTGATTTCATCATCATCGGCGCCGTCACCATCTTCGTGGAGTTTCCGAGGAAGTGAGTTCCTGCCTCACCTCCGGTGGCGTTACATTCAGAAACTAGAAGGGCACTCGGTAGAGCGCATACCTCCGCCACGCCACTTGTTTGACCGATCACGGTCAAAATCAATAGGGTCCATCCCTGATGTGATGGCAACCCACCCACAAAATTTGAGAGATATCCATTCATTACTTTTTGATTTATTTTGTACAAAGACAGAGAGACTGACAGACAGATGAACCAACGCCGGCAAAAACGTAACCTCCTTTGCGGAGGATATCAAAAGCTATCGGGACAAGTGTGCATCTCGGTGACTTCCTTACATAGCAAAGTACACCATTTGGACTTGACCCGCGGTTTCCTCTCTCAGGTTGATTGTGACGTTCTGTGACTGTGGCCTGGCCAAATGGTGGGGTCTACAGGAGTTCGCCATTCCCCAGAACGTGCTGGAGATTGTGTATGGCCAGACCATCTGCTGGATCGGCACGTTCTACTGTCCGCTGCTCCCAGCCATCGGCACCATCAAGTACTTCATCGTCTTCTACATCAAAAAGGTGCAGAGTCCCTAATGCAGCCTCAGCTAGTCTGAAAAGAAATATATTCCTTAACAAATATTTCTTTATTAACCCTTAGAGCGCTATATGCAACTATTGTTGCCCAATGATGTAAGATATCAGAATCAGATGCTGT
Source organism: Gymnothorax javanicus (assembly GCA_029692085.1). Lineage (NCBI taxonomy): Eukaryota > Metazoa > Chordata > Actinopteri > Anguilliformes > Muraenidae > Gymnothorax > Gymnothorax javanicus. Next base: position 11,371,808 of record CM056211.1, read on the forward strand.
TGAAAATCTATCATGTGTCAACTTGTTTAAAAGAGCTCCCCACAGGGGAGCTCTTTTAAACAAGTTGCCACAAGATAGACTTTCAACAGCTCAGGATAATTACAGTTTTAATTCCTTGTAAATGTATTTATTCAGTGCTCTAAGGGTTAATCCTGTTTTTCCGAAGCTTTTGTTGATGCTGAATGCTGAAGTGGTTATTGTTATTATTTTTGATGATGTTTTTTTTTTTGTTATCGGGTTCAGTGACTTCCTTATGCCTTGGTGTCTCTTTTTTGCCACGTGAAGATTGTTGCTGTGGTGTAACGGTGTATCTGTCGTGCAGATGACACTCGTGAAGAACTGCCGCCCAGCGACACGCCCTTTTAGAGCCTCCAGCTCCAATTTCTTCTTTCTGGTGGTGCTTCTGATTGGACTGGCAATGGCCTGCGTGCCGGTGATTGTTAGCATTGGACAGTGAGTACTACATGAGCATCTGTGCGTGTTTGTGCATCAATATCGCACATTGAGTACACTGTGTGTGTGTGTGTGTGTGTGTGCGTGTGTTTGTTCTTGTACTTGCTACGCAGTGAGGACCAGAAAAACGCTTTGTTTCCCTTGTAAAAATTTACTACAGTAAACTATAGTTTGTTGCAAATATACTATAGTAATTGAATATCATTGCTGTAGTTTACTATAATAGAGTTTGACTTTTGTGATTTACTTTAGCATCACTATAGTAAACTACAGAGTTACTATAGTATATCTATAGTATATCTATAGTAATTCCGCAAAAATACCATAGTTACCATAGAAAACTATAGTATTTTTACTGTAGTATTTTGTGGTAGTTTTTCATAAGGGTTCCTTCAGAGTGGAGACATTCTTGGGAAGTAAGGACATTATCACCTGTCTTCACAACTACAAAGGCAAATTGTGGCTTATTACTTTAGGATAGGGGTAAGGTTAGAATAAGGGGTAGGTTAAGGGCAGGGTAAGGGTTTGGGTTAGGCAGGCGTTGCTTATTGTTAAGACTACTGAAAGGCTGTGGAGGTGCACACAGAATGAATGGAAACCAATTAAATGTCCTCACAAGGATTGAAGTATAAGGGTGTGTGTGTGTGTATATGTGTGTGTTGTGTGTGTGGGGGAGTGTTTCAACATGGCATGGGGAGTTTCGTGTGTGTGTGTGTGCGCAGGCGTGTGTATATATGTATATGTATGTTTGTGTGCGTGCACGTGCATATCTGTGTTTTGGCCTCCCACAGTGAGTTACTTATGTGCATATGTACAGTATGTCTGTGCTATACCTTTATACCTATGTCTATACCTTTAAGACATGTTTCTATGTTCATTCTGACAGAATAAACTCCTCGCATGCATGCGGGCCATTTGTAAACTACACCACATCGTGGGACGTTGTCCCAAAGGCTGTGAAACGGCTGCCCGGGGGGCTGAGCTCATTCCTCCTCACCCTCGCCTCCGAAGCCTTCGCCGTCACCTTCTTTGTGTTCACTTGGTGAGCCCTCGAGCAGTGCTTACGCACTCAGGCTTTAGCTTTGCTTTATTTTCCCAGAGCTGCTGCCGTTCCTGTATTTCCTTTGTTTGCTAGCAGCACTTGTGCTTGTTGGGCTGAAATTTTTTTTTCCCACATACATAATTTAATCTCAAACCTTATAATAATGGATGTTCAACGCTGTGTCATTATACTATCTTCAAAAAAGTAGGGGATATTGGGATTTCGAGGTCAGTAACAAAATAATGATTGTGTTTTGGATACAATAACCGACTGCAATGAAGATAACATAAACTGCTCTAGAACACAGCACCAAAATGCAGCCAACGGCATGCACACGCGGCACATGGAAATCCCGAACCCGTGGCCGGGGTGCATATTCGAATATGGCACTTCAGAGAAAGGTCATCTACTCCCTTGTGATGGAGACTTCTTTCATTCTGATAGCTTCTGACCGTAATCATTTGTTGATTTTGTTTATCTGAGACATCCTTTGATCGTTTTTTCACAAAGTGACTTCTCCAACATGCTGAACATCTAAGAGAAAATTGGTATGCTTTAAACTGACAGCCGTCAGTCTGAGGTTGCCAATTTCTTCAATGTTTCCCAGTCTGTGATTGGTAGATTCTGGAGCAGGTATCCGCAAACCCATAATGTTGATGATCGACGCCATTTAGGGCGTCCACGGTCAACAACAAGAGGCCAGGATTGGTTGATTCATACCCTGGCTCTGAGAAATCGCACTCAAACAACAAATGAGATTTTTGCAAACCTACACCAGGCTACTGGTGTGCTGCCCCACCAAGGCAAAAGGAAGTAAATCCATCGGCAGCCATTTTGAGAAAAATGCAAAAGTTTGTTTTTGCTTCTGCTCTACACAAAGAATATCCACTTGCATGTGCCGAATCTCCGTATCTAGGGCGAATTTCGCCATGATCCTGCTTCTACTAAATTGAGTACCACTAGTAGGTGTATGTTATGGTCTCGGATCGAATTCGACAAAAAATGGATTTACTTCCTTTTGCCTTGGTGGGGCAGTGTCCGAGTGACAGGTCAGATGATTAGAAATCGTCTACACGATGCCCATCTTCTTGCTAGACGGCCTCGTATAGCGCCGCCATTGACCAACCGTCGCATAGCCAATACACGCGAATGGTGTACACAACGCAGGAACTGGGGAAATCGTCGGTGGTCACGTGTAATGTTCTCAGATGAGTATTTAACTTTGAGTACTTCAGATTTAGCACTGATAATTACTGTATAGAGCTGAACTGAGCCTAATAGTTTGTGGAACAGGTGTCAGAGGATTACATTTTATTTTTGTACAGCACATTTTTCATTGCGGATGCAACCGTATTGTCTGAACACTGAAACCAAACAGTAGAATGAAACCCTGAAACAGAGGCTTGTGTTCCTGCCTGGCCGACTTTGACGTTTTGTCTCGTGTGTTTGCGTGCAGCCTGGCCATGTTTTATGTGATCGCGCTCGCTGGAGCTCACAAGCGTGTGGTGGACCAGTTGAGGGAGCAGCTGGCCATAGTAAGTACACAATCTCAGCATCGCTGTGAAACAGGAGTGAGAGTTCACGGAGGTTAAATCTCGTCTATTGTTTTGTCCTGCAGGAAGCGAAGGACAAGCGCTTCCTGATACAAAAGCTGTGTCAGGCGCAGAGAGCATCGGTCAGGTCCGCAGGGGTACGGCCCCCCTCGGGCAGGGACCGCCAGAGTAACCGCGGCAACCAGAACTACAGCGACTCCGGAGGAGTGTTTCTACCACAACCTTCGGCCTCTGCAACGCACGTATGACTTGTAGAGCGCATGATAACACTGCTGCCTCCGGCTGGTATACCAGGACAGTCACATCTCTGCTGATGACGAGGAGTCCGACCTCATGGACTACCAGCCACAGGGCTACAGTTAACTGCACTTCAGTCTGACCCGAAGTGAACTGTGGTCACACGCTATCCTGTTCTTCCTGCTGGTCTTCCCAACAATAACTGTCCCAGCCTCCCAAGCGGTTTGGCATAAGCTCTGACTGTTATCAGCTGGACTTGCCGATGTCACTGACAAGGACCAATATTTTTATCCTCTTTTTAAACAAATTGATCACTAACTGGTTTGGTTATCTTACATACTTGGGTTTTTTTTTTTAACTTTTAATACATGTCTTAAATGTTTTCTTTGTCCTTTTTTTTCGTTTGTGAATTAACCTGGTGTGGTTCTGTGTGTTTGTATTTATGCCGGGATATGTCTTGTTTTCCTTCCAGGAAGGAATTTTTATTATATATAAAGGGACACTTAAATGTCAGAAAGTATTAAGTAATGATTTCATTATATAATAGTAAAGCCTAAAATATATAAAACAAAAGCATTTTATTATGTTACAAATTCAAAAGGATCAAGTCAATTTGAAGGCGCACTGCTCGTATTTACGAGAAGTGTCCGCTTCTTGTGTACCAGAGGGTGGCAATACAAAACTGTCATTTCTTCGTCTCAGAATAGTATGGTTCTGGTATGCGTGAACTGGTAATACTCATGATCCTACAATAATATAGAGTACTGAGGTGACTGCATTACACTGATGTTGGAAGTAAAAGTTCCCATTCATTTTACCCATATATGTTCACTTTTGAAGTACCTGCTGTTGTTTTCAAGAATCCATCGACTTCGAGATTTTGCAGCATATTTCCGAGCAACTACAAATGTCGTTTTTCTAAACTGTAGTCAACTACAATTTGAATTGTTTGAATTTTTTGCCGACATGTATGGTGTAGTTCTGGCATGCATGAATGAACAATACTTAAAAAGAATAAATAGTCAATTTTTTCCCTTCAGCCGTTGAAGGCGTGAGATAGATTTAACGGTTCCTCTTGTTCTTGATCGGGGTTAGGGGTAGGGTTATGCAAAACATCTCTCATTGATTGGAATCAGGCTTTTCTGGTACAAAAGAAATTGACATTTCTCATGTAAAGTTTGAATTCCTTGTATGCTAGAATTGTTCAGTCAAAAAATTTCTCCTTGGTGTGAATTGGGCTTTCCTGGTATAGGAAAAATGGACATTTCTCGTATGTACGAGCAGAGCGCCTTCAAACTGACATGATCCATTTAAAAATGGGTAGGTCTTGTCACAGCATGCACTGAGGTGCATTTCAGTGTAATAAGGAACAGAAAGGAATGGTTTAGTTTTTGAGAGTGTTCACACTAATAATGGACGTCATCATGACTTCTCTCCCTTCCTTTAACTGTGATATTTTCAAACGGAATAAACAGGGTCACAATAAATCAGTTATATATCGTCATTGGATGAACTGTAAATTGGCCGTCGCCATTGTTGTATAGCTTTTCTAATGCTTTCAGGCTGTTTTGGTCATTATAAGGGTGTTCCTAATGAGGATAAATTACTGCCGTCTCAAGCTTTTTTGGAATACCTGTCCAAGTATATATTTCATACCAGTGGTGTCCAAATTTATCCAAAAAGGGCCAGTAGAGGGTCCAGTTTTCTGTTGTAGTCCAGCACTGTCACTTCATTCAACTAATTGTCCTCAAAAGGTGGAGAATATCCTGCTGCAGAACATGATAACGGGCCCATCCAGGGTATATGTTTTTATCCTTTCGATGGAATTTAGTCGAGTGAAATCCTTGGTAAGTTCATACCGGTTGTGGAAGTACTGGACTGAAACAAACCTGAATCCTCACTGGCCCTAGTTGGATTCGATACCCCTGCTTTACACCAAGTATGGATTTTTAATCACTACCTCTTTTCTCTCTTTCCAAAGAACACACGGTATGGAGGCTCCATGTCTTCTGTATTTTTTTCCCCTTTATTTGCACAATGAAATATTTTTGATACCATTACATTTTTAATTATTCTTCCCATCTGCTAACATAAAAAATAGATTTTTTGACTAAATGTTTGCCTATTTTCTCTGAAAGGTCAGTTTAAATTTGAAATGTAAATTTGAAATAAATATTTACATTTTCAAAAAGTTATTTTTCCATGTTTGAAAGACTTTTTTTTATTAGAAAGGTGCAACACATTTGTTTAATTATTAAATAAATATGCAGGCAATGTAAATTATGTCAGCAATGTTGGTCAATAAGACAAAACCTTGTTTTCATTCATAAGTATGTCAAAAACAAGAAATGAAATGCTCTGCCAACTTTCATGCTCTGTATCATCAAAATTATGACATAACTTCATCCAACAGATATTAAGATATTGTGGCTTCAGGGGAGCAGGGATTGGTCAAGTTGAGGGGTGTGTCTGGAGTTGGATGTGAGGCGAGCCTCTCCTGAGGGAAGGGGGTGGGAGGGGAGGGGAGGGCGGAGTACCGGAGTTCCTGCCCAATGATGTCAGAGCCTGAAGAAGTTTAGTTTTTTGTCACATTTTGAGTGTAGGATTTTTACCAAGGAGGTTATGTTTTTACCTGTGTTTGTTAACAGGATAACTCAAAAAGTTATGAACAGATTGGCATAAAATTTGGTGGGATGGTAGGTGGTAGTCCAAGGATGAGTTGATTCAATTTTGGGAGTGATGTGAAACATACTCTGAATTCTAGATCCGGAAGAAGTTAAAATGTACCTGAATAGAATGATTGTCCCTTATTGGACAGATTTTCATAAAATTTCAGTGTTAAATAGAATCTACACTAATGTAGAATTGATTATAGTTGTTGGTGATCTGGATAATATTTTTGTGGATCCAGAACTGATAATACTGACATACGGCATGGCGGAGGTATGCGCTTTACCGTGTCGTACGCACAGTTTACGCATAAATGAGACCCCAGGTTATTGGTGCGACTCAGTCCATAAATTTCACTGGTGGCTTCCAGTGTTTCCCAAAGGATTTGATTCATGGCCCACACAGTTTGCACCGAGGGCTCCAGCTATGCTCTCATATATTTGCTCACCCTCGGGGTCTGAGTGGTCGCAGCTGCTGATCGTCCAGATAAGGCCAGACATCATCTCCGAGGGCAGGGTCTCTTCTTCCTTAATTGGGCTCGGAGCAGCAGTGGAATCCACCCTGCTCTCAGCTTTGTTTGGAGTAGGCCCATCCTCCAGGACACCAGCTCTACCTACCTTTCATCGGGCTCTTGGCTATAAACCATGCAGCCATCTGTGCTGTGATAGACTGCCCTTATTCTGTCCCTTAACAGATTCTGTCAGACTCTTTATGAGTCAGTGTAACTTGATATTGTCCTAGCGCTGCCCCCATAGCACACTCCTTCTCTGCCCCTCTTCTCCATCACTCATGCTCTCTCTTCCTCTACTTTTGGTGTTTTTTCTATTCTTGAAATTTATCTCTCACCAGCATTGATTTTCTTAGTTTCTGAAAAGCAAATCATATACATTCTGTCTATAAGCCTCACTTACACTTTAATGAGTGAAGCTTTGGTTTTGTGTGAACAGTATTTTTAGCAGGCTATTGAAGGTAATGCAATGTTGGGTTTTTTTCTGGGATATGGCATATTTTTCCTTGAAAATGTACGATATTATACAGATCTTGCCTACTGGAACCAGGTTGGCGGTAAGGGTGTATCACCGGAAACTTAGGTAGTAGTGTGCTTGTAACTTCACAGACAGTCTTGATTTGACATTACACAGATGATATGCAGTGATGTCAGTCTGTAATGTGCCAATCAATGAATTGGGCAACCAAGAGCACAACCTCTCAGAGACATTGTTTGCTATAATGTACCGGCTAGTTGTTGAAAGCCGTTCCCAATGCTGCTGGATTTGTTTGTGGGCAAATGGTTTAAACAATAATAATGGTACAGAGAAGAATGCTGATGAACCGAATAAGCTGTTTCAGAGTGTGTATGGAGCTCTTGCATAATATCTACTGCATGTATTCCACATAAAAAGGAATACAAACCAAACTGTTAAATAAGCATTCAATTGCAGCTTATTAGATCAACTGTGATTGCAAAAACACATTTAACCCACATTTTCCACAAAGTTTGGCTTGTCTACATCTTTCGATTTGGGAATTTTATTGAGTCTACCGGCAAAGAAATGCCTTCCTTTTAAGAGGGAGAGAAACATGCTGGTGCCATAGGAATATAAAACATTGTTCAGTCAACAAAGCATGGTTCTATGGTGTTCATAAAGCATTAACCTTTAGGAAAAAAAAAAAAAAAAATGGGAGGAGCTTTGCTTTACCAACCACATAAAAAGCTTGACAAATTGCCAAGAAATCAGAATGAAAATACAATGCAGAAAATAGGCACATTGTTGAAATATATTACTTTCTGATGTGGTTAAGGGAAGTCCGTTTTCCTTATATCTCTCATGCACATTCCTCAATGCCACTGAGTTTCATTAAAAGGGCAGATCATGATCTACTGCTATTTTCCTAATGCGTCTTAATTGATATTAGGAAAATTGAATGAGTGTTTGGGAACATTTGGATTTCCTGTAGATGTGTTTCTTCCTTTGCTGAAAAAGGAGGTGCCAGTCATGCCAATGATTGTGGCCAATAATCAGCACTGGAACCAAAGGAGTTTGAATAGCATTGTAAAAATTAAATACAATTTTTTGGCTTTAAGGCGCTGACCAAAATGTAACAAGATATGCAGAAGAAATTCCCATTGTTGCCTCTTGAAATATTTCAGGAGAAATATAAACATTTAGGAATTACATTTTCACATCAAACAAAGATGAAAGTTTATTTTATTTATTTAAAACAGGGACCATGCACAAATAAACATTAATCTTGTAGAACAAGAGAAGATGTTTTATGCCAGGTTATAGCAACACTTGCTAGTTTCCACCTGCAGTGAATGTCAAATGGAATTTACTGAACTGTTGCCAATCCTTTTCCAGCCTGTCTCTTGGGTGGGTCAACCCATTCTCAGTCTGATTTCATCTTACATGCCCTTCCCACTGCAGATCTCTGCCGCACAACACTGCATCAACTCCGGTCATACCAGTTTCCAGCACTTTACAGGACACTGTGGTCCTGTAGAACACATTCACATTATTGTAAAAGCATAATGATAGCATTTGCTTCACACACCCACTATTAAACACTTTAGCCTACACCTGTGGGGTGATAACCCTCCAAGTAGTGGGTCGACACCATCTTTCTTGCATTCCAATTCCACATAATGATTTATGTTGATGGACAGTATTGATGATAGTTGATCTTTAATCATGTGTCAAATGAAAGTGCTTTGTGCCATCATCAACATTATTTCCTGCCATGACTCTGAAATTTGAAACACTATTTGAAAAACTTTGTAGACATTTAAGAAATTTGGTTCCAACTGTAAGCTGCTTCTACAAATAGTTTAAAACAATTATGTGAAAGACAGCTCAAATGAGCGAGGATTAATCATGAATGTAGGCTATTTTGTTATTATGGTCCACAAGCCACGCACACCGTGTCCACCAGCTGTAAAATCTGAAAGTCTTGTAGGGAATTTCTTCACGTGCTGTCCTATGTTGTAAGCGTAGGCTTTTTCTATTTTCCGATGCATACATACCGGTCATGACGGCAGATTTATCTTCAACCTTTGGACAGACGTCACACAAATTGTGCGCGATATGACCTCCGCACCAGTAGATGTCGGGGCATTTAACGCAGCACGATTTGTGAAAACTCAAAGGGAACTCACACTGAATATCGTGACCTTCACGACCGGAACCGGCAGCAGCGTGCTTTCACGGTTTGACAGCTCCAGGGAGAAACGAGAATATCACCGCAAAACTCCTAATAATATTGCGAAGCCCGGGCTTGTGTGCTCGATGATAAATTATTAAACATGAATGTTTTGTGCATTTTGCTTGGTCTGCTGGCTCTCCAATTTAACCCCCTGAAAGCGGATGATATCGTTGTTGGCTGCGGGGGATTCGTGAAGTCGGATGTGGAAATCAATTACTCACTAATCGAGGTGAGAGGTTGGCCCGAAGAGGGGAATGGATTTGCTGCTTGTATTTTTTGTCTTGGGAGCTGTGGCTAACTGAACAATTTGAATGAAGCATACCATGTCATTTGTTTGTTTGCAGAATACATTGCATTATCGCGACATGTTGAAATTGATAACATGTTTGACACCAGTCACTTCGGGGAGGTGGTTGGGGGGCTTGAGATCCTGCGGTTTTATTGTGAAATCGCCTCACTGGTGAAATATTAAATGTTACATGAAATGGCTTACGTTTATTGCTTTTTGGCTTCAAAATGACGGCGTTCTTACATGATGTAACTTATCCTGTAAGATGAACAAAAAGTCGATCAGGTTGCATTCATTATTGTACACTTATTGCTTACGGAAACATTAATTTCATTCATTTTAATTTGGGGTATTCGGAATGCATTTTACTGCGTAAGTTATTTTGCACGCTTTTTTGTTAAGAGTTTGTGTACCAGTTTGCCTTGCTTGTGCATTTCATTCTTTGATCGTCTGTTTGCTGACGCGGCGGCAGGGACCACGCATGACTGTAATAGGATTATCAGGGGGCTTCATTAAGTAGTTGGATGTGACCAGCTCGTCTGGGAGGTGCTATATCACTTTTTTACATTTACCATAAAAAGCACATCTTAAGCGAGTTTATGTTGCTGCCAGTACTTGTTGGGAAACAGATTTTTGCTGAATTTGTGTGTTTTGTTATCCCATCAGATTAAATTATATACAAAGCAAGGATCTTTGAAGTACCAGACAGACTGTGCTCCAATCAATGGCTACTTCATGATCCCTCTGTATGACAAGGTAAGAGCCTGCAGTGCTATAAAAACATACTGTATATTTGTTGCATTATGACCATTCCCAGTACTCTTATGCACTCATTTTAACATTTCTGCTCTACAGGGGGACTTTATTTTGAAGATTGAGCCTCCACTGGGGTGGAGCTTTGGTAGGTGGCTCCATCTATTCATAAACATTTTCGTTTGGTTTGAAGCCCAAGCTTAAATTTAAAATGCACAATTTACTTGTTTCCAGAGCCTACAAGTGTAGACCTTCATGTGGATGGAGTGAATGACATCTGCACCAGGGGAGAAGACATTAACTTCGTATTCACTGGTTTCTCTGTATTGGGAACGGTGAGAGGAACAAAAGCCATTGAAAGAGATTTGAATTCTCGTGTATTGGATCCGTGGAGAGGCTGAATTATTATCTGTGGTCTGATTGTCCCCTTGCTTTCAGGTGCTGAGTAAGGGGCAGCAGTTGGGGCCGGCTGGGGTCGAGGTTAAGCTGCGCAAAGCTGGAGCTGACGGCAGCATACAGACCGTGCGCACACAGGCTGGAGGAAAGTGAGTGTCAACCCGGGCATAGCCCCATATACTCCCATTCACTCAAACAAGAATTTAGCCTGAATTTTAATGATTTGCCTAGATGGGACAATTGACCTATATTTGTTATAAAACATGTTATTTCCATATATATTTTCACATTATTCTCACTTTGTGACCAGATTTTGTGCATTGTTAGAATACTGCCTCTGTCATTCACATCTTTGATTGTATGTTCCATTTTTGTTACTGTCTGGCAGGTACACCTTCTTTAAAGTCCTACCTGGACATTATGATATTACTGCCACCCACCCGTCGTGGACTCTGGAGCAGGTGAGTGTTTATACGTCTATCTCTCCGTGAGGCGCTCATCGCTGCCTCTTTAGCATCCTAGCTCTGTGGATCGACTTTAATAATGCTCGGTTCGGCTCATCTTTGAGGAAGTTCTCCACCTTGATTTCATCCTAATGAGCAGTTCTAAGAACTTGTATGTACTAATGAGTAAAAGACTGCCAGGCTATTGAATGTTTTATTCGATTCTTGGACAAAGCTGTGGATCGAATGCTCTCTACTCGTACTAAAACACTTCTGACCATTTATTCATGAAACCAGAGAAATGCCTGCTCATTCATCAAACCAGAGTAATGCAATTAACTCACGTTTTTCTTTATGTGTCATTATTGGGTTTGTGTTGCTGCGAAGTGCTTGCGAGCTTTAATTTTCTGCATCATCTAAGGCAGGGGTATGCAACACCATCCTGCCCAATTGTACCCTGGAATTTGGGTTGGGTCATATGGGAAAAAATCAAACATGACAATATTTCTTACTGAATTCCTGGATATAGATATAGTGGCGATATTTTAAAAAGTAATGTGGATATAATGAGCAAGTGGGTTCAGGCAACCGCAAGAGCAGAGTATTAAGAACAGAATACTGCATCCTTTTGCTGCGAAGCAGCCTTTAAAACCAGAAAAGGCTACACTTATGTTATATCGCATTACGATATCCAAAATTCTAGACAATATCTTCAATCACATTATCAATGTAATGTCGATATATTGCCCGGCTTTACCTGGAGTACAGTTGCAGTTTCTTGTTTTTGTTCTTTTCTAATCTGTCGTTGAATTACTGGATTGATTTGAATTTATTTGGTTTTCATAAGCGTGGTTGACCATGTGCTATAGAGGTCTCCAAGTTTCTCTGTTTAGAATATTCAGACATTTAATCTTAAGTCAAAAACAGGAGGTCAAGCTCGGATAAAACAAAAACCAAAAACTTTGCTGGCACTTCAGGACTGGGGGTGCCGGCCCCTGATTGAAGGTTATTAATGGCATGATTCACTTTCTTTGTTGATCCAAAATGGAGAGAAAATGGGTAATTTGTTCCACCTCACTGTAGAGCTCCACGAAAGTGCACGTGTCCAATGCCAACGCCCCCGCTGCAGTGCCCCTGGTGGTCGGAGGGTACGATGTGTCCGGGGAGGTGCGAAGTGATGGGGAGCCCATGAAAGAGGTCACCTTCCTGCTGTTCTCAGGCACTGTCAAGCAGGAGGTGAGGATTTGCGCTGATGAAGGGTAGACTGCTGGTTTCATTTTCAGGAATCTTCAAATCTCAGTTGTTTAGGCCTCAGTTCTGCTGGTTTTTCACCCTCTCTTACCTAAGAGTCAGGTGTGAAGACAGTCTGGCCAAATGGTAGTTAATCTGTTAATCTCCATGGAGAAAATCAAACCAGAGATAGATTTGGATTTCAGATTTTTATAGGACTTTGTTGAATAAATTTTTGACAATTCCTGTCATTTCACAGTGGGCTGCATGTTAAATGACGTACAGCTCTAATAAGCTACAGTGTTAAGTGCATGTGAATGGTTTCTTTTGTTGTATTCAGCCTGTGCTAAATATCTGTCTGTTCCAGGACATCACAGGGTGCAACACGGCCCCTGTAGAGGGCTCTCAGTCTGTAGGAGAGTCCTTGTCTTACTTGTGCAGCGTCCTGTCCCGAGAGGACGGCACATTTGTCTTCCCGTCTCTGGCCAGTGGAGCGTACACAGTGGTGAGACTGATATTTTCATTAACGTTCAGATTTGCCATGCATTCAAGCTACCATACTATGTGTTCTGCCTTCCAATGAATGAGCCTTGTCGTTGCCATATGCACTGGTTAAACTGTTCATTTCACGAGAAGGTTACTCACCGAATTGGTCATCATTATTCTTAATTTAATGATCAGTTTTTGATCTCTAAGTTATTTGTAGCAGTATTGTGCATTCTCCTATATGGTCTGTATATTAACATGCATAATGAGGACCAAGAGGAACAGTGTGCCATTATATGGTTTTTTTTTTTTTTTTCGTTTCATTGGATTTGGCCCTGCGTTTTAACAGATACCTTTTTACCGCGGAGAGCGGATCACCTTTGACGTTGCCCCGTCACGTATGGATTTCAAGGTGGAGCACAACAGCTTAAAACTAGAAGTAAGTATCAGTTTGGGTACAGTCTCTTGAGATCTCATGTTCATGTGTGGGCCTTGCTGCTGTATGGGTTTGGCATTATTTTACTCAGTCCAGACCCTGTGTGATATTTTTTTTGTCTCCTATAATGCTCCACTCATATCCCTCCAGCCAATCTTCCGTGTGATGGGTTTCTCCGTAACTGGCAGAGTGCTGAACAGTCCCGATGGCGAGGGCGTTCCCGACGCAACGGTAACCCTCAACAACAACATCAAAGGTGAGCGCTGAACTGCTTTTCCTGTTGGCTGCATCTCATTGTCAGGTCACAGAAAGAAACAAGGTTCTGACCCTCACTGTTTCAGGAGCGATGATTTTTTTCCCGTCTTCAAATTTATCACACTATTGTGACCATGATTATTATAACATTTTGCCACATGGTAGGGATATTTAGTGGACTATACAGTTGCTGCGATGGTAATGGTTGTAAAAATGCAACTAATTTGGTGATTTAATTCTCCTGACATAAAAAAAGGTGTCACAGTTTTCAATGAGAATAATTCATCAAGTGTTCAGCAATTAATTTGAGAAGTTCAGCTCCCACACATAGTGGGATTTCTTGTCCCACATAGTGCAGTTGTATAATATACAGTCCAGTCATTCAAATAATATTCAAATTGTGGGGTTCAGAGGCTTGATGAGGGGTGTTTGGTGGTTCTTTTGGGTTCCTTGTCCCTTAATCAGTGCTCTCACCAAAGCTTGTCTAAATCGGAGTCATCATTTTAAAGTTATTGAGAGTAAAAAAAAAAAAATCTGCTGTCAAAATGGCCAACTTGGCCCATATAAACTAATAAACATTAAAAAAATGTTTAAGGAACATTTTCATCACTGTATACCATCTGATTGAGTTTCAGTGACATCTGAGATGGTGGGTGTCAGGCCCAGGTGATTTGACACGGAATTACCCAGGTGTTATCATTGTAATGGATTCTGGCTTATGTTTAGCTTATAGTGCTGTATCTGATTCTCAGTGCTAACGAAGGAGGACGGCTCCTTCCGTTTGGAGAACATGACCGCTGGGACCTACACCATCCGCACGCAGAAGGAGCTCATGTTCTTCGAGCCCATCACCGTGAAGATCGCCCCTAACACGCCTCAGCTGCCTGACATCATCACAGCGGGGTGAGGATACGCTAACGCTACGTAGCGCATGCCTCTTCGGGGCGCTGGGATTCAGGGATAAGCGTATGAGCGCTTGCGTCCTGTGTTCCAGGTTCAGTGTGTGCGGTCAGATATCCATCACCCGGCTGCCGGAGGGCATGAAGCAGCAGGGGCGCTACCGCGTCACCCTCACGCCTCGCGGGCAGGACAAGGCAGCCAGCCGCACCACGGACTCCGACTCCCAGGGTGCCTTCTGCTTCCAGGCCAGACCAGGCGATTACAGCATTCAGGTACTGCGTAAATTGTCTGGTAGTGTGTCCTTTACTTGTCTCCATGTCCATGTTGAGGGCTTGGCTGTTACTATTTGAAGGGAAAGAAAAGATTTCTGCACTCTCGATTTTCACAGATTTGATTGCAGTGTTTCCTCCAGCAGGATGTTTGTCGATTTTGTGTTGTGAAGATCCAGTTGGACGATGCTTTGCAGGAATAAGTCTTTGGGAGCCCTAAAATCCTATGTGTAGGCAGACAGTTTCTTACCATTTTCCTCTGGTAGTTACTGATGTCTTCCTGCACTTGTACCCTTTTTTTTTTCGATGTGCACTCAAGCTTTTCTGTCCCCTCGGGGTGTCCACCTTTGACTTCGCACAGGTCTCCCTCCCAGAAAACGAGGTGAAGGCCGGCCTGGCGCTGCAGCCTCAGTCACTGGACGTGTCTCTTGTCGATCGACCTCTGTCCGACCTGCACTTCACACAGTTCATGGCCTCCGTGGCTGGAAAGGTCACCTGCTTGGGTAGGTTCAGTCATGCTGAAACTTAAGGGCATGCCGATGTATTGCTCCGGTGTTTTTTGCAGGAGATGAGTGATTATGTCATACCTGGTCCTCGTAAGCTCCCGAGCTTAACCCCCAGATCCCTTTACATCTTTCAGTGGCCTGTGGTGAACTGACCGTGACCCTGCAGTCCATCAATCGACAGGGCGAGAGGCGCATCGTGCAGCTCATGGACAAGACAGAGTCCCTCACCTTCTCCTTCGACAATGTACTTCCTGGAAAGTACAAAGGTAAGGAGATGGTGAACGAACTTAAAATAGCCTTGTGATGACGTATAACATGCAGTCGTCCAGAAAATAAAATGTAGGTATTTCTGCTTAGCTGTAGTATTATCTGTCTGTCTAGATATTTTTGCTGAAGTAAGTTGTGTCTTTTGTGGTCTCAAAGTGCCAACACCTTTGAAAAAAATTCAACTGCAGTGTCTTCCCTTATATAGCCCTGCGGTTATTCGCAAACATCTGCAGAGCTTAATTTGGTTCCATTTCCTCGAGGAAAAACCCACTTCAGTTTTAAAAAACGTATCCTAACCTAATGCGTATAATCTAAGCCTTCTCAGTTCTGCCTCCTGAAGGGAATATGTGTGTATTAGGCTTGTATTTTTTGTGATTTGTAAGCGTTTGTGAGCTGACTGTGTGCGTCTGCAGTGAGCATCTCTCATGAGGAATGGTGCTGGAAGCACAAGTCTGTGGAGGTGGAGGTGCTGGACGCCGATGTGCTGACGGTGGAGTTCAGACAGACGGGCTACATGCTGCGCTGCTCCCTCTCCCACGCCATCACTCTGGTCAGTACCCACAATGCTCTGCTCCCCCTACCCCCTGCATTCTCCATCTGTCAATGTGCGAAAGGGTTCGGCGTGATTGGTTTTGACTCCCTGTCCTACCCCCCACAGGAATTCTTCCAAGATGACAGCATGCCGGAGAACGTGGGAATTTACAATCTTTCTAAGGGAGTAAACCGCTTCTGCCTCTCAAAGCCAGGTATATCCCCCCCCACGCCCTCTTCCCTACTCGCTGTTTAACTCTTTGATTGTTACTGACTCCTCAGCTAACATCTCTTCATCTTGGGCAGGTGTGTACAAAGTGACCCCGCGTTCCTGTCACCAGTTCGAACAGGACTATTACACCTATGACACGTGAGTATTATTTGAAGTCAAGTGGTTTCATTGGCAGGTTTCGTGGTCAAACTTTGTGTTCATTGAGGGTAATGAGTGAAGCAGTGGCGCTTTGGGCGGGGGCATTCTGCTTTGTGATTGTCCGTCCGTGTGTGCGTCTGTCACACCTTTGATGAAAAATATCTTGTCTGCACTATATCTGTTACAGGCACACTGTGAATTGGGCATTTCATGAAATGCCAGGAATTTTGAATCCGTCATTTCATGAGATACCTGAAATCTTTAGGCATTTCAGGAAATGACTGAATTGAAACCCAGGCATTTCAGGAAATGACTGAATTGAAACCCAGGCATTTCAGGAAATGACTGAATTGAAACCCAGGCATTTCAGGAAATGACTGAATTGAAACCCAGGCATTTCACGAAATGCCTGATTAGTTTGCCTGTAACATATCTACTGAAGGACTGGACTGATTTTCACCAAATAAGACATGGTGACTCTCCACAGAGGGCAGCTGAACTGATTTGGGTTTGGTGGTCATCAGGTCAAAGGTGAAGGTCACTTCAGGTCAGTTGTATGTGGGGGACCGAACATCAACTTATAGGATAGATGAAGGTATGGCAGGCAGTGACATGGCAATCAATGCTTGTGCTTTGAGTTGTGTCTTATTAGCTCCTGTGTCATTGGCCTAGTGGGCGGTGACTGCCTGGTAATGACTGTGAGTGCAGCAATGGGTTCATGTTGTGTCTTTCAGCTCCGCCCCCAGCATCCTCACCCTGACTGCAGTGAGGCATCACATGACCGGACTCATCACCACCGACCAGATCTTCGACGTCACGGTCACCATCAAGTAAGTGGCCAGCCGCAGCATGGCTGCTTCGTCATGTAACTTCTCATTCGTTTCTTGTCTATTATAGTAAGCGAGAGAGAATTTTGTGCTCTGCTTAACAACAGCTTTCCTTAATTGGTTAATTTTGGCGTTGGAGTAGGAAGTAACACATTTTGAAATTGGTGCTCATTTGCTCATTTATATTTCATAAGGAATTTTGCAGCCTGTCTAGTGACTAAAAATTAATTTTGCATGCGAAGTTACTTTGGGGTGCTCATCCAAAGGTTACTGAAGCCTTTAATTTTATCTGTTCGGTGGAGTTAGCATGCGAAAGCGCAGCCAATTATAGAGAATAAATCATTAAGAAAAACTTTGCGTACTCCACTTATTCTGGTATATTTCTCACAACTTATCTTGGGGTCAAAATAAGTTTTCTCAGCAGCCAAGATTCATCTGGATGACTAAAGCATCTAAGCGTCTTGAACACGAAAAGAGCCCAAAATAAACAAGAAGTTTTGTGAAAGAAGTTTGACTTTTTCTTCTTTCAGAAAAGCCATAAATTGGACAGTATTTCTCTTTGAGAAGTAGGGAAGTGTTTTCCTTTTTTAACTCCCCGGCATATAATGCGGGGGGATATAGTCATGGGTGCGGTTGTCTGTCCGTCCGTCTGTGAACATTTCGTTTCCGGAGCATAACTTGAAAACCGTTCTATGTTTTTTCACAAAACTTGGTGTGCACTTTAATCATGACCTGATGTGGTGCCTTTTGCTAATCCGCCGTTGATGGGGGGCCGAGGGGATATGCCATCTCCCAATGGTTCTTGTCTCCAATTGACATGGTGTATTTGAGTCCGGAGTCTGGTGCGAAGACTGCTGCTAGTTCATCTGTGCCGAGCACTGCAGAACATGAGTAATGCGTAATCATCACTTGTCCTGCTGTGTCTGTTATTACACTATCATCCTGTTGACTATATTGCTAAGTATAGCAAGTGCTGTAATGCTTCCGTTTCTCACCGGTGGTCTGTTATTTAATAATGTGACTATAGAGAGCAGGAAGCACTGCAACCTTGACGTGATAGAACCAACCGGATCACCCGGGGAAAAAAAAAGAAAGATCTTTCATGTTGAGCTGATTTGGTGTTCCGTCTATTTTAGCGTCATTCAATATGAGCGATATTTCCACAAACTAGGGAGTGTTAACTTTCAAATGATGCCTCATACATGCTTTTCGGTCGAACGGTTTGTCGATAATAACTTTTAAAATTTGGGAACGGCAAGAAGAGTTGGGCTTTAAGGTGTTATTTGGAAATTACAAGAGTCAGTAGATCACTGCAGTAAGGTGGCAGCAATGATTGGAAAACTAGATAGGGTTCCATCATATCGGCTAGGACATAGGAAGTAGCCAGGTGCATTTTCGCTGTTGGAGTACTTGCAGAACCTTCTCAAATAAACTGTTGTTTTGGTACATTATTGTTTATTGGTTATAACCGACTGTGTATGGCCGCATTTTGTAAATATTGGTCTTTTAAATTCAAGCTCGCATGTGCTGGCCTACCAGAATTCACGTTGATCAACTATGAAATTCTATGAATCTTGTATACGGTGGACATCATAATTATTTGCACCCCTGAATGGAAATGCATTAAAAATACTATTTAAAAAATCAGTAGCATGATAGAGATGATCTCAACGTGTTAAGATGCAGAAAATGTGTTGTCATTCATTACTTTTCCAGTGGAATCAACCGAGTGTACCAGAAATACATGAATACATGTAAAATATGAGAGATTCGCAATGCAGATCCTCAGTGCTTGAAGTAACTTGATGGTTGAAGACTCTTGACTGCTTAAGAACTGGAGCAAATCCTTTTAATCCAGCGACTAATGTATTCATGCTGCAGAGGTAATGAAATTGCATGTAAGGCAGCCTCTTCCTCCTCTAAGAGGGTCTGAGCCAGAATGCTGGGCTGAGGTTGAAGGTGGATTCTAACGGTTGAAGGACGGTCTACCTCAGGTCCTCCATCGAGAGCGAACCGGCCCTGGTGCTGGGGCCCCTGCGGTCCCTGGAGGAGCAGCGGCAGGAGCAGCAGCTGCAGGAGATCGAGCTGCGTCGGCAGGAGAGGGAGCGGCGGGGTGAGGAGGAGGGCAAGGAGAGCCCCCCGGTGCTGGCCAAGGCCGACGAGCTGAACGGGCCCTTTCACTACGAGTTCTCGTACTGGGCCAGGTACTGTAGCGCTGCCCCGTGTTTGAATCCATCCCCATCTCTGAGATGGACTGACTGCCTGTTCAGGGGAGCCTCAAAAACTAGTGAAGACCCCTCTATAGGTACTGATATTAGAACAAGGTTACATGTGTGGTTGGCTGTACTATAGTGCTCCAAGTATCATCCGGTATCTCTTGGGATATGTTCATTGTGAAGCTTGACCCTTTTAGGCACACAAATATTGGATTAACTTGTCCGTACCTGAAAATTGTATTGTTGATGCTACGATAACCATCAGTGGTTGAATGCAGTAGTAGAAGAGTCGAGTAAGCTGGATAAGCATTTTGGAAAATAAAAGCCAAAAAAAAAACGACTCTTCAAAGAGTTAATTTGTATATTATAGTGTATTGCAGAATGTGTTATAGACAGGGAGAGTATAGTTCCGGAACACTCTGGAACATTCCGGATCATTCCTGTCTTCCTGTCCTCAGGGCTGGGGAGAAGGTCACGGTGACCCCCTCTTCGAAGGAGCTCCTCTTCTACCCCCCTGAAGTGGAGGCCACCATCACTGGAGGTAGGAGCTTGTGTGTCATGTGACTGGAACAGGGCAATCCAATTTGTCGGCTGTGATGCGTGTCCCCAATGCCTTATGCTGCATCATGAGTTGCATTGTCTTCATTGTCGACCATTTTTGTAGATGGTTGCCCTGGACGCCTGGTGGACATCACTGGGCGGGCCGGACTTTTCCTGAAAGGGCAGGTGTCCCCTGAACTGGAGGGAGTGGAGATCTCCATTAGCGAGAAGGGGGCGGCCACGCCCCTTATTACTGTGGTCACCAATGAGAAGGGAGCATACAGGTACCACTGGCTTGTATATCCTGTTGTCTGTCGGCTCGTCTACCTGGATGCATCTTCATACTTAGACAGGGGTAGGAGATGAGGGGATGAAAGGATACGTTTCTGAGTTCTGAGTATTTGAACAATACTTCTGGCTTGCAATGAGGTATTCTATTAGTAATTCAGTACCATAGACTGTCTAAAAAGATGGACGCAGCACTCGGGTCTGAAAACTGAGGTCAATGCGGAAATCTCCAAAATTTGCATTCTTTTTAATGGCCAGCAGATGGTGACTTCGGTGGTTGCAGAAAGAAGTTCAATCTTATGGAAGACTATGAGAAAATGACCCTACTTTCCCACCTGATTTATTATTTAAATAAAGATTTTCCGCATTACTTTATTGTATCTATCGCAAGTTTCAAGACTCCTTCAATATACCATGATCATTTTTGTAGATTATGGTCCCAAATAGACTAGAATAAAGGATAAAGCCAGAATATGCTTAAGGGGCGTGGCTATCCTCTGGTCCGTGTCTGATACAGTCAGATCCACCCCTTACTCCTCCCTGGATATTCAGTTCACGCTCTCGTCCAATAGGAATCACATCCGGTTTCAAAATGACAAAATGGCGCAATTCAAATAGCCAAAATCAAGGCTTCCTAAATGGTATGCTGAAACCAATGGGTGACGTCTCGGTTGCTTCGTCCATCTTTTTATACAGTCTGTGTTGAGTACGCAATGATAAAAATAGATTGAGGAAAGTAAACGCTGGTAATTGTAGATCCCTGAAGTGCATGAATCCAGTATGAAAATGCCACCATGTGTTCGGATTTGGAAGTCGTGATATGAACCGGTTCTGAAAGGAACACGTGTGCTACATGGCTGTTCGGATACCGCCAACTCTCTCGTTTCCCCTCTCCCAGTGTGGGGCCATTGCACAGCGACCTACAGTATGATGTCAGTGCCAGCAAAGAGGGCTTCGTGCTGACCGCAGTGGAGGGCACACAAGGCGACTTCAAGGCCTTTGCCCTGGCAGGTGTCACCTTCGAGGTATGCTGCTTGCCTGCTCCTGTCAATGTATAGGGACTGTGGGCTTGTGTAGATGTCAAAGAGTGAGGAATTATGGGAAATGTTGGGTTTGAAGTCACAGTTTTCTGGACCTGCCTCAGGTTTCCAGCATCACTGCAGGAAGTCCTCGGAAGAGGTGCAGGGGTCTCAGTCATAATTTATGCTCAGGAAATATGCCTGCATATTTTACAAACATGATTAATTTGGCAAATGATGGTGCCCTTACTGGCTAAAGATAATCTCTTGCAGGTGTGAACCCTCTATGTTGGTATGTATCCATATTGGGTTCACAGTTCCTATGGGTGCTGGAGGTCCTTGAAATTGAAATTAGTGTGATGTTTTCAAGGTTTGAAAAATATTTAGATTTTAAATGAAGTGTTTGAAACTGCTTGATATTGTAACAATAATTGCATTAGCTACTTTCATAAATCGCCGAGTGTGTAAGTGCGATAAATTTGTGACTTACCACAGCTGTGCTAGATAACCTTGAAAATGCACCTTGAAAATGCTTTGAAAGTGCTTGAATTTGAAAAGTTGTAGGAACGCTGTGGCTTATGGAGTGCATTGTTGGCCCTGCTGTGTGTTCGGTTTGTTTCTCGTAGATAAAGGCAGAAGATGGTCAGCCTCTCTCTGGCGTTCTGCTCTCTCTCAGTGGAGGACAGTTCCGCTCCAACCTTCTCACCCAGGAAACTGGCCTCCTCACATTCAACAACCTGGTTCGTTCCAAACCAGCACTTATGTGCCGTTTCAAAAACCATCACCCTGATTTGTTTAGATGGGTTTGTAAATTTGACAAGCTTTTGCTCTCCTAATCTGTGTTGCTCTGTCTGGTTGCCCAGAGTCCTGGGCAATACTACTTCAAGCCCATGATGAAGGAGTTCCGTTTTGAGCCCACATCTCAGATGATTGAGGTGGAAGAAGGCCAGACTCTCCACATCGCCATCACTGGCTTCAAGACCGCATACAGGTATGGTCATGACCGTAGAGTGGGGGGTTCTCAACCTTGTCCAGAAAGGGCTGTCGTAGGTGGAGGTTTCATTCCCAAAAACCAGTAACATAGCTGGATCTACCAATGAAATTTTTTATCAAGGACTCTCGGGGTTGATTGGTGGATCTAAGCGTTACTGTTTAGAATGTAAGCCTGCATCCTTATAGGCCCTTTGCGGACAAGACATAGAATTGCTGCTGGAGACTAGCGCTACTCTAGGGCTGGATGGATACTGCTTCCATTTTATGATTTTAGTCATGACATGAGCAAGTGATGAGAACAGACCATATCGACCCATGAAAGCTTCCATTTTACAACAAATAAGATGTGCCTAGCATTTGGGATACTTCAGAACTAGGTGCTAGGTGATATACAACCCCAATTCCGAAATAGTTGGGACAAAGTGTAAATTGTGAATAAAATCAAAAGGCAATGACTTTCAAATCACACCAGCCAGTTTTTTATTCGCAATAGAACAGAGATAACATAGCAAATGTTGAAACTGAGAAATTTTACCATTTTATCCACAAAATGAGCTCATTTCAAATTTGATGGCTGCTACAGGTCTCAAAAAAGTTGGGACAGGGGCCTGTTTACCATGGTGTAGCATCCCTTCTTCTTTTTAACACAGTGTGGAGGCGTCTGGGCATTGAGGAGACAAGTTTCTTGAGTTTAGCCATTGGAATTTGATTCCACTCTTGTTTAATGCAGGTTTCCAGCTGCTGGAGAGTTTTGGGTCTCCTTTGACGGACTTTTCGTTTAATTATGTGCCAAATGTTCTCAATCGGTGAAAGATCAGGACTGCAGGCAGGCCAATTCAGCACACAGACTCTGCTAATACGAAGCCATGATGTTGTAATAGCTGCAGTATGTAGTTTTGCTTTGTCCTGCTGAAATACACAATGCCTTCCCTGGAATAGATGTCATCTGGAGGGGAGCATATGTTGCTCTAAAACCTTTATATACCTTTCAGCATTCGTGGTGCTTTTTAAAACAAGCAAATGTCCCGCACCATATGCACTAATGCATCCCATACCATCAGAGATGCTGGCTTTTGAACTGAATGCTGATAACAGGAGGGGTGGTCTTTCTCCTCTTTAGCCCGGAGGACACGATGCCCATGATTTCCAACAAGAATGTCAAATTTGGACTCTTCTGACCACAGGACGCTTTGTCACTTTGCTACAGTCCATTTTAAATGAGCCTTGACCCACAGAACATGGCGGCGCTTCTGGATCATGCTCAACAATGGCTTCCTTTTTGCATGATAGAGTTTTAGGTGGCATCTGTGGATGGCACGGCGGGCTGTGTTTACAGACAGAGGTTTCTTGAAGTATTCCTGGGCCCATTTAGTAATATCAATGACAGAAACATGCCGGTGATTGATGCAGTGGCGTCTGAGGGCCTGAGGATCACGGGCATCCAGTAAAGGTCTTTGGCCTTGTCCCTTACGCACAGAGATTTTTCCAGTTTCTCCGAATCTTTTGATGATGTTATGCACTGTCGATGATGAGACCTTCAAAGCCTTCGCAATTCGACATTGAGGAACATTGTGTTTAAAGTTTTTTCCACAACATTTTTACGTAAGCCTTCACAGGTTGGAGAGCCTCTGGCCATCTTTACTTCTGAGAGACTCAGCCTCTCTAAGACATCCCTTTTATAGCCAATCATGTTACACACCTGATGTCAGTTAACTTAATTACTTGCTAAATGTTCTTTCAGCTCATTCTGTTATAAATTGCTTTTTCAGCCCTTTTTTTGCCTGTGTTCCAACTTTTTTGGGACCTGTTGCAGACAGAAAATTTGAAATAAGCTCCTTTTATGGATAAAAATGTAAAATGTCTCCGTTTCAACATTTGAAATGTTGTCTATGTTCTACTGTAAATAACATATTGGCTCATGTGATCTGAAAGTCATTGAATTTTGATTTTATTCACAATTTACACTTCGTCCCATCTATTTCGGAATTGGGGTTGTATTACTATGTGGTATATATTGCATATCATAGTACTGTATCAAGCCTGGTTTTTAAAAACCCTTACCGTTTCTGTCCTTCCTTGTTTTGGGGATGCCCCCCTGTCGTAGCGAATGAGCGACTCCAGTGGCGGTGAACTCTCAGTCTGTGCTCTTTTACCCCCCCCCCACAACAGTTGCTATGGCGCTGTGCAGTCCCTGAGCGGGGATGCGGAGCAGGGCGTGTCAGTGGAGGCGGTGGGGCAGGGCGAGTGCAGCCTGTACAGCGAGGACACTGTGACGGACGAGGAGGGTCGCTTCAGACTGCGTGGGCTGCTGGTGAGCTGCTGCACAGCAAAAAAAGTCTGAAGTATTTTAGTCTTAAATGAGACATCAAATCTTTTTTTCTTCTGAAGTAATTTACATTTGATTAAGTTTCTCCTTGCTTGACGAGTAAAATTTTCTTGGCACAGTGATTAATTTTGAAGCAAAATCTTTCTCACCAAATTGGCTGAAATTTTGTCTTATTTAGCTGAAGGAAAAAAATGAAATGGATGGTAAATGTGAATATAAGACTGAAATGCTTGTGGTTGAAATAATTTCTTTGTTTTTTTTTTTTTCCCTGCTGAAGCACTAACATTAGACGTCTTAATAAAAATGGCACAGGTCACTGGTCAGCATACGTGACCTTTAACCTGCAGTGCGCCATGTCACAGCCCATTTACAAGGGTCTGGTAAAGGTCAAAACTGTAACGCAGGACTGGAGATATTTTAGGACATCCTCACACCTCAATTAAACATCTCATTTAAATTGAGCAAGATTAAAAAATAACTGAACTGCTATTTTATAGCATTGAAAACTTCAATAGCTGGCATAATAGCTAGGGCAATGTGTTTTAGCTTGTTTTTCATAAGCTGCTGAGGTACTTGGCGTGGTGTACGCTTGCCACGTTACCTTGGTAATATCTTTGTAATGTCTCTTCGTGTCTTTCACAGCCTGGGTGTAAATATCTGATCCAGCTGCGAGCTGAAGGTAATGACCACATCGAGAGGGCGCTGCCTCCGCATCGCTCTGTGGAGGTAAGAGTTTCTCTTAGATCACTGGCCGCGTTCAACATTTTGCTGCGTTCACCGCAGGCTATGGGGCTGAAATGTCGTTATTCTTTTCCTGCTAGGTGCAGAACAGTGACATCGAAGGCGTGAACATTATCGCCTTCAGGCAGATCAATCAGTTCGACCTGAGCGGAAACGTCATTACGTCTCCTGAGCACCTGCCCACTCTCTGGGTAATGTTCTCTTATTGGGCCTTATTTGTACAACTTTGCATGCATTTCATGCTTCAATGTTGCGTATGCTCAAAACGGAGTGGCGCATTGTAGGAAAATATCCTTATTTATTGAAATGTGGATAAGCTAAATTGCATGCTCTTTTTACTTAACCAGGACCAACATAGATCGTGCACATATGCAAAATTCTTATTAGTGCTAAATGCAACTATTGTTACTCAATGATGTAAGATATCAAAATCAAGGCAGGGGAGCTCTTTTAAACAAATGGGCGCAAGATATGCTTTCCACAGCACAAGATAATTAAATTTATATATTTATTGAATTTATCTCTGCACTATAAGTGTTAATTTTGCATGGTTTTTATGTGTTAAGTTTGTTTTATTATTGTGAAATTGGCAAAGAAAGATGCATATGCCTGAGCATTCTTTAAAATTGTTGCCCATTGTCAGCACCACTGAACTGCTGGTATATGCTCTGGTGTACTCGTCAGTCATCCTCATCCAAGGGCTAAATGAGGAGTCAGACCAATGAGACACGCCACAACACTCCAGTACTCATCAGGCCTTTTCTCACAGGAGTGCTTGGTTAGCAGATATTGAATAAAACGTTCTTCATTTGCTGCCGTGTGCAAAAATGAATCATTTAGCCTTCGTTCTCGCCTGGCAATTCTCAAGATTGAACTTGGAACTTTGGTGTCTTCAGCCTGCCTTGAGGAATTTGAGACTGCTGAAAGATTACTTGCTAAGAAATGGAAAAACTAAAGAAGTCTGTGCTCTTGAACAGATCCGTGCTTTAGAGCATATTAAATACATTGTTTTAAGGAATTACCCCCTAATTTTGTCATGTGTAATTTTCACCGAGTTGAAGTGATGGAGGACTCTCATACTCTTTCGAACACAGGTGAAGCTGTACAAGAGTGATAACCTGGACAACCCAATCAACACTGTGTCACTTGGGCAGTCGCTGTTCTTCCATTTCACCCCACTGTTGCGGGACGGACTGGTACGTCAGCACCACCCTGCCTGCTCCTCTCCAGGAAGAGCGGATTCGCAGCAAGACTGGTTTGGGGTCTAGAATGGGGAAAATTTGAGCAATCATTATGGTGTAGTCTCTCCATGAGCGCTAACAGTTAAGCTACCTGCAATTTTTTTTCGGCCTATGAGAGAATTTTTTTTTGTTCACTCTCTGGCATTGATTGTTAGACTGTTTGGTTCCCATAAAAATGTTTAATGCTGTATTATTGCAGTGCCTGACAGAATGCAACGGAATCTGAAGGCACAAATGTGCTCGTGAATTTTATGCTCTAAGACTAGTATATATACTCAACGAAAAAAAGTTAAGGGACACTTGATTTTCACCCAAGTATGCAAAAATGTAAAAACTGAACCGAAATCCCAAGCGTTTTCAACGTCATCGGTGTTAATCCAAGTCACAAAATGCATCAAAACATTAGATCAGATGATGTTATTACCCCCAAAACAGGGCATTCCCAGGGAAGACCAGAATCACACCAAGCCCAAACCATTAAATCAAAACGTCAAACAATGTCCAAAGTCATTTCAATATCTTGTTTGGCCACCACCTGCTGACAGTGTCCTGGGAAGCTCACAACAAGGGAAAATAATCAAGAAAAAGCTCAGTGGTCCTTAAATTTTTTTGCTGAGTATAAATGCTTGGCTATATGGTAATTAGCATTAAGTGTATAAGATGTAGCATGTTAGAGTGTTTCTGAATTAAAATTCTATGGGTACGACCACATTGATACGTTTTAATTTTGAAACGAAAATTATCTCCGTCCTCAGGAATGTTTTGGTTCCATTTCTGAAAAAAATTTCATCCTTACCAACACGCCTGAAAACGCATATAACACGGCCATGCATGTACACTGGACATGGGCATTCTGGTGTAAACAGGAAGTAAATTGTCTGCTCCGCGTCATCATTTTCAAAAGTCCCCATTTATGCCCCTCCACACGAAAATGCTATCCTGGAGTTTTCAATAAAAACGGAGTCAGTAGCATTTTCAAAAGTTTTTGTTTTAGGGGTTTGAGTAGTGTGGACGCTAGGTGAAAACTGAGCAAAAGTTCTGCATTGTAAAATTAAAATCTATTGGTGTGGACGTAGCCTATAACTAATGTAGCAATTATTAACTGATTGACCTCTTTAATGATGTTTTTTCTAGAACATTCCAAATGACCGTACTGTCCAAAGGCCTAAGATGGCCTCTGTGCTCCTTAGTGCTGTTCTTTCACTATGGCTTGGCTCCATCTCGTCCCCGTCTGCAGAGTTATGTGCTGATGCTGGACTCCACACTGTCCCGCTCGCAGTTCGACTATTCATTGCCTCAGGTTTCCTTCACCGCGACGGGTTACCACAAGCACGTGACTCTGACCTTTAACCCCACTGTAAGTACTTCGTATTGACACGTGACTGCACTCTCTCACCACAGCACTGACGTCAAATGAATAAAAAAAATCAGTTACTGGTTTCTCATGGCTGAAATTAAAATGCAGTCCGTTAATG
Organism: Gymnothorax javanicus; assembly: GCA_029692085.1. Classification (NCBI taxonomy): domain Eukaryota; kingdom Metazoa; phylum Chordata; class Actinopteri; order Anguilliformes; family Muraenidae; genus Gymnothorax; species Gymnothorax javanicus. Next base: position 11,399,764 of record CM056211.1, read on the forward strand.
CTTTTATTTTGCCTTTGAAAAATATCCCCTCTAGTTAAAAAAAAAGCAAAAACAATAACTTTTTTTTTTTTTTTTTAATTAGTTTATGTAATCTGCCCCGCCCAGGCAACAGGAAGTAACTCCATCAGCCGCCATTTTGAGAAAAATGCAGAAGTTTGTTTTTGCTTCTGCTCGACACAAAGAATATCCACTTGCATGTGCCAAATCTCAATAACTGGGGCGAATTTCGTCATGATCGTGTGTCTACTAAATTGAGTACCACTAGTAGGTGTGTGTTATGGTCTCGGATCGAATTCGACAAAAAAATGATTTTACTTCCTTTTGCCTTGCTGGGGCAGTAATTGCATCAGTGCAAATGTTTCTTTTTTATAGTGTTGGTAAAAAATTTTTACAGCGGATAATTAGGTGTATATATTTTAACTGTAATTCATAGTGGAAAGGAGTTGATCATGATCGATTGTTGGTTCCTTTGTATTTAAACACATCTGTTTGAGATGCGTATTTTCTGTCCATGAATGTGGGACTCGCTCATCGTTTTGCAACCGGGGTTTACTGTATTTTGCAAAAATATGCATTTTTCCTTTTACTGTATGTGTATTTTTCGACGTATGTGAGCTAATGAGGGCGTGATGTGTTTCTCAGCGTAAAGTCCCGGATCAGGATGTGGCTCAAGGCTCCTACATTGCTTTGCCCCTCACGCTGCTGCTCCTGTTAGCTGCTTATAACCATGAGAAGGTACAGCGAGTCCTGAATTCCCATCAATGTTTAAACATTCAGATACACTTCTCTGTCTTAAACTTTCAGAAATTCTTCATCAGTACTGAGACCAGTGGCCACCAAGTGAACTGCAGTCGCCATTCTGTCGCTCATGCTTGCACTGGCACTCTAGCCTGAATGTGATAGATGTGGTGGCTAGCTAAGTTGCACTGTTAATATAGAATTACAAACATTCTCCTTTTTTGAAATTGGATTTATTAAGAGTAATATCATTATCTAGCACAATATAGGCTAGTGACGTTGAAGTAATTCATTTTTGTTACCGTAGCATGATGCATTGACTGCGTTTATGATACGTCGGTGTTAGTTGGCTACCCAGCTTTATTAATTGCTGTTTGTTTAGCCATCACAGACAGGCTCAGCAATCTTGGCATAGCTACATTTTCTGGATGATATTATATATATAATATATATATATAATGATTGATGAACTAGGCAGACTACTTGCACATAGCACCTTTAACATTTGTTGTTATGCCGTTTATGCCTTTTTTCTTTGTCATAATTCTAGTTTTCTTTGTTACAAGCTAGTTGCTTCACACATGTGGTGTAGATGCAGGTAGTGTTTTACCATATTATAGCACTGTGCCTACTGCATCTGCTACAATACTGTTTTTTGTTTGGTTATCGCACTCATTTATATGATTTTGTGTGATGAGCATAATGGCATTGGTGCATTTTTACATATTTGATGCCAAGCCCATTCCATTGGTCTTAACGCTTGTTTCCCATTCCATTGGTCTTAACCCCTTTGAGCTTGAATTTATATACAATTATTAAAAAAAAAAAAAAAAATTGTGTTTTTGCTTTCAAGCAGATGCTAAATTGGATGCATTATGAATGGAAACAGCTCGCGACAAATTCGCAACAATAGGCGTCAAGGGGTTAACGCTTGTTTTCCATTCCATTGGTCTTAGCGCTGGTTTTCTTTGAACCAAACTCTTTTACTTTCGTGTGTTTTGTTTATCCCCTAGAAGAGTTCATACGAGTGGTGCTGGATGTGTTTGTTTATTTATTTATTTATTTATTTATTTTTAAGGTCATTCCTCTGCTGCTACAGCTGGTCAACCGGGTCCAGGGCGTTCGAGGGTTGGCGCAGGGATCCGGCGACGCCGCGGCGCTGGACGATGCCAAACGTCAGGCCAAGAGGCAGAAGACCAGACGCATCTGAGGAGGCCGCAGGCTCCTCCCACATTTTCCGGAGTGGGCGGGGCCCAGAGCTGCAGACACTTTTACATTACCTCATGGACAGGTTGACGGATGGGACTGATATTGCCAGCTTGGATTCAACGCCGGGGCCAGTATGGCGCCCTGGCGTGCTTTTTCGAAACGTGGCCTCAGCTAGACACTCGATCCTGTAAAGTGTGCCTCTCATTACAGAAGAGCATATGGTAGGCTCTGTGAAGAATCCATACTGCCAATATAAGGCTTTTCTATGCTTTTTTTATTACTTGATATCTGCGGCCCTTGAAAGAGCGTCAAGTGATGCAGGACAAAGTCGAGGACTGGAGTTATGATCCTGTGTGTACCATTGTCTGAATTTTGCGGTTTTAATAGCGGGGCGTGCATCTACGCGTCTCTTCGGTTAGATGAAATTGAGCCTCCAAAGTGAATACCAGGTGTCATGATCATGGAAGCTACTTTTAATTTATAGACCTAATAGGACGCAAATAGGAGAGACTAATTTATTATGATCATGTGTTTGATGCGATTGTGACTCGTTTCATGTGAGAGCACTCAGAGATGGTGATTGTTGCCTCATACGGTGATGTAGTACTACAGTCCTGCCAGCAGGGGGAGCTTGTGCGCATGACTGTGGGAGCTCCATGATTCCAATCAAGCGTCTTGCAGAATCGCGTGTGTCAAAATGTGAGTGGACTTAACCTACTGCCACCTTTGTTTTTGTTTGCCCCCGCCCCCTCACAAAATTAAGGGGGTATTTTATTTTACGTGATTAATGCGTCTATCATGCAGCTGTAGAGAGAGAGAGAGAGAGAGAGAGAGAAAAAAAAAACTTTTTCGTTTGAGGTCGGGGTAGCTTGTGCCACTTTCTGTCCTGGAGCGATTGAGTGACGGTATGAGGTAATGGGACTTGCAGTCGGGAGGAAGGGAAGGGTCGATTATTGTTGAATTATGTCTACACTTGATCACTTCGAAATAATAGTGCTGAAAACCTTGAGAAATGAGAAAATGTGGTGGTGTCTCGGGATGGCCAATGGGGGGCGGTGTTGTGCCACAGATGAAGAATGGACGAGCCATAGGGCTTTGCGCCTGAGATCAACGCGGAGGCCATACATCAGTTTTGCCGGAGTTGGTTTTCCGTTGAAGTGAACAAGAATCTCATCTCTATACAAGGTATAGGGTGGCATATGAAGTGACAGGAATGTTTTGATTGACTCCTACAGGGTAGAATTATCAATGACATTTTGCTGCGCATGAAAATCCAGCCTTTTGTTTCAAGTTTCAAATCACAGAATTAAAGAATTTGATTAATGAGAAGCAATCACATTTTCAACATTATCTCAAATGGTAATTAATGCAAATTGCACACGTGGAAGATCATTTCAATTTGTACTAATACTACCATCTCATGCTTAATGAAATATGCCGTTTTTTTCTTTTGCTTAAACTGGATTTTTTTGATAGTACAAATAAAAAATTAAATGGTTATTGGATCTAGAGTATTATATAGTGGATGTTGTGGGTGCCCTGTATGTTATATAAAACCTCTTTTAATAGTAATCTCTGAAGACTGCCGGCTGCTCCATAAAATATCTTTGATTTTGCAGAATGTGAAGGCTGCTTGCAAGCACAGGTCTGCTTTAGTACGCATTCAGTAAATTCTGAATTATTATTTAATATGCAAACATGCCCGAAATACTAAAAGCAGACACCTATTCTGGACTAAATATAGGATTTGTAATGATGGTTTATGTATAATAAGATACATTTGTTTGTAGCCATATATTGGAATCTAATTTTGGATGAGTTTCATTGGCATGCATATTGATGCAATGTGTAGGTTTTGTAAAACCAACACAAAAAAATTATGCTCAGTCGTTTTTGGGTAGTGCCCATTTAGGAATTATTAATGCTGAAAAGACTTTAAAAAATAAACCACTCAGAAGTAATACTTTACTGCAAAATAAATTTTCTGAGTTTAAGATGCTTGATACGTCTGACTTTAGTTGACATCTTTGTCAAATTTAAACAATGAAAATGGCATGGGTAGCCGCGATGGCTGGTCATTTTTTGCTGGAGTGTTTACAGTTATGTTCTTCCATTCCTGTGCAAGCTGTCCGTGGACAATGTACAACAAATTTCAGTTGATTAAAAAAAGATCTGAAAAACATAAATGACCACAGGTGTGATGCATATGTGAAAATGATGATTGAAAGATTTAGACTGTTTTGATGAGGGGAATAAAAATAACTTTTCAGATTTGGCTCATTTAAAGCTGACTGTATTTGCATGAAAAATGAAATCAAAGCGGAGGCGCTTAAAAACTTAGCCAGCTACCTTTAAGAAGTCGCCTACTAAATCCCTGAGCTCTGAGGGAAAACTTTATGCTTATTTCAGTTTTGCATTATGCATTTCCCGTACTGAATTCTTTGCCTCTCAATATCACGTTTCACCATTTGTGTGGTATGCATACATTTCTCGTGGTCACGTTTATGGAAATACAGATGGAATTGGGTTGTGTAATAGTTACTTATATAGACATTACATACCTTCCCAGAAGGCCGCTGCCTTTAAAGTCTGTTCTCTTACAACTGTGAAAGACAGAATTTAATGAAACAAGCGGCCTAGTTCTTCTGAGCTGCTATTAAGGTAGAACTCTGAGGGGAAAGGTAGTTAAAGAAGATTGCTGGCTGCCTTTGAAGTGCATTGGGGTTATTTTCCCTTCAAACACTCCTTATCGCTGCAGCCAGTTCTGCAGCTCTGCGCTTAGCGACTGCTACAGTGGGCAGTAGTGGGTTAGCGGCCTCTTGGGCTCAGCAGTCCATACCGAGGCGACAGCACTCTCCAACCTGTTAGAGCCGCTTCTGAGCTCTTCTACTCCTTCTGAGCCTGTGGGAATTTAACAGTGCAAGCCTGGCTGGACTGGACTTGTTAAATATCGTCCTGAAAGCAAGCCAGTTAGCCACTCCGAACCTTTTCCCTGGCCCATTTAAGAAAGATGGGACGTCAAGCAAAATGGATACTACTAACACTGCATTAACTGAATTGCTTTTAAACACTGGGCTAAAAGCTGTCTGAATGAACACAGACAGAACATTAGAAAGCACATTTGTTTTCCAATTTAGATCCACGGCTTAGCAGTCCACGGCATTGCACGGCTCAATTTAAAAGAAGGGATGGAAAATGTGCAAAGAAACAACAAAGCAGTGATTTCTGAATCTATTTTGTCCAGCATCTCTTTGCAGGGAGTATGAAGACAAGGTATTTGATGTTTTGTCCAGTCAACTTCATTTGATGTGTTAATATAAAACCGTACTTACCATTCAGGCCTGCAACAGATTCCAAATAAAGTTGGGACTGGGGCAATTTAGGATTTGTATTGAGGATTAAAAAAAAAAAAATAAAGATTTGATTTGAAATAACTTATTTCCTTGGCTGACTGTAATCATGATTTAGTACAAAAGCAACATCTAGGAAAGTAGTTCTTCAGGAGTAAAGATGGGCTACACATAAGTACATGAAAAAAATCATTGAAAGTTTTTTAAAAACAATGTTCCTCAAAGGTAAGGGATTTGGATATTTCATCCTCTATGGTGCATAACATAATTTAAGATTGAAAAAATCTGAAGGAAATGGCCAAAGGTGAAAGCCAAAACTGAATGCCCACGGTCTCCAACCACGCAGATGGTACAGCATGAAGAACGGTCATTTCTAAGTGATATAACCACAAGAGCTCAGGATTTGGCCAACCATAGTCAAGTATTACAATATGCAGCTACATCCATAGGTGCCTGTCAAAACTTCACGGTACAAAGAGGAAGTCTTTTGTAAACACAGTCAAGAAGCGCTGTAAACCTATCTGGGCTCCAAGGCATCTCTGTTGGACCATCAGACTGTAGAAACGTGGATTGTGATCAGACCAATATTTCAGGTGATTTGGAAGAAATATGAGCCATGTGCTGTGGACCAGAGAAGAAAAGGACTATCCAGACTGTTACAAGCAACTTTTCCAAAAGTCATGCTCTGTCATAGTATGGGGTTGTGTCAGCGCCCTTGGCAAGGGTAACTTGCACTTCTGTGAAGGCATCATAAAAGCTGGAAAGAACACAGATTTTTAAGCAACATATGTGGCCTTCAAGATGACACAGGACAACGCAAAATCGCATTCTGCACTCATTTGAAAGACATGACTGTCTTAGAAGAGGGTGTGGCACTGCGGGTGCTGGACTGGCCTGCCTGCAGTTGGACTTGTCCTCATTAGAGAACAAGTGGTTCATTTTACAATGCAAAAAACAACAATGAAGACCCCCTATGTTGCACTCTGTAAGACTTGATTGTCGAAAGAATGGGAAAAAAAGTACACCGAAAGCACCTAATAAATGTTTATTTTATAAAATCAATAAAATTCATTTGGTGAATCAGCAAATAGTGTGTTGCTGTATTGTTTTCATAATGCCGAGCAAAGAGAATTTACAATTTACCGCTTTCAGTTTTCATTTTAATGTATCATCCCAACTTTCTGATTTGGGGTTGTACTTCACTGATAAAAATAGGTTAAAGGAGCTTTCACATGACAGAAAATGTCCTGGTTCTCAGATTCTATGCTGTGAGTCATTCCTGTCACCTTTCTTGCCAAAGTTTCCCTTTAGGCCTCAAACTATTGTCCTTGTTCAGTTTCAAGTTTGGCTTATTTAATGCTTCTCTGACTTTTATCATATCCAGATATTCACACCAGGGGCACAATGGAAATAGAAATATGAGTAGAAAGTTCAACACATAAAATTTGATTTAAGAGAGCCAGATGGAAGTATTTGTGTTCAGCTCAATCTACTGAATAATTGGATCATCTTATTTTAGAGCAACGCTGCTCAAAAATTCAACTCTAATTTTTTTTCTGATTTTTGAGAGCTTCAACAGAGTTTTTGGGAATGAAAAATTTATATTTGGGGGCTTGTGACTACTACCAACACATTCCTGTACGGGGTGTGAGTATTGGAGCTGTGAATGGTTTGGCACCCATAGCGAACAGGACCACCAGCCCCTCCACGTGCGGACTGAATCGCTGCGTCTGTCATTGCACGTAAATGAAGAGACAAATCGCCCAAGAAAAGGGGGCAGAAAACATTGAGTTATTAGTAAGAAAAAAAGCCATTCTCTGAGAATGCCGTGAAAGACGGATTCATGAAATATTCATCGAAATAATGAGGAGGATTATTTTAGTGTGGCGAAACCTGATCCGAATGGGTAATTGTATCTACTACCTTGCTGTGTCGGAGACAGAGGGTAGAAAGGGAAAAGATGGAGGTTGGGGGGGGGGTAGAGAAGGAGAGGGAGAGAGAGAGAGTTGGAGAGAGAACGGGAGAGGGAGAGAGAGCGAGCCACGGACACAATTTGAGTGCTAGTCTACTAGAAAGCCAGGCAACACATTCTGTCCCTGCAATAAAATGCAAAGTCAGGGATGAATGATACTGTGAAGTAATTAAATTAAATAGCAATCTCTCTTCACTGCTGAACATGCGTTCCACTTGTCCTCCAGTTGTTATCCTTTCCCTGTCACATGTGACCCCTTCTCCCCCACATTATACATGCTTCTCTAAACAGGCAGCATTAAAAAAAAAAAAAAAAAAAAAGCCCTGGGTCTGCCAGTGATCACAGATGGCACAGAAATTGACAGTTACTGAACTGAAGGTGCCCTGTAGCATCAGAATGATTATGGCTTGAGGCACAATGTCTGAATCCTATCTTTTATTACAAACCTCATGTAAAATAATGGAAGTGACAAGCCAATGTTACTTCATTGAGAAGACATAATAATTGAGGTTGTCTATTTTTCCTACATACTGGGGCTGGAAATATGACATACTGCACATTCCTGCTTTCCATTAAGTGAGCTGGACTGTGGCCACTTGAATAAGATCTTTCCTTCACGTGTCTGCCATTTGTAATAAAATTTATAGAGCTCAACTTTTTGCTATTAAATAAATGGCATCCATTTAAACAGCTGGAGGCTCAGTGAGTACCTCTCTCAAGGGAACAAAGGTTCACTGAACCCACAGCCCATAATATTACAAGCCCAGAACATCGAATGCTGCTTGTAGCACTGCATTTGACAATACTGGTAAAGCTTTACTTCAACAATCCCTTCTGAGAACTGAAGTGCCGTTCCCTTGTGACTTTCCGTTCCCCTGGCATTTGTACTCAAGCCCAATTTTCAGGCATCAGCACTCAAGTGTCGGTCAGTGCGAGTCTGGCCTCCCCCATTTGGCTTGATGTATCATGTAAAATGGCCGCCGGTGAGCTCAGTTCTCACCTTGCGCTCATTATCCGTGTTCCTGCATGACTGATCCTGGCTCCTAGGCCCAGCGACACGGGCCTGCCACCTGCTTCACGATATCAGCATTATTTCCGTCACGGCGCTTAAGCCGCGCAGGTAAGCGAGCCCTGCCCACGCACCGCTGGCTAAAACCAGCCTAGCGAATCAGATAAGGGCTTAAGCCACAGTGTAATTCGACAAGGTCTCGGCGACTGCCTTCCCCTCCCGGTTTTAAAAGATTTTCGGCGCCTAACTCCATGACAAAAGAAAAGAAATAATGATAATAAAAGGCCTGTCATGGGCTTCCGGAAGATTCTGCCCCTGATGCCGCTTAGTGCGCCTCTCAGGAACATTGCTGGCTATATGCTTGGAAGCCCGTGACAGGTCTGTCTCTGTAAAGTCCATCGGAGTCCTTGAGCAAAGTCAGGGAAAAAATAACTTTGCTCAACCTTTTCTTCCTAAAGCCCATATACTCTATCTCCTTTTGTTTGTTTTGTGTTCTTCTCCATTTTTGAATACGCCCCATCGTCAGCATCACATTTAATCAACATAATCTGAGCTTATGTAACAAAGTTATTAACAGAGTCTTATTTTTATAAATCAAAGTAATTGCCTACCGGTGCCACATCAGCACCCCTAGTGTATACAGTACATACATGCAGCCAGTAACAAACAATTTTCATTGCGGAAATAACACTCCTTTTCCCCCACAGTACAAATGCATGCGAAATGAAATTGATTCCTTATATTTGTAGCGACTGCTCCCCACACCATCACCAGATATATTGCATTTTCAAGTTACTTAAATTAGGAGTTCATCAATCTAATGCCACTGAACTGCCAGAACATGGCGTTAATGTGAGAACATACAGTACGTTTATGTTCCAGCATTTCATTGAGTGTGGTTAACCGCTTGAAAAAAATATATGTGACTTTCTGCGTTAATGCAGTTAATTTTAACTTTCAATTGCCCTTCACTGAATAGCAAGCGTGAGATGACAACAAAATTGTGGGAAAACACCAAATATGGCTCTTGTTAGTGGAAGTGTTTACCATTTTTTGATTAATTGAATTAATTAGTGGAAAGAAATGAGTAAATGGCAAAATGATAAATTGAGGGAGCAATTTGCAATGTGTGTGTTATTACAGGAGCATTGTTCGGGACGTTACTGCGAGTGGAGGATGTATAACATAAGGCCCCTGAATACCCTAATTTGTCAGATAGTGAGGAAGCTAACGATGACCCTGTCGAAGAATGGAGATTTGGGGGCGATGGGGGCAAGACTAAACAGGCGGTATGAGACTGGGACGGCTGTCTAGCAGAGAGGCAGCGAGGTACGTGGGGCCCAAAGTCACGATTCTGACTGCTGGAGGTCATTGGGATGAGGAATGAGCGCGAGGCAACAGTGTTCTGGAATATGCTCTCCGTCTGCGGCCCAGTATCTCCTGCCCTGTACACTGACCTCTGCTCCTGGGCTGTAGTTTTACTGCATAATTGTGCAGTGAGGGGAACGGGAGCCGCTGAGGCGAATTAGCTTCCCAGCTGATACAAAATGTTCGAACTATGCTACTGAGACATTTTGTGAATATCAGGCCTACAACGTTTCAGCAACTCAGCAAAACCACTGTGAAAATGTTTTTGTTTTAGCTAGTTAGATATGCTGACTGCATTTCATCAAGCCATTTTTTACCAAACACCTAAAGAAACATAACTTGAATGTATCATTTACATATTGAGTAATGTTTCATTTTTTTGATGTAACATATTTGCACCAAGGTTTGTGATTTTGCCAAGTGTAGTTGAAGAGCTGCTAGGACCATTGCATTTATTGCTACCTGTGTCTTGCTGTCAGCGCTTATAGCCCTTACGAAAATGAACTAAAGAGTTACTATAGTATACTATAAGAATTGTATAGTGTTCTAAAGTGTGGTTGTAGTGTTCTATAGTACGTTTCACCTGCTTTAGTATTACAATAGTTTTTTCTATAATATTTCAATAGTAACACTAAAATCTCTATAGTGCGTTCCAAAAAACCATACAATTACTACAGTAATACTATAGTTTTTGATGGTAAATTTATGGTAAATTTTATGGTATTTCAATAGTGGTTTTTTGTAAGGGAGGACGTGAAGCAAAGACATCATTGCGCCAGTGAGCGTCACATAGTCCGCTTATGGCTACGCCTTGCCTCCCGGTACAGTTTCTGGCTGTGGTTGATATGACCGTCTAAACTGCTTTCACACCGGACGCGAAACCAATTTTTTTGCAGGACAGATAATATTCAAAGTCAATGCAAAGACGCGAATCGCATGTATTCGCGTCTTTGCATTGACTTTGAATGTAATCTGTCGTGCGAAAAATTCGTTTCACGTCCGGTGTGAAAGAGGCTTCACTGTGAAATCGCCACATAAGGTCTTCTGCTTCTGGCTCCGTCCTGTGCTGGCATGAAATCTAGTCAGTAGACAACACATCGTTAAAACAGCCACCTCGAATGTATTTGCAACCACATTTGGGCTTTCTCCAGTTAGCAGTTATCTGATTGCTCCTCCATGGTCTTTTGTATTTAATCTTGCCATTTCTCCTTTGTGTGAACAAGTGCTGTCAGAGTATTGGAGCACTGGCTTTTAGTCCTGGTGAATGCTGAATGCCGCTTACATGGAAAGCTCTAATCTGACTGTTTTCCCATTTCCAAATTCAAGGCAGTGCACATCACACATCTTCAGTGCTTTACGTGCGATTTTCTCAAATTAGATCTGATAGACACTATGCTGACTCTTGAATGGCTCAAATTTTCGTCTTCATCCCATCTGGAGTACATAAAATATGACAAAATCCCACCTTACCGTAAATTCGCTTTTCTTTCCTGCTGAGTATACGTGCACTCATAGTCATAGTATAATGAGAGTGAGAGGTCGGTTGTGTGTGTGAGTGTGTGTGTGTGTGTGTGGGGGGGGCGTTGGGGATAGAGGGGGAAGGGTAACCGACGACTGAGTGGGTGTATGATTTCATATTCCAGGCCTGTATAATTTGTCAAGCTGGGTGCCCTGGGTTATTACGCACAGTGTCAGGTCAGGCAAACATTTATTAAAGGTGTTCAATAATAAATGGAACAGTCAGTGGGCATTATTGTATGTGTCATTTCGGGTTAAAAAAAAAAAAAAAGAGTACTGCGCAAAGAGCCAGGTGCCCCCTCTGCCTGGTTCATAAAAAAATGGTTTGTTTTTTACTACAGTTGAGTAACAATGTACTTTTAATACATTACAGTCGAACGAGTTGTTTTCTGTGGACATTGATTTTTGTGTTTGTGTGCAATCGTGTGTTGCACACGTACAGTACGGTAACCGCCATAATTCACTTGGTAAGCCTCAAAGAACACAATGCTTCTGGAACATCGTATGAACAGATGAGACAAAGATTAAATGATTGGGAGAGAAGAGATTAGAGGAAGGAAGGAACTGTCCACGATCTGAAGCATACCACCTCATCTAAGAAGCATGGGCGTGTGTGGGCGCGTATGGCTGCCATTGAAACTGCTTCCCTTGTATTTACTGATGATGATAATTCTGAAAAAAGCAGTGGGATGAACTCTGAATTGCATGAGGTTATATTACCTTTACATATTCAACCAACTGCTTTGAAAGTCATTAGATGGCACTTAACAGTGCAAATGGACTACTGCCATAAGCATACTGTTTGTGCAACCCAAAACTTTTTAATGATGAAGAACTGGAAAGTTTTACAATGACCAAATCAATCCCCAGACCTGAATCGAACAGAGCATGCATTTAACTGAAGGCAACACTGAAGACAAAATGGCCGAAAATAAGCAGAAACTGTAGACAGCTGCATTTCAAGCCTTACAGAGCGTCACCAGGGAAGAAACCCAACATCGAGTGACGTCTATGAGTTCCAGACTTCAGGCAGTCATTTACTTTGCAGGATTTACAATCAATTATCAAAATAACAATTCATGATTATGTAAGATTGTCCAATTCCTTATGAACTTAGCTTTGTATGTTAGCTTCACTTACGAATAGCCAAAGCTTTTTTCATTCACCTTATTTTCTGCAAGTCAGTATGCCATGTGGGGTGGAGAGCACTGTCAAAGCAAACAGGTGCCATACAATGAGGCAAATGAGAACGGAGACAACAGTTTCTTAATGCTCTGGTGGAACGAGCATGAGAGAGCCTCCATCACTCATGAGACTTTTGGCTGTTATTAAATAAATGCATATTCATGTTTATGGTGTGTAAAGAGTAATACATAAACACAGACAGAAGCATTATGTTGATTGACATTGCACCCAAGTCCAGTCTCTCAAAAAAATCATTTAAGACGTTCTGAAAGCCAGGGTATATTTGTGAACCTTCAATGACAAATAGGTTTACTCTCTTACCGCAGAATTATATTAAATTATTGAATTGAATTCAATTGAATTATTGAACTGAATTCTGTTATTCATGTGTAACACGATTTTAATTATGTTTCATAAGAATAATTGCAGAAATACAAACACGTAATTTACATTTTAATCAGTACGGAGCTAAGATTCATATGTGCATCCTTATCTCCAAGTCTAATTAACACTTCTGTTGAGCCATGTTAACAATATATGCTCAGCAATGTACGTCCCATTCATATTGAACATATAAATTGGCTGACAATTGAAATTGTGTCTTTACCGTGAGATCGCATTGCTTCATGTACAGTGTCATTATTACGTTATTTTCTGCTCAGCTAGTTTACTGATTTGATAGACTGCAGGGGGTTCTTTTGTAAAAATCTATGGATAAAATGTAAAAATTCCAATTCTAAATGCTTTTTTTAATGAAAAGTCATATGAATACCTTTATGAAAAGTTTTTTTTTTTCAGTTGGAATCAATCACAGTCACTCACTTACACTCATGAAAAGCAACTATTTGTTATTGTATTTGTTTAGATAAGCTGGTGAGATATGACTGCTTAGTATTATAAAACAATTCTATACATCATTGTGCAAAATAATTAAGAAAAACTTACCTTTGTTAATCCCCTTTATGTACTTTGAGGCCTCAATCAGAGCATCTCAAAGCATTCTTTTATTATAAGGCTGAGGAGATTAAGGCTATTCTGTCACTCCTCAGCTTTTATCTTTTAAACTGGGAATTACCTTGGAGGCTCTTCTTATATAATGTCATGTAATACGTACATGATGCTAATTCACTCAATACAACAGGAGCATTAAGATATTTTCTAGCTTGTGCAACACTTCAAATAATGGGAGTGATAACTGAAGCACCAGAAAAGTATAATAATGCTGCTGCATAAAGATGGGATGACACAGTGCACTGTTAGATCACAGGAGTGATGGTCACTGAAAATGGGGGAAAATAGCCCATAAGAAACCGTAGCATAACAATATCAATGTCTTGGAAGTATTTATTATTCATTTATTGCTGTGGTGAAAAGGATCAATGAATCAAAAATAATCTAAATTTCTCTGTGCCTTCAAACTTTTGAGCAGTTCTGCATGATTTAACCCTTCGAGCACTGAATACATTTTCAAGGAATTAAAAATGTAGTTATCCTGAGCTGTTGAAAACCTATCATGTGGCAACTTGTTTAAAAGAGCTCCCACAGCTCTTTTAAACAAGTTGCCACATGATAGGTTTTCAACAGGGTCTGATTTTGATATCTTACATCATTCGGCGCTGAAAGGGTTAAACATTTTCGTCTTGTTTCTGTCTCGTGTTCACACTGTTCCATACTTTAAACACATTGATGCATTCTATATGATTTTTTTTTAAATTGACCATAATGTGAAATGTAATGTAATGTACAACGTATATTTCTAAATATTATTGTTTATATAATGATGTGTCATGACCCCGTTTGGACTTGTGAACCTGCAGGGGGCGGTGCAAATACAGTTGGTAGTTTTTGGGAGTGCATAATGACCAAAACTCCTCATTTAAGGAAGTCCAGCCATTTAATAACTCTCTTATCTTTCAGTGGTATCTTACTCACTCTCACACCCTTTTACATTAGTGTTTCCCTGTCAAAACCCATAGACCCCTAGATGACTACTTCATCATTATTTTGATTAATAAACTTACATTTTTACAATTTTACGCCTCACGTGTCCGTGTTGTTTGTTATCGCACAAAATGATTTCAACATAACAACATGACAGTCCAATTGTTTACCTCTGATTGCAAGGCTAACCAAGGAGCATTGGCTTGATTGTAAAAGTCAGGAACATAAAGATGCTCACATACGGCTGGGCGCTCCCTCAGAAGGAGATCCACAGGGCGTAGCTTAAGAAAGGCAGGTACACAGCTCCAGGCTGATGGAGCGACAGAAGAAATGCATGATTAGCTCAGTAGGACCTGATCCCGAGCCCCATTAAGTGGTTAAACTGTAACCCTGCAGGATAGGCTCTCCAGGGATTGGACACGGAGAGCAGTGTCTTCTCCCCAGAAGGCCTTAAATCTCTCCCGGTGAAAAAAGAAGTGGGCGGAATAGACTGGCCTAATGACATTCTCTCCCTTCCCCATCGCGCTGACTTCAGCAGTTTTGAGCGGGAAATTCTGCCGTAATTGAATCCCGCTAATTTATAACCTGCAGATGGCGATTCGCTGCACCATACCCCGAAGTGCAAAGTAATTTTATGACTAATTTGTATTTACATTGCTCTCCAAAACAAATAAGGTCGTGGAAATTTGCCGCGGGATTGCGGCCCACATTTAGCAAGCTCAATAGATCATTTTTGCGGGCAGGGGTTCTCCTTGGTCAGGCCAGGTTGAAGGGCAGGAGCAGCAGGTTCGAGACATTCAGCGAAAAAATGCTCAACCCAAGGCTACATCGTTAGCCTGGCTCACGCAATAGGGGATCCTCTGTGTATTTCCGGAGAAAACGGAGCACATTTGTTGAGGGTAATCAGCTTCTTTCAGGCCATTAATCTCATTTCTCCTCAAATTCAAATGCTGGTTAACTATAGTCGTCCTGGCATCGAGCTGCATCTGATTTACACCTCATTTGTTAAACACAGCGATGGGCTCCATTGAAATTATAGCCCCACAGGCCTCATATTTTCACTCAGGGTCAGCTCTGAACATGAATAATGGATGCTCTTTGCTTGCGAGTTTTTAACTGATTTTATGAATAATACATAATTGCCTAATTACTCAAATATGCATATCTGATCCTTCCCGGGTTCTGACACGCTTGCGAAGCTCCCCGATGTTTGCTGACGGTCGTCTTTAAACATCCCCTCCCCGCAGCATGGCCTCCGTCGTTCCTCTTTAAGACTTCACGTCACGGTTAACCCATTATGATAGACAGACAGGTGGAAGGAGGGGCCATGAAAGGGAACGCAAATTTCATCTACCGGGCGTCTGAGTGATTCGTGTTTGCGATTTAGCTGTGCTGTTTTCCCTTGGTCTTTTTTGACATGTAGAATCAGAGGGAGACATCCATGGTTTGAGTTGTTGAGTTGTGGCTCATTTTTTTCCGTTTCTTTTGTTTTTCTGTCTCTCTCTCTCTCTCTTCAAAGGCTCTTTGGGATGGTGGTAGAATATATATTGAGAGAGAGAGAGAGAGAGAGAGAGAGAGAGGGGTGTATGTGTTATGTCAGACAGGTGTTTTCTGAAGAGCCATCCAGACTTCTAGCCCTGAAGTATCCCTCCCAGGGCACGCTAAAGTTTTATCTTCTCAGTCATATCTCCATTTCCAAAGCTTATCTCTTTTACTTGCCTTTTCTCTTGGTGCATATTTTTCTGTTTTTGTGACTTTCTCCCATTTTTTTTGCTTTGTTCTCCCGAAAAGGATACGATCACACAGCAACCCCCACCAAACCCTGGCACCATCACTGAGGGGTTTGAATAAAATATGACTACTCGGAGGCTATCGGCGCATCCTTTTCAAAGGCCCAGAGGAAAATCTTGGCCTGGCTGGTTGTGTGAGGAATACTGAGGGATGCACTGTACTGATGTCGGAGTGTAGTGTTTTCACTGTTCAGTTCCTACAGCTGTGTGTCAGTTCGTATCAAACAGGTATAAAGCTTACCAATAATCCTTTCAAAGAAACAACCAGTTGAACTAGAAGAAATGTAAAATTTGTGTGTGTGTGTGTGTGTGTGTGTGTGTGTTTGGAGTTGGCTGTGAGTAATTGTTTCTGTCAGGGCTGTGGATGTTAAATAGCCTGCCTGTCTACTAGTTGTAAGACACATGCAAAGTTATTTTAAATCAAACCACAATACAATACAATGAGAGAATGGGAAGGCTAATTCGACCATCACTGCTGAAAATCCATAATGGATGATTTAGTCAATCACATAGTGCCCAACAGCTTTATGAAACCAGAGAAGAAGTGGTTTGTACTATTTTGCTACAAGTGTAATAAAAACTATCAATATACATGGCTTCCGTAATAAAGCTAAATGAGGACCACCTCGGGCCCAGCCAATAGTCTGCACAGATTAGATAAATGGCTTACTACTTCTAGAGCAATCGAAATATATTGTTGTCCTCCACAGCGCAACTGCATCAAAATACAATGTTTGACACCTTGAATACCCCGTGCATTGCTTAAGCATCAAAGAGGGTCTTTATAGTTTCTATTTTCTAGTCAAAAGTTTTCATCTGTTATGGCCCCCGTGTCCGGCCATTTTTGAACGCTGCATCAAATCTCTTATGTCAAAAAGTTCATGCTAGCCTCACACTCAATATTACTCATTTTCTCAGGAATCGTACCATTATATTTGTTGTCAACCATAGAATGAAAATAATGAATGAATAAATTAATAAATAAATACGATTGGTTAAAGCAGGACGTATTTCTGAATAATTCGGTTCAGCTTATCTTCAGCAGGGAATCATTCACTCTTCACTTTTTGTAGTTCAGACTAGCAAGTGAGAAGAAACAAATACACTGTATAAGCACTGAGGATTATGATTCCAGTGCCAAATGCATACACATAAGCATTACTGCGAAAACAGCATTTTTAACAAAATCACAGTTGATCTTAATCTGTTCGGCAGGTTCAATATCAATATTTTGAGGACGCTGGATCAGCAGATGCAATTCCACAAGTGGACAAAGACCTGCAGCTCACCTGTCTTCTGTTTATTGCTGTTTTCTAGCTTGTAATTACTTTCCTTATTACAGTCATTACGTTCAGGGATTTGTGTGTTGTAAAGATAAGATGCCTCTATTTTCTATGGTTGTAGCATCCTCTGGGTTCTGTTGCACTACATTTGTTTCATATTTTATTTATCTATTGACTTATTTGAATGGGTACATTCGTAAATGGCTATAAAAACTCATTTTCAAACACCAAGCCTTTGCTGATTGCATTTAGAACTACAATTTGCAGCAGCTACTGAAAGGAATCCACAATCTGTAATATAGCTATATAAACAAATGGACATTTTCCCCTGATAAAGGGCAGTAATAGATTGGCTATTTCTTTCATTTGATTAGCAGTTGCTGGAATCTTGGCTGCCATGTTTGCAAAAGCACATCCTTCCCCATTAAAACATTATTGAAATATGTTATCAATATCTTCATTCTCATCCAAAATAGCAACAGCGTAGCCTACAGTACAGTAATGCATGGGAAAATGACTGCAATTAGATCCACTCTTTCATCTGGTCTTCACTAGCCCAGGACAAGACCACATCTGATCTTTTTTTTTTTTTTTTTTTTTTAATGCTGAAAATTTGACTTATAAGAACATTTAGTGAGTTAATTTTCTGTTCAAACATTCTAATCCAGGTCTGTCTGCCAGTTTTAAAAAATGACATCATAATCGTAACAAAAGTCCCTTTTAATTAATGACGCTATTACTTGTCTGCGCCGAGCCATTAGCGATGATCAGAACCTAAACATTAATCTGCAAATTTCTCCAAGTCAATGGGTGACTGCCTGTATTCCCATATGAGAGCAAAAGAGCATTAAATTGGTACAAGCAGCTCGTGAAAGCAGCCAGACCTGACTGTGCTATGCCAGCATAGCTGTCGAAATCGTCACACAGCCATTTTTCACCGCGGGATTTGTCTTCCCCCAGCAGCTGTTCATGAACGATATGGACGGAGGCGATTTTATAATAGCGCAGTTTCCGATTTCAATCAAGAGGGGTGACATAACCCGCTATCACGTGGGCCTTGCGTGTCAATAGAATAATGCATCCAGAGTCTCTAAATAAATAATTGCGAAATGGTGACAGTAAGTGACTGGCGAGCCTGCATCGTCAACATTCTCACGGGGTTTGGTGTGTAATAAAATTTTTGTTGATTTATTTCATTGCGTGCATCTATGGGTCTACAGCTTGGGAACTGACTGAGCTCACTCACAGCAGAGCATGGCTAGTCAATGTGACTCTCTCCAAAATGGAAAAGAGAAAAATGCTGCTAATTTTTTGGACCTTGACACCATTCATCCATTGCCGGTAACAAGCCAAATTTCTCTCGTTATTTGACTGCTCTTGGCCATGGAGGTGTTTGGTGTGAATTGACTGCTGGGAGTGATCAACACGGAGATGTAGGCAATGTACGACTCAGTGGGCACACTATGTCGAGACAGGCTGGACATCAAGGGCCTCTGGAGTGGTATTTCTTGTAAATGGCGCTTAATGTCAACATCCACTCCCAGGCACGGAACAGTTAGTAAGGTTACACTGACCCTATACATACACATATTCCATTTTTATCATGGGGGATTTGCAGTCCTCATATTGACTTAGGGTGATGATTCCGTAAGGGTAAACACACTCTTCAAGCAAGGAATTTTAAAAATATCACGTGACATAACGAAGCAGAGAGGCGAGACCAGGCCCAATAAGACTTGCCATTTTCCAACAACAATAGTGTACCCAACACTAAGGACACTTAAGATAGCATCTTGCGCCACATCTTGCGAGTGTGAGTGCACATATAAGGAGGAGGGGGCCATGCCAGGGTCTAGCTGCCGGTCTCCTCGTCACGGCTTTATGACAGCTGTCAAACAGGACCCTGATTTGCCAGACTGCAGACGGCTGATTTATCTTCCGCTGGGATCTTATCATAGCAGCCTGGCAGCCGGGAGCTCGAGGGCATTCATCAGTGTCAGCAGTGCCCATGCACACAGCTGTAGTTACCACTGCCCTCCATAAACTGTCACACCTCCGAGGGCCCCGTGCGCCTTTATGGCTGTTTGTCTTGGGAAAACTGCAGACAGGTCGGCTTTTTTAATTGGCAGCAGTAAAACCGGATTCTGCAATGCAGTGCTCTCCAGTGCTGTTCGAATTCAGTTCTCAGGTCCTCATGAAAAGCATGGTTTTTTAATGTAGCATTTTACCTAAGAGCCTGTGTCTGGAACATGGTTTTCCACTTTCAATGTGTTCAGTTCATGCACTGCAACACAGAAGATCTAAGCGTGATACATGAACGAGAATAGCAAAACGTAAGCACGGCATAAAAAAAATTAAAGATTATAATAATCACGAGCGGTAATTAATGGGGTCTTATCAAATTGAGACAATTATGAATTTTGAAGCAGTTTATACATTTATTGTATGATTTTTGCAGTATTCCTGGCCGTGCAAATTTCCTGATGATCTGACTGATGGTGGCCATTTTGTTTGTGCCATCATGCTTTTTTGACAGAAGTTATTTGGATGTTTGACCACGACACAGCGCGCAAAATTTGAACTTGATCAAACAATAGGTTCAGGAGTAATGACCATTTGTTCGCTGTAGTGCCACCTATCAACAAATCTACACCAAATTTTGTAAGCTTCAGCTTCCTGTCCTGTAGATATAAATCCTTGAGTTTTGTGATGATTGGATATTCCATTCATGAGTTACCCCCCCCTCCCCATTGACTACACCTCTGCCCACAAAAATTATCGGCGTACTGTGGCGTATCCAATATGGCGTATCATTTTGGTCCAAGAGGCTTTGTGTTCAACTGAAAACACAGAATTTGGTTTAAAAAAATAAGCAAAGTCTGGCCTGATAGTTCAAGAGTTATAAACTAAAACATGTTTTGGCTCCTTGTAGAGCAGCCATCTGGCAAATGGGGTATATTTTCTAACTAGAGTAGTGAGTGACCATAAAAACTTAGCTGCCTAGTTTGGATACGGTAGCACATACTGTTTTTGCTATGCAAACACTTTTAAGGCAGAAAAATATCAAAAATATCAAAAAAATATTAATAATAATATTAATAGTAACAACAATAATATTGATAATAATAATCACAATCATCATCAGGTCAATAACAATATGGCTTTAGCTGCTTCTCTGCTGGAACCCGAAACCCTCAATGGACCAAGCTACTTTAACCCTTTGAGTGCCATAGGCAACTATAGTTGCCAAATGGTGTAAGATATCAAAACCAGCTGATGCTGAAAACCTATCATGTGGCAACTTGTTTAAAGGAGCTCCCGCAGGGGAGCTCTTTTAAACAAGTTGACACATGACAGGTTTTCAACAGCTCTGGATAATTACGTTTTTAATTCCTCGAAATTTTATTCAGCGCTCAAAGGGTTAAATGCTCTAATGACCGAGTGAGGTCATTACAGACTCCATTATATTTTAGAGAGGAACAGGATTTTTGAATTGCCCCATTGTTGTCTGCAATATATTTACTGCTTTTTGGACAAATGGCATGCCTACCAAAACAGCCCAATATAATTATCTGTGGTTTTAAATTACTTTTAAATACAGAAAAAAATTTACAGAACACATACTGAATAGGAAGATAACATTTATCCAGACACTCTTTGTCTGCTTCCACTAATAATACAAAGATTCTTTTTTTTAAATAACACCAGATACAAGTGAATTTTGCATGATGTCAGCTTCAGTGCAGTATATATTCCAGCATATCAGTATCATTATGAGAACAGAACATGACAGCAGTAACTCTGCAATAAGTTTGTCAACAACAAATTACAATTGACACACAAACAGTCAGTGTAGTCAGGGTGTTTTCTCATCCTTTGTTTTAAATACTATCTCTTTTTACATCTAGCCTGCAGCTGTGCAACCTCGAAGATCTTTTGGGCAGAGAATAATTTTTAAAAATACTAAACTAGATCATTAAATTATCTTGAAAAACATTGAGAAGCCATATGATGGGGTAGTGACCAAAAAAAATACTATACAGTTATAACAATTAGAGGCTATTTACCAAAAAATAAACATGGCCGATAATGTCTATAATCAAACAGATCCTTCGGGGGTTATTTATGTCATTGCCCTTGCCACACCACTTTGTCGATCCTTATAAAAATTTACAAAAATATTCATGAGAAGTAGATTGACAACGTCACCATAGACAACCTCGTTATGATTAACAGTGTTAAAACAGCACATAAAATTTTACAACTGGGGTCATGAATTACCCCACTCGGTCACTTGAAGGTTAATAATAATAATAATAATAATAATAGCATATGCATGATTGTAAACTTAGGTTTTCCCACAATTGCTAAACTGCATTCTTACTGCTGTCTGTCCTTGAATCGAAAAGTTTCCCAAAGAGATTATCTTCCTCAAGCAACACTAAAAGCCTATCGTGAAAGAACTTAGTCATTACTAATGAATGGCATGAATAATAAGTTTTCAAATTGAAGTTTGCCAGCCACCTGCAAACTTTTTCAGAGCTGCAGTTTTTTTTTTTTGATCTTAATTATCAAACCAATTATGCTACTTGGAGTTTATAAGGGGAAACAGGGGAAGGAATTAAAAAGTCCTTCTTTGATGATGGTGCACCTGAAAAAATACAGAAAAATTGTTATTTACCTCAAAGCCAACCCTCCCCATTGTACCATAAAGCTTCTGGAAAAGTACCTCTGGTTTGCAATAAAAAAGCTGTTGTAGCTTCCAAAGGGAGTTATTCTACTAATAGGCTTGCCACAGAAAGGCAGTTAGACTCCTCTTTGGTCACCATGAGCAGAAATAATGATACCCAGATTCCTTCGTTTACATTCTGAGGTGATGCCACTACCTGCTGTTTGCTGGCAGGGTGTTCTGCACTGAGAGATGAAACTTTGAGACAGTTTCCAAAAATATCACACAAACTGAATCAGGGAATGTGCAAGAGGCCATTTAGCAAGATTGTTCATCGCAGCCTGTCTTTTTTTTTTGCCAGGGATGTTTGCGCATTAAATTATCTGAGGCTTGCTGATTAATGAAAACAAAACATGAACTACCACAATGAACTTTTAAGTAGGATTGAGGGAAGTACACAAATAAAGCCAATCGATGCACTGCTTTACAAAGCCCTGTGGCTGCACAATCAAAGCCAGGCTCTTAGCTTGAGTGACAGCTTGGCAGATAGCGGCAGTTCAATCCGTCAGGGTGTGAAAGCAGTGACCCCCTGCTCCTCTGTGTGGGGCTCTGTCTCCAGGCCCGTTAATAAGGCCATTAGGTGATGGGCAGGGGGCCTGGCAGCTGCCCAACGCCAGGCTGGTGTGCGGTTTTGCCACTACAGCCGGGTGGGGTTTTGGCTTATTGTTTCCTTCTGGCATCCAGAGGCTATTTGCCACAGCCTTGTCTGCAGTGAGACACACATCTGAGTCCTTTCAATTCAAATTCAATCCATATGGAGTTTAACCCAGCAAGGTCACAAATATGTCATTAAAATGCTCATGATTGAAGATTCTAATGCCTGCCAAGCTTGTTTCGTAAAGAATTAAATTAAGAACGTTCTTGCTCGATTGTTCTAATGCGGGTATAACACTGGACCATGGGTAACTGAAAGCAATGTTCCAGAAGGCAGAACGCACTGACTTTGTGATTTTCTTCCTTTCAAAGGGTTTATTGCCATAACAAAGTAAATAGTGCTGGCAAACTATAAATGATAATGTGAGTTGCAACAGGGAGAAGGGGGGCATATTTTCACTGAGGATCTATCAAACCTCTCACGTCGGCTGGATGGAATTAAAATGCCACCTCCCTCCGCAAATTTCATTAGTTATTTCAGCTCACACGCTTTTAATTCTAAATGTCTTACAGTTCATTAGACTAAGCAGGGCCCAGCCCTTCCAGACCAGTAAGAGGTCAAAAGCCTTGCTTGCATGCCCCACAACTGCCCTGGTCTTATCACCGCTACACTGGGGTTTAAACCGCTAATCCTCTGAGACCCATTCAAATGCCCTAGGCTATAGGCAGCAGAGCTGCATTGATCATTCTCTAATTCAGAGGCAGACCTGATTGGATGGAGCCCTCCAATGACATTTAGGGAGCATGTGAGCTCAAGGCTGATTTTATTAGTTCTCAACAATGGAAGACAGACGAAGGGCATCATTTATAAATGGTGTGTAGGTAGCGAAAATATGCCCACACCACCTTCTTTGAAGATTTGGTTTTATAAAAATTAAAAGAAAAACATATTCTGTAAATACAGAATTGCACAAGTATGCAACATTGCAAGTTGATACCGATTATGTAAAATTGCAAGTTGCGTAGCTTATACACACTTTTATAAATCAAGACATAGAGGGACAGCCAGGTTTCCCCATACCACACTCAGAAAAAAAGGTATGAAAATTGCTTAAAAAAGTTAAAGCACTTATTGCTTGGAGTGATACCGAAAAATATCCCCATATCCGGCAATGTAAGATTTTAATTGCTCTCTTATGCTTCTAAAAGGTACTCATTGCTTCCCAAACAGGGTATTATTATACCATCTTGGCATAGTTTGAAAATTATTCCTTAAAAAACCTCCACTGCACCATTTTTGCGAGCGTATGCGCTAGTAGGAAGCCGTGAGCGTCCAGCAGATATGATTGGTTCTTCATTCTTTCAGAAGTACAATCATAAACGTGATTAAAGTGTCGGAAATGGAAAATTAAAATGCTGGTGTCACAGCTACAACCGATAAGTCAAAGCAATTGAGGTTCAGAACACTGACTTACCATGCTGAGAAACTTTCCAAAATAAATGTACCCCTCCCACTCTTCTTCTTCTTCTTTAATGTTTATTTGCGGTTTACAAACGCCTGGTGCATTACCATAGACTGTATAAAAAGATGGATGAAGCTACCGTGACGTCACCCATTGGCTTCAGCATACCATAAAGGAAGCCTCGATTTTGGCAATTTGAATTGCGCCATGTTGTCATTTTGAAACCGGATGTGATTTCTATTGGACGAGAGCGAGAATCAAGATCCGGGGAGGGACGAGAGAGGTGGATCTGACCGTATCGGACGAGGACCAGAGGATAGCCACACCCCTAAAGCATATTCTGGCTTTATCCTTTATTCTAGTCTATTTGGGACCATAATTTACAAAAATGAACATCATGATATATCGAAGGAGACTTGAAACTTGCTATAACTACCATAAAATAATGTGAAAAATCATTATTTAAATGAAAAATCAGGTGGGAAAGTAGGATCATTTTCTTATAGACTTCTATAGCATTGAACTTCTTTCTGCAACCACCGACGTTGCCATCTGCTGGCCATTAAATAGAATGCCATTTTACGCTACTTCCGCATGGACTTCATTTTTCAGACCAGGGTGCTGCGTCCATCTTTTTATACAGTCTATGTGCATTACCGCCACCAACTATAGAGGTGTGGAGCATCAATGGAGCAAGGACATGATATTTTTTTAAAAAATTAAAAAAAATATATATATATATATTCTTTTAAATAATCCTGTTCTTTTTAAGTATGCCATTATATGGATCCAGGCAATTGGCTTTAGAATAGAAAAAGCAAGTAAGCCCTCAAGAGTCAGACTGGTCTGTCCTAGCGCACTGACATCCTCTTGGAGCGTTAATCTCTGCCAACTATATGCTTGGCATTCCAGTAATACATGCTCAACTGTTTCCCTACTGTTGCATTTGGGGCATAGACCTGTTTGATGTTTACCCATCAGATTAAGGCCGTGATTCAAGCCTGTGTGACCTGTTCTTATTCGAGTGATAACGGCCTCTTCCCTGCGGTTCCATCTCCCCTGTCTTCTTGCTGTAACCTGTTTTTGTATTTTATATAGGAAGCGGCCCTTAACTTCCCTGTCCCATTGCTTTTGCCAAGCTCTATTAATTTCTGCCATAATAATGGTTTTGACTTCAGCTTTGCTTCGTGGGATGTTTATCTGAGCACCTGAGTCCAGGGCCTCCTTAGCTAGGCGGTCTGCAGCATCGTTACCCTTGATTCCAGAGTGGGATGGAACCCACATAAAACTTACTGTTATGCACTGTTGCTGTAATCTATACAAAACCCCTCCCACTCAAACCAATAAAACTGTAAAATAGTGAATACATTCGTGAAAAAACTGCTCCAAAAAAACGACTTTCTGTTGGGTTAATGACGGAGGCCACGCCCTGCTAAGTGAGAGGCTAGTTCACGGTGCGGTAGTGCAGAGTTTGTGAATCTCAGAGTGGATTTCGGCCTGGAATGAGATTAGAGGTTGATGCTGCAGGGCGACGAACTCCTGCTACCTGTTGGAGCTCGCCGCCATGGTCTTCACTCATGTCGGTAGGTGCGGATGCCCCCCTTAGTCTGCGGGGGTCTCAAATGGACCTTACTATCAGGGGACGTGAGTCTCGGTTTGGTAAGTGCATCTCAGAACATTCCGCCTCTCCCCGGCCCCACAGCAAGGCTACCGCACTGCTCCGCCATCAAGGTAAACACAAGAGCGCAGCAATAACCGTGCTCTAAAAGGTCCGTTCAGTTCCTGTTTGATGCACCTGTCTTGCACTGCCCCTGTGCTAAAATGCGCACCTTTTTAACTGTTTCCAAAACTTCCTTTTGTTCAACGGCGTTCTGTTTCAACTGCAAGCTACACTGCGCCATGTGTGCTAAGGGTTTACAGAGAATTCACACCATTAAAGATAGATGAAGCTACAACGAGGGTCATATTGATTCCCTTCTTCTCTGCAACTCCAGTGGTGATAAAAAGGTCTGTATAACCTCCCTTCAAAGCCAGCTGACATCATATTTCTTTGAAATGAGAAATCCTGAAAGCATATGAAAATGAAACTGAAGCAGACTAATTTAGTTTGCGATGCTTCATATATTCCATTCAGCAGTAATCTTCACATTGTTAGTTAGCCAGTACTAAAAAGTGTTCGGGGCCTGCAAAGATGCATTGTATTTTCAAGGTCGTCTTCAGCGCCTTACTGAAAATGTTGCTTATGCTCAAGACAAGGGGAAAAAAAATACTTCTGAACAGCAAGCAGTTTTGATTTATATTCTTGTTTTGGTAGATTTGTGGAGAAAAAAGGTGTACAGTGCTGTCTGAAACAAGTGATTTGTTCCAAATCATTTCTCTTGAAACAAATGGTTGTCATCATGCCTGTGAGAAAGAAAGACATTTATGCAGAGGGGTTGCCAACTATGTCACTAGATAGCATGTACTGTGTAACCCTTTAATTCAGTAACAACCAAGTACTATGCCAGCTATATTTGGCTTGTAATTGAGATTACATTTTATTCTTGTATTATATTATTTTTGCATTTATTTTATTACTTGAAAATTGAGTGAATAACTTCTTTCTGCTCAGTTCCACAACTGCTTTTCAAAATGACAGCATTACGTTTCCTTGAGCACCTTACTGCAATGGAAAATTTATGCTGTCCTTATGTTATATAAAGTCAAATAGGAAGTATTGATTGATTTTACTGCGCCCTGGTTTACAATTCGCCATTAGGTCAGTTAAAAAAAAAAAAGATATTTTAAAAGTTTCAGCTAACTCAAAAAACTTTTAAAAGCAAGCATATAAATAAACTACAGGGCACTCCATAGTGCGCATACATCCACCAGGTCGTATATCTATTTTTTCTTTTTTTGGTTACAGAATATGTTCCAGATCACTTCCAAAATTCAATCAACTCATCCTTGGACTACTACCTGTCATCCAGCCAAATTTTGTGCCAAACTATTCATAATTTTTTGAGTTATCCAGTTAACAGACAGACTAACAAACAAACAAGCTGGGTGAAAACAACCTCCTTGGTGGAGGTAGTAAATAAATAAATAAAAACATTTTATTTGATTTCAGAGGTGTAATCCGTGAGTGACTTCAGGTAGCTTCGCCAAAACAGAAAACAAGTGATTTCTCTTGTTTTAATCTTTCAAATAGTTATCTCCCAGACTAACTTTTGTTGTGCCTTCACAGCAATAATTGACTGAGGGAGTTAATTACAATCCTTTGCAAAGAGAGAAATTCATTAAAACCATATTTATATTCAATTATAGGCATTCTTTCCCAGGCTAGGCCACGTATAGTGGCACAGTCCTTCTCAAGACCCATGGTACCCATAGAATTTTGCTGATACACAGTTCCTCAGGAAAATGTATTAACAGTAAGGACTAGAATAAGAAATACAGTAAGTTTCTGACCCATGAACATAAGAGCTGAAAAAGATTAAATTAAAAAAAAAAAAAGATTTGTCCTTAGCAAAATGTGAACTGCTGAAAAGAGGAAATATTTTCCTCCCACATTCTAATGGCTTCACAGTTCGGATATTTCTCAGTTTGTCTCAGTCAAGTGAATCATCATTCCAGCAGAATCATATACAGTATATGTATCGCTTTCACAATGTGCCAATAGGCTGCTTAAACCAGAAATGAAAATAAAAAACTATGTCCCAAAACATAACTATAAAATAAATGAACAACATTGTGGTGAAACATAATTATTACTGAGCTTTGATAAAGGGACCCTGGCATTTTTCTTCTCTTGTTCTGAAGAGAAGCCGTGTTTCTATGGAGATGGAAGTGGGTGTTGTCATGGGAACATGAGGCCCAGCTGTCTTACTCCCAGGAGTGAAATGTAGTGGCTAAAGTCCTGAGCTGTTGCCCCTTTTCACTGACTTTAAATCACTGCATAGGCAGGCGAACAGTCTAAGGTCTCAGGCAGTCTGCCACAGAAGGCGCCAGCCACTGTCTCCATGATAAAACTTTGTCTAATTGTTACCATTATAAAGTGTACCTCATCGTTATGCAGTGGATATTGATCAAACGCCTAAATCACCTGCGAATCGTGGAGTGGTAATCGCCCAATGCCAACAAACTCTGCCTTGGTACCATCAGTAAAACAGCTTTGCATTTACCAGTCTGAATAGTTGTTTTTTTCTTTTTTTGCCCGCATTTAATAAAAGAACACATTCAAAAGCATTACATTTAAAATGACCATGATTCACCATCCATTTTAATGGCCCAAAATAGCTTAGAGAGTGCTGTTATACTGAGTATTATAGCTAATGTTTGACACTGTGACCTCTCTACAGAGGCAGTATCTCAGCTTGTGCTGCCACGTTAAGACCAGTAACGGTTTATGTACAGGGCTCTGGCCCTTGGGCAGTGGCGAGGCTGGTAAATTGGTGGCATGGGTAGGTTAGGCTGGGAATGGAAAACAGGGTGTGATCTTTGCTGAAGCGCCGCGGCTGCAGTGCAGCGCGATATAAATGGGTCGGGTATTGATTTCCTCTGCTCTCTCGTTTCGCCGTTTCCCCAGAAACAGGGAGTTGCTGGCCGTGATGTGTAGGTGATACAATGCGGGATTAAACTGCTCCGGCGGAGCGAGATTGCCCCTTGCTTTTTTTCCCTGTGTCTGTAGTGCGCTGACCGGAGAGAGACTGAAATGCGCAGATACGCTTTGTGACACTCCAAACCTGAACGAGAAAAGACCCACAGGCAACTGCCTTTGACTGACCTCCCGCTCACCTCCCGCATCTAATAGCGTATCAGGGGGGAGATCCTGATGTATTGTGCGGCAAATTGGAAGGCGTCACCGTCAGTGACTGTTACGTAAGTAGAATGTTTATGAGTCCGGAAAGAATTCCTCGCTTTAATGGCGGCACCAAACACACATGACAGGTGTGAGAGCCAGTGCTGTCTGATGCTTATATTAATGCTTTTATTTCTGAGACTGACAGGTGAGAATTGGAGGGAAAGAGAGAAGGGAAACATGATAAATATTTTGAGTGTCTGCATCTGTTTGTCTGTATGCATGTTTTTTCAGTGTTTATGAGTGTGTGTGTGCGCTTGTGCGTGTGTGCGTGCATATGTGTGTGTGTGTGTGTGTGTGTGTGTGTGCAGGTGTGTGTGTTTGTATGTGTGTGTGCATGCACGCGCGTGTCTTTGTACATGTGTGTACGCGTGTGTCTGCGTGTGTGTATGTCTGTGTGTGTGAAAATGCGTGCATTTGTGTGTGTGTCAGATTGCATTTGTGTGCATGTGCATGTGTGTGTGTGTGTGTATGTGTGTGTGACATGAGTGTGTGTACGTGTGTATGTGCTGTAGATAGCTCGGTTCTCTCTTCAGCATGTAATGGGCTCACACTGTCCCTGCGTTGCTCTGGGCAGCAAAATCAATCAGGGGAATGAATCCCTCCAGCAGGAGTGGCTTCACAGTCAATACATCTGAAATGCCAATGCGCTTTAATTAACTGTGACATGAATAAAATGTGTAGATATATCGCACTGCCAGAGAGACTCACTGTTCCAGTCGCCAGGAGTGACACCCTGCCCCCCCATCACACCACTGCACCGACCCTGCCCCCCCCCCAGGCACATACCCTCTGAGACCAAATGCATCTATGCACAGGGTTATAAAGATATGTACTGTATTGCTTAGGAACAAGCCATCCGCAATTTGTCTCCCCTAAATATTCACGCACGCCTGCATCAGGCCAAATAATCTGGTTCTGCACCTCCAATACTATTTAAGTTATAGTAAAAATGCATATAGTTCATTTGTTTTGCATAGAATGTACTGTAAATAGCCACAGTGCATTCAAACCTATGCAGGAGTCCACCCATTTAAATTACATTTTAGACTGTATGTTATTGTTTTAATATAACCTGATGGTATACCAAGTGCCTCATTCGATACCTAGCACTATAGAACAGCATATTAGTCAATCATACAGAGATGAGCATTCCCCGCACTCATTATTATGCAAGAAAAAAACAAGTTATCCAACAGTCATGTGGTAGAATAAAAATACTCTTGAAAGTAACCACCATTTTATATTTAGTACAGTTTTCAGGCAGGAGTTGAACCACCTACAGAATTGCTAAGAATACATCCTCCGGGTAGCTGGATTACCTGGAGACTATGTCATTTGTAGGCACCATTTTGGCTTCCATTATCCTTTTAAAGCAGAATTTGTCGGAAGTGATCCCATGGCACCGTTTAATCGGAGCACACCATTTATCCACTCATTTATTTGACACTGTTTTAAGCATCCTATTAATGAAGGGTAAGAATGAGTCTTTTCAGCTGAAGGCCCGTCTCATTGTGTCCCCGCTCATATAGTGTCGCTTAATTAGCTCCAAATAATTAGGCGAATGGGAGGGAAGTAGTGGCCTGTGTAATGTAGTGCGGGGCACACGCAATCCCGACTCTCTCTCGGGCAGGACAAACGATTCCTGTCTGACCCCTGACCTCAAAACCCTGCATCTTCATTGGTAGCTCTTGCATGCCTCTTACATCATCTGTTTATAAGGAACAATTCTTTATTTTTAATGCTGGATATTTCATGGTGCGTTCCCACACGTTGAGTTTGAGCACAAATCTTTCATGTTCTCCATCAATCATCGTATACTGGCGGATGTTTCTTTGAACAACATTAGTATTGATGGAACTTAAACACCCTCACAAATTTTTACTGCCTTTGTACAGTAGACACTGCAGTTATAACATCCCACCTAGCCTGTCTACTGTTACTGTGCTAAAAGCCAATTGCTGATTGCTATAGAGCCAGTGTTGGCGGCTGCTTGAGTGTAGCATAGCAAGATGTTTTAGATGTTTGGCTCTGAGAGGTCACTGACTTGGTCCAGCCTGACTGCCTGGACAGTGAAGCCTCTGCCCTCCCTCTCTATGTGTCTCTCATTCTCTTTCCCTCCCCTCCCAGAATTTGTCTTTCCTTGGAGCAACATTCTTCTTCTGTCTATTGTTTTTAAAATATGCCTGAAGAGGCTTTGCCCTCTGCCCTCTTGTGAAAAAAAATTAAACTCAATAAATTCATTGCCTGCACCTGATAGGACTGAAATTGTAGGCAAACTAAGAATCGGACATGAATGCTCAATTCAGTGAACATTCCTGGTGGGAAATTATACAGGCATAAATTGTTTGTCCCTGATATGTCACTGTGGAGAGTGATCATCCCACCGCTGCCTAGGGTATAAAGTGTGTGCATTGCATTATTGCACTTATCAAGCCAGGGTTAAAAACGGCAGAATTTTTGCCCTCCTCTAGGTTGCAGTGGATTTACAACTGACTTAATGACTTGCTATTTCAAATCAAAAAGGAAATAAGCTTAACAAATAGCCTTTCCCATAAAATCTGTGGATTTACGTCGTAGTAATTTAAAATAAATGCATGATTTCGTCTTTTTTAGCAAGTAGTCAAGTGAGCAGGAGCTAGCTCTGATTGCTCTCAATATAATTATTCTACACAAGGCCAACAAAAGTAGCGTGCGCAATATTTATACTGTATATGCTGCATGTGCGGGTAACTTCTCATTTTGAACCTATGACTAAAACTCTGACATTTCTGAAGTTCCAAATTCGATACTTGTCCTTTAAACACTGACATTAGTAATGAGTAAAATGAAACATCCGACAGGTTTTTTTTTTTTTTTTTTTAGCATACTCACGCCAGACCTATAAATGAATCATTTCAGAAAGATTTTATTCTTTACCTGAACTTTTAACCAATCCTGAAAGATATGGCTCATAATGCCTCCGCAAGGTTGGTACCACACAACATCAAAATGAGTCAGGTACCAATCATAATTTAGATGAGGATTTTTTTTTCTTGCCGGTCAATGTGTTGGGAAGGAATTCATTTTCCCGGTCAAATCTAAAAAAAAAAAAAAATCAGATCTCACATAGCGTGGTGTTGGTAGCCTATTTATCTTGCAAAATAATATATCTTCTCTTCAGTTTGACCCAAGAATGATCACGTTTCTTAAATAACTTTAATTGTTTATTTCATCCATCTTCACATGTAGTTACTAAAGGGTTATTTCAGGTACAATCATGTAAAAAAAAGTTTGCAGTATCCTCGCCTTATAGCGCTTGATTAGTCATCCAGTTCCCCCTTTTCATTCGCCAGATTAGCAACATGAGTTTAGCTACAAGTTTAGAATCCTATAAAGACGCACTGATGTGACAGCTAAATTGGCTGGTCATTCAACCAATTAGACCTAGCAATATAAAAATTGACATTTGGTTGCAAATGAGGCAAAGTAAACCATTACAGGTTCAACTAAATTTAGCGATAAAAGGTGAGATTGCTACCGGCCTTTCATGACTCCTGCAGTTCTACACTGTGTTCAAATAATAATGCTCAGACAACAGGATGAAATGCATATGGGCCTTTTAAGCTACTGTACTAATGACTTGTGCATTAAAAAGTCTTCGGACCAACTAATAAAATAGACCGCGCAGACCGCAGTTAATCCTTTTAATTTCTAATTTTCTATTTACCAACAATATGCTCTGCGGTCAACTTTAAATTAATTTATCTTATGTAGCCTATCTTAGCAACATTAAATGGCCATTATCCATGAGATCTCCTCCTTAACAGCACACGACTTTGTCATGCTGTCAGCCATGGAAGGAGCAGGATGAAGTATATTGCTGAAACGCTAAGTGAAGGAATATTCGAGTTGGCTAAAAGCAAAATGCCAGAAATTGAAATGGAGCCACTAATGAATGCAAACATTGCCGTCCTCACATTCTTGCAATTAGTGCATTCGAGATTCTATTTTTGAAAATTCCATGGGCCTCTTCGAGACATACGATAAATTAAACTCGCCGTCTTGTGTTAGTGGGTATTGGGAGAGGCTTAGGTGGCTGTTGAAGGAGTCAAGGTCAGGAGAGCAATCAGGGAAGCGGCCTTGTAAAGCTTTGATGCAATTTTTAATGAATTTTGCTCTGACATCATTGAGCCATAGTTATTTTGCCTTCAGGATGAACTGATATTTTGAAAAGAACGGTCTGGCACCTAATTGGAAAAAGATGCTACGTCTTTTCCTTCAGGTCGGAATAGTTAAAAAAGAAAACTCAGGTGTTTCACAGCCCCATAGTTGTCACTGTGTTCCACTGTTATTAGGCTGCAGTTGGATTTGCTTGTGGGCCAGGCAAGCAGTTTACTGTGTGTAAGTATATATTTTGCTCACATTTTGACCAGCAAGTTTAAAATTTCTCACACAAGAAGAATTGGCTGATCGAAACTGGGAAATTACCAGCTAACATTAAGTCAGATAGCAATGTAGTAATACAACGTCCCAGCAACGATCAGGCCGAAAGTGTCGCCCTGGTGTATATGTTACAGTCAGATAGTGAAACCGGTCATTTTGTGAAATTACTTTAAATTTTTATTCATTTTGTGAAATGACTGAAGTTTAGCGCTAGCCATCTCAAAAAAATTACTGAAATTTTTAGTCGAACTGAAACTGATACAGACGGTAAGACTACAGAGAGGGCAATTTAATCAACATTCAGGACGTAACTGACGTGTCAAAATCGGAACAGCCTTGGGTCCAAAGTCTGCCAGCTTTCTGGAACATGTCATTCATGAGCATCACCGTGGGGACAGTGACATCTGGACACCATATCTGCCTTAATTTCTGACTCAAACTTGAGGGAACGATGTAAATATTTGTATCAGTTAAGGCTGTTTTTGCCCAGCAAGAAATACTGTTGTGATTATTTGTGATGTTCACTAATTTGTTGTGCTATTATTATTTGTTTTTGTATTATTTGTACTAAATTTTATTCCTTTTAATATTCATTGTGCTTCTGTCTTGGCCAGTTTTCGCTTATAAATTAGCCATGTCAGGGGACTTCCTGGTTAAATAAAGGTTGAATTAAATTTTAAAAAAGCTTTTCATTAACGTCAACGCTGCCCATTTTCCATTGGAAACCAGAGAGTGAGAGAGAGAGAGAGAGAGAGGATGAAGGGAGGTTAGTAATTGGTGTGGTCGGTGGTTACTGGCGGAACGGAGAAGATGCTTAGCTCCAGCTCATTAAGTGAAGCCTGTTAGGTTGGAAATAAATTGGGCGAATTTCAGGGGCTGTGGAAAGTGATTTGTTCATTTTTTCCAAACAACACATCGTGGGAGTATTGAGGCGAAAAGCCCACTCTGCGAGCAGGAAGCTCTGTTTTCCTCTCCTCTGGGGCTCCTCGCCGTCTGGGGCGGCAGCTGGTGACGGGACCGAGCCTCTTCGGCTCTGCGTATGGACACAGAGGTCACCTTTAATCAGAAGAGTGGGGCTTGTAGCCCCAAAGCGAACATGTCTGGGCATTATCGTGTTTGCTCTCTCATAAGTTTACAACAATTGGACTGCAACCCTCAGCTTGAAAAGACTAGCACACCTCCTCTTAAGCTAGGAGGGAGAATTCCTCTACATCTCCATGCTGTTTATTCCGATATAATAACCGACATTGGACTGCGATACTCGGCTTGAAAAGACTAGCAGACCTCTTCTTAAGCCAGGAGGGAGAATTCCTCTACATCTCCATGCTGTTTATTCTGATATAATATCTGACACTGGACTGCAACACACAGCTTGAAAAGACCAGAGCAACTCTTTTTAGACGAAAAGGGAGAAGTTCTCAGAGCACCCCATACTGTTTATTCTGTTTTAATAACCTACATTTGATTGTAGCCCTAATCTTGTCAACAGACTCATGCACCTTGCATTACACCAGCAGGGGGAAGTTATCTGCGGCTAGATGAATCAGCGAGCAGCAGGATGGTTATGCGGACTGGGCGCTGGTCCATGGGAACATGTCCCGCTCATTTTGCATGCATTGCCTATACACTGAAATCAAACACACACACGCGCACACACACACACACACACACACACACACACACACACACCCACGTTCCTGCATCATGCTTCCACACTGTCCAAAGGCCGAAGGCGGGAACTGGGCTGGAGCACGAGGTTCCTCCTCTTCTTCTTCCTGTGTGTTTTGACAAAATTCCTGAGGAGCAGGTCCAGATTAGGAGGGGAGAGGGTGGGGGTGGTTTGCTGACAGATGCCTGGCACAGTGCAGGCTACTGGGAGTGTGCGCTAATTGGATTTGTCAGACATGAGCCTCGCAGTGTGGGAAGAGACAGAATTAAATCTTTGATTTAGCACGCTGCTTTCACTCTGCCCTAAAGCCTGGGGACAGAAGGGAACGTTTAATGCCGTCATACGGGGTGTGTTCTTTCTGTGGCGGGAGGGAGCAGTTCCTCCTGTCACCGACAATGACGATCAAGTCACTCTCTCCATGGAACCATACACATCTCTACCACTTTTCCCCGTCATTATGTATGCTTGAGTGTTCATTAGCTTTATATTGATGAAACACTTTTTTTTAAAGCACTGCCATGTATACCAGCTTGGTGAAGCGCAGAACATGTTGTTTCTGTTGAGTCTGGTCCACATATAATTTGACTCAATGCTGTGGTGATTTTTTTAAGATGTAGTTCTGTGGTTATTGGGAAGCAAATTTTGGCAAATGCTGTTTGTTTTCGTTTGAGAGCTTCAACTCAGCTCCAGTTCTTTCTGCTGTTGGTGTTCTTTGCTGTTTGCCATATTATGTCATAATTTTTGATAAAGTTAGCCCTATCACTTGGAATACTTTTGCCTTTTTTCGAGACCAACGTGCCTGCAACTCGGGTACCAACTTTTGGCCCCGTTGGAACTTAATTACTACCCTCATCTTGCTTTGGAGACTTATTTTCAGCAAAGTACTCCTGGTTAGACCTCTTTGAAGCACACAAGTGCTGCTGATTATGATTCAAATTAATAGGAAATAACAGTGTAGATGCTTTTATGCTTGTTGCTAAGAGACTTCTAAGTCAAAGCAATTTTGTTACAAATTCTTATGATGTTTTGCCACCAGCCATACCACTACTCAATCTGTTCCAGCTGCATGGCTGTTGCTGCTGGAGGTGGTGTTGGTGGGCCAGTAGGTGGCGATCTTCACTCTGGTGAAATTATCCCCGATGCTCCAGTGCACTGATGGGGACACTGTGCTGAAGGAGATGCCGTCTTTCAGATGAGACGTTAAACCGAGGTCCTGACTTATTGAGGCCACTGTAGGTCCCATGACACACTTCCTCAAGAGCAGGGGGTTCTCCTGTGTCCTGGCTAAATTCACAATAGATTGCCCCATTTGACAGTAAAGCACTTTGAGAATCTATGATAAGGTACAATATAAATGCAACATTCATTCATTCATTCATTCATTCATATATGTTGTCAGTACCTTGTATAAGCCAAAGAAGACAAAACTGAGTGAGCAGATGAAAGGATAATACTTATTCCTCTTTGCATTAGGGTGAATTAAATGTGAATCACCACTGACTGCATGCATGTGATAGAAAGACATTAGTCATTAGTCCGTGGGCGTGATTTTTTCTCGAAATTAATCATGTTTCTCTAGTCTGGATCTTATTTTCTTTTGAATTTTGCATTGTTTGTGAATACCTAAAGCATGGACTCCTTTGACAGACACCCACCTTGAGTCAATATGGCCCTTGAGTGTGAATTTGCTAAAAGGAGGCTTAAATAATAGCAGGAAACACACAAACAATTGGCTCATGTCATGCCGCGATTGCTGTCAATAAAAACAACATGGCTGCTCTTTGATTGCGAACGGCGCGAAGGCTGGCTCAGGTCGCCTGCTATCCTCCCTGACGGGCCACGGGCTGTGACAGTATTGACCCGCCGCATACAGGCTCCATGATCGTGTCTCTTCGGAGAAGCCGAAAGCGGCAGACAGGAGCACGGCGTGGATTAGCCAGAACCATTAACTTCCAGCAGGTGGAAGGACGGAGACGGAGAGCAGAGGAAGCCGATCTCTGCACGCACTCACGCCCCCCGTGCACCACACCTGCACACGTTTAGAAATGAGCTTAATTGGTTTGCTGATGTCATCGGCAGTGAAGAGAACTTCAGCTGCTGTGTGGGGGTGGGGCCAGTAGATGGCCAACTGGGGGGTAGAAAGAGAAGAAGGGGAGGGGCAAGAATTTATAGAAACAAAGGTGTGAAAGAATGAATGAAAGTTGAAAAGGGAGATGGGTGTCAATGAGAGAGGGTGTGTCAATCTGTTGCGAGTGGCTATTTTGAGCCCACAGGTAAAGTGATTGGGAGGATTGTATGGAAGGATTCCTCTCAATGTTATTGATGAATATGCATATTGTGATCCACAAATAAGGGACGGGATGCAAATGTTTAGCACTTTCGAAGCAAATATCTTTACTTGTGCTTGCTATTTGCCATTTAAATGAACATACGTGGACTTGTACAAATCAATACAGAATTTAAAAAATGAATAAATGTGACGTATTCTCAAATGTGAAGTTGGTTTGTGAATTGTTGAACGTATGTTTGTGTATCAGGTGACCCGTGTGTGTTCAGTGATGCAAGTCGAGATTTACTGCTCGTGGAGAATGCAAGAGGCCAAATGAGCTTGTGTTCAGGTCTATTCACTGCTTCTCTTCACAGGTTCAGATCAATTGGTTCTTAATTGCCTCGTCTTCCGAAAGGACACCTCCAAGATTTTTCAGGGCTGAAGTCTACTGTCTCACTGATTGTTAGCTTGAATTAAAATATAAACATCCATCAGGCGGTTTTTACCATTTAGTTATGAACCAACACTTTATTTCTTATTTATATTTCTGAAATCCACATTAAACTGAAACACAGTCTTTGGTGAAAAATGTGTTTTTATGATCAATTTTGTTTAATTCCATGATCTGTTCCGTAGTCAATGTACTGATCAGTTTGTCATTGGTGTCTGTTCACACACAGCACTATAGAAAGTGGTTCTGCTCTGTGCTGCAACAAATCGCTCTTCCAGTCCAATCTAATACAGTATCAGGACAGGAGTAATATCAGGGGACACTGTTGGGCAGCTTGATGCAGTACAGATAAAGTAGTGTCCCAGGCAGCGTAATGTAGAGGAATCCTTCACTGGCCCCATTTTGTGTATTTCTCAAGTGTTCCTGGGCAGGTCAGTGCCGCGTGTTCCCTAATTACCCTGCCATTAGCTGCCAGGCCCCATGCCCCGTGGATTTATGGGTACTGCGGTGGCAGGTTCCCGGGAGACCGGCCCTGGAGCGGCTGCGCAATGCCCAGGCTGCTAATTAGTAGATGCGAGGTCGTTAGTGTAGGCTGGACGAATGTCAGGGATATGCAGATAAGGCAGGAATGGGATAATAAATCATAGCTCTCAGCTGGCTGCCACGGCGACGCGTACTGCATCCCAGCCGGTGTGGCTCTCCATCAGTGTCAGCGCTGCATTCAAGGGCTCCGGCTGGATCGCACTTCCTGCCTCACCCCCTTCCCCCTCATCACCTCCCTTGTCCCCCCCCCATCCCAGCACTGAGCCTGTGTGTTGTGTGTTTCCCTGCCTTGGCGCCACAATTGACACACCGCTTTCTTTTTTAATCTGTGTTTTTGTTTCACGTTACGAGCGAAATTGAAAATGCCGGGCTCGCGTGGAGCGGATGGCTGGAGGTGGAATTGGTACAGTTATACGCGGTGTGTAAAAGACGCGCACTGATGGAAACGCAATGGCTTGACTTAATCGCTTTTCCTTTCTGCCTCGTTTTGAAGGAAATGCGCATTGGGGCTATAAATCACGCTATCGGGCTGACTGATCCCATCTTCTGACACATACACTTGCAGCTCTGCCTAAATAACACGCAATTACCATATAGGAAAAGACAAATGTTTCCTATGTGAAAAAAATTGCTTTGGGCCGGGGCTAGCCAGTGTGAGCACTGTTTTCAGACATTTTTTGTTTGATTTTCTAAGACAGGCGACCATGGACTATAGTGTGTATAATGAAAACAATTTAGCGTTTGGCTGAAATTTGTTTTTAAAAGCTACTTTGCAATTCGTTGGAATAAGGCCGAGTCGGTTCACAATTCTTTCAGTTTATCACCATTCAAAACAAAATTTGTTCCACAGCTTTGTCTTCTATGCGAATCCATTTGATTTCAATACAATGAAATACAGTATTCTTAACGTAAGCTGACACGATCCTCATCACCAATCAAGACAAATAGCTACGGTTATCAATCATGGCAAACTTTTGTCCAGATGACACAAAATTCTTAAACTGTTATCATATATTGGCAAAAAAAAAAAAGACTTAACTCTCCACAATTATTCACACTCTTGATAAAAATGTGAAAGAAGGGTGTTGAAGAACTGACACGCAAGTCTCCAAATCTCGTTTCTGTGCTTTGACAACTGGTTGTTATGTTCAGATAAAGCCATAATTTAGACTGTATAATGAATGCCTCTACTGAGAAGAGCTCCCATTAAGGTCAATGGAATGGTAAACTCCAGCTAGTAATGAGACATTTTGGCCAAAATGCTGGCATGATCAGAATAACCAAAGATTTCATTGTGATAAATCTGTTCACTAACTTCAATGCATGCAATAATGTCAAAAAACCCAACCCACAGTCTTGGTTCTCGAGTCCAACTCGCCTCTCATTATTTACATCATTGAGCTTACAGTTCTGTGGGAGGATTCAGTGGAGGAAGCATATGGGTGGAGGAAGCTGTGCTACTGAGAGCTCACAGCTGAAGCTCAACAGTGTGGCTGGAACACCAAAGTCTTAAGGTGGAGGTATGATGCTGAGGATTAAATGAATAAACAAACTGTGAACAATATATTGAACTGCCTGCACTCGAGTCCCTGAATGCATCCTTATCACCTTTTTTTGATACATACAGCTCAATTCCTTCAAACCCCTTCGCGCAGATATGGACGCTGGCGTCCATTAATTCTGAAATTTAATTCCTAAACAATTCTGTAATTATATCCCCGAAATACGAGTTTCGGGATATCATGGTTTCGCCCTACCCACCGCTGCTGCGTCCGCTGCCGCGTCCGCAGATTTTAGCCTTTAGCACGATAACTCACAAAATACTTTACATTGGCTTCTCATTTTTAGCATATGGGTAGATATGGTAGAGAGGATGAACTGATTAGATTTTGGGCAAGTATGCACTCCTAGGTTGGCCACCAGGTGGCGCTATATATTGAAAAAATCTGTTTTTTAACCATATCTCTCGAACAATTACTTACACAGACCTCAAATTTGGCTCATATTGTAGGTCTAATAAAGGGGATGAACTGATTAGAATTTAAACAAGTATGCACCCCTAGGTTTGCCACCAGGTGGCGCTATATATTGAAAAAATCCGTTTTTTAACCATCTTCTCAGAT
The DNA here is from genome assembly GCA_029692085.1 of Gymnothorax javanicus. NCBI lineage: Eukaryota > Metazoa > Chordata > Actinopteri > Anguilliformes > Muraenidae > Gymnothorax > Gymnothorax javanicus. The sequence goes on from CM056211.1 coordinate 11,440,233, forward strand.
GGTTTTTAACCATCTTCTCAAATCTTCTCAGATTTTTTTCAGAGTCCATCACACTGCTCGTGAAGTCCTACTTTCAGGATCTACATTGTACAACTTTGCTTCACAACAGGAGAGTTTACAGCACCATGGCATACTCTAGATGTCGGCATCATGGTTGGGAGCACCTCAACTCTGGCTTTCACAATGGCCAGGCATGGAAGTCATCATCAGGGCCTCAAGGTTGGTAGTATAATTATGGATTTTGTGCTCATTATATCAGGACGTACACGGAGGATATGACAAAGTTGATCACAACTGCTGCTTGCATCAAGTGACTACTTGAAATGCTGCAGGAGATCATCAGGAGGACCCGATTGAAGATCAAACTCTTCAAAGCAAGTCAGGGAATGTGTCAAGGGAATTTGGGTCAAAATTCTGCCACAGTTCTATGTTATAGAGCAGATGTTTATTCTACCTTGAGATCTCAACAAACCATATTCCTGTTATTTTTGTTGTCTGACCAAAGAGAGCACAGATCTCACCTCAGTTCTGAGAGAGAAACTGAGGGAACAGGGGTGTTCTGCAGAAGATGCAAAGAATAGCTAGAAATGCATCAGTTAGCTACACTTAAGTTCAAGGTACAAGATCGTCCTTTGTTGAGATTTACTCTCTAGACCTAAATTATTATTTCGTAGTGGCAGAAAAATCTATAATGTTCTCTTATTTTCAAGTTTGAGACTTCATGTATATCTGAATTCAAACAGTCTAGTGAAGAAAATGAGACACGCAGATGAGAATTTATACTTATAATTTTTCTCCAGAGGCCCATAACACAAAGTATGATTTAGTTTTATGGACAACTGCACACAATAAAACTAGTAGCAGTTCTTTTTACTTTTTACCATGTGCCAGATTTGGTTGGGATTTCGGATTTACTTAGTGCAGTTGTCTTGCTGGAGTCAGTATACCTAATTTGTAGAACAGGCCCCTGATATCAATTATATTTTAATGATTGAGTGAACATTAGATGAAACAATGATAATCTGCTGTGCGCAAGAGCACATTAATATTAACGCAGTTTAATGACACATTGATAGATAATTGAGACCCCCTTATATAAAGATAGTAGAATGTACGAGTAAGTAATATGTAATGACATACTGGTCATTATATGAAAATAATTGCATATCTAAGTGGTGTACAAGTAATTCTGTTGTCAAGTGTGATTGGTAGAAGGATGATCATAGGGAGTGCATTATCTTCCTGCAACTGCACACCCATGAATTAGGCTTTTGACACTTGATTTGACCACATTTGTATTCCAGGTTAAATTTAACTATCATGTTCCTGTTACAAAATTGAAGTCATCAGAGGTAAAAGCTCTAAACAGACACAGACGGCATCTATGAGTTTTCCTGTCCCTGGTGAGTACAGTGATTATGGCAAATTGGAAACAGCAAAATGTAAGAATGCCAGTCCAACTGGAATTAATGACCGCACTTCAAGAGGTAGCAACAGTAGCTTCGACTGTACCTGTGTAACATGAGTAAATAGTCATGGAATCAAATAGTCCACAATAAATACAATTTTTGAACAAAACACTACAATTATATATGTGTACAAACCATGGTGTTAGTTCAATTAAAAAATTCCATACTAATCATTGCACGAAAATAATAGCACATGTTGGTCTAAGTAGCTAAAATATACCACTCAGGTGCACAGATATTTTTGTATATTGACTGGATTGTTGTATATTGTTTATTTAAACAGTCATACATACAAATAGTCTCCTTGGTACTCTCAAGTTTTATTTTTGTCTAATCACTGGTTTAACATATGTACAAACTGCACTGAAAAGGCCAGATAACAGTTCCCTATTCTCAAGAAAATGATATTGGTTTACGCAATTTTTCTAAATTTAGTGTAATCAACATACATCTAAAAATAAAAATTCGCATGGAGTGCAACACTTTGCTGATATTTACCCTAAATCATAAGCTGAACAATTAACATGTTATTAAAGAGAAAGTTTGTAAAATACAGAGAATGGATTGTCAGCTCTGTGGATTTGATTTAATTGTCAGGTATATACCATACTTTAGATTCTAGAGATTCAATTTTCAAAACAACATTTTGGTTAACTTCTCGTAACACAATAATGCTTTTTCGTTTGGGAGTAATGTGTGCAGATTCTGTTGTGATAGCTGTTCTAGTGAAAGATAAGCTGTAAATTGTATTGAAATAATTAGGTTAATTAAAATAAATGTGCTGCCATTGAAATAACTCAGCAATACGGATGAGAACACTTACCGTAGGAAATAAAAAACGCTATAGTGCTCAGGTCACCTAAATATGTCTTGGTATCATTGCCTGAATAAATGATAAACACCTTGCATTTGCCAAAGTATAGGTCAGCTTAATTTTCAAAAACATTTATCATGTTTCAGCAAGAAATCACAGGACCAATTTGCAAACCAGATGCCAGGTGGCAAGGATTAATTGAGAAGACAACATAGGCTGCCTGACATTCATTTATAACACACAGCTACAAAAGTTCAGTTTATCTTTGAAAAGTCCAGATTAAAACCCATTTAGTTGTAACATTTATTATTTATCATGCATTGCAATATTGAATATGAATTGATTAATGGGTGAAATTAAACAGCCATCCTCTTGCTGTCACTAAAGCGTCATCAGCCAACACAATAACTGCAATTCAAAGCTGCAAAAACAGAGATAATGATTCCCTGGCACAGAGTACTGAACAAAGCCACATCCATGTGAAGAACAACTGTAAACGTATCCTGTGCAGTCAAGTCCACAACTATTGCTACCCTTGATAAAGTCGCGCAAGAATTATTTTGAAAGCAAATAATGAAATTACTGAGATAATTTTGATTTGTTGACATGTGGGAAACATTGTAATTTATTTGATACAACAGAAGCACTGGATACAAGCTGAAGACATGTTAACAGAGAACAATTGGAAGAATGATAGATAAACTACATCAATAAACTAATTTACTGAAGTTTTGCCTCCTTAATCCTAATTTACCAGGAAAAAGCGGAGATTAGACAGGAAGCACATCTTTTCAACTTGCCTCCTCCTTTGATTGCTCATGTTTTTTATTGTATGAGACATAAAACTTGGAATCTCTCTTTGCTCTTAATTTTTTAAGGCAATCGCTGGTGCAGCGGGAAACTGTGACAGCGTACAAATGTTTATAAAGAAATTAATGATGAAAGCGAAACTGAAGCAGTTTACTTACTGAGGTGAAATACTCCCTCGGTGGTTTTCTTCAAGATAAATGTTTTCTTGCACTGTTCTCGTACATACGGTTATTCTAAAACCTGAGGTACTATGTATCTATCTCTTTCCAATGACATTGACTATTCAATTTTCAAACAACTTTTCATTTACTCATGAAATATTAAAGAATGATGCTTTAAGCCTGGATGGCATTAAGCCAATTTTATGTCTGACTTTCATGCTTTTGTGTTGTAAATGGAATAGTTCATTCCTGGAACAAGTTCCCAGCCTTCAGTCCTCTTTAAAAACCAGACACCCCATTCTCTAATGCTGTAGCTGCCATGTAATGTAAGATTTTATGATGGTCGTCCCTCATATTTCCTTTGGTTGCTGTTTGTTTACCTTGTTGACCCTGCGGGTCTTTGAACCTTTTACCTTTAGCTACAAACCTGATATTCTCAGATCTCCATGTGGGCCATTCTTAGTCGCGTGTGTGACCAAAAATGTTACAAATGGTAGAAAAAAATCTCCTCCAATTAAAAAACATTGGAGGTTCATGATTGTGGACCTTATATAGCAGTACTACTTATCCAAGTCTATCAAGTAAAAATTTTATTTGTCACATTAACTTTAACTACTTAAGGTCAGAGGTCAAATACAACTGGTCATGTGTGTGACTTCGCATGGAAACAGGCTTTTCATAACTCTATTTGACTTCAAAAACTCTGTAAAGTTGAAAAATCTAGAATGTTCATAGTTTTGGGGTATGGAAAATAGCATGGAATAAATTTGACACCTCACAGTAGTTTTCAAAGCATTTCTTTATTTGATGACATAGAATTGCCCACGTGTATTTGCTGGAAAAAAGGAAACTATCCACTCACATTAATGAAGAAAACCTGTGAGCTAGCTAAGGCAGCCAACTCAAGTTAGCTGTCATCACATGACCTTCGTTGCTCAGGTCAGCCACGACTATGCTCCACCCCAATATGCCAGTCAATTTAAACCAGCACACCAATATGGTGCTCTGTTCACCGATGGCTCCTTCGCCCTGATGCTGCCCTAAATGAAAATATCCTATAGTTATTTCTCAGTAATACTATAGTATTTACGGCATAAATATAGTATGACTATAGTTGGCATTGTATAACTGGAGGAGTATTATAGCCATGAAATTGTAACTATAAAATCACCACAGTCAACAGTACCGTGATATTACTATAGTCCACACAACTGTATTACTGTAGTTCGCATAACAATAGTATCACTATAGTAATACTACACTATAGTGGTGAAAATACCATCCATTTACTATAGGATACCTATAGCTTGGAACTATGGTAATTTTTCGTAAGGGGCGAATTCATCCCACCTCCATCCCAGCGTCGTGATTGTAAGGTCACAGGGTGTAAGATCCCCCCATTGTCTCTCTCTGCCTCTCTCGGCTCCGTCAGATGTATGTGTGCGTGTGCCGGGAGTAATCCAATCTGAGCCTAGATGGCACTACCATAATTCTGTTTATACATTTCATTGTATCCTTAACTTTGTTGACGTAAGTTTGTTGACTGAGCTGTAAATCTCCCTTCACTCCAGAGGGCTGGATCCCTGCTCTTGGAGAACCATGGCCCTGCATGTTTTAGATGTCGCTCCACTCTAACACATCTGATTCAAACGATTGTAGCGTGTCAAGGGCTTGATAATGAGAAAGCTTTATAAGGAGGGAATCAGGTGCGTTAACCCTTTCAGCGCCGTGGACAACTATAGTTGCCCAATAATGTAAGATATCAAAATCAGACGCTGTTGAAAACCTATCATGTGGCAACTTTTTTAAAAGAGCTCCCCTGGGGAGCTCTTTTGAACAAGCTGCCACATGATAGGTTTTCAACAGTTCAGGATTACTACGTTTTTAATTCCTTGAAAATGTATTCAGCGCTCAAAGGGTTAAAGACGAGAGATACAGTATCTTCAACACGCAGAGCTACATATTAAAGAGCAAAACACATCAATATTATCATTGATTATCCTTTGAAAACATCCATTCTCAATAATCAAGTCACTGTTCCGGTGAAAAGCCATAGCCTCGATACCTTTATTTCCTTCAGTAAATGATATTATAAATCAAAATCAGCATTTTGAGTTTACTCGGGTATGGTAGTCAAAAATTAAAATTATTTTGATGATCTGAAACATTTGAGTGTGACAAATACGCAAAACTAAGTATAAGAAATCCAGAAGAGGGCAAACACTATTTCACAGCACGGTACATGTGAATGGGTTCACGTGGATGTGTGAATTTGTGCCTAAAGTAGCTCAGCTGGGTGGGACTGTAGATCCTGTGAGCTAAGCCAAGGTGCCTGATATAGCTGCTGTCCAATCATAGAGTCACCGAGGGAGGTCAGGAGTCACCCTGCCCTAACACAGATGACAAATGTCTGCAAGAGCGAGGCGACCGCAGTCAACGGCGAGGACAAATGAGAGCATTTATCGAATGAAATAAACACTTAAAAGTATATCATTTTCTCTGCAGCACTTGTAGGTCAAACTGCAGTTCAAACTAAATCAATATGGGACATACAAATATAAACTCTAGTACATTGCAATATCTATTAATCCAATTTAGAATGACATAAATTTTGTCCTTTTCATAGATCCATTTTGTCTCGTTATTTCAGTCCTAAATATGACAGGCAGTATGGCTTATTATTGGATGTACCAAACATAACGCCTCGATGATGATTGAAGGGGGTGCTTTTTTTCTCTCCGCTAATCAGATTTACCACATGGGCAGACTGGCAGATGAGGGAGAGATGAAGAGGTGAGATGCGTTCGAGAAGGGCTGTCACTGCCGCACCGACACGAGCCCCGCAGTGAGGGTGCTCGATCTCCGTTGTGTCGGACGATGGGTCACCCTCGCTACGCTTCGTCGCTCGGCTCTATTACGAGGAGACCCATTCGCGGACAGTCACAGACTCCTGTTGTCGACAGTGACGGGTGGGGGTACCGTGAGCTACAGCCTGCGAGCACGCGGAGCACGAGCTAGTGGTCCAAGCCTGGAGAGATTTATGGGAAAGAGGACGTTAGGTGGTCGCGAATGCGAGGAAATGTGCGAGACGAGAACCATGGTGTTCCAATGCTCGCCAGCCAAAGCAAGCTGAAATGGGGAGGGAGATATGAAATTAACTTCAAATATCAGGGCTCTTCCGTTGCTAGGATATCTCGGAGACTTGCGCCCATCAGTGCCTCTCAGGCTTAAATTGGATTTTGGTGCAGAAAAGTGAGGAGACCAGATGTCAAAGCAATTGCTGCTGCTGAAAATTTCTTATATCAGCGCCGGGTCGATCAGTCCACTCAGTTCTTTCCAGGTCATGCTGGCTGTGTTGGGTTGCACTCATTATCAAAAAATTAGACAGTTTGGGACAGAATGCATACTGTTTTACGTCAAAGTATTCCTCCAAATGCAATGGAGTTCTCCTTCGCTCTGTCAGAAAAACAGAAAAATTTTGTTCTCTGCACATGTCCCGGTATGGCTAAAAATGACCCCCCAGAAGCTGAGACCAAGACGTGTTTTGAAATTACAGTGGCGAAATATACCATCTTCCCAAACTAGCACTGTCTGTACACATTTCTCAAGATTTTACTTTCATTTTTTATTTTTGTCCTTATTCAGTTTTCTCTCATTACTTGTTTTATTGGAATCATTTTACTGGGTGCCATGGAAACAGCAGTAAATGAACTCAATGTTATTTTCTATTTAAAAAAGTCCCTCCCTTCTATACTTTATTTCTCATTCCATTTCTAGAAGTTAATTGCAACATCTCCTATCAGGCTTTTTTCTCTGCCTTTTTGATTATTTTACAATTGCTTTTTCCATTTACTGGACTAGTTTCCTCTTGTTTATTTAATTTTTCTACATATTTGAAAATGAAATAATATTAAATTTCGTGTGCTGGAGCAATTTACAAGTCGTCGGTTATAGTATGGAACCAATTTGCGTCACATAAGACATTTCCTCCACTGAAACATACCAATTCAATCTCCATGACTGTTCATAGTCTCTCTTCCACCTTTTCTTCTGGCCCAGGGATTCTGATTGGTTCACATGGCACCATTAAAAAACCCTTGCACTCATTACATGAAGTTACTAGATTCTTGAAATGTACAGGAATAACTTTGTTTATGATCACCAAGAAATTTTTGAGACCTGTGACTAGTGTTTTTGTGGTCTAAAGCTCAAAATGGTCTTGCATCTGAGTCAACTTTTGTATTACCCAAGCCAAGCCAGTGACCAGTGTTGTAAAAGCTGCTTGCGGACTGCGAAGCTGGAAACCGCAGCTAAATTAAACTTGTCCATCTCATATATTTACCAATTTGGGCACACAAATCTTTGAACTCCAGCCACAAGCCACATTATGGCGATCCCAACTTCTCACATCTACACACCCTTGTCCCTGCCTCTGTCACGCCCACACTCAACTTCCTGGTGTGTTGACGATTCCAGCCCCGTCATATTCCTTAGCGAGCGTGGGCTATAAACCACAGCAATGACATGGCTCAGATTTAAAGTGCCTGGAAAATATGAGAGGCAGACTGTTACGACTTTCGCCAACTATGCATGAAAAGCTTCCAGTTGGAGATGTGTTTTATAGCAGGTTTCTATTGATGGTCGAGTGCAAATGTGATGCTTCGCCAGTCCTCTGCCTGCAATCATACTTTTTTGGAATAGTGAAACCTATCAGCCCGAATTTTTGGATTGACTTTCTTGTAGATTCTCAGGGGTGCATTCATCCTCTGTTACTTAAGACAATGCCTCAAGCTGTGAGCTACCAGACAGAGAAATTAACTTGTAAATGTTAGATATCTGCTACTTCTTCATAAGTAAGAGCTGCATCTGAGAGCAAAGTATGGAGATGACATATTGGTCTGGCTTTTCACTAAATTCAGATCACGTCCACAGACTGGGGCGCAAAGCTGTGCGTCACACTCAAAGGTGTCACAATTATCTGTACTAGATGGAAAATGGCTAAATGATGGTTTGAAATGGAATTGACCTGCTGGGAAGAGGAGAAGCAGAGAGGCAGGGAGTGGTTTGGGTTGTGAAGGTGAGGAATGAATTCTGGTCTTGGTCTCTATCTTAGGGGGTCTGATCTTGACTCTAACTCTGGCATAAAATGGATTGAGATTTCCCGCTTAATTTCATTGGTCCCAGCCAATTATGTAGGTTTTTGGTGCTGAACTTGCAAATTTCTCGATTTTGGAAAAGAACAGGTTGTAAATTGCCTTACTTATATTGGGATGCCGTAGTGTAGTTGTTTCGCGTTATTTTTAATCTGAATGTCAGCAGGGAACTTTGCAGGTCTGATGGAGGCTTTAGCTGACACGAATGAAAAGGCAGCTGAACCGGTAATTATTGCTAAGGTATAATTACTGTAAAGGAGCCATCACAGCGCACCCCCTGCTTCGGCCATGGCTGCTGGTTGAACGAAGGCTCCGCTTTCCTGCGAACACGGTCTGTCAGCGGGAGACGTGTTTTCCCACCCACGCAACCTCTTTGTCTCTTCGTGATGCGCAGTGTATCTGTGGTTGCAGTAATTGCCATGGCTTTATTCGAGCACTGTGAGACAGGAAGACAACCCTTGGGCTTGAATTTTTTTTTTTAGAATCTCACCCCTGCGTTGGCTTTCAGCCATGTTGGCCTACAGCTTAGCCAGAGAAGCTGGAAATGAGGTGAGATTGCAGACATTTTCTCTCCTCTCCTGACCAATCTTACCAGCAGGCAGGAGCAGCAGGTCAGTCACAGCATCTGGCTTCTTAAGACACATTGAAGCATGGAAGTATTTCTGTCTAACCTGGTGCAGAATCCTTACAGCAACTGACAGGCTAAGTGTGGTCCTAAAATATATGTGGTCCTATATATACACTGTACTGTGCAAAAGTCTTAGGCACCCTGCGCTTTTTTAAATTTAAATCTGTATTATATGTTCACTTTTTGATCCCATATTGGAGTTTCAGAAGATAAAAAGTAAATTTGAAATTCCAAATGCTAATTTAAAGAAAAGTTTCATAAATCAATGTTTGTATTCCATTAAAAATAGTCGATACAGATATTATAGTCTTGACAGAGCCTTGATGTCAACATCATCAAGGCTGTTTGTAATTTCTTGGAGGGATAGATGCAAGTGAGACAGTCAGTCTGAAGTAGAATGGTGGAAAGGTTTCCAATCTGCTTTGAACAAGCAAATGCCAATCATCTTATAAAACTATAGCACAACAGGATAGTGTCCCAATTTTTTTTGGCAAAGGGTAGTTGCACCAAATATTGATTTGATTAAGGCTTTAACAGGTTACAGCTCAGTATAGTACATGTCTCAGTTATTAGAGCCAGTTATTATGATTCTCAGTTATTATTGCAAGCATATTTGCCCAACTAAATTGCTTTAAATATGCCTAAGACTTTTGCACAGTACTATATGTATATACAGTGCTTAAGAAATGTATTAGACCACCTGTCATAAAAAAAAGAGAAAACATGAATACTGAAGAAATTTGTCAAAAACTTGTTCAAAACTAAAAATTATTTTGTTATTTCTTTGGAAAATAACAAACTCAAACCACTAAATATTCCTTATTCACACATAAAAACCAATAAAACTATATTTCGCATGGCCTCCTTTGGCATTGATAACACCTTTCATTCTTGTATTCAACCACTAAAACTAATTTTTATTTTCAGGAATGTAAGAAAATAACTTATTTGGCATCTTAATCAAAAAATAATAATGCGCATAACTATTTTTTTCAGCTTTTTTGTAAAACAGTAAATTCGAAAATTCATGGATAACAACAATAATTATATTTTAGCATGAAAAATATCATTTCAGTTCAAGAGCTTGCGCATACTGCTGGATTAACCATAACAGAAATATAAAAATTATTTTGGTAATTACCAACACTGTTAATTTGGGGCAGCTGTGGCATTAACCTTACATTGGGTGGAGGTCTAATAAATTTTTTAAGCAGTTAAGCACTGTATATATATATATATATATATATATATACACACACTAGAGGCCAAATGTTTGGGGCCGCCCTCAGATTTTTAAAAAAGACAATGACCCCAAACATTCTTCAAAGCTTTGCCAGAACTACATTCATTCAAAAGAGGAGCAGAATGTCTTATGCTTAGTTCCCACTGTCGTGCGCTCCGTTACAAACGCCACGATTGGCCATTCATAGCTGATCATGGAACTTGTCTGAAATTTCAGGTTTGGATACGATGTGATGCGATGATCACGATTGACAATTAATCATGTTGATCGTAGGAAATTTTTCAACCGTCCGACTTTTCAACAGGATTGCCAAGATTGACCTCAAGATCTGATAAGATCTGATAGGATCACCACGATTACTCCACGATTAAGACCACGATTTCAATCATGCCGCGAATCGTGATAGTGGGAACCTAGCATTAAGAAACGTGATTTGGCCATCACAGTCTCCAGACCTTTCTCCTACTGACCTGGAATGGGATGGACTTGATAGGCAGGTCCGGCGCTCCAACCCTAGCAACGAGAAACAGTTGTTTGAACACTTGAAATGTGCATGGGAATCATTGCCTGCAGCATAATTCAACTGTTGCATCGCGTGCCAAGAATTTGTGATGCAGTGATCAAGGCTAAGGGTGGCTATTTTTATGAATCTAAAGTCTGAGCAAAGTCTCACAAAAATGTCCTGTTCAGTCTGAATCCTTGCTGGAAACGTGACTGTATGACATATTGAAACTGTCTTGGCCCCTTAAATCACAATGAAATGAAATGAAATGCAGAACACGGTGTTTTGATTTGATTTTTTTTTAATCTGAGGGTGGCCCCAAACGTTTGGCCTGTGGTGTGTGTAAATATATACTCAGAGGCAATGAAAATGCAACACCAGTTTGGATTCAAATAATTTTGTGGCTCAAATTGAAGACCTGGGTGCAAGAAGTACTTTAGTCACAAAATAACACTTTTGAGATATTAAGGGTCAAAGTTTTGAAAACATGCTGCAGATACTTTTTTTAAAAGATAACATTCAGTGGGGCCTGCTGCTAGTCCCAGGGGTTATACAAAGTAGACAGACACGTTTTTGTGGAAAAATAATGCTTAATTACGAAAAAAACAAGAAAATCAGTTTCGGACTTTGGTATTTCTTACCATAAAATGCCTGGACTTCGGTACTTATTGCCATAAAATGCATGGACTTCAGTACTTTTACCACACAAATGCCGTTTCAATCATTTTCTGATTGCCAAACAGTCATTTTCGCTACGCTTGTCACATGACACATACTAGCAGCTGATTGGACAGTCATGGACTTAGGCACTTGTTCCTGATGACGTCAAGGACTTGAGTACTTCTGCAAAGACTTGAGTATTTCTTGCACAAAAATTCAGTAGATTCAGGGATGGCCGTATGTCAGTATTGAGGACTTCAGTACTTATATTTGGAATTTTTTGGCTTTAAATGATGCACATGACACTCTACTTTATGGTAGTAGTGTCGGCTCATTTTTTGCAAAATGTGACTTAAGCACTTCTTGCACCCTGGTCTTCAATTTATTTTCTTATTTCAACAATTCAAATGTGTTGGGTGGGTTGACTTTGATGAATTAAAAGTGTTAATGGGCCGATTTGGACAATAATAAACAGATGCATTAAACATAACGAGCACAAGTTGAAAATGAAAAATCACAACAAGACTGAACGGAACACACATTTAAAAATGAACTCAAAAGAACAGTCAGTATCAGGTGTGACCCCCACGAACATCCACACAGGCAGTACAACCTCTCCTCATGGACCTGACTAAGCGTCTTAGGTTGTCTTGGGGAAGTTGTCGCCACTCTGCCTGTAGCGCATTCTGGAGTTGCTGCCTGGTTTGAGGTCTGGGTACTCTTGATGAAAGAGCTCGTCCCAGTTGGACGTACTACACCCAAACGTACTGATGCTGGACGTACCACACCCAAAACAGTGAGCCACTTGCCGGGCACTTACTCCCGCCTCTAGCATACCCAGGGCCCTGTTCCGTTGTTCAGTCGACAGACGTGGCATATTGACGCTTAAAAATGTTTTTTGTGTGGCTTTTATCATGCCTTTATATAGGGAAGACAACCCCTCCTTCATTTCAACCACTGTACTTGCACAACTCCTAATCCCATATGTTGTACTCAATATGGATTGATGAGAGACCAACTCACACTGTTGAGTTACATGATGATCATTCATGTGTAACGAGGTACACATTGTGACCCCAATGGTCACCTAAGAACTCAAATTGGACTACTCAGGTCCTGAGCAAAAATAAACCAAAATTTAGAGTGTTGCGTTTTCATTGCCTTTGAGTGCGTATATATATATATATATATATATATGTTTGTTGTTGTATAGCTAGGCTTTGCGTGTTTGCATCAAATAGAAAACAGTTTCATACTCTTTCACCTGAGCTGAACAACTCTGCTTTTACAGCAACAACCCAACTGGTCCATCATTATAATATTTTTCAACCGAGACTGCATGCTGTGGTGTGTTTACCCCCTCTTTATACACCTACAGAGTGTGTTAGATCATCGTGTTTGTGCGTCATGTTGAGCTTGGTCACCATCGATTGAAGAGTTTAGCAGCTTCCTGATTTAGGGTTTACAAATAAAACAGGCCACTTTCTTGTCAAGGCAGCTGTTTGATCAGAATTCAGTCGGCTGTGAAAGAGGACTTGCTCCATCCAATTATCCCTCCATCCACTCTCCCTTCTCTCTGATATCTTCATTGTGTAGGTGTCAACGCTTGCTTCAGAACCTCTCATGTTTCATCACCCATGTGTTTTTTTTGTCACCCGCCTTTTTTTTTTTTTTTTTTTTTTTGCCAACAGAAACAGAACAGATTCATTGAACAATTCATCTTTCTCCCTTTCATCAGGCCTTAGATGCTTACATACTTTCACACTGTCCTAGAGCATTTGCATCATTAATAATTTTTCTGAAGCTATAAATATGTGAATTTTCTTACTGTATACAGTGCACCCTTGGTTAATATGAAAAGAAGTAGCAATTAATTATTTCCATTATTATTTATCCTGCCAATGTACAATATGATTCAGGTATTCACAAAAATATGACCTTAAATTGAATTAAAATGATTGAAATAACAATTACCATCATGAAACAAGTATTTTGCTGAAAAATATGAGTGCTTCAGTGATTGGATCTCCTTCATCTACTGCTTAACACCAAAATGACGGCGTTGAGTCTTCTCTGCTCGTGCTCAGTGAGGATCCAAGAAGACGTGGACTGGAATCTGAGATCTTTCCTCCATGCAGAATCTTTCCGGATCCTTCAACATCCTAGGTCCTCGTTTGTGGATTCTCCTCTTCAGCTCATCCCACAGATTTTCTGTTGGGTTTAGGTCAGGTGTCTTGCATGGTCACGGCAAAGCCTTGATTCTGTGGTTGTTTGACCATTTTCGTGTTGATTTCAATGCACGCTTTGGACTTCTGCCCCGTTGGAAGACTCAACCATGGTCCAGCTTAAGCTTTCTGGCCGAGACGGTCAGGTTTCCATTTAATCACTGCTAGTTATCAATGGAATCCATGATAACATGAATCCCAACAAGCTGTTTGCCACCATTGAAAGAGAAAAAAAACCCCACAAAACCAAAGATTCTTCTCCATACTTTACAAGAGCGTTTGAGGTTCTTTTTTGAAATGGCTATTCTTGTTTTTATGCCGATTTGTGTTTTCGCCAAAGAGCTCTATTTTCTGACTCAGCCTCACTGGAAGATCCAATATTGTTGTCAGCACATGAATTTCTTTTTAGATAACAACAGAGGCTTTTTTTGGCTACCCTCTCCAAAATCTTGTAGTTGAGTACATGCTGTCTGGTTATTGTTTTTGAGACTTTTTCACCCCGAGTCATACACAGTAATAAACTTGCACCTTTTTTGCCAGTAATTTTAACTGTAAGTGGAGTCCTGCGTGCATTTAACTGTGGTTTACACTTAACATACATGGAACTCTGTTGTAATTCTTATTGTAAGATTACAGTTAAAATAACTGGCAAAAGAGCTGCCAGTTAAATTAACTGGCAAAAAAAAAGGTGCAAGTTTATAACTGTGTAGTCAATGACTGCAATTCTGCAACAGTGATCCTTGTTTCCTTTACCTCTTGAGCCATTCTCCTCACAGCATGTGCATTCAACATATGCTCATGCTGTCTTCCAGCCACATTTTTTAATATTGTTGTATCCCATATACTTATCGCCCCAATAGTAAAAATTGGCATTTTCAACCTTTCAAATATTTTTCCTCAGCCACACTCACACTTGTGAAGCTCGACGACTTTCCGCCGCACATCATTGCAGTATTCTTTTGTCTTTACCGCGAGGATCGATATATAAGTGAAATTAGCTTGTGTCTCACCTAACATGTATATCCCGGGCAATAACGAGGTCATGGTTGACCATTTAAGTTTTCCTAGTCAATATGGTGAATGTAAAAAAGGTAAAATATGAATGGGAATATTCAGCACATTAGTTAGATTTTTTCCTATAAGTTTTCCAGGTATGCTATTGAAAAATATTCTCTTTTCATTTTAAGTGTCATATAATATGAATTCAGTGGCAATAGAGCTTCAAATACAAGAGTAAATGTTATATAAACCAATCTTTTTTTTTCAGTCTGTTTTTGTTGGGCTTTAGTTTCTGTCATGCAAAGGAAATCGCCTTTCTGTAATAATCTCTTTTATTATTAAGTTTCATATCAAATAATAGAATTTAAATAAGAACATGTCATTCAATTCTAGTGGAGTTCATTCTAGCCATAAGCAAAGGTTTATAATGAAATAAATACAAGGACCTTTCAAAGACAATGCTTCATGCGTAATGATAAATTTTCCCGCAACGGCATATCCTATTCTTTTAAGCACAAAACCAAATGTTAGATATTCAAGTCCATTGAGACTGCCCCTGAATTTTAAATGCCAACCACAACCACAAACTCAACAGAAATGAACTTTTGTCATCAGCATCAATATGATCTTGTTGTATGCATGGAAAATGACATGTAAACTGTGCCGCATGTCAGGGGGTACAGACACGAAGCTGCTGGATGCATCCAAGAGACAGGGAATCGCTGTGCACTCGTGCGGATAAATCAGCTATTTACTTCCTTCGTTATTGATCAAACAAACTGCATTGGAATGGGAGAAATAATTAGAGAAGTGTGAGCCCCTTTGTGGCTAAAGTATACATGCTTTAGGCTTTTAACCAGCCTTCAATAGTGATACAAATCAAAATGGCTTCCCGGGTGAGAAAAAAAAATCAGCTCTGATCCTGAATATACTTCAGAACCCAGCAAAGTTGCTCAAACAGGACAGGCCCAGTGTGGAGGATGTGCAATAGGCAGGGCTATCTACCCAAATTATTCTTGGTCATTTTCTTTTCTTCTTTTGTCTTTTTTTCTTGCTTTGTTTAGCAGTGCAAGATGTTGTAGATATGGGTGGAACTGCTAACTTTGGCAGCACTTCTTTATTGATTGTTACCAGTCTGTTAAGAGAATTCCAGCAAATTTAACAAAAATGCTTCTAAAAATCTTACCAACCCTACCTTTAAGTTTGGTTAAAGCTAAAATCCCTGTTTTGCAGAATGAGGACTCAATGTCAGGTTCAGATGTATGGTTTAGTAGATATCAAGACAATCTCAGGAGGATTTTTCTGGAATCTGGAGCTGAGTTATACATAGCATTGTCATGCAAACCCCATTCCTATGCCACAGCAAAGAGGTAGGCAGCAAGGGACGAGATGTACTTTACATTTGAATGAGAGATTATATGACACCCGCCTATGCAGACTGCCAGTACGAGGAGCCGTTTAAAAGTCAGCTGAGCGATCAATTTGGAATCGAAAATTTTAAGAGGGAACTTGGGTCACCCCCATAGCACCTAACAATCCTCTGGAGGGAAAAAAGTACACAGATATATTTCAAATCGCGTAAAATCCTTACACAATTTGTTATGTGTAACTGTAGAAGTATGTTAGCTCTTTTAATTAGAGCACTACTGAAGCATTGGAAGTCAAACTGGCTTGGCATCTGTTCGAAGCTGGTGTTATATATCTATCACTCAGTGATAATGAATATTTAATTATGCATTAATAAAACCTGAAACACAGCTCCCCTTTTGAAAAGTGTTATAAATGGAAACATGGCAATGGAAGCCATAGGAAAAAAAAAAAGCAATCAGATGATCTTTCATCATAATCCTGTTATTTCTGAATAGTTCACGCTCTCCTTCACACTCATTAGTTTCCTATTTTCTCAGCTTCTGCCTATTTCGTATGAGAATTAATGAGGATTGACCAGGCTTTTCTGTGATGTCAAATCAGATTGAGGTTTCTATGGCAGATATGTGTGTAGAACGTGTGCGCGTCACGTCAACCCGAATTATCCTCGCCACTTTTGATCACAGAAATCGCCATTTTGCTTTGCTGGAAGCCAGGCCATTCACAGTTATTAGTTGTTTTAAACTAGGGTAATTGTTTAAGTTCAGCAACTGGAATGGTTCTACGTCTACCTTGAACCAATTTGTACACGTGTAGAAATCGGACTAGTGCAGCGAGGCTAGTTCCAGTTAAGAAATCTTGTTGCGCACATCTTTAAGAAATAGATTTTTCTCTGCTTTTGAGGCTACTGATATTTAACCGGCTGTTTATTTCAGAAGGTCCACAGGCAGCACAGAATTGATCCTGTCGATTTTGGTATTCTGTAGACATCACCTCACTCTCATTCAGGTTGAAACTGAGTTTCCGGGGCTTTTTATCGGAGAGCGCCGAGAAAATGAAGCAACGCGAATCATCAGCAGCCGCCTGCATATTTCACACTTCGAGCATATGAGTTTTTCATATAACCCCGGGAGCAAGCTGGAAAATTACAGGTTCCGTGAACATGAAAAAAGAAAAAAAAAAAAAAAAAAAACTAAGTGTGCCCGCACATATGAGGTGTAAATCTGGTCTAAGTTAATGTGAGTCTGTGCGCACTTTATTATTGTATTGCACTATTTCTCAGGCATTCCCCTAGAACAAGGACAAATCCAAGGAATCTTAGGCTCAGAAACAATGATCTGGATTATCAAAAAGTAAGCTGCCCTCGGGTTAAAGCCTGTGAGTTCATTCTGATTTTGAAGCTTTTTCAGTTCTGAAGCCCTGAATGCGAAGAGTGTAGGAAGCCGTGTTTTAACTTGTACTCAGTTGAGGGATTCACTTCTTCCTGTTCTTGATCTTTGTCGATTTTATTTTTTATTGTTTTTTTACCAGACTTCTTAGACTCACACATGGACACACAGACAAACACACGAACACTCGCTGCTCTTCTGGATTTGTGCATATAATATGGCAAGTACACTTCTTTCTTCTTGATTTGGCTCTCTTCTACACAATTTTAGATTTGCATTAGTAAATGAGGGGCTGTTTTTATACATTTTGGTTCCACCCTGCTGAAATTGCTGCACTTTTTTGTACAGTCCTGAGAATAAGTAAAGAAAAAATACATTTTCGTTCCAAGCCGTTTAGAGCTCACTGTGTTTAGCTGGCAGACACAACATAGCCAAGCAGTAGGACTGCTTTGTCGACTTAAGTTGCCACCAACTGAACCTTGGAGTCAGGCGAATAAGCCACAACGCAATCAGCGCTCTGTAAAATTAGTCCTGTAGTCAGTCTAAAGGCTAATGAAGTCAGCTTTTTAAATGCAGAGAGCCCACATAAGACAGCCAGGCTGTGATTAAAGGAACACTTTACTGTTCAGGGACACTAAGGAGAAGAGACACTTCGCTGGGCTCTGGGCTATCTGCTGATGAAGTCAAAACATGGAAAGAACCAGTAAAACCCAGTGTTTGCTCATACTCGTGTCACAAGGACCCCCTGTGTACAGGGTACTGCGACAAATCTTGCCAACTGGAGAGCTCATGAGCCTCTTCACATGTAAAGTGGCCTGTTTGCCAACTTTGAGCAGCCATTGCTGTTTTGATGGAAAGAAGTAGACAGAACTCTCTTATTCTCAACCTTCACTGCTAAAAGAGACATAACAAGCTTCAGATGTCGCGGCATTTCTGTTAAGGTGCTGTCGGATATATAGTAGCATACTAATAAAATATCTCATAACTGCGGAGCAGAAAGGCCCTGTGTGCATTTGTTGATGCAAACAAACAGCAGTGAGAAGCTTGTTAAAAGCAAAAGAGACAACATTTTTGCCTCATGGGAATGTCAACCTCCTCTGTAGCTGCTCTCATTAAGGTCAAAGGAATTATCTTGCTGCACTGTAATATCATTGTCTGCTCCCTAGCATGAATGAATTAAGCTGGAGGTTTAAACAATATCTAGCCTCACAAGCACCCGGGCAATCGAAAGACACTCAAGGGCTATTGTCTTACCTTCTCTCCCTCTCTCTCACCCTCCGTCTCGCTTCGGCTCTTGTGCTTGACATGCTGACTGGACAGCAGTCCTTGACTCGCCTCAGCATTTGAGAGGAGAAACATCTTACTACAGCTGAGAAGTCACTGCCATCTGATATGAGAATATTTTATTGTTATTCTTCTGTTTTCTTTTTCCCCACATGAATTCTGGTATCCACACACACACACACACACACACACACATTCATAAATACATTTATCCTCCATTAAACTTCTGCCAGGTCATCACATTCCTTATCTTTGGCTCAGAGAAGTTATCGAGCGCCCTTAAAAAAAAAAAAAACCGGTCATTTGTATCATATGACATCCTGCAGTCAAAACGATAGCATCAAACAAGCATGAAATTATTTACATGTTGAGGGACTATTGATCAATAACGATGCTCAGATGCGCATGGAATTCTGCCGCAGGGAGACATACACTCTCCGTCACATTTTATTGTTATGAATTAGCTGCATCACTGCAGGATTGCCAGGTAGATAGCAAGTAATATAATTTCAAATAAATTGTGATTTTCAAAAGCAGAACTGATGCCTAAACTCTGAAAGGTCAGCAGAGAGCGCTTAAAGGGCAGCATTTCTTTTGTAGTAATCTGCGTGTTGTACTGCCATCCTCTGATTATTTTTACAAAAATCAACATTTTCTCTCTTCCCTGCGTTGTTAACTCAAAAATATGCCAGAGTCATCTGCTCGAATTCTTTACATAAATGACCGGAAAATGTAAGTCAATGTTTCCCCCAGCTGAGGCAAATTGATCTGGCTGAAAAATATGTTAAACTTATTCACTGCTTGTGCTACTACATATTTCTAGCTGCTTTTGTGGTCTCTAGAGGGATCAGCAGTAAAATAACATGTAAGCGTTTTCTGCATCTCATGTTTTCTGGTTATGAGTATGCTACAATTACAATGCATTAGCCATTTGAGAAGGTAATGTCCCTGTACTTAAAATCAGCAAATGCCCATTGTATAATGTGGGCCAAAGGGCCATGGCGGTGTACATTAACTGAGTTGAATGAGACAGCCTACATGAATCCTGGGCAGATGCACTCTTTCAAAATGGATGTCTTCCTAGCCTAAACATAAAGCTAGTCCTTTATAGACAACTGCGGCTGTTCCACTTATCTTATAGTGCCCTTCCTGCGCCTACACACATGAATTTCCTTTAGCTACACTTACTTTAATAGGGGAAGTTTATCTCTGAGATTTAAACAGGTTGGAGTAAAGGTAAACATAGGATTCTCAAAGTGCTTTAAATCAGGACAGGACATTTCCCTGTAAAAAATGTGTGGAAGCCGACACCAGTGAAGGAAGACACAGAGATAACAAAGGGATTACTGTCACTTACATGTTTGGTAAATAGCGGATGAAATTTACAATCCCTCTAATCTTCACTGACACTTCCTGCAAGTCCAATTTTTGAAGAGTGGTTTGTTGAGTGAGTGAAGAGGAGAGTCATAGACATGTATAGGAGAGATAAACAGTATTGTTCCCTAGCAGAACTGCCTCTTGGACACTTTTTTTTATGAACCAAGAGCAGAGTTAACTGTAGTCACAGCTACTTCACTGCAAGACTGCTATGTCCTCTGTGTGTAATTTACATATGAAAGACAAAGCAATTTATTTTCAAGGGAGAGGCTATCGCTGTCTTTTTTTCTGCTCTTTGCCTCGTGTACCAGGAACAGAGTAACTAGATAACAAATCATTTAAGAAACAGATATACAAAGGCAAATTGGGTTCATTGAATTAATGGAAGGACTGTGGAATTTGAGTTCTTGTCATACCTTCTTCAGGGGTTGTTTGATTTTTAACATAAACGCAATAGAAATCAGTGTTTTTGTTCAATATATTGAACTGCTTTGTAATAAGAGAGATAACTCGGGGTACATGTTAACTTTTCTGAATATCATTGCCATATCTTTGAAGGATCATATATACAAAGCTGAGTTATCAACAGGAGAGATGTGCAATTTCCTGAATGCAGTGCATCATGGGAAATTAGTTTTATCTTAAATGGACATTGTCATTAAATGCACATTTCCTCACACTGTGAAAATACCATTAAGGTGGCACACTGACAACAATGCCTCGGTCCTGGAACGACTAAGGGTCTTCGCATTTATGAAAATCGACCAGTCCGTAAATTGTGCAATAAAGCCATCTCGGGACTATTTAAAACAAGTTTCCTTGAAGATTGCATTTACTTTTCAGAGCTTTGTATGATATATTTATCATGGAATAACCTGTTATTTCATAAATTAAAATGTGTGAATTTGGAAACATGTCTTTTGCAACAATCTTCCAAGTTAAGTCGATTTTATCAGTTTTGTTATGGTATTCAAAGGGGAAAGCAAAGAGTATCTGTGAAAAGTATAAGAAAGTATTAAATGCATAAAATTCTTACAGTTGTCTTCCTGGACTTACAGCCATTATGAAGGGTCTCGATTTTTCTGATAGGCCAGATCCCTGATTATTTTTCTCAGCACTGTATTACAGGTCCTGACCTCTGCAAATCATTCAATTTTAACACTACTCTGATTGAGTTGTAATGAGCTTATGCATTTTTGGTTTGTTGTTTTGGCTGCGACCTTTCAGTTTTCAATAGCGAACAACCAGACTCTTGTCGTTATTGTTATGCACAAAATATTGAAAATAGTCATATCCAATGATTTGGACCAGATTAAGTGATTGAGGAAAGTTAACTTCCACTTAACAATGATTCTATTACATTTGGGTGTTATTCCCCTGCATTTTTACTCTTAATATTTAGTCTATTTATCTATTTATTTCAGCTTTTTGAATGTTGTCCTGTTCACAGTGGAACTGATGAGAGGCCTTGCTGTCTCTGCATAAAGTACATTTCAAATCAAGGCCAATGAGAAACAGTTGGGCAAATGCAAACAGATGAGAGGCTTGAGCACAGGGGGCATAGAAACCTCCCAATTGCTCCCATGTGGCTTTCCTCAGCAGCAACCTCTTCCTGTGGGTTTTCTCCCCATCTCTGTTCCCTTTTGTTTTCACTCTGGCTTCCTCCATTGTAATACTACCCCGGCCCACGAGTTTATTTACAACGCATCCCATTCCCCTGAGTGACGAAGGCTGATATTCAAGGCAAGAGCAAGGACAAAACTGTTTGCAGGTGTGTGTGTGTGTGTGTGTGTGTGTGCGTGCGCTCATGCGCACGCGTGTGTGCATACATGCATATCTGTGTGAATGTCTGTGTGTATACGCGTGTGACTTTTTGTTTTTTGTTTTTTTTTAGAGTCCACAATCCCACCCGAATCCGTAATGTATTAGCAAATTATGTACCAGTATGCTTTTACGCATCTCATATTGCCATTTTGCTCATAGTCTGCGGTTTTCCACTGAAATGTGCGCATGTCAGCCGCAGCTTCATATCACACCACGATCACGGCCCGAGCGTTCACTGTATGGTGGAAACATGCACTCCTTCATAGATCAACCCAAACAGGCTCAGATGACTAGTAGGAGGCTCTTGAGCTACAAGCAATGCTAACCCTAACCACCCATATTCCTGAGCAGCACGAAGTTCATTATGTGTTGCTCAAATCAGGCTGCTGGCAGAGCTAGTGACACTAGTAACCAAATCCATGAGTTAAGCCGGTTTTGGATTATGCTTTAAGATTTTGTTTACATTTCACGCTAGATCGATGTATGTATTCTGCGTCAACCTGTGTCTTGCCCCAGTTGGTTGCTTTGTAAACATGGGTCATAGCAGAAGTCACACTGTCTAAATGTGGACCAAAATTTTTGACATCGTCACAAGTTTGACTCAGCCTGTCTTTCGTCACAGTTGACCCAAATTGACCGTTGCCATGCCACACAGTGCGTTGTAAGACCACCAATTTCAACTAACGACCGAAGACTTGGTCTCTTTTTGTCAAAATTTGTCTGATAAGGCAATGTCTTGTAAAAAATGTACAGTCTGTTGCAGGCTTTAGCACAAGTCTGTGCATTACACTATTTTTTTTGCATCTAAAATCATGACTCACATGAATCACCAATTCTGAGGTTAAAATAGCTATTTAGATGACATTTGACACCAATTATTCACTGAATGTTTGTAATTACATTTATGTGCGCATCCATAATTATGTGTGCATTGCATACTGTATATTGCTGTGAGGTCATGTGTGGGTGTGTATGTGTGTTAGCGCATGCATGTGTGCATTTGCATTGGTGTATAAGTGCTCTGAGTGTAAATGCTATTCCAGCAAATATATTGAGTAGCTACAGTGCAGAATGGCTGCTGCTGTCCTCCGGCTTGACACCTGGCCAGGAAACCGTCAGTAGCTGATGTATTGACGTTGGGATGGAGTTACAAGGACACCGTCATGATTTGCAGTGTTTAAAGAAGACAATGCGGGCAGCAGGGGGGGAATGCGTTTCATTATTCAAGCCTGTCCATCATCCATTGATTCATTACTCATTGCTGCTGAAGACCATTTCCTGGGCTTGACTTACAGATGCTGCCATTTCTGTTTTTTCAACAAGGTTATTACAAATGTCTCTATTAAGCACCATTCATGACATCAGAAATGAATCATCTGGAGCTGTCCTAGAGCTGTGTGATTTGGAGCAATGTAATTGTGCTGTTTTAAGCATTTTTTCATAGCATGGTCTGGTCATAAATAACAAGCTGAAATGGTTTGGCAATCACATTAGATGTTTTATGATGGAAAATTTTGCTGTGGGTTACCCAAGTTACTCTGTCATTGCAGAGGATGGAAAATAATTTTTGACTCCTATCTTTCAATCGAACATAATATATGCTACTTTTTCAGTCTTCCCCTCTCATGTAACCTTTTCATCCCTCAGATAGATTTTTTCAATTCCTTTGAGTCAATTTGTGTAGATACTAACTACAGTCACTTTCCTGGTCGATGGCAAATCACACTGCCATTACTGTTACTAAAATCATGTCTGACAACAACATGGCATGTTGGAACCTTTGTGGAATGCAACATGCTTGTCTGACTGAAAATGATGGAGGACAGGTTTGGTCAAAATGTCGTATGCATAAGTGAGGTAAAAAAAATGACAGAACACATTCAAAAAATATTCTGTTGAGGAAATAGCATTCTTGTTCTAGGTATTGGTACAATTATTAGCACTGAAAATGAAATGTGAATTCTATTTCTTATTTTTTTTATTTTTGTTTATCCAGAAATGTAAATTTGAGGCTATAGCCTTTAAATTTTTTCTGCACATGGGGAAATCTTATGATCGCTGTTGACAGCTCATTGTTTAATAATCGCAGCCACAAAAGCTTAATCTTTTCTCTATGGCTGTACAGACACCTTCCCATTTGAGAACCAAGCCTGTTTTGGGATTCAGTGGATTTATGATCAAAACACAACAGTATGACAAAGCTGTAAATTAATTTTGGTACAAGTCTTTTAAATTCCCTCTTTTCCGAGTTTTTTGTGGAAATGCTCAGTTCTGCAGCGCGCAATGTATGACAGCTGATTCGCATCTTCCATCCTCATTAATATTGCTGGAATAAGAACAGCAGGCATCTGGACAAGGAATGTACACAGCAATACATTGTCCTGTGCACAGTACACCTTGCTTGCTAACAAGCTTGAAGTGATGGCTTATCAAGAGCGGAGGCCCACCCCATGGGTTGTTTGAAGCAAGCTGTTGGGGGTGCGGGATTCACCCCAGTACAAGTCTTTATCATCTTGGCTGTATTGAATCTGTCACTCAGGGGGATACACATGGACAAGCTGGATGAATTTTGACAGCTCATGTTTTATGAGTTGCTTAGATCAGACACGACCCACTCGACCTTTGAAGCAGTTTTTTCTCAGGTTAGGAGACACTCCATTCTTTTTCTTGGACATATACCGTAAGACAAAATAATTACTTTATTTCAAGTTAATTTGTGTTGCCTTTGCATGAGGTCAGCTACTCTGACTGAAGGCAGAGGCGGCACTCATGAGCAGGTAGTAACTCAGTGCACTACTGATTTTCTTCGAGCTCTTGATCAGACTTTCTGGAAGAAACAAAAACAGGTAGAATACAGCACAGAATGTGAAATCCAAAATCACAGTAATTAACCAGTCCACAGGTCAGAAGACAAATCAGAGGTACGCCAAATACTGTGGTCATCCAAAATCACAATCCAGAAAAGCCAGCAATAATCATACACAGGAAATCAATCAAACACAGGGCAGAATCGTTAATAGTGGACAAAAACAAACCGTGACTAAGAATCTCGATGGGAATACAGAACGCTCATGAGTAGAACAGTGAACTGGCAAACAAACTCGCAAGGATATGAAGAAAGTAGGGCTTCCAAAGGTAAGAGGAAGCTAATGAGCATAGGGAACAGGTTGGTGTGCTTGGAGAGAATGTGACTGGAGGTGTGGCAATAAACAAGGAAACTCAGTCTGCTAATAGAAAAACAGAGGGGAGGACAAGTGTTTGAGAGGGGGAAAAACAAAGAGCACAAGGCAGGTGAGAGGAGTGAGAAAGCAAATAAAACACATACAAAAAATCAACTAATGAAATACAATAAATGCACAAACAATAATGAAATTAATTAAGACATGGCAAATATGACAAGAAACATGAAAAATAATGAACACATAGTCTCAGAGACTGACATACTCATTTGGCTGAATTTATGAAAAAATGCTGCCCGTTTTCAAAGTTTAGTAGTGATCATAAAAATTTAAACGGAAATGTTGATGTTGGTGATTACTGTGGTCCGTGTAATTAAATTTATCTGGACAAATGACTGAAAGCTAACTGAAAAACATATGTTAATGAGAAAAACATCAATTTACAGGAGTGGCACCACCTTCAGCATATGTTCAAGAACTTTGATGGATATTGGCTTTGCTTGAGCGTTACACTAAATGTGTCCTGACCCCACAATGACCTTTCATACCTGGGTAAGCCCCCCCATGGCCCATTGATTGAAGAGTTGAAGAATTGCGCTCTGGGTGTTGAGAGAAAATGATTTATCACTTGCAGGAAGCAATTAACTTGAAAAAGTGTACTGCAGCACATGAAGCAGAGCAGAACTAAGCTCCACGTGGGATGAGTGAGTTGTTTTTTTTTTGTGGCGGGGGGGGGTTATTTCACGGCTTCTGAAGCTGATGGGTTAATTATTTCCTGCAGATTTGTACCATAAGTCATACTGAGCAGTGACCAATCACAAGCCTTGTGGCTAGTGAGGTGGGAGCCTTCATCGAGGGGTATATGTTGCCTTGACAGAAAGGTCATGTGATGGATGTGGTCAATGCTATGGTCCAATATGTGCAGTCATTTCTCTCCGTTAATTTTTTCCTGGGCTAAGGTCATATGAACTGTGGTGCGGAATATGTCAGTGCTCTAACAAGTCTCTGGTTGTTGCATTAGATCTTTATTCACAGCACAGAGAGAATCTTCTAATGTCCTTCAACTTCTGCTTCCAGAAAAATATTTTATACGGGTGAGATCTTGAGGTTTCTGAATTAATATGTTTAGCTTAAGCATGGGATGCCTCTTCTTAGCCTTTTTTGTTAGTTTTTAGTCGCTGATGCTTAGCTACTGAATTATGATACTTGAGACATCAGTTTTTTTTTTTTTGCGAATCAGTCACTGGTGAACCTCAGACATGATATGGTATGGTACCACAGATATTATATGGAAGGAAGTGGCCTCACCTTTTCACATCTGATTACTCTCAACCTGTTCCAAATCGCCTGATTCAGAATCAAACAATTCACTCTTCTGAATTACAAAGGGCAGCGTGTAGCCGATAATGCTTAAGAAATCATAGTAGCAAATAGATAACTAGGCTACGATGCGAGATTGTAAGGATAATAATGATCTAAATAATTACAAAAAAAAGAAAAATGTACAAATTGAAAATACATGGTACATAGCACATCAAGCCTTAAAGAACTTGATTAATGAATGTATTTTTAGTACATCCGTTGTAGATACCATTTATTCAACTGAGGGGATAATTGTGATAATATATTTTGGCGATAAATATGTATAACCCAAGCAGTGAAATACATGCTCATCTGCTATCGCTATCACAGTACTACTGAGCTTAACTAGAAGTGACTTCACTCCATGGGCTCTGCCTATAGAACTACACAGTTCAATGGTGTTCCCCTTCCATGGCAGTCAGAACTCCATTATTTACTGTTTTATTTTTTGCACAAAGCCGATGGTGTGCTAACAGCTAGCACCCACGTAGACAATTTTCAATTTTTATGTCTTTGACAGCAGAGAGTGAATCAGAGGGGGCACTTGGTATTACATCTTACCAATCGAACCTTATCTGTCCCCTGAAGAAGCAATTTCTCCAGAGCAAAATGAACAGCAGCCTACTCAAGTGGATGGGCTTGGTAATTTAGACTGGTAAGCTAATTCTTTGTTGCTGGGGTGAGCCATCTTTGTTTTTTGTTCCAACCAAAGCTATAGCTGGATAATTGGGTTGATTTTGATTAATTTGGTTTTCATCCATTCGCTTTGAAAACCTCTCAGAGTTTCACAATTCAGAATATTCAGCAATTATTGCTCAGACACTTAATCATTTATCAAACTCAGTTCACCCCAAAATCAAAATATATGTTTTTCCTCTTACCTGTGGTGCATTTTATCCAACTACTGCAGATTGTTTTGGTGTCAATTGCTAAGTTTTGTAAAGTACATTTGAAAAATTTAAAAGCAGTGTCTCTTTACAGGAATCTAGAGCTGGTAACTCAAAGCAATCCACAGACTATGTTATGAACAGTTTAAAAAAGGAAATATTTTCTTTCTCCTGAACTTTCAACTGAACTATTTTCGTTTTCGCAAACTATTTTCTACTGTTCAGAGAAGGCAGACATCTCTAGAGTCAATATCTCCAAAACTCATACCAAAACAATCTGGATGTATAAACAGTACCATAAATAGGAGGGAAAAAATGCATTTTTCATTTTTGGGTGAGCAGTCCCTTTAACAATCAAACAATTTATTTTCTCAGTTATCAGAACCAAAATAAGCCTACACTGATTAAAAAAGGATAATGACACAGTGATTGCTTATTTGGCTACAGTTATATAATGGATGTGATGTTATAATGATGGCAATTATCTGATTAAACATAAACGTTCCAAAACTTTCTCTGACATCCATCTATTGTTTTTAACTTTTTCAGAACCATAATTAATCATAAGATAATGCTGTTGCTCTTTATAATGTTACAAGCATTCAAAAGAACACATCTGAAGAGGAAGAAGTCTTCAGTGTATCAAACCAAACATCCAGGCAAAAGGTTGTAACTACAATGAGTCTTGAAAACAAATTAATACAAATCTATGCTGTTTCATGAGCTATTTGAGTTCAGAATCTTTGAAAGACAAATCATCATATTATGCTGTCATTTATGTGCTTAGGAAAATGCCTCATAACTTCATGATGCAATGTTCAATGATGCTACCAAAAAAATTGGCCTGTCATTCCACCAATTAGTCTTAGCAACTGAGCAAATCAATGTTTGGTTGCTAATTAGCCAAATTAAACTACAGCAGGTTTAGCGTAATTAAGCATTGAAAGGTGAGGATAGCGCGGGCCTTTAATAGCAGCCACAGCGTGCCTCTGAATGTTTCATTGCTAATCAGGTGAAATTTATGGAAACAAGTGAGCAATTGTGATTTTGAAGGTGAGGTGGAGTAAGAGATGGTCTCTCTGTGCCAATGTTATCTGCCCCACAGTCCCTCTCTAAATAACATGTTTTTGAACTATCTGAAGAACAGAGAAAGAGTGTAGGACAGGGGTGGGCAATTCCGGTCCTGGAGGGCCGGTGTTTATGCAGATTTTTACTTCTATCAATTACTCTAATTGTGCTGAATGGTTGAATGCACAAACATAGATTGGCGCAGGCATTAAATAATAAAAAATCTTTCAATAAGGGAGACGAGAACAGTATTTGGTGGTCATTCAATAGAATTTAAAGAAATGCAGCAGAAACATCCAAAATCATAAATTATTTGGGTAATTCAGATAATTAACCAATTAAAGGCCAGAAGTCAGTGTGAAAACCAGGGACAGATACGGCCTTGCCCATCTCTGGTTTAGGACATTGCACAGTGCTGTGCATTGGAAGCCAGAATGCACAATGATCAAGCTGGAAGCCATTTGCATTATATGTAATATGGGTGGTTGTGAGTTCTGAAGCTGAGCGTCTTGTAGGCATTTCACACCACAGGTTTTCATTCTTCTACTTAGCAATTCATTTCAGATTCTGCCCAGCTGACAGCCCCTGACTTTTAGACTGCAGGTAAAGAGTAAATTATCCGTGTTTATTCAACCCCAGACAGAGTATGTATTGAGTCCTGTATGTAGTTTAAAGGTGGATTTACCCAGATCAACTGTTATCTACGTCATTATGTGCGGAAATGTTGACTTGCCTTCATGTGTCACTATTCTGATGTTTCTGTTATAGAAGTGAGGCATGATTTTTTAAGTCTCCGTCTCTCTCTCCCAGGCGTAAGGAGAGCCTCTTTAGTTGAATGTCTCTTAAGTTTCTGGCTTTTTCTGTTTACGTGTTTGTTTGTTTGTTTGCTGTCTCTTTGCTTGTTTGTTTTCAGCCAGCCTGAGACTTTTGCATGTGTTTTCGTTCTATGAGCTCTTTATAGTTTGCCCTAGTTTTTTGGCTTTTAATACCTTTATTTATTTATTTATACATTGTTTTATTACTTTGTTTGCACACATATGGAAGGAACTATAATAAAGCTAGGTAAGTAATATATGCTGATATTTATTTGTCATTTTTCACATACCAGCCGCATAAAAACTGTGTCTGTGGCAAGAGTCGTCTGCTTATTTCTCCTGGCTCTCACAGCAGTTAGGTATTTATTTAATGAACTGGAGTTTTACTTACTGTATAGTCTTTGCCTTTATTTAGAGTCTTAGATCAGGATCAAAGCAATGAGCCCTGTCATCCCTTCACCGTTAGTTTTCTATTTTAGGGATTCCAAAAATTATTAATTACATTTCTGGTGTAATAGTGCTTGGGGTTTTACCCTCTTTGTGTGACTTTGTCTGATTCACAGAAAAAAAATATAAATTAGAATTTGAATGCATTTTGACTCACGTAATAATGACCTCATCCCAACAAAGGGCAACAGACATTATTTTCAGTGGCATTTGTTTGCTTGTTTGTTTGTCAGTCGGTTTTTTTTTTTTCTATGACCTGAGGGTGACCTGATTGAATTTTGGACCAAACTAATTCAAGGCCAAGGTCATCGAAAAACCGAACAAGTTATGTTGCGCCCGGGACCACTCGTTTCAATTTGCTGATTTTCATTTTCATTCTTGTTAGTATCCTCTGATTGCATCAATAAAAAAGAAATGCACAAGTATTGCGTGTGTGGCCGTGATATTTTTTGCATATGCTTTGCCTATATGAAAATCCATCCTCTCTGTTTTCTATTATTTTTTTCATATATATGCTCAAATATTCTAATACAGTGCTCAGCATCAGCAGAACATGTTCCGCAGAGCAGTGGGCAGAATGCACTGTAATGTCATTTATACATTAGCATGTGTTGACATTAGATCTTTGTCAGTATATAAAGCTACGGGTCGGCTTAATTTTCACAGAGCAATGAATATGCAGGTGAATATTAATACTTGAACAAGCAGAAGGAAAGCATGAAAAAAATTCCCTTGTGCTATTTCCACACTTGTACGACATCTTGTCCCCCCCCACACACACCCCGCCTGCATCTGCGTAATGATCATTTTGACAGGATGACAGGACAATGACTAACCAAGTTAAGAGTTACATAATTTATGAATATGGTTGAGGAATATAGAATACATATGGATGGAGCTACCTGGATTCTTTATGCATGGACAACGGTCCATTTCCATGTTACTGAGCAACATTTCTGTTTTCCGCAATGTTTTGAAATAGCGCCCGCAGTAGCCACTGTCTCCCTCCAGTTCATGCCATTTTAACTAAGGGAGGCAGTTTATCATATTCATGTAGTGATGGTTATGTATTGTCCTCTGCATTCATGTCAAGTTACTGAATAGGAAGTGGACCAAAGCCCCTGACATATAATGGGAATGAAATGGGTCAGAAAGGGAGAGCATGAAACTGCAAACTTGCACTCGACTGCTGTGAATTATTCACAGTGGGCTCAGTTTTGAGGTGTAAAACACAACTTGCAACACTATGGTGGTACAGACTGGAGGATAGGAACTAGCTTCTGGCATGAATTGAGGAAATCCATTAATTCATGACCTTAGGAAATCCGACGTAGAAGTACCTTTTTTTTCTGGATCCAAGAAAGTGAGTTTACCTGAGCTGGCAATGAGCCTTCAGGTCCAGCTGGAATAAAAATGCCAGTCAGAGAAAAAGCTGGCTGAAATCTTGCCTGCATTAAAACTCATGACAGCCAGCATGTCCCTGCAAGAAAAAAATCTGCCAGTCCCTCCACATGACGAGAAAAAGTTGGTTCTGAAAAGGAGTCATGCCATTCCATGTACAAACCCCATCTAGTTTAACGTTTTAAACCCCCCAAGTACATGTTGGTGCTTAATAAGAGCAAAATCGGTTCCCTGGTTCTTGAGGTATTGAGTTAACAAGGTTTACAGAAGCAAAATCTACTGTATGTAATCGCTTTGTGACCTTGAAAATGACCTCAAGGTCACCAAAATCAACTGGTGTCCTGGGACCCCTTCAAGTACATGGTGGTAAATATGAACCAATCGGTCCACTGGTTCTTGAGATATCGTGCTAACACCAACAGGACGGAAGCACGGAGTTAAGGACATCACTCTTGCATCACGGTGTCAAATACATTTAGGGCCACTTATTATCTTTGTGCGCTGGGCCAGACCCCCACTATCCTACTGTGTTTGTCAGCTCTCCCATGGAAAACAAACATTTTTTGATTTCAACATCTCTGCCATTTTACAGCAATTATCAATACCATTTCTTTGGAACACCAAAATCACCATGAGCTTGGCAAACACTACAGAGTAATTAAGCAGGCTTGTAAGGGCCAATGGCTTTCAGTCTTTTTCAGACTTTTCATCCTTCTCAATAAGCCAATTTTTAGTTTCAAGTAAGAATCTAAACTGATTTTCTCAGTGCATCTCACATTGGGCAGTAGGAGCAGCTCTTTCATGTATGAAGTTTAAAGACTGAGTTTGAGCTCCACCTTCTCCTTGGCGAATTCCTTCTGTCAGAATCGCCGCTTCTTAGATCTAGCTCTTCACTGCGCAAATTGAAACCTCTGACTTCCCCCATCTCCAACTAGAAACGATCGGTTCAGCCTCTTCCCTTGAGTTCTTTGGTGAAATTGGAAACTTCTCAGACTCACAGCATCAAAGGCAGCAACAAAACAGTCGTAATCTTCTTTGCCAAAAATGGAGCTCTGATTTATTTATTTGTAGAAGTATAAACTCAATGTATGAAATACCAGTACCCGGTACCACAAGTGACAAATATTTTATGCGGCTATTAAATTGATTTGTTACCACACCCCTCTGCGTATTTTATGTTAATTTTATAATGGGTCTATATGGCCATAGCTCAAACTTTATTTTTGTAATCTCAATGGATTAGTATTTTCTTGTTTTGTGCGTGCATGGATGAGGTCAGCCAGAAGTTTTGGCAAAGACACAAGTCTGATCATTGATTATCAATTTTAGTTCATCAATGTCTTATTTCTTCCAAGCCTTAATTATTGCGTTGAGTAATTTCTGAATATTTGCACCTGCTAGCTAAAAGCTGTATATTGCAAGCAGGGCATTGCTGCCCCATTGCCATTTCTGGCTCAGTTACTCAGGTCATTGCTAACAATTAGCCATTGCTTGCTAAAGCTATTCATTGTAAGCTCAACATTTTTGTGCTCAGTTCCCTAATAATTTTGTGGGATTTACCCTGCTGCAGCTCAGGGCAGATACTCCTCAACTACTAAATCTCCCTGTTGAGTCCAAGTGCCAATGTGCCTTGTCACATTTGTTAATCTATACTCTCTGTAATCATAATAAATAATTATTTTTATGTAATTCATCGATCTCTCCTGATTGAAATGAAGCCCTAACAGAAGTTCAGTCAAGAGGACTCTTCTTTCGCATGCATCGGCTTGTGGTTTATTTCTCATTCGATCTGTCCATCACTGCTCTCACCTATGCTCACTCATAATTCCTACTGTCATTGTCTGGGGCTGTCAGTTGTGACATCGGCTGTCCTATCAGCTGACCTATCACATCTATCCAATACTGAGGCATCTACGTTGTTAGCCTATCATCTTGCTGCTGTCATTTTAACTATAATTCCCTTTCTGCCTTTAGTTTGTTCACCTTGCTGTGGTGTGCGCCCTTAAACATGCCATCGTCGTCCAGTCTTTGTCGATTCATCTGCTTCATTATTCATCAACCTCATCTGCCTATCAGGGGGGTTTTCTGCTGCAGCTCAGGGCAGATGCTCCTAAATTACAAAATCTCCCCGTTGAGTTTGAGCGCCAAAGACTTTGTGGGGGCTGTAATCACATCAGTTCATCTGTAAACTCTGTAATCTGTCTTAAATCCTGATCTTTACATAATTCATTGGTCTCTCCTGATTGAACTATAATTAAGTGGCCAAATGAATGGTTTTAGGGCAAAACAAGACATATCCCATAGCGGGAAATGGAAAAGAGAAAGATCTGGGAGTGATTGTTGACCAAACCCTCACAGGCTCTAGCCATTGTGCCGTAACAGTTAAAAAAGCCAATGGGATGCTGGGATACATTGCCAAAAGTATTGAGTACAAATCTAAGGAGGTGATGCTTCTTTTGTACAACACATTCGTCAGACCACATCTGGAGTATTGTGTACAGTTCTGGGGACCATACTTTAAGAAAGATATAGAGGCTCTAGAGAAAGTTCAGAGAAGAGCCACTAAGCTAATTCCAGGTATAAAAGATGAAAGCTATGAGAAGAGGCTGAAGATCCTTATTCTCTTTAGTCTTAGGAAAAGGAGACTAAGGGGTGATTTGATTGAGGTCTTTAAATATGTTAAAGGGATTAACAAAGTGAATTATGTAGGATTCCTTCAACCAAGTGTTGTTAGTAGAACTCGGGGTCACAAATGGAAGTTGACCAAAGGTAAATTTAGCACTGATATTCGGAAATATTTCTTCACCCAAAGAGTAATTTCGATGTGGAATAGCTTGCCTTACCATATTGTTGAGGCAGAGACCTTAGGGGTTTTCAAGAGCAGGCTTGACTTAAAGCTAGATACCATTGAGTCATTGAATATCTGAAGTGATATATTCACAATAGCATAAAGAAACTGGCGAGCCTAGTTGGGCTGAACGGCCTGTTCTCGCCATTCATGTTATGTTATGTTATGTCTCTTTTACCCCAAAACCCTTCAAAAGTTCTTTTAAATACCCATTTCTAACTTCACGTGTGCATAAAAACATAATACCTACAGCATTCAGCCCATCATTCCTTCTCACCTACCCTACAAATGTTCACTGAATAATTATTTAAAAAAAAAAACATTGAATATTACGATAATAGGGCCTTTAATACTGCAAGGGAAATATCATTGCACATATTAACCCAGATATCTGCATGACTACAAAATGGCCTGGTGTTAATTGATCAAGTTGTATCATTCCCCTTCGAGTGGCTTACTCTAAGCAGGAAGTTTTTGTGGTCTCGTGCTAAATATTTCACTAGGCTGAGAGGACATGTAATACTTAACTGAAAGTGCATAACCTCACAGGGGAAAGCAGAGATCAGGCTGGGGTATCTCAATCTGTCCCAGTGTAAACTTCAACAGTGAAGAGGTAGAGTCCTGTGAGATGAGTCTCTGCACATCCAGCTGCAGAAGAGCAACGACAATAAACTGTAATAAATCGATTTGCCAACTGCTAGTCTACCCTCTTGTGAAGACAAACAAAAACTGCAAGAGGATAAGTTCCAAAGAAAAAAAGAGCCCAGAAAAAAAATAAAACAATTGAGAAATACTGGCTTAATTAAAAGTGTATCAATAATTAAAACTGTTGTTACAGTCAATGAATAGTTTTTTAAAACGCTTAGATAACACTTTCCCCATCTTCTCTCGCTCGTTCACCTCGCTGAATTTTTACAATTCAGAACAGAATCATGATTCAGAGCAGTAATTGCTGTGCTTTTTAATGATGAACTTGCAGGACATTCCTCCACAGGGTGAGACCTGCCACCACTGTGAATAAGTCCTTTTTAATAGTTAATGGCTGTTTATGGAGAGATGAATGTTCCTGCTCAGAATGTATGGCAGCACAGCACGTCTCCCTGAGGTAGAAGGTGAGATGGATCATGGTGCTGAGAGAGGGACTGCAGGTCAGTGGTGCCCCTGAGGACTTCGGCAGTTAATAGCACTGAATCAATGGCATCTTCACATTGCTATATTATGAATGCTTTTTGTACCAGGCTGTGGGGCTGAAAACCTTAATAATGCAGGAGTTACTGAAGGACTGGTTCCTCACCTGCTCCAGCAATATTCTGACCGTACTCGCATAGAACCAATGCCCCACACCATGAGTGCAACACTGTGGCGTACTCTGAGATAATCACAGCCCATGAATAATGAAAAGGGAACACAGGGCAGCTGCCATTTAAACATTGCCCAGTACTTTAATGGAGTGATTACCTGCATTTTCCAGAAATCATCCATCAACAACTGGGGTCATATTTATAAAAATTATATTGCGCACAATTAAAAAAAAAAGCCTTTCGTAAAAAATATTTTCATTTATGAAACTGTTTTTAAGCTAAACTGCATGCTATTTTTATTTAATCAGTATTGACTTGGAATTTTTCATGTGTGCATAGCCTCATTAATTTCACAAGTTTTTTAATAGCAAGTTTGTTTTTATAAATCCGATATCTGCAATCCGCCTGTGCACTATTTACTAATGAGACCCCTGGTAATTTTTTAAATCTGTGACTGTAATATATGTGAAATACGGTGCCTTCCTGTGATAGAACACTCATAAATCTGCTGGGTGGCTCAAACGGTGAAGGCGCCATGCTGTGTTTCAAGGAGCCCTGTGGTCTCAGATCAAATCCGGACCATTCTTGTGCTAAATGGGGCGATGCACGTAGGCTGTTGTGTTGCCTATGGTTCAGTTGGTTTCATCACTCTCCACTGACCCCTGCTGGTCTGTCAGGTGCTTGCAGATTACATGCTGAGATCATAAGGAGAACTCTAGCTTGCCAGCTCCTCCCTTACAGCAGTTTGTAGTGAGCAAATGATGTTACCCAGGCTTCAAAACCATACAATAATCTACCAGTTTCATGGTCATAGACTGACCTTGAGGAGCAAAGCACATATTTTAATGCAATAAGTCAATCCTGAACCCATCTGAAGCCATGTTACATTACCAATTATGATAAGTTATGGGAACAACTGCCAATGATCATCACGCATTATACTCTAAACAGCCTCCTTCTTTTCTCAACACAAACTTAAATTTTGCTTACAATGTATTATGAAACCTGAAATGAAAGTTTAATAGATATATTTTAACACCTAGCTGATATATTCATTGGGAATGTGCTGCAGGTTAAATGCACTCTCAATCACAGTACCCTGCCTTACGCAGCTTCAATTATCTACAGCTTACTTTAATTCAACATTAACTCTTTCAAAAATATCTAAAATAATGCGAGAGGAATATAGAGCACTGCATTTCCTCTCTCCGGGGTTTCTGGTGTTTGAATAATGTTTTTACATTTTGTGGTTTTTGTTTTTTTTTACTACTCAATGGGCAAGTAGAGTAAAGGCTGTGGATTTCCTCCATGTCTCCAACTATTTGTGAACAAGATAACTCTAAAAATTGAAGGGTTGGATAGAATGTGGTGAAACGACTGCTTTTTGAATCAACAAATGTTTGTAAGGTTTTAGCACTTCAACACGTTGTTAAAAATGACAGAACTTAACACTTAGGCTGGAAATGGCAAGATGCTAATGATTTCACACACAATACACACATTAATGGGAGTGAGCACCATAATTCATTGGACAGTAACACTTTTTTTTAATTTTGGTTCTGTACTCAATGACTTTGAGGTTCAAATGATACAATGCAAATGAGGTTGAAGTGTAGAGTGTCAACTTTAATTTCAGAGTGCTTTTATCCATACTGGATGAACAATTTACAGATGAGAGCACCTTTTATACATAGTCCCCCATTTTTGGCTTCATAAAAAATACTAGCAAGTTGAACACAATGTAGAATAAAAAATAATTGTTCATATTTGGTCACATGTTCTTTGCATTCAATGACAGCATAACAATAGATGTTTCTCTGGCGGTGTTTTACCATCTTCATTTCCTGCTAGTTTTTGGGATTTTTGCCATCAGTTTCCCCATCAGTGAATAAAATGCATGTTCAATTGGGTTCAGATCCGGTGATTGACAAAAATAGCAAAAAAATGTGTCCAATGCATTATGGTGCTTAATGTATATAGCTCTCACTGATGTCTTGCACTGGACTGAAATCTCAACAGCCCCAAGCATTAATATGCCAGATCACAGGTGTTTCTGGTTCACTCCTTATTGGGTTCCTCTACAATATTTTACACACTGTAAATACGCATATTAGAGAGCAGTCAAGAGTGAGTCCCTGCCTTTCGCCCATAGTTTGCTGGGAGAGGCTTCATTTCTCCTGTGACCGAATTGAAGAAGAAACTGTTTAGATAATGGATGGATGGATGGATAGATAGGCATCGCCTTGTCAGGATTCTAGAGGCCACTCTGTGCATAATTCAGTGGGTATGAACATGCAACGCTGACCGAACAACCTCTTAGGAAGCAGTACAAAAACACAAACCATTGAAAAGTCTTTATAAGTTCTTTTGTGTAATTCTACTGTAGAGCTCTTGAAACTGTATCAGTGAGGAAAAAAATGAAAACCTGAAGTCATTAGCAAGTCAAATTCTGAGTGAAAATGCTGATTGAATCAAGGCCAATGTGGCATGAAGACATGCAAACAAATTCTTGCCATTCTTTGCAGTTTATAATGCTATGGAAATCAATCTAATCTTAATATAGACACAGTTATTAACATTTCAAGCAGCACTCAAAGAAGCGCTGCTCGCAGCATAGCCTAATGACATTATCATAATATTCTACATTTTGGGTTACATAATTAAAACATTGGCCATAATATGCCAATTTGCACTCATACTTCACCATATTTAGTGAGACCTTCAGTGACTTACTTACAGTATATGGAAATATGAAATACAATACAATTCAATAATATGTTGCTTAATAATTTAACTAATCAGAACAAAATATTAATAAAATAAATACATTTTCAAATAGATGACATGACGTGACTGCATAGGCTATTGTTTTGCATATTTTTTGCACTAATCAGAAATCAAATTGACCTTTGTTAAAATGCTTTTGATTACAGTTTGAGCCAGCAAATATAGACAGTTAAGTAATTTTACTTGCCTTATTGATAGTTTTTCCACAAAGACTGGATGGTCCTTGCATTCAATGTGGACAGAAACATGATTTTACTAGGAGTTAGAAACATACAAATTATGAGTATTACACACCAATATAAATCGATTTGAATGGACTTGAACTCTGAAGATACAATTTCACCAGGCTGTGAGGATAAAGCTACTAACCTTCATTTGGACATCAGTGACAAAAGGATGGAAGAAACTTTGAAATGTGCAGCACTAGCGGACATGGGGAAGGCAAGAATTCAAGAACCGCTGATTCAAGGAAATAAAGGTTCGCGGTTATTTACACCGAATGGGAAAACACATTTAGCAAGTTTGGGGGAAAGCTTAGCGCCTTACAGAGAAATGCTGT
The DNA here is from genome assembly GCA_029692085.1 of Gymnothorax javanicus. Lineage (NCBI taxonomy): Eukaryota > Metazoa > Chordata > Actinopteri > Anguilliformes > Muraenidae > Gymnothorax > Gymnothorax javanicus. The sequence continues at coordinate 11,478,792 of CM056211.1, forward strand.
CTCTTAAATCTTTATTTGAAACCCTCAAAATGCTCAAACACATATCTTTATCATCACATGACGGTAAACCCTGATCAGCAATCCCTATGTGCCCTTTCAATATCAATATAGGTTTTATATACATTTCTTTTTCACTCTCTCTGTCATTGCAAGAGATGAGAGCAGAGATTTTAGACAAGGTAGGCATTATTAATACATGAACATACGGGAAAGCTTACTTGCTCATAGGCAATATATAAAAGTCAACATGAGTGCCTGGTTATAGCCTAGAGTGAATCACATCGCTGCCTGGTCTCATCTTGTTTATCCTAAAAGGCCAGAGAGGTCGAGTGCCTATGTGTGTGGGCATGTGAATGTGTGTGCAGATGTGAACAAGACAATTTAGCCTAAAGCAATTAATTCACCATATGTTTACAAGTCCTGTACCGCAGGCTTAGGATCACATCTGTGTGAAATAGATTTTTAATGTTTTGCCATAGAACTATTATTGTCAAATGCCAGATGATCGCAGGGTATTCTGCAGCATCCACATCAATAATATGAGAGAAAAAGTGTCAAGCTCTTGTTTTACTGCCATTATAGATCAGTCACTTTCCTCTAAAATTAGACAGCAATGCTTCCCTCTTTCTTAAGGGGAGACGAGATCCATTCCACCTCAATGAGAAAAACCAACAAAATTGGCAGTCAAGGTTGTAGCTCCAAGGCAGTCACGGTCTTGGCTTTTAACCGCCAGATTAACGGCTTCTTATAATCATAGCCTGTGGGTCGGTACCTGGGAGATTTTTTTTCTGGTCCTGCGTAGCTCTTCTTATACTCCCAGACAATTAAACTTAACACTATGCACAGCCCCTAATTCAAAGTAGAACTGAGAATCACTGAGAGACATTTGGAGCTAAGTGGCTCATCAGATGTGTTTGCATGTGAATGTCTGTTTGGTGTCTGTAGTTTGCTCTTCCCTATTCAGCTGATCTTGACCAGGATGGCTGTTTCGTCTCGCCTGGGAAGTTGGGGACTGAGTGCATGAGAGGAGTAAAAAATAAAATAAAAGAATAAAAAATGTAATTTATTTTCAAGCCTTTTTCTTCTAAGTAGCTCCTGAAAGCCTGTTGCTTATCTTTTACTGTATTTACAACATGAAGGGTGTACTGAGTAGGATTTGTCCGTTCTCTGCATCAATACAAAAAACAGTTGCTTTTGCTATGTGTAAATGCATAGGGTTCATCCATTATTTGCTTGGTTATAAACCTTAAATATTCCAACTCCAAATTCCTCAAAATGACGCAAGTATTATGAAATATAAATGACAACAAATATTTTTATATTAGCCTATTAAAATGACTGTTCCTGTATGTATGTGTTTGTTTGTACACGGGTTGTCTTGTATTTGCGCCTATGCTCACTACCATCTCTGAATTACTCAACAAAAGGCTAACTTGAATGCCAGGCTTCATGGGAAAGTGGATGTGCAATTTCTAGATTGTGATAAATCATGATATATCATGCCTTTGAAACCTTATTGATTTCAACTCGATTCACCTCTGACCATTTCTCTCCGTGGAATAGACTGAATAAATGTTCCTGTGTAAATTTACAGCCTAACGCAGTAAACCACGCTGTTATTAAATTTCCTACGGTACTAGTTTAGAACAACTAGAGCGAGAGAAAAAGGTAAGTGCATTTGTATTAATCTGTCACAACTTCTCTGGAAATATGGGTGGCACTGCAACTGAATCCTACCTCAGACAAATAAAGATGATGAGATTCCACATCCACTAAAGAGTCAAATATTCTCTTTATACAATTATGACGATATAAAGCCGCTTTCACACTGAACGCGAAACGAATTTTTCGCGCGACAGATTACATTCAAAGTCAATGCATAGACGCGTCTTTGCACTGACTTTGAATGTAATCTGTCGCGCGAAAAATTCGTTTCGCGTCCGGTGTGAAAGCAGCTTAACAGAGACATGAGATCCTACCACAGTAATAAAATATTAACAACAACAACAACAACAACAACAACAACAACATATTAGGGTCCTTATTCATTGAAGTTGGCTTGAAATTAGTTGCCAGACCCTCAATACTGAAAGTGTTTCTGTACATCGAATTATTTAATAAGATCGAAGGGCGATTAGCTGAGATATGGTGTGGCCTGTAAATCAGCTCAAGCTATAGCAGAGATCAAAAGTTCATTCCTTATAATGAAATCAAATTACAGCGTAAATGGAGTGGAACAGCTCTTGAATGTGACTGAATTAATTGTCACAGGGACCCTATTCACCCAGCCAGACCAGAAAAGTATAGGCTTTACCAGCAATTATTTGATGCATTGTTCCCAATTAATCCATGTGTTGTTTTGTTGACACCTTAATTACGTTTGATATGCTGATAAGTGATGTATAATTGCGACAATTATACTTGCACCCTCAATTAGTCACATCCATTGTGGAAGTTGTATAACTAATACACTTGCTTTTGTTCCTTTGTGTTTTGTGTAACTATTTAATTTAAATTGGCTATTTTCTGCATAATTATAGTCCCCCCCACCCCTCTCCAAAAATGCCTGCGGTGATTTGACTATATGAAGCTGAGGCCAGCACTTTGTGAGAAAAGATTTCCCCGATAGACTACCGCCCTTGTGATGAAGTGTGGAGCTGTTGCTATCTCCATCCAGAGCAATCTGTCTAACTGAAGATCGTTCACACGGAGCACGGCTCTCTCATTCGTCATCCCCAAGCTACATGGTTAGCGTGGCCCTCTGTGATTGCACATTCGATCCGGTTTGGAAATCGTTATTTTTCATTTGGGAAGCGTGTTTTGAGTTTCCTCAAGATTTCCGACCAGCAGCTCTACAGCTCATTCACAGAAGAATTTGATAGCGAAAAAAAAAAAACAAGAGTGATGAAATAGACCTCACATTCAGCTGTTCAAACACTTTATTATTGTTTTACATTATCTTGCTGATGGTGATTGAGGAGAGCTGTGGACTAGATGTATATGGCAACAATTCAGGATATTTATTAACAGGAAAAGATTAAGCTGGAGATATCGTTTTTTGCTCATTCCACAACATGTAACACATTTTGTTGACAGGGTGCAATTGGAAAAAGTACTTTGGAGTGATGTACAATTCACATCATGTAGGCCAAGGATGATAATTATTCTTACACTAGATTTTCAAGCACTTCGCCTATGTATTGACAAAATAAAAAAAACCAAGGTCATATGCTAGTGTTCAGCAATAGAATGTGGGGAGCTTTGAGGTATTAAAAGGCTTTTCTCCTCTGTCTTAATTCAGATATGCAGTGCTACACCTTCCTCTGTGTCTAAAGTTTGAGCCATTGTGAATGATTTTCTTCTAGCTACTGAACCAAAACAGATATGCCTTGGGCAGAAGTGTCAAACTCTTGTTGCCTGTCCTTTGTCTTCGGTGTTGTCTTTCATCAACCTCCGTGAACCACGCCATTGTTCATGAAGAAGATTACTTGCTGTTTTTATTGCCTTCTTGCCTGCACGTATGGGGCTGCTCTGTGACTAGTCCGGCCAAAGCACTGATTTTTAACCCCTTTGCACAGAATACATGTAATGGCAATTTTCCCTGTTATGCATGGGCATATTAAGGCTTTATAACTCAGTATTTATGTCACAGAGACTCTGGAAAATGATTCCAGTGAAGAAAGACATTTGGAAATTCAATCACAAAATTATTTAGGAATTAAATTTCTGAATTTACGGACACTGGCGTCTATATCTGCACAAAGGGGTTAATATTGCGCCATGTCCCACAAACAGGTACTGGGACCAATAATATCTATCAGAGAGGAAGGGTTCCTGTCACTGTTGCAGCTAGAGCAATGCTTGTGATTATGCAATGGAGTGCAATTCTGCTGCTGAATAGGATGAAACAGCTAGCAACAGTGTACACTTAAAGGAGGGGCTGAGGAGCGAACATTCACAATGAAAGAACAGAGCTATGAGTTAGGAGTGCCGGTGATGCCATTTTCTAGAACATTATGGTGCCCTGAAATGGGCGTACAATGCATAATGACTCAGCAATTTTTACACTGTAAGTCTAAGTGGTTTGGAAAATGCCCTCAGCAACTGGAGAATCTTTACTCTCACCACCTATGGATTGTGTTTAACTATCAGTGAATTACAAATGTAGATACCTGCAGAGCTAAATCAAGAAAATAATATGGCCATCAGAGACCTTTTATAGGTCACTGTATTTTGTCTACATAAACACTTTTTAGCCTAATGCTGCCTTTTTTTCTCACAAAGGCATAAAAGTTGTATCACATCTATAATGGATATGAAACCAAAGCAGTGGAAAAATCTGATTTATTATAAAATATGCATGCTATAGTTATTGAGTTACAATGTGACATTGTCAGATTCCATGTTCAAAGCGAGCATCAGCACGCAGTCTTCATGCATGAGCGTGACAACGGCTATGAAAGACAACTGGCCCGTTTTAAAGCAGTCAACTCGTGAATTACGGCTCCTGAAGGGCCTTATTTAGAGTCCCTCATTGAAGTTTACAAGATGAGATTTTCATGCAGCGTGAGGATGGATGCATTTGCGATTGGGGTCGCTCCAGTGACCTGTGCCTTAATTTAAACAAAGGCAGCGCAGAACTATTATCAGCATACCAATGGGATTCGGCGCCACCTAATGCGAATAAAGTCAATAACTTCCTCACCAATGCCGTCCTTGCGCCATTGTAGACCTCCATCACTTGACCTGAGCACTTAGGCTGGAGAATCATGTCACATTAAAACCAAATCAGCGGCAGTAATTCACCATTAATTTCGCCAAGTGTTCGGTGTCTGTTTTTCCTTATCAGCAGTCAGCTGACTCGACATTTGTCCAGGTTTTGTTTATACTTACATGTACCTCATAGGCAGTTGAACAGTTAAGGTGACTCCGAGAACAATTTTTCATTGTGACGATGATGGATACTGTAGCTGATGGCTTAATGGTTGGGAAGATGGATGGAGCTAACCAAGGTGGATTAATGAAAGGCCTCCTGATGATCGTGGGGACGATTGACTGTGCTGTATAGAGGTTGAAGTGTGTGGCAACACGAAGGGGCGATCAGAACCAAAACAGCATCCAATTGGGTGCAGTTGGGTGGGTAAATTATATACAGTAAATTATATATTGTTATGTATAAACCAATATAAAGCCATAATCCCAGGCCGGGACATGAGCCAAGTATGTATCATAGCAATGGGCAAAGAAACATATTGATCCTCTTAATTATTATACCCAGGTTCTGTATAATGCATCAGAGCATTTTGCCACTGGACTAAACAGATGTAGAAAAATGTTATATTTGGTCAAACCAGCAGAAGGCACTCTTCTGAGGGAGATGCAAAATCTTGTCTCTCACTAGGGGTTGAGATTCACTGTGCGGAGGGCAGGAGAGATGGGCAGTTGCTTTGTGCTCCAGTGTTCTTGCATTGTACTTTTTGCATTCAGTCCTTTTATCATGACCTTCAGCAGGAGAAAGCGGGGGATAATTAAAACAGGCATCCATGAAAGCTTCACCTTTGTCTGCTGAGATACAAGAGAGTAAAAAGAGAACAGTATGCAGAACTTCAAGTTCTTTAGCATTTCACCAGATCGCCATCATACAGCTGTTTTAGATAAATTAAATATGTTGTTGACTTCTAACTTGGTTTCAAAAGGCAGCAACATCCACTGCTTATTTGTTTATGTTGTCTCAACCAATCATGTCCTTCTTTCTAAAACAGTATTTTACTGTTGGGTCATGTAGAATACCGAGGCACATTATCCAGTAAGCTTGCTCTCTTATCTCTGGTTTAGACTTTTTCTTTGCTTTAACCTCCGAGTGCGTTATTTACTTTTGCTTCAGGCAACAATGATATACTGAATAAAGTGACTCAGATTAAAGTGACTTGAATCAACAGATTCAAGGTTCCAACAGATCTCCCAGGAGGTAGATATGATTACCTTTGGGGTTCACGACTAGTCAAGATTATCTAGAAGGCACTCAGAGAGTGCACTCCTTCCACCATTTTGAAATTCTTTGGCAGGGGAATAATCATTAAGTGTGAGTCTTAAATGAATCTTGACATTGTCATCTTTATGGGCATTAAAAAATTTTTCTGATCCGTGATAAAGAATATGAGTCGGATCCTCATCAAAATTTAATCACTTCCTCTTAAGTACAGTATCTATCAACACACAAAATTCACTTGATGTTCATCCATAACTTTTTGACATTTCCCTCTAACTGACAGACATACTAACTAACAAACAAACTCCAGTGAAAACGTATTATCTTCTGGCAGAGGTTTAATAACTTGCCTGCTTTTGTGGGAATGATTGTGCGGGCCTCTCGCAGTAATTAGCCTCGGGGCATGATATTCGGAAGTGTGAAACCACTGGAATGATCGAATCAGTCAAATCTCAAATCTGCAAGTGTCTCACCGAATTAAGTTCTACTAGCGTGGATTGTAAACTGTTAATGAAAGGCACGAATGATGTGCACGCATCCTATACTCGGAGAATAGAGCGTGCTGCGATGAGAAATGCAGAAGTGCGTCGTGTTGCGAGATGCCGCTTGGTGCTCTGCTCAAGTGACTTCTGTCGTGGCACTCACTCATGCAAGGGCCTAAAGAAATTTGGTTGCCATGGAAGCAATAATGAGACCATAAATCACACTAATGGGACCTTTCATAGAATCTCCATCTTGATCAAATTGAAGAGGAAAACCATGCCCCGCCCCAAACAGCCCTGTCATCGGAAAATTGGATAGGACTGGATTCAGCAGTTTGTAGAGACTTTCAACGGCAACATTTTTCTCGCATTATGGGTCTTTTTTTCTTTTAGTGGCAGTTTTAGTATTGATACTAACACCACCTTTGTCAATGTCAGCAGCTTTAAACTGCCTGTGAAGAAACTGGCACAGTGTGCAGTACAATGGCTCAGAGTGGAGATATGGGTGACATTAGAGTAATGGTCTGCTCTGCCAAAGACGTACCAAATTACGTTTTGGCACGCATACAAGATAAGGCCCGTATGATCGTCTAAATTCACTCATTTTACGCAACTGATAGCACAATGCAACATGCCAACTTGCAGATAACCTGCCTCTGTTTAACATACTGTATTTGAGTGAAAAAAGGATGTATCTGTGTATGGTTCTGAGGAATTTTCCTTCAAATACTTCTGCATTATTTATGGATTTCATAATGGAAAAACTGGTGTGCTATTGACAAAATTTTAAGCGAAATCTGTCATTTTATGACATATTGACAAAACCATCAACCGGCGTGTTTGCCGTCAACGATTCTGGGGAGTGAAAAATACAGCTGGTGAAGCATAGAGTAAATATGGAATTACAATAGAATATAACTAAATAACATCTAAATTAAAGCAAATTATCATTGTTGGACTTTCCTCAAAATGATTTCACTTCACTTTGGCTGCATTAAAAATGGAATTACAGCCCCAGGATCTAGAATTGAATCCAGATCACAGAAGTGGAAACCATCGCCTACTGCCTTACCAGATTATAAGGCACGGGGGTGGAGGGTGGGGGGGTTTCTGGCTGTGAAAAACCCATGTATCTGTACAAATGTCAGACCTCAGGTCAGTCAGGTGCTCTTCGACAGTCCAAACAAGCAGCATATGAAGAGTCTGATTCTGTTCAAGTGTAATAGGCTGACTTTGGGAAGAAAATAAACAGCTGCAAACACATTTTGGTGGTGCGCTTCCCTTAAATTGGCAGGGGGGAAGTTGGCGGCAATGAGCTCAGCTGAAAGCGAGAAGACTCCATGGAAGAAAATGGGGCGAAAAAACAAGTTCTCACATGCCAATCTTTGGCTAAATCCTCGCTGTGACAATGTGAGGGGCTTGTTTGTCGTATCTCTCATACTGGTGAATTATTTCAACCTCAGCTTCAGTGATTGATTACTGGGTATTTACTGTCTAAAAGTGGGTAGGCAAACCATCGATGATGCAAACTTGCAACCAGCTTGCAGGATAATGCCGTCTGTTTGCTTATTTGAATTAGAAAGCTGTCCACTGTGTGCTATTATTATTCTAATGGGCCCAGCACCAGAGGTGCTAAGAAATCTATCATTATTTTTAGTTTTTTTTTTTTTTTTTGTGCACAGACATTGAAGTCTATGGAAACTCATAAAACTGTAACTTAAGAAGGCTGCAAACTTGCCAACAGTCTCAGTAACCCATACAAATATTTTGGTTCGTTGGCTCAATCTGTCATGCGTCGCTCGCTGGTTGAAGTTGGACTAACAGTTCTGGTCATAACTTCAAATTCTTTACTGAAATTCAAATTTGATATCTCTGGAATCCTTAGGTCTGCTCTGGAACCCTGCTAAATTCTCTGCCATTTTGAAATTACTGAAAACAATTTTTCATACTTACTCCCACATACTTCGTCCCATATTCATAATTTCTAGCAGAGATTATCTTGAGCCTAATCCGTCTAAAAGTTATCTTTTAGATTTTTAATATTTGTCATGCTTCAGCCATAATTTAACAAGAAATTTGACAGTGAAGGCTCCCAAACAGGAAGTGGGGTAATAATTAGGTGACCATTTACCTTATTTACACCAATTTATGGACAATTTTTTCTTTTCCTTCTCTGAAAAACATTTCAGGGGCATTTAATTTGTACTATAACTCTGACAATTCAACAAAAATGGCCTAACAAAGGCTCTTCTATTCCTGGTTATTACTGAACATATCACAAATTATACACGTTAAACATATACCATGTTATTGCAACGGAATGATTAGGTGAAAAGGAGTTTGAATAAGACAATAGACGTCACAGTATTTATATTAACATTCAATAGCAACCTACGGCCCGAATGGAGGAAGATGATTCATAAGAGTTCATTGTAAGGTTTATAGAAGTGGATCTATCAGGAGTCCCATAAGGTTTTTCTGTCTTTATTTTTGCCAACACACTTATTCTACACAATTATGAAGATTCAGAATCAATTTCTTTGGTTGCTACCAAAACTGTCGATAGAGACTCCAGAGAACAACCAAACCCTAATCCTTACCCTGAGCCTAACCTTAACCAATCCTGACCCGAATCACAAATTATCCCAATGCGCTAGAACCTTGAGGGCATGGTTACAGCAGAGGGGCATTTGAAAAAAAGTTATGTTGCGGTTCTTCTTGGGGGAAAAAAAATGACCCAAGATTCTTACTACTAAAATCTCAAGACTTTCCACGTATCTTGAGTAAGGCTCAATGGGGAGTGGGTTGATTGCACTGAATTTTTTTATAAATTTCAACAAACTTTTTGTGTGTTATGTGCTAAATTCACTAGTTATGTTGTATTTCTTTTGTATTTATGCTGTATTTCCGTTAATCAGGTCTGTATCTGACTTGCCTATATACACACACCTGCCCAATAGGCTAGTGTTTGTATCACGTATACAAAGCGATAAAAAAATGTTCTCGCTTTGAAAACAAGATCCATAATGCAACCAGATGAACAAACAGGGATCAGATTACCTGCTCATGAAAATGCTTCTTATTGGTTGAAACATTTGCAAATTCTTAAACAAACAGACATGGCAGTTCATCCACTGATCTGCTAGGTTACTGAAATCACATTTTAATACAACTGATCTAGGCCAGGGTAGGTTTTGTCAATTTTTTATAATAAAAACAGGAGTTGCAGCCCATAAGTTTTGTTGTTTTAGCATCAACTTTTTACACTTATGGATTGTGAATTGGTACCAAATACCAGGCTAACAAGATTTAAATACAGTATTGACTGCTGTGTACCTCTGTGATATGAAGAAAGAGAAAGTAATTCTATTCTCAGTTGGTTTGCTTATGTTCCTGAGATTTGAATAAACACATTTTTTCCTCTTTCATGGTAAAGATAAACTGTCTCGAGTTCTCTTTTTATGATTACTATCTTCATGCATCAAATTTAATGTGGACATTTTAATGCCTTCATACAATTAAATGAAATTTAGTTAGTTTGGATCTGATAACTGATCTAAAGGATTATTATTATTATTATTATTATTATTATAATACACTTATGTAGATGCTACTTACAGTTATTGAATGGTGGAATGTTCCGATATTTCAACTCTGAGTCCCTTCATATATACACGGTAATGGCCATGTCGCAACTTCTCTTCTTTCGGATGTCTAGAGCACCAGCTATCCCTGATTGACATATTTACTCGCAAACTGGAGTAGACTATTTCTAGACTACCACTTTTCAACTCTTACCAGATGACTTTTCTACTCTGTCTCATCTTTCTACCTTTTCTTCCTCTCTCATCTGCTCCTCCTTTCTCCTCATTTATTCACTCATCAAACCCCTCTCTCTGCTCTACTGTTCCTTATACCTCTCGACTGTTTATCTTGAATCTCTTGCCCTCAGTTATTTATTACTTCAATGTTTCTTCATCAATATGTCTTCATTTATTATATAGTACATCAGAATTTCAGCATCTGTTCTTTAATACTTTTCTCTCACCCTCTTTTCAACTTAATTTTCTTGTTCTCTGCTTTCTCTCCTGTTCACCTTACAGCCTATGTTTATTGTAGACATATTTTGTCTATCTATCTTATTTTATCTATCCATCTATTTCATTCTATCTATCTATCTATCTATCTATCTATCTATCTATCTATCTATCTATCTATCTTATTCTATTCTTGTTCCATATGTAACACATGGCTCTGGGTCCAGAGAGTGAGTTCTCAGTAACCCATCATACAAAGACTTTCAGAACCTCGCAGTGATTGCTATTTCTCACATTTTTTGTTGTGACAATAATTGTTGGCTTTCAGAGGCTTTACTGTGAATGTAACAAACTGAAACAGCCTGACACAAACCTGCATTAACATTTTTTGAGTATATGCCATCTGCACTTTCACTCAAAAGTTTGGAAGTCCCAGCAGACTTTGGATCTATGTTGTGGGTCATTGTCTCTCCTGAACACGGTTTCTCCCATCTAATCTAAGTGCAAATCACTCTGCGATCCCAAATATGGGCGTCATGATCCCACAAATCACCAGACAGGGGCTTAAAATGTTGACCCTTTAGTTACTTTTGTAGACATTTAGCGTAGCATAAGTGTATGAGTGAGAAATGTCCTCATATCTTACCCACAGTATGTATGTGTAGAAGCGTAGTCCACCCACTTTGTTGCCTGTCCAGACTCTGTCCTGTTTTTACCGAAATATCCCACTGTAACCATGACAACAGAACCTGCTCAGGAGCCAAACTCTCAAACTCAGCACAGCAGTACCTCAGCTCGAATGTGTACACCTGACGGCAAGGTTATTTGGAGATGTTCATCTCCTTTGCAAAAGAGCACATTTCAGGCTGCTCGACATAATATGCATTTAGACGAGAACTTTGAAAAAAAAAACAAAAAAGTTAAAGAAAACAAACTCTATAAATAGGATAGGGATCACTGGCTAAACAAGGACCTAGATTCCTGAAGCATTTATTTTGCTGGCGCATTATTTTTGTGATTTAGCTCGAGCTACGCTCCTCGGCACACACATAAACCAATCCTGACACGCCTTTCCCCGACCCACTACCCGAGTCATCTCGCGCCGGCCAAGGTGGTGACACCGAGCATAGATCAGGGTCTCCATAAACGGGATTAAAAAGAATAAATAAGTTGATATCATAGAGCGAGATGATTTATGCACGGCTTCGCCGCGGCAGACGTACGGGGTCCCAGCAGAAATCGATAGGTAATTACAGCCGTTCACCCAGGGGGCCGTACCCTCACGCCATCACGTTCAAAGCGAATGTCGAAATACTTGTTTGCCAGCAAAGCAAACAGGAGTAAAGTGAGTGCTCTTTGGGGAGGGATACCTCTCGGGCGCGCCTTCAGGTGGGCCAGCGTTTGAATCTTGTCTGGCCCATGAATCGTTGCTGCCTGGGACATCTCTGCTGCCCTCAGCAGGATTTTTGCTCAAGCATTTATGGTTCCTGATGAGTCATGACTCTTCTGGTGTTGACCCCGGAGCAGGAGAGGCTGTGGCCATCGCTCGTCGAGGTTGGCTCAGGCCTCGCAGCTGGAGACAGCTGGGGCTGTGATGTCATATGGACTCAGCCTGACCCCTTGCATTTCGCACGGTGCCATGCACATAAAGCACAGCATGCCTACTCATTTTGAAAACAAAGGAATCAATCACCTGTGCGCAGCTGGGCGCAGAAGATTCTAGAAGATGAAGATGATTGGGCAGGCAGTAGGGAGGGGGAGGGGGAGGGGGTCGTGTGATCTACAGCTTCCAACGTTGCAAAATGAAAAATCAGAGATAAGCAGACTGAAAATTAAAACTTTCTCTTGCCTTGACTCCCTGTCTCTCGTTTTTGGCTTAATTGAGAGCGAATTTAGATGTGTTAAGTGCTGATGCGAATGCACCTTGCCGGTTACTTCTGAGATTTACAGAATTGCTCGGTGACTTTCTCATCTGATTCAGCACGAACTACCTCATCTTTATGAGAACAGGACTGATGATACAATTTCTTGTAATTACGAAAGTTTGAGGGATTAACCTTTACAGAAGGCTTACAGAACAAAAGGAACTGTCGGTACACAGTAGAAATAGTGTATCTATTTTTTTCTAACAGATTTTGCGATATTTATATATGCAATTATTTTTCAAGGGAATGATGCAAAGGATTGCTGCAAAATGTCATATTTCGTAAGTGCAGCGATTTTATATTGTTGAATACTGCCACCTAATTGTTAAGATTGCGCAAATCTATTTTAAGGTGTTGTGTAATTGTATTGGCAGGGAAGCAGTATTCTTTCTGAGGCATCGGAAACACTTGGGTGGCAGCGAACATTTGTATTTTCAGCTGAGCCACAATTATAGATAGTTAGTCGCGTATTCTTGTGGATATGCCTGAGATTTATCGTAATAGTCATCAGACTGTCAGAAGTCATTAGAATAGTCGGAATGATATCATTATTTGATAAAAGAATGGTCTGACATCACAGAAAAGCACAGAAATCTCTCCAAAGTAAATTAATCGATTTTTTTTTTCTGCCAGGTGCACAGTAACGTAGTAACCTACAGTACCTGAAGAGTCTAAGAAGTAATCATATACAAAAAATTCGAACATTTATTTCCTACATGTATTAGCATTTTTATTTATTTACATATTATTTTGCACTAAAGAACATTCTTCTTTATCTGTAAATTGAGTAAAATAACCTGTTTTGGCCATGCCAGGGTCACGTAGGCTACTTCATTTCTTAAGAATAAAGAAACTATGGTAACCCATCACCAAGGAGGCAGTATTTTATCCATGTCATTCCGTAGGTGGCACTTTGACAAACAGCTGTAAATGGGTTACTGCTCACAGCTCCCGGTCAGTGCTAACCTAAATCAATGGAGTAAGCATTCTGCTTGTGGGGAGGCTTTCATATTCCCTGTTCTTATCTGTGTGGGCAGTTTAAAGTCGACCCCTCTCGGTCGCAGGTAACAGACTAATCCATCTCTCTGTGCAGACGGACTGTACCCTCAGCGCTGTGCTGCAGTCCTTTCCATCTCCCACAATCTGACAGAGCACAGTTTTTTTGACTCAAGCCGCTTTCACACCCGACGCGAAACGAATTTTTCGCGCGACAGACTACATTCAAAGTCAATGCAAAGACGCGAATACACGCGAAATGCGTGCATTCGCGTCTTTGCATTGACTTTGAATGCAATCTGTCGTGCGAAAAATTCGTTTCGCGTCCGGTGTGAAAGCACCTTCAGAGTGGGGAAAACAGCACCGCAAGTTCACAGTTGTTAAAATTCTTACGTTGACGGCTCTCGAGGCCACTGTTCAACCAACTAGCTCCAATCTGTGTCCGGCGCTTAAGGTCGAACCATTCAAAGCATTTCCATCAAATACAAGTCTGCCTGGAACCTAAAATGTTAGTTCAAATTCCGAAGCAGAAGATGGTGGTTCCAGGTCAAATTACAAAAAACAAGTAGTAGGCTAACGTTGGCAGATTTGCAGGAGAGCATGTTGTACAGATCTTTTTTTTTTTTTTTTTTTTTTTTTTTTCTAAAAAGCAGCATGGTTCTGTCTTAAGTCTGATAGATGTCCATGAAGTGTTAAAATTATGGTGTTGACGGTATTAAATAACCTGCAGTATTGTTTTTTCTCATGAGTTGATCCAGAACATCCCTTGATTATTGCAAATCCTGGCGCTGGAATATTTCTGCATTTACATTCTTCTTTCATTATTTTATAAGACCATGTTCATTGAAAAGGGTTCCGTGATTTCAGACTTACTGTTATTTGTTCATAACTGTTGTATAGACTTTTATACTCAATGCTATTTAATGATCAAACACTTTTTTGGTGATTTACACGGAGCCTCTGGTTAGGCGTTGAAATAAATTTAATAACCAGATTTGACTGAAATCTAGAGGACCATATTTTAAAAGTTGGTCTTACAAGGACATTACATAAATTACCGTAGGGCTACTGTACACAAATACAACCATTAAGACAGTCATTTAAGTAACAGAGAGAGAGAGAGAGAGAGAGAGAGAGAGAAGGAACATAAGAAACAGGGAGCAATTGAGAGAGGGAAGTGGATGAAAGTATAGATGTCCACACATCTTTCACTGTCTGTCTTTCTATTGAACTTGATCTGCAGACATGGCCGTAGTCATTTTTCCTGCAGGAAGATAGTAGCATTCACTATTGTCTGGTTTTCTGCAGGCGCGGAGCACTTCAAAGGATGGAGGAGGCGGAAGTGCAAGGCAGTGGTTTGTTGTCTGAACAACAACACCAGGAACCCATTGATGTAGCTCAGCATGGCGGTGTTGTAGCACCTACACTAGAGTGCCTCCACAGCTCTCCTGGTTTAATGTGCTGCTTCCCCGCAGTTGTTTTTCATGTGTTGGTGCCTTAGCAGCTGGTGTGCAGTTTACAGTTTACTGTCTTTCCCCTACATTGAGCAGTCCAATACTCTCTCTCTCTCTCTCTCCCCCTCTCATATCACTGACTCTCTTCACTTCTCAGTGCCTGTTTCTGTCATTCTCTTCTTATGCGTCTCTTCCCTTGTTTCTGACTGATCGCTAATATTTTCTCATTTTCTTCTATCTTTGAGGGTTATGCTTTGTGATTGTTTGAGAGTTTTATATTTGAACACCGTTCCAATTAAGTATCTCTTTCTCTTTCTACACTCACCCTCTCTTTTAATATTTTCTTGATGCAGAACAGTGTGAAAGTGTGATGTATGTATGATTGATGTGTAGATATATCCCATCTACTGTGACTCTACCACACCTGTACATGATGACATTTCTAACTGTAGTTTGTAGCAGCAAGGACATTCCGATTTTGCGAGCTGCAGTTTCCGAGCTCGATTCGCCCGCCTTCACTTCCTTTCCATTCTTCTTGTCCTTGCCTTCTGAATGGGTAGGGCTACGAGCAATAAAGGATGGAAGGGGAGGACGGGAAAATTCGAAAAGCGATTAGAACGAGCCTTCTCTCTCTCCCTCTTCTTCCTCCTCTCTCACTCTCGCTCTTTTTTATCATCCTTTCTCCCTACAGACGGCATTCGGAGGCTCCCATTTAATGGAACGGATAAGTGAGATAGCATCTCAAATGGCAACGTATGGAAAATCTGCCAGATAGCAAAACGGCGTTTGAGAAACGACTGGGGCCTATTTTGAAGCCCTCTCCTCGGCGGCAGCAGTCACTCCCGGGAAGAACTGCGATAATTCGATGGAGCGATACAGTCTTGATAGTCTCGAGGATCTGAGAAAAAAATCAAGGTGTAGACATGTGGTGGTTTGGCATTGGTAGACTGGATTCATTAAATTGTGAGGACTACTATATCCGCAGGGGAGTAGCTGAAGAGGCCAAGGACTGTGATATATGATCATCGCA
Organism: Gymnothorax javanicus; assembly: GCA_029692085.1. NCBI lineage: Eukaryota > Metazoa > Chordata > Actinopteri > Anguilliformes > Muraenidae > Gymnothorax > Gymnothorax javanicus. The sequence continues at coordinate 11,494,705 of CM056211.1, forward strand.
TTTTGCGTCTAAAATTCTGCTAGCCTGAAGTAATTTGGTATTTAGCAAGAGATGTTTATCTTCGTTTTTTTTTTTTTGGTTTCTTTCCTGTAGGTCCAGTCTCTGAAGTTAAGCGCATTCATTTTCCCCGGATTATGGGGGAGAACTGAGTTTACATTGCATCCACGTACCTCGTTCCAGCAGAAGCACTGTATCCAGCCCACTCCCTGGAGGCGTTTTCCAATAAAGCCGGAGGGGATTTTATTACAACCACCCAGAGTCAAATCAAAGGTAGAATAGCGCTGCATATTCAGATATGAAAACCACCAGACGATTCCCCCCCCCCCTGCTTTTTCAAATTCAAATGCGCACTCAGTGGTGAGCTGCATAGAAATACGTGCAGAGAGCCAGCACACGGGTAACTTTGTCAGGATATCTCCCTCCCTTTGTTTTATTCACCTTCATTTTTCACCTGGGGAGCCAAATGAGAGTTTCATGAGTGGAGAGCAGTGCCAAGAAGGAAGGGGGGGGTTATGAAATGCAAAGATTGAACTTCCCCGAACATGAGGAAAAACCCGCGGGGTGAAGGAACGCGGCAGCAGGTGGTGCAAGGTTATGAGAGATACCCCAGTGTGGGGGAATTCGTGTTAATTCACATCACATGCACACACTCCTCTGCCTTCCATCCCCCAACCACTTCCTTCCACAGCCACTGGCTCTCCTGGAGGAAGAGAAGGCAGGGGGTTGCGAGCGCGTCACGGACGCTCCACGGGAGTGACGGCGGCCATTTTCTCATTGCGTGTCTCCCTCAGGATCAATGTGGCCGAACCTCTGTGACCACTTACTTCTAAAAACCGAGAAGTCTTCCAAGAAAGCCACTCACCCTATGTCCGCCCCTCGTCCTGACATGCAAGCGGGTGAGGAGGCGACCCCCAACTGCAACGGCGGGAAGTTTAAATGTTGTGGCTTAAAGTAAAGTGGCTTAAAGGGCTCAGGAGATCAACACTTCATCAGAATTCTGTCCCAATAGCCTGCTCACCCCAAGAAAAGCCTGAATCATTGTAATACAAATTCATAAATTCTCATACTGCTCTGGCTTGACAAGGTTAACGCTTTAGCATAGGAGGGAATATGGTAAACTGTGAAACAGTGAGAAGTGATATATTTTACTTACAATACACTTCTGGGATTAAGAAAAAAAAATGGGCCAAGGCCAAAATGGCAAAATATTAGGCCCTTAATGGTCTTAACAACAAATCATTGGCAACAAAATTAGCAAAAGCGAAACAAAAGCACACCTGAGAACTGTGCCACCATTTGCTCATTAACTTTTGCTGTTGTGAACTGTTTAGGAACAAACTGGAAATTCCTTCACTGTGAAAAGGCAATTAATGTTTAGGAACACTGGAGAATATTGCAGAAAGGCTTACTACCCACAATTGAAAAGTTCATTTCTCAAGACGAATGATCAAAGTTCACTTTTAAACTTTTCTATTTGTAAAAAGCTGCCCACAGATTTATTCGCAAAGCAAGAAATCGAAGGGAAAATATATTTACAAAGTTACTTTATCTCTTTGTTTAATTACAGCTGATTTCCTCGCGAATGATTTGTTGTTAAGTACATTAAAAGCTTCGTTTTTTGCCATTTTGGGCCCTTTTTTTTTTTTTTTTTTTTTTTCAGGAGTATATTTTAGCCTCTTTGTTTCTCTCTTTCTGTTTTGCCTCCCTGTCTATATCTAGCGAATACTTAAACCCAGTCAGTGCTTTGCTACGTTTATCGAGGTGAGAAGGGATCATTTCTGAAGTTATCAGGGAGGAGAAAACTCATATTCGAGCCACAGATGGCCATTATAGATTAGATATCGCACAAAAAAATGCGTAATTGATAGCCAGACCCAAAAACTGCTTCCCTCTAGGTTTTGACGAAAACAAAACTGCTTGCGCCAAACATTTCAGCCTTTTATTTTTGAATTAACAAAGCATGTTTTCGTACCTCAGGGAGCCATAATGGTTTCTGGTGGTAAATCGGCCTCATTTTGGGAACATCAGGAAATTGAAAAAAAAAAAAAAAAATATACACTTTCTGCTTCTGAATCTGAGGTTCATGAATATATGCATGCGAGGCAGGCGTGCATATGAGGGATAATAATCTATAACTGGATGCTTTGTGCATCGGAGAATCAATTAGATTCCCAGAATCGGTGGAAATGCGAGGAGGGAGCCTTGTGTTCGGCGAGATAGAGGTGTCATGTGATGCGTGCGGAAGGAAATTCAGAAGCGGGGAAACTCATTGGGCGTGTGATTCTGCTCGGGATGGTGACAAAACCCTTGGGCTCGATACTTTATTGGTTAAAGACGGACCGCGGTCAACTGCACAGAGGGATAACGATGTCTCTCGTGTGAGCGCACGCAATTTTGATCTTCGATCTGACCCCATTGCCTGCATGGACGTTATAAGATACTAGGCTTGAATAACACGTTATTCATTGAATGTTAGCATGGAATCGGGGTGGTAATTATTTTGTCAATTAAATGCAGTGTGAAAAGGAAGCAATAGCGGAATCAACTTCTGCGATATGACGCACTTTTCCGGTTAAAAAAAAAATCTTTTGGCTGAATCTTCTTTTAAAAGAGGGAGACGAATTGATTGACTTTAGCTATGTGGATGTGTATGCTGAAGGGCAATGGATTTAAACGGGCAGAAATGACATTGATTGAGGGAATATGGATAATTGAGAGGTATTTAATCAGCAGTACATCAGCTAGTGTTCAATGACCTTCCTTCAGCAGGTGGAAGGCAACAATATTCAGTGCATAAATGCAGAATAGTTTAAAATTCATCATTTACTTTTTAGAAAAAAATAGTTAGCCAGACAGTTTAATATGGTCAATAAAAATTGACCAAGCTGAGGAAAAAATATCTTAAATCTTATGTGTGGTATTGTACTGGCAGGTACTACACTCCCTTAGCCAATCTAAACTGAGGCATAAGCCACTGATGGCAAAAAATACATATTTAAAAGCTACATGTAGGATGCATTGAAGGAATGTGATGCTAAGTGGACACTACTGTACATGTACCCATACAGTAGAGGTATGAACAGATACCAAGGCTATTTAGTTTCTGGGTACTGAAATCATGCATATATCGATGCTGGACTTAAAAATGTGAATTTAAAATGATGTCTAATCTAATTGTAGCCTAATACAGCAAATTAATTTATTGAAGTGCATAAGACCCCGAGCCATTTGTGAGGTGGTGTGCATAGACTTGTGTATATGTGCGTGTGCGTGTGTGTGTGTGCATGTGTGTGTGTGAGCATGCGCGTGCATATGTGTGTGTGTATGTGTGTGTGCGCGCGCGTGTTTTAAAATGAGATCATGGAAGAGATATTAGATTTAGACAGTTCATCTAGGAATGGTGCACAGAACAGTTTTCCATTTCTTGGGTTCATCTCGTAATAAGGAGCAGTCAATTGCCCAAAATTGAAGCCCTTAACACTTTGTAGTGGCTTAATTCATGGATGTGGCCTTTTACAAAGATCTTTACCAGAAATATGCTGATGACATTTGCGGAGTTCAGAAAGGGCAATGCTGATAACCTTGTTGAGGCAAGCAATTTTATATTTTTGGCATTTTTTTTTTGTGTTCCTAGTTGTACAATAAAAAAAAAAAAAAATCCCTGATATCAGGCTTTGCCCGGAGGCTGGGAGAGAAAGAGACACAACGAGGTGAAGAGACATTTTTTTCTTTTCTGCATGAGGAGCAGAATGTTAAAATGGAGCAGGTTGGGGTTGGGGGCGGGGGGGAAGGAAAACAATACTCTGCAGACTGCGCTCATGAAAAATAGAAAAGTGCAGGAAACCGAGTGTAAACATGGGTCCAGAAAATTGAAAAAATGGCAGCTGTAATAAGCCTTGGTAAACAGTCCGCAAGGACGCGGGATCATTTTTAGTGCTGTGTTCTGGTATATTTAGGCCGCTAATACACGCGCCCTCGACGAATGTCACCGTACTTCCTGCTGCTTGCAGTGTTATTTATTTATTTTTATTTGGGAGGGGAATGGAGAGTGGTGGTGGTGTAGGTTGAGAGTGTGGAATGGTTGACGGTCCTTTACGACGGAGTTTAGGGGAGTCGTGGAGGAGAAGAGATGAAGCCTACTTAACCTCCCTCTCTGTTCCTGTCTCTCACCCTCTTTTCTCCCTCTTTCTCTCTTTCTTCCTCCATTTCCGCATTCATTTTCTCTGTCTCCTTGTCTTATTCTCTGTTTAATTCAGGCTGAAGAGGTGTATGAAGAGCAGTCTGTATTGAGTGAAGGTTTCACACTCCTTTCCCCAACTCTTTGCTTTTAACCTCAACGTCCTCGAGCGATTCCCACTTTCCGGCTCAGCACACATCGCCTGAGGCGGCGATGGCCCGGCGTCTCTGGAGCGCGCCCGTCGGCGAATCTGACCGACGCGCCCCGCAGCGTATGCAGAATTGCGCACGGACCCCGAGAGCCATTTGATTAATCATTCGCGGCGGCTCGGGGCGTGTTAGAGACGGAGCTCGCGGCGCGCGGCAGAAAAACTTCCACTCGCTGCTGCCACGTATCTGCGAGCCTCACTTCCCGTTCGGTCTCGACGGGGCGGAGGCCCTTTGTTGTAATCACCGCTAGATGTGTTGAGCCCCGGTTATTGTCTGTCTCCACTTAATCAGCCCCACAATATCGAGCAGGAAAATCTGCTGTCGGGGAGTTTGGTGCGGCTCTGGCTGAGCGATAATTAACAACCATTTAGCCGCTCCCATGTGAGCTTATTGTTTGTGCCGCTGAAAGTCGTTTTGAAAAGAGCACCGCACCGTTCCTTACCTACAGCCCGTAGCTGTGTCTGCCTCAAAAAGAGACACTGAATGCACATGCTCCATTCTTACAGCCTCAAAAAGAGACATTCTGCTCATACTCAATTCTTATAGCCTCAAAAACAAACACTGAGCGCACATACTCCACTCCTATAGGCTCAAAAACAGACACTGAACGCACATACTCCATTCTTAGGCTATAGCCTCAAAAAGAGGCACTTTGGTTGCATCCTTAGAAGGATGCATTTTTAGGGTTCGTCACTTAATTCCATCCGCCAAACTGACATGACGTGGTTTCATCTCTGTTAAACAGCTTTGGTTCAAGCTTCGCTTTCCCTAACCCTAACTTTAACTCTAAGCCCAACTCTTAACCTTGCCCCAAACCTAACCCCAAATTTATCCTTATCCCGAACCTTAAATGCTAGTTTGGCGGTTGTAAGTAAGTGACGACACCTTAACATGCAGCCTTCAAAGGATGCAGCCTACGCTTTGAGATGCGCCCTCTGAATGATCGTACTCCGTTCCTATAGGCTCAAAAAGAGGCACTCTGCACATACATCCTGCACCCTCTGTGGCCCAGTACACCCCTTACATGTGATACGGAAGATGTAATGTTATACAACAGCGGCTAACTCACTGTAATGGCAGGAAATGGGATACTCAGGTGACCTCATGGATGGAAAGTCTCCTTCACAGGATGTGAGCGAAGGAAAACCCTGATGCTTGTGCTCTGGTCAGCAACTTTCAGAGAGAGCGTCTCCTGTTGCTCAAAACGTATCCTCCTCTCATCCTCTCCACCTCCACAGTCCTCCACATCTGACAAGAAGGGGCGGGGTCACTATATGTGTATGTCTGAACTTCGATTTTCTCGACAACCGTTCATCCAGTCGACTTCACAGGGGCGAGTGGATTGCTGACAACCCAAGGAAATGCACTGTTGAGGGTGAAGGGTTCTTGAGAAAGCTGACAGCAGCAAAACCAAAGGCCTGGCAATCGGCCTGTTCCAAACAGGCATGTTTTGAACAGGTACTGCACTAGTATTTATGGATAAGAGAGAGAGAGACAAGTAGAGGAGAGGAGAATACATTTTTTTAGTATTTGGATCCAGAATCTTTAAACACACGGGAATATGCTTTATCGCTCTTAACAGCAGGTTCCAACCAGTTTCATCCGGTGATTAGGTGATTAGATTTTTCAGGCCTTCCAAAGAATACGGCCAAGCTGTAACAAAAGTTTGTCAGATGTCAACCTTTTTCAAAGAACCAGCAACACACAATTGAAAACTCATTTGGTTTGTCTCTGGGTTTGTTACAGGCCGTGCAATTTTTTTGAGTTTGGTTCTGGAGAAAATGTATCGTCTTCAAAGTGTTGTGGTGTGAAGTTTAGCAGGAATGTGGCATCTTTTCGATTTTGTGTTGCTGGTTATTTGAAAAAGGTAGACAAATGCACGCCTGTTATCGTTGCTCCAAAGAGACGTAACTTTAAAAAATCAACACGAGGCTTGAGATTTGACACAGATTTTACAGCACATAATGTCTCCCCCTGCAGATCAGAGGGAAAATGTAATTTATAAACTGCAGGCTCGATCTGATTTGTCCTTTCCGGACGCTTGATAGCTAGATGGTTTGTCAAAAATTAAGTGTCATTTTGAGTTCATTATCTCCTTTGGATAATGTGTGCTTTAAATGATTGGGGTCCCAGTGAACTTGCTAATCGCTAACTTGTTCCTGTTGGGTGACAGTGGCAGACCTTTGCAGTGTTAAAGCACTGTAATCTGGTGGAGGTTGATGGGAATCTGGAGGTGATTACTCTTGATGACACTTGCCCCGGGGCGCCGGTGCTTAATAATGATAATGTTTGCCAGTGTCCTGTTCGCAGGAATGTGGACTGGATGCTGACATTTATCCAGGGGTAATACCCTTTTCCACCCCCCCTGCCTGTAAAGTGGTATTTTCACCACTTTCTAATAAACAGCCCCCATCATCAGTCTTAGGCTGAAATAGCCTTCCAGCAGAGAGCCTGGGTGCCTCAAAGTTTTACCTCTGCCTGTTATTAGAGCTCATGAAAGGGCCGTTCCTTCAACTGTCGAATACTAAAAACAAAGCCCAGAGCAGAATTACAGTGGTGGGCAGCTTACAGTAGTGCACCATCATGGCTCCAGTTTGCACTCTGAGAGTCTCAGCCAAGGCAGTCTGTGGGAAAGCACGCAATATGCTGCTCAACGCAGAGATGATCTAGTCGATGGCTGAAGCAAACACTGAGGCTACATCCATACGAATACAGTTTTAATTTTAAACGTTGTTTTTCAGAGCTGTGAAGAAGTATTTGCCTCCATCTGGGATTCTTCTATTTTTTCCTATTTGTAATATTTAAATGTTTCAGATCATCTAACTAATGGCAATATAAGACAAAGACAAGGTAAGTAATCACAAAATGCAGCTTTTAATTGATTATTTGATTTATTGAAGGTAAAGAGATATTCCAGGGGTGTCAAATTGGTCCGTGAAAGGGTCGAGGGGCAGCAGGTTTTCAATCCAACCGAGCAGAAGCTCATCTGATACACCTAATCTAATCGACCGATCTCAGCCTGCACAGATGATTAGTTGTATCAGGTGTGGTTCTGCTCGGTTGGAATGAAAACCTGCAGCCCCTCGGCCCTTTTTGCAGACCAGTTTGACACCACTGAGTTATTCAAAACCAACATCGCACGTGAAAAATAATTGCCCTCCTAAACCTAATAACTGGTTGTGCTACTCTTGGCGGCAACAACTGCAATCAAACTTTTGCGATAACTGGCAATGCGTCTTTTACATTGCAGTGGAGGAAATTTGGAAATTTTGGAAATTCTATCAAAAGTGATATTTGGATTTAACAGGGCTGACAGTAATCCTGCCAGTTATTCTTTTCTCATAGGGCCAGGTAGGGTTGGTAGCTTTTTTTTCTTCAATAAATTCAATTATCATGGAAAAATTGCATTATGCGTTTATTAAGGTTATCTTTATTTACTATTAACATTAGTTTGATGATCCAAAACACTGAAATATGACAAAAACATAAAAGTAAAAGAAATCAAAAGTGGGGGTGGGGGAAAAATACTTGTTCATAACAATACTTGTACAACAAAAACAATCTCCACCAACACTAAAAGCCAATCACAGAGTTTCAAAGCAAAATGAGGTCAGTAGTGTTTTCAAAAGTCTAGGGGTTCAAGTGTGGTGTGGATGCCTGGCAAAAGAATAGTGAAGGTGATGACTTTCAAAATGAAAGTGTATTAGCATGGATGTAGCTTGAGTCCACTGGCTTCCAATTGTTCTGCATACCGTTGCTTAATCTGTCGAAAATATAACAGCAAGATCTCAGATGGAAAGAGAAGAAGGTTGAATAAACCTTCTGCTCGCTATTAAAAATGCAAAAGGGAATCATTTGCGATGCCAACAGTGGAATAATGTGTCCTATCTGAAAAGGATAGGTTTAATTCTGTTCTTTTTTTCAGCTTTTGTTTTAGCTGACATCTGAAAGAACAGTTTTAGAAACAAATGGCAGCTGAATTTCAAGTAAGTGGGCATATTTATTACATTAAAAGCAGTTTCATTTGTTTTGCAGTATAAACTATGCATTAATATGCTCCAAAGGACTGCAACAGGCCTCTCTATAGTAAACAGAACCGGGTAAGAATGGAGGGCCCCCATCTTTAGCTGGGTCCCGATAACAATGGTTCCCCCATTGTGTACCCCTCCCCCCAGCCTCCACTGTCCTTGGGCTGATCATTCCCGTCTCATCTGACCGCACAGCAACAATGGCGAGCCCTGTTTGCGGGACTGTGATAGCCAGAATCATGCACAGCACACTGTCTGTTCCAACTATGGTGCCGGTCATCTCGGCTCGCGTGGGTAATGTACTCAGGAGTGACATAATAATTGCATTACCATCTGTTCTGCAGGTTGGGTGAGGATAGAAGGAAAGAAAGAGAGAGAGAGAGAGAGAGAGAGAGAGAGAGAGAGAGGCTGCATCCAAATTCTCTTCAATAGATGACTTTTTTCTTTCCTCTCCACTTTTCCTTGAATTCACTAGAAAAGGTGACCTGGGTCAACAGAAAGATTCAGAGAGATTTTAAAGGTACCTTGGGACATGTTTGAGAAAAACTGAATGTCCTTTCCTTCAATGCGTCAGAAGCTTGATGGCAAAGATAGCCATCGCGATTGATCAGAAAACTTGGGGACCGGATGATGTTTCCAATTGCCACAACTGCAAATGATGGTGGTCTATATTTGATCTTTCCTTCCTTCCAAGGTTGCTCCTGTGTTTCATGGCAGGAAGGAAGCAACTAAGGAACTAATTGCCTCATTTCCTTCATGAAATGAACAATTCAAATGCTCCTTGACATGGCTACTAGCCAAATTATTTCTGGTCTATGTCCATTGGCATGGAAGGTTTCTTGCTCTTTTGAGAATTTGGTAATACTTTACAATAAGGGTACATTAATTAGCATTAGATAATGCAGTAAGAAGCATTAACTATCAGTTAATTAACAGTAAACGAATGGGTCTACTAATCATTTACTAATGGTATTCATGTTAACTAAGGTATTAATTTATACATTATTGAATAGTTTGATAGTTTGAGGTGTTACTTAAGGGATACTTAAGGGATGTTTCAACTTCATAATAAGGATGTCAAAGAGCATTAATAAATGGTAAGTCAAGGTTACCTAATGCTTATTTAGCTCTCTGATGCATTTGTTAACTGTTCATTAATTGGTAGTTAATGCTTATTACTGCATTAACTAATGTACCCTATTTGTAAAGTGTTACAGAGAATTTGGATGCAGCCTGTGTATCAGCCCATGAAACAGATGCAATTCTGGAAAGGGAGTCGCACCTTGTAAGCTGGATTTAGGGCCCTATCTCCAAGATCCCCTGCTCCAGGAGTACCACTGACCACCACATTTTTGATATCTCTCCAATCTGACATATCTAAATCGGCTTATCGAGATCTCCATAAATGAGCTGATCAGGTGAGTCAGGTGTGTTAAATTAGGGACACGCGACAGGGGCACTCCAGGGAAAGGGTTAGGAAACACTGCTCTACCACATCTCTGAACCTGACACTCAGTAAACTTAGGATTTTTTGAGGGGCACACCTTCAAAGTAGTCTTTTTCTTTTTTTTTCGGCCACATCCGATGCTAATTCGGTTTAGCTGGAATTGTACGCATTTTAAAAGGACACTTTGGTGACTGCCAATATTCTACAATTAAAAATCATTTCAAAGAGAATGAGCTGCCCCATCTTTGTTTTCAATCATAGCTCACGGAAGTCTCTGCATGCAGAACGATGGGCATGTTTACATCATTAACACTGGCATTAGTGTATCTTTATCCAGAATTTCTATGATCATAATAACAGATATTTAGCAGATGCCTTTTTGCTAAAGCAATAAATTAACCCTTTGAGCGCCTGATACGTTTTCAAGGAATTAAAAATTTAGTTATCCTGAGCTGTTGAAAACCTATCATGTGGCAACTTGTTTAAAAGAGCTCCCCCGCGTGAGCTCTTTTAAACAAGTTGCCACATGATAGGTTTTCAACAGCATCTGACTTTGATATCTTACATCATTGGGCAACTATAGTTGCCCACGGCGCTGAAAGGGTTAAGCTGGGGCCACTCACAGTGGTGAAAGGCCTAACAGGTGATCTTATTGTTACCAAACCAGGGCTTGAACCAACAAGCTCCTGGCCTCTAGTTAAACACCTTGGCCACTGAGCTATCAGAAACCCCATCAGAAGAACAGAAGAAACTCCCATAGAGTTCTTGGCTCGATAAAAATAGTGAAATAAACAACAAACCACTGAGAGCCACCACCCCTGCCCCCAATCTCCCTGCCCTATCCTACTCATGCTCGGAAGTTTCCGGAGTCCCACCGTCTCTTCTGCAATGATCAGGTTTGCCCTTTGTGGCTGGCTGTCTGTAAGACTAGCAGTGTTTGAGCTCTCTCTCTCTCTCTCTCTCTCTCTCTCTCTCTCTCTCTCTCTCTCTCTGCCTCTCTTCCTCTCTCTGTCGCCGGACTCTCCGGAGACTCTGGCACTGGCTGCCTTTGCTTACTCAGGACTTCACCGTCTGTAAGAGAATGCTGTTTGTGTCTGTAACTCAATGCGCCACCTAAATTGAAAATAATTAAGAGTGACATGCACATTCCACAGAAGCACACAAATACATTCGCTCACGAAACAGCATCACACAAAAACAGACTCTCAGCCCACAGTATATAAGTTTAAACGGGAGATTCAGGCCAGTTCTGCACTTAGCCTTGTCTGTAATGGTTTGCTAGCTTGGGAAGGCCTATCATTTTGCCTTGGAACAGTCCCTGAAGGTTTTACTGTCGCGCTCAACACTGTCAGACTGCAGAGAGCAATGCACGCAAGGATGGACACACACACACACACACACACACACACACGCATGCACACACACATATGCACATGAGTGCACAGGCACTCACACACACACACACACACACACACACAAACGCATACACACATCAGACATGATGATTTAATAAAAGCATACAGCAATATAAACACAAACACATTTTCTGGAGTGCACATTTACCGATTTGCCAGGAAAAAAAAAAAAAAAAACGCCAAGGGTTTAACCCTTTCAGGAGCACAGTCGCAAATATCTTATTGTAATGTTTCTAATGGAACATTCAAATGCTGATAATAATTACAACTGCCAACTCAGTTGAGGTCAACAATCGAGCAATTGTCTAGAACTCTAACTTACAATATTGGAACATTTTAAAAAATCTACTCTTCAAACCAACTGAGTTTTACAGTATGTCAGTGAAGAGTAAGAAAGAAACACTATTCTGAAAGGACGTAAGATGATACTACAATGGTCTGCTCACTGAGACACACCACAAAGCAACAGTCAGGCACATTTGCACAGGAATACAAAGACCCCCGGATTTCAAAACCATCTCCTAAACACAGATGGACATGGTTAAGTTTCCTCCAACGCACAGAGAAGAGAGAGCAGAATAGTACTTCCCATTAAGTTGTCTTTCAAAATCACATTTCTCTCAGCTTCCTTCATCTCAGGAGGCACATAAACAGAACTTATCATTCCCAGTCACAAAGACGTCACCCGTATTCCTTTTCCGCTCTGTCATGAGAGTGGCTGGTTCAGTATCGTCTCCCCCCCCCATCCTTTTTAATAGCCCACTGAGAGAAGGCCTCCCTACTTTTTCAGCCATTTGTGGACTTCATTAGCTTCCCAAGCCGCTCCACTGGTTTCACACTACATTTCCCCTCAATCATTTAACACACTGTTGAGCCTCTAAGAGAGTTGTCTGTTCGGCCCGGTAATTTGATTTTGACTGATGTTTGTGTCATTGCCAGGCTTCAAAGTCAGCATCAACAACATATTAACAACATATTAATACGATATTCCTCTCCCACGCACGTGTGGCGGAGACAAATCCTCATATTAAACAGTTGCGCCTATAAATCTGTGAGCCAGGACCTCCAACAGGTCACCCGATCTGCTTAAAGACAATACTAAGTCATTGTCTCCCAGCCCAGATCAGGTTCATGAAGGAGTCATATGTTCTGACTATGGTGAGGCTATGTACTATTTGGTGTTGTTTTTTTTTTTGCCTCGATTTGCTTACAGATAGGAAAGTCCTTGAGGGAATATGCCCAGTTAACAATATTAATCTCTTCAGACAGCGAGACTGGGGCATGTCTGAGAGCTACAGACTAAGGACAGCAGGACCTTCACAGAGTTGCTCTGAGAGGGAGTCTGACCCAGCTGTGTTGTGTTCTATGCCTCACAAACTTACAGGACTTTTTAACTCCTTGCGTGACATGGAGCTCGTTAGCCATCGGTCCACGTTATCACATCAGCAGTGAGTTATCTGACGTTGTTTACAATATGTGCTTTGCCCGGGGAGATTAAGCGTACAGTTGGTACATGGAACGGCAGTGAAAGAGGTCGAGAGTAAACACTCAATTACATAAGAAGTCACATCTGAAGTTAGCCCTTTCACAAGTATACAAAAATTTCCACACGTGGAATGAAATTGAGTTATTTGCGGCACTTTCACGTTGTTGACTTTGCCAAATGTGATGAACAATTTCTACACGTGGAAACAGAACATGTGGCTTGAAATAGCGTCGCTCACCTCCTACGCTCTCATCTTAAGTATGGGATTGTGTTTATAGTTCTCACGTTTTCTCCTCGCACATCGGGTATCTGCACGTGGTTTTGAGCACGTTTGATTTTTATCGAAAGAGAGCGAGCGCTTTAAAAAGAGCAAAACCGCGGCAGCCACAGTTGAGAGCAGAGAGTGGTATCAAGTTTGAAGAGGCGTTGATGGTGAAGGGATAGTGAGACTGCTCGTACAAAAAAAGGAGAGAATCCGTAAGAGGAGGTGCCAGTGTTTGGGCCTCCTCGCGGGCCTGGGACGGCTGCCAGTGAAGCAGCAGTGTGTATCTGCTCGGCAGCTGGGCCCTGCAGTTTGGGTTATTACAGGTAAACCCACTGTTTACCTGACTGAAAGAGGGCAGTCACCCCATCTGTGTTTCCGTGGCATGAATCTGACACCCGCAATTACCGCATGATAGATCGGGGCCCTCGCTCAGCCACTGCCCGGCACAGCGTTCGCTCGGCCTAGTCCGCACAGCTGATATACGGTATACACAACGCAGTCCATAACACGGGGACACGATTGTTGTTGTTTTGGTTGCACTCCAGCACACTGGATTAGAGCTGACATCTGCACCTTTGCGTTGTAACAATTGAAGACCACAAAGGAAAAACAATCAGTCCAAATTTAGCATTTTTGTATATTTAATACATTATATGTTATGATAATATTTATAAGAATATATAATAATATAATATATTATTATAATATTTTATATATTTTATATTTTTTGCTTTTTTTTCAGTGCTTTGTTTCGAAGATCGTCTTGAATTTTTAATTCAATTGTTTCTTTTCAAAACCTAAGTACTTAAAACTGAGTCATGACAACTAAATCTGAGAAAGTAGTTATTTAATTTACTTCCTAATCCCTTGCAAATTTCAGGAACATCAGAGATGAACGCTTGGTCTTTTGGCATTTTTTTTCAGTATGTGTTATTTAACAAATAAAATTTGATTCAGTTTTCAGAGAGGAACAAGAATGACGTAGTTGTCAGTATTCCTATGCAGGGGTTCCCTGAAAAATCTTGGTTTTGTTTGCTTAACCCTTTCAATACTGAATACAGTAATACGAATTAGAGTAACCCATTGGATATATATGTCATTTTTGTTACTTAATATATAAATTTATCAATATCAATTGTTATACTAGACGTGTCAGCAATCGGTACAATACTGGTGGGACACATATGTCCCACTGACAAATACTGTGGTGGGACATATGTGTCTCATTAAAGCCGCTTTCACACTGAACGCGAAACGAATTTTTCACATGACAAATTACATTCAAAGTCAATGCAAAGACGCGTGCATTGACTTCAAATGTAATCTGTCGTGCGAAAAATTTGTTTTGTGTCCGGTGTGAAAGCAGCTTTATACTGAAAGAGTTAATCAGACCCTTCCACAGTGGAGGATCGTATCGATGCACTTTAGCTTCTCCCAGCTTTCTCAAGTTAGTAATACAGAGTTGTCAGGTGCAGCAGACGTAATGGTCTCCATGGAGACGGTACGCACTCCAGCTAAATGAAGGAGGTGGTATTTGTGGCCGGTTCCGGATCGAAAGTCGCGGGCCATCTCAGAAAATGGCAGGCAGGAAGGCGTTCTCGGAGCGAGGCGAGACACGGGGCTGTGCCGCACTTAGCCGAGCATGCGGAGGTTCTCGCTAACAAGTCAGGAAGCCCAAACAGTCCCGAAAGAGAAGGGAACATTATGCCGAGCGCGTGATGAAAGCAATCAGTGCTTAGAGTGCACAACTGCCAGGAACAGGAGAGATAAACAAGGCAGGGGGTCCTCTTCTCGCAATAAACAGACAGATGTGGAGGAGCGGCGCACCCCCTAAAGAGGGAATGAATATGCAGATGAGCGCTTCATTATGCGAGTATGTAAACGAGATGTGGCACAAACGATGACAAATTCTGCCGTGGTTTGCGATTCTGGCCCCCATACAAAGGTGCGGTAGAAATATGTTCGTGACAGCTCAGTTTTCCCGATGTAGTCCTCAGCCCTCACCTTACTTCTCTGTGTCCTGTTGAAATGCATACTTGGGAAAGCTTTTTCTGATGTTTATTTTTGGTCTGTACTGTTTATACACAAAGTCATCATGGTGGAATCTGACACAAGTTCACATTGAGCACCAGAATAGATAGGCTGAGTAATATAAATTGTGTATACTCTACCTACAATCATGGTCTCATCATGGTCCTTGCATTTGAGAAACAACTCCAGTACAACACCATACCACCTAGTAATTATTTTTGGTTGGAGCAGCACGGTTTGGCCCTACACTCGCGATTGTTTGCAGTTGCGTGAATTAGAGAGTGAGGGAGTGAGTGAGTGAGGGACGGATGGAAGGAAGGACATAGCTATACTATTGGTTAGCCGGCCTGGTGTACTCTCACCATTGGCCCTTGCTCATTGCCCACGATTTGGCACAGAGACCAAATATTTCAGCCTAGTCTTGTTTTTATTTGTGAGGTATTAATTGCCATGTGATCTGAAATACACGCTAAACAAAATTGTACATGCATTCATAATATAATATAATATGACAGTGTGTTGGTTCTGTTTACTTTTTCATTATCCTTAGTGTAAGCTACAATTTAAAGGTTGGAAAATGGGAAGCTTCCTGAGGCTGAATGGCCTGTTCATGTTATTCATTATATGTTATGCCAGTGGCGGATCTAGAACTGGGAATTGGGGGGGCACAGAAATGTCTCTTTATGACAACAATCAGTCCTGGCTAGTTCTCAATCATTTGCCTTTATTGACGCATTTTCTAATTATCGTAACAGGCAATTGAAGACACGGTTTCTCTCCATATGTGATCTAGAAGCGATGAAATAATGGGCTAAATTCAGTACAGTGGCGTTTAAAACAGTTATTAGTCCTGACCTGTTTTCAGTCATTTTCATATTTAAAGATTCACTCCGAGAGCACTCCACACTTAACAAGTGCTGCTAGTTCTCCGGGATTGGGTAAGATGACAACCATTCATCTGGACGCGTATTTGCTGCATTAAATCAGCATTATTCAAAATCGCATACCTGTCAACTCTCACGGATATGGCTTGAGTCTCACACTTTTTATATTTAATTGCCAAGTGCCACTTTTTTATCAACTCAAGCTGTACCGAGAGTGAGAGGTGATATTTCATTGGAACGTGGATCAGTTATTATTCAATCAACGCGAATTTAAGAAATTATCATGCGGAATTGAACACTTTATGTATGTAAGTTTGCCTGTTTTTAAATGACGAATTTAAACAATCATGAAGCGCAAGTTAAATTGCCTGATGTGCGAAAAAGGTAGCGCGGAAGTCTCAGAGCAGTTTGTCTTTCGGAAAGCATTGGCCGGTTAATAAGTAAATTATTTTTCTGTACTGAATTTAGCCCATTATTTCATCGCTGTTAGATCACATATGGAGAGAAACCGTGTCTTCAAATGCCTGTTACGATAATTAGAGAACGTGTCAAAAAAGGAAAATGATTGAGAACTAGCCAGGACAAATTGTTGTCATAAAGGGTCGTGTCTGTGCCCCCCTAATTCCCAGTTCTAGATCCGCCACTGTGTTGTGCTATGCTATATTCTAATACAATATCACACAATATTGAAAATATGTAATTTTTGGTCCCCAGTTTTTCATATTATTTTGACGGTGAGACTGCTATTATATTTGTTGGACCTGAAGTAACCGAGGGCCTGCATTAGTATAAGTGACGATGCATCTATGCGGAGGGGATACGAGCGGCATAAGTGGCACTGATTGCCTGATTATCTCTCCACTTCTGATGACATTGTCGTAGCAACAGCATGCCTCGTCCTGAGCCCCCGGAGAGATGGCTATTGACTGGTCTATAAAGTGGCCCTCCACACGGACGGAGCTGCCGTTTACCGACGGCATCAATCTGTGTTTCCCAAACACTCGGGCCAAGAGGGAAGCATAATGACCTCCGCCCGGGAAACATAGGCACCTAACGCAGCAAGGCAACAGCTGTGTGCCGTGGATCTCTTCCAAGAGCATAATCCCGCTGACAGGAATATCAAGATGAGGAAACTCTTACTGCGATGACATTTCAAGTGTCATGCCAAGCCATACCCTGCCTTTCACTGTCGGATCGTACGTATAAAAATAGCCCCTTGAGGCTTTTTTTCATAAGTAGGTGAGACGATTCAATATAATGAGTGACTCCTCTGTTATGCTCTACCAAAGCACTTCACCTGTGAATCTATTTCTTGTTCCAGCTGAAGAATTTACACCACCCCATCACACTCACAATAGCTACAGTATGTCCACTTTCCACCAGGTCCACCAAATGACTAAGAGGCTTCTCGAGAATGTCATGAACTCTTACAAGGAAAGGCTGGCTGGGTGCAGAGTTCGGCCTAAATTGATTCACCATAATTCTTCAGAACAGCGAAGGTGAAAACAAGCTACGGCGAGCAAACGCCTGGGAAGACGCTGCATTAAAACGGAGGGCTGAGACTGAAGCTCTTGTGAAATTAACTAAGTGCGGAGCACTGCCCCTAATCACGGAAGGCAGCTGAGAGCTTTTTAATTGGTCTAACCTGCTTTGCTGAACCGCGGGCTCCTGCGAGGATGATTTGGCTGGCAGGTTGCCTCCCTCCCTCCCTCCCTCCCTCCCAATCCCCAGCCCCGCCTCCTGTTGTCTTGTTCGTGTTACTATTTTTACTGTCTTAACAAGGTTTGAGATCTGTGCTGCAGAGGGCTACAGATGCTGTTGCAAGAGAAGCTCCCTGGAAAAAAAAAAAAAAAAAAAGAAAATCAATGGCGCCTCAGGTTGAGGTGGAGAGGAGAGGTTCCGAGGAGCAGGGATTGAGCCCCTCGGAGAGGGAAAGGTCGCCCAGACCTGCGGTTACGACAGAGGTCAGTCAACCCTGTCCTGAGGACGAATGAAGAGTCACAGGTGGCTAGTCGTGCCTCTGAACAACTGAGAGCCTTTAGAGAGCAATAGATGGGTAATACCGGCCTTGAAAGATTTATACTCGCACACTTATACAAGGAGGAAGGCAATTGTGCCCCTACTGAACTGGAATATTACATGTCTGGATGTCTTCTCTCACTAATACAATGAATTCAGTCCAAGAGGGGGGTTCATTTACGTAAATATAGACGCCGGCGTCCGTAAATTCCGAAATTGAATTCCTAAATAATTCTGAATTAGAATTTCCAATTTTTGCCTCACTGGAATAATTTTCCACCACCTCTGTGACACAAATACTGAGTTATAAAGCCTAAACAGGTTCATGCAGAACAGGAAAAAATTTGCATTATTTGTATTCTGCACAAAGGGGTTAAGTAGTCATTAGAAATAGAAAAAGTGTAATGGACACAAAGTGTAACTTCCGTATTCTAAGCTGAGCTTTTACACCCATCAGCATGGGAAGCAGAGGTCTGTCTGGATATATTTCAATGATTAATTATTCAGGGGTTCGGTAAATGAACGCAGGCTACTCTTGCCCCACAGTGGTCCGTCCCACAGCTGAGGGTGAATGGAAATGACAGGCACGAGGGGATAAAAAAAAACAGATGTCAGGCAGAGGGATATAAATATTCATGGATGTACATGTGTGACAGATGAGAGATAGCCGTTATAAAATCATAGGTCAAGGTGACGGACAGGACAGTCATGGAGTATGACTTCAATCTTCTTATCACTGGATAAACTATTATCCCAGGACGGCTGGAGACCTTGAGCAAGGCACTAACGATATCCTTCAAATGGTGACCAACAATGGGTGGCTTTGATCTGAATGAAACACAATCGTACCTTCCAGGTGATATTGAGCTCTCCTGTCTTCCTTGCCATGCAGGTAATTATGTTTCTGCGGCACACATTTATGAATACATGTGCCGCAGACATAATTTCTCGCATGAATTCACATAACCTAGTTCACTCGCTGATCCAGGTAACTGCTTTTGTCCCCTTGTAAGAAGTTGTAGCTGAAAAGCCACCATGCTGTTAAGGTCCCTTGCAAAGAAGATACACACCTTAGCTTTGTCCTCTGTGTAGATGATCAAGAAACGATGAAGAGATAAGTCACTTCCAGGTAATTAACTTAACCTTTGTCCCTATTGCTCAGAAGGCATTATGACACGTGGAATTGTCTGCGTGCAATGAAGCTTGGTCTGATTGTGCTTCATTGGTGTGTCACACGGATCATGACTGTAAAACTCGCCCCAAATCGGGTTATAGTCAACATAAATAATCCACATCCCATGCTACTCTGGAGTAGGAACAGAGGTCAGTATCTTGATCCAGAAACAGGAGTGCTAAATGATCTGGAGCGCAATTATTTTTCTCTCCTTTCATTACTGAACAAAGTTGCTGGAGGCTGGTGTTCTGATGTGGGATGTAACTACAGTAATATCCTCCTGAGAATAGAGATGTACTGTTGTTTCTTCATTTGTGGTGGAAACATGGAGATGTAGCTGCTTTGGCTGCTGTTTTTTACTGGAATGCCTTTGCAGGGACTTGCAATGCACAGTGTGTATACAGTGAATATGCACATATTATGGGTTGTTGAATGTGTACTTATTTACTGCACTGAGAGCATTACAATGGACGAATATTTTAATGTGTTTTGCCATGACTTTTGCTTTTAGTTTTCTCCTCTTGAAAGGAATGTGTGATAGACCTCTCTCTGTACTTTTGTCAAGACTGGTAATGTCACCCCAATGCATACCTTGCTCCATCCCCATGATGCAACAGGGTTAACAGCCAATAAGCTTTCTGTAAAGTGTGAACTTAACTTTCAAAATAAAAGTGATATTTATTGCCAAGTCGCTCTGTCTGAAGGAAATGGCTGTAGGACTCCAGCGACCTTTATTCTTAAGAGAAAAATACGTAAGGAATTTGACTATTGCGACCATTAGAATGACTAAGGTCCAATTCACTTGTAATCATTATCTATAATGAAAAGATTTTCAGAAATGACAAACATGAGTCATTATTTCGCAAGCTTGCTGTCTGAGTAATCTTCTTAGATATTCGGTGTCAGACACATTGCTACTGTCAGGCTCTATTCATTGGCGGCCTGACGGTTATGAAAAACAAGGGGTATGAATAGCAAGACGCAGCTGCTTAGAGTTTAACGAAACAAGATTCGAGAATGTCCAGATGGCGTTTGTGACAAAGGAAAATGCTTTTTTGTTCTGTTTCCATGTTTGATTGCCTTGCACTGAGCCATTTTCATTGTTGCGGATACAAAACACAGGTGTACTGCAAGAGCATTTAACTGACGGATGTACTGCATTGAGTAATTAACTGGAGCTCCAGTGTGGGCGATGAGGTCTGTTCGACTTTCTACACGAGGGTCAAATATGCCAGTGTATTAGATATAAGGATCTCATGTACATTGAAAGTACTGGTGAAAGCAAACAGCCCGTGAGACCCATGATCCGTTTTACTCTCTTCAATCTTGCAAAACTTCTTACTCCTTTGATTATCAGGCTGCAGCGCAAGGAGGTCAATAATTGCCGCTCTCTGTAGTGCAGCATCGGTGAAGCTTTAAAACTCGCATTAGTTTAGCACAGCTCCGTGCTCACGCACCCCTTCAGTAAGAATAAGTCCTCAGAAAATCCCCAACGCTGAAATCGAGCTCTTATATCAAGCCCTTGTCATTTTCATCCCTTGTTCCATTTATAAAGCACCCTTATCCACAGCGGAGAGTGAATTAGAAAGGACGGAAAAGGACAGAGCAATATCACCGAGCTGATCCTTTGATATCTGCTCTCCTGCACAAGATATGGGTACGATATGAATTCAGTATTTTAGGAATTGCAAGGGCGCCAAGTGATAGTCCGTTTTGATAAGGTTGATCCAATTTACTCGTCTCGTTCCGTGCTCTTGTTTTTGTCAGTCGGAACCGAAAATGCATTTGATGTTATTTCGCTCAAAGACATTTACGTCAATTGCGCATAAATGCTTTTAAGCTTGACCAACTTCACTCAATAGAGATTAAATTAAATAACCAAATTAAGTAAGAACAAAAGAATACTGTGTCCACATTAATAGAAAAAGACAGCTCTTGAAGGTTGAAGACCTCTGAATCGCAGCCTGGTTCTCCGTAGGTTTATAGCTTGCATAAGGCACGTTTCCACTAGGTACTTTTTGCCCTCGTGAGCCGCTATGGGTGTGGCTTGGGAGAGAGGATCCGCCCAAGATCCGCCCACATTCACCGATAAGCGGCTCACGAAAAAAAAGAAAGTACCTACCTCGGTAGGTACTTTCTCAGCCGCTTTCTGAGCCGCTACTCACTAGTCAATGCTGATTGGATACCGTTGAGATGGGATATGACGTGAGTAGAACTCGACACAAACCACAACATAAACATCGCCAAGAAATAAGTAGAGCAACATTTGAGAGAATCGAATTCAAGAATAGAAAAACAATAATGGAAAAAGTTAAAAAAAAGACCACCGACAAGTGGGTTGACTGCGAGGTCCAGGCCTTGCTCGCCTCTACTGGGGAGTATTAACGTCACACTCCAACTCCATTGGTGAGCCGCTACTAAAGTACCTAATGGGAACGGAGGGCCGAGATGAACTAAAAAGTGGGCATAGCCAAAACACTCAGCCGCTTTCCAAAAAGTACCCAGTGGAAACACGCCTATAGTTTTCGGGGCTTTCACAATTAGGCCAGGTGTTTGTGAAGCACGATCCTCCCCTTAGACTTCTCACTTACCTCTAATGGAGTGCCTGGGCAAACACTTTCTCTCTCTCTGAGTAATGCCAGAAGTGTGGGAAGGGCATGGCATTTTGAGTTTCAGGTTTGCTTTGTCAGAGGGATTTATTTGTCAAGTGAAACATGGATTTGGTCAACTTAAGCTTTTTTTTTTCTTTACTCATATGGTAGAAAGAGGCACTCCTCCCCTCCCCCCTTACCCATCATTCTGTCTTTGTACCTGGCTATTCCACCAATCCACTTCCACTGTTATCTTTTGAATGTCCCTGCAAACCCCCCTCTGAAGATCAATCATTGGTTTTCCCTTCCATTTGTGTTTTGTAACCAATCAGTTCCAAGTTTACTGTAAAGGTCAGCCCACCTCGTAATCTCTGGTACCAGACAGAGCCACAGATTTCAGCTGTTGGTTTTCATTTGTATTGTTCACCACTTGTTCACAATTTTACCAGTACAATAAACTTGATAAAAGACTATTGACATTAATCTCTCGGTTCTACGACACTCATCTTTTTTGTGCTCACTATTGTGCTTTTGAACTAGTTCATTCTTAATTCCACCAAGTTTCAGTTGAGCATATTTACTAACAACTGAATCATGTTTGATGTTGGCTGTTTTTGTTTTTCTTGACTAATATCTAAATCTGCTCCACAATTCAGTTCAAACTTGTGCTGATAAACCGCTGCTAAAATGTATGAGGTCATTGGTTTCTTTGTCACATCATTATACAGTTTATTAATATGTGCCAGGAATATTTCACAAACTGCACACTGTGATAAACATTATGATCGCAAGGATCAAATCTACAAAGTGATTTTAGCTCATTTTGAAATATGCTTTGGATTTTTATTGTCCCCCTAAATAATACATCAAGACAGGGAAATGAGTCACAAGAAGAAATTAAAATATTTTACTTGATAAATTGCGGTACAGTTTACAGTTGAATATGACAACCTTCTCAGCATAATTTCTTATTATAATGGATGTAGTAATATTGTCCAATCTTAGTTTGGCACTGCTGGAAAGAAATCACCATAGTTAGACTTGACACATGAATACTTTATCCAGAGGTTTACTATTAGAATAATATGAATTGCATCTCCAAATAGGTTTCATTCTAAAGGTGTCCTTATTCAATGTTAGTAGCATTAGCCAAACCTCAGTCACTGCTCTCTGAGAGTCACTTTATGTGCAGCCCTGGGCATGAACAGCCACATACACAGATTTAGAGCAGCCCATAAAAATCCTACATGCCAGCACATGAAAAACAATAACAGGAACAGACTCGCTCACTGCTAAAGTCCTGGGCTATTGGACACTGGTGAAAAAAATAATTAAAAAAAAAAAAAATCATCCTTCTCATTGATGTCATAAAAACATTTCCTGACATTTAGCACCATAACTTTGATGGATGATCAGACTTTCATATTTGAAATAATTTTGATTTATGCATCCTTACCTCTTCTCTTTCATCATGAGAGTTAAAAATAAATTTTGAAGGAAAAGTAAATTGAAAATATATAAGATAATAAATACATACAGTAAGATCTTCCATTGGGATTATGTCAATGACTACTTTGCACATTTGTTCATTCTCCACACACACACACACACACACACACATATATATATATATATATAGTCAAACAGATATATGATATATGATATCTGTATATAGCAGAACACCAGCTACACCAGCTATAACCCGCCTCGTGTGTTATTTGATATTACACTGTGCACAAGGCGGTCTTTCTTTTCCTGAATATCTAAGACTGTTTTCCCCTGAGTTCAGAACCAGCAGTCACATGCCTAATGATGATGTCACAAAGGTATTATCTCTGGCCAAATTTCCTCCATTCGTTGATTAAAACTCAAGGCAGACAGATACATTTTCAAGGGCAGTGCGGCTAACCCACACCAACCAAACATATTTGGCTTTATCTTTAAATAGTGTTCTAATCTTAGACAGAGAAAAGTCTGTGGTATGAAGGCCCAAGGCTGCACCAGCCCCACTCCTTACCCCTTCAAAGTGCTGTTCTGCAGACATCCAGCACTGGGGGCATTGTTGAGGGCATCCTGGTTGGAAGAGAGCTGTCGCCATGTGTGACAGGAATGACTGACTGAGGGGTCGACTCCAATTAAATTAATCATTTACAACGTAAGGACGGTGAGTCTTGGTTAATATCCCAGTGCACAGTGCTGTGGGGAAGGATACCGCTGTTTAATAACAGCTGACACATAGACTCTACCACAGGAATGCTTCTATTCTCTATGTCCTTAATATGCATGTTTAGACAATAAACAAACATCTCCGGAATGCCCAAAGCTGGGATATTTTGAAGGTGAAAACCCTCATTTCCTTTGCTTGGGCTCAGAGGCTCACATGAAACTGACCTTGTGACAAGGCCTATTCGTGTGTAGAAATATTCCCCTCGTTAACCAAAGCGGAGCAGAGTTCTTGATACCAAGTAACACAAACCAATTCCCCATCAGTCCATACTCCATAAAGTACGACCACTGTCTTTCAGGTGGATAAAAGCTCGCAGTACAAAGCATGTTTTATGAACTACGCTTTACAGTTTGACAAGTAAATTGGGTTTGCATCCACACTCGCTGTTACTACCCTGGCACCTGCCTCCTCCACAATCTTCCCTGTACCGTTCACCACACATAAATTGATAGCTTGTCAAACAAATGAATTGTTTTCTTAGCAGTTGACCCAGACTAATTTAATCCTAGAGTTTGAAGAGCACCTTGTGTACCACCAGCAAAGTATTGCACATTCTGAATTTCTTTTTTTATTTTTTACTTGCCCGCTTTCTGGTCCATTCAGAGATGTAATAGACATTATTTGCTTTAACAAATAATTGATACTAATGGTCAATCTTAAAAGTATTCTGGGAAGGTTAGGCATTTCTCTATTCCAAATCCATTTATTATAGTGCTACACATAACACATAAAACTTGACTCAACAGAATAAAAACAAGGACTTTTTGTCGATTGAGTGAGTAGAAGAAAAAAAAAGAAAAAGTGAAAAAATGCAATTTTCTAAGTAAGAAAGCCAACTGGATCCAATGCTACTGAGTAAATTTTGAACGTCTGTACGCCCAGGGAAATCGAGTACAGTAGAGACTGACAATTCGGCAAAGCCAGACAATAACAGGGCTTACGGCGGCATGCAGGGAGAGAGACATAAATATCGAATTGTTGGGGTTCGCTGTAAGGAAAATCTACATATGACGCTCCGTGAAAGTGTTTCACTTTATGGAGAATAACCCAACACGCGACATTATAATAAAGCACAATAGGTTTGCGCACCAATCGTTTGTACACTCCTCCTGCTCTCTGCATAACTTATTTGGCAGTAACTTGCAGAGGTTCGGATTTTTGCGGTTTGCAGTGTCTTAGCTGTCTCAAAACCCCCCTTTCTGCGAGCACTAACTTAGAGAGCCAAAACTGAAGAAATTAAGACTCAGTCCGGCGCCCATAATCCCCGATCCATGCCCGTCTGAGCTTAAAAGAGATCAATCTAAAATGAGTATTTCCCTGTCGGTATATGGCAGGCGAAGGAAGACGGAGCGTACGATCTTAAATGTTGATCCGTTAGGCAGATTATTTAAATATCCTGGATAAATGGTGCATCGTTCAGTCAAAAAAATCAATTTTGATTTAAGGATGGTCGACCAAAAGATGCTCATCTTGATTTTAGAAGGCCAATAGGAAAATAAGCCGTACACACACACACACACACACACACACACACACACACATATATATATATATATATATATATATATATATATATATATATATATATATATATATATATATCCCTATCTGTTCAGTTTTCAATGGAGTGTACACGATGTAGAGGTACCATTTCCATCAGTTTAACGGGCACTTGCTACAAATGACTTGCATCACCTCACAGACATTTAATATTGAATTGACGCCTCTTATGCACAGGTTGAAAATGAGATTTGGTTTTCTGTGGAGGGACCAAATCGCAATGTGCGTTATTTTGCCACACGGGGGCTCTGTGCTTTCTCCTCCAGCATCTCTCCTCCTTGCTATCCATCGCCAGCCACCACCTCCACGATCACCCCCCTCCTCTCGCAGCCCACAGCCACAAAGCCCACTGTCTGTACCTCTCAGCCTCAGTGTGAAGATGGTTGGCGGTTCGTGCGCTCGCAGGTTGGCTCGCCGCTCACGGTCTGCCTTGATCGCCGCTCTTACAGTATTGCTGGTGCAGACACTGATAGTATGGAACTTCAGTAGCCTTGACTCCGGGGAAGAAAGGGAAAACGGCGGGTCCAACATCAGAGAAAAGAGAGACAAGATCGGCGGCGACAAAGCCGGCAACGAGTATCTGAAAAGCGGGTTTCAAGAGCAACATCTTCAGCCTCATCTCGGGAAGGGAGCCGTTCGACATAAACAGCAACCGGTAAGCCAGTAACATTAGCTACTGTATTACCTCAGTCCTTATGCGCAAGGTAGGCTATTCCAAATTGTATGGGGCCCTGTGCGATGAACGGAGGACGCTGACATCGGTTTCATTGAATCTTCTTTGCCCTCATCGTTCTTCGTGCATCTCATTCCCTGATTGAATGAATGAATCAATGTTTCTGGCTTGTATCTGTCAATTGAAACCATTGCCCGTTTTCAGTTTGCAAAATAAGACATTTATCTCCTCACCCGCGAAGGTGTGATGAGCTAGCTCCATTGCCGAGTAACGATGCGCTGTTACATGCGCTGTTACAAATGAGACAGTTTCCAGATTCTGTTCGCTAGATGACTGTAATTGATGCGCGTATGAATGCACCCCTGGATCGTTGCGATGGGTTTAAATCGTACGAGTGATGGATTTTAGTTTTTGCCAGTGAGAATAATCGGGGTGAAGAAATTATTTCGATGCCCGAAATCGTGTTAAATTAAATTAAACTGCAAATTTAAAAATAATGTGATGGCCAAGAAGAATTTGTGACAGCGTGAACAACATAATATTTGAAAGTTGTGTTTGTCTGATGAGCTTTCTAATAGCTGATTATGTGACATTAAGCTTGATGTATGTCATTATAGGTGAGGTGGAGTACAAGCCAATGTGTACTGTTTCGCCATATAAATACGGCGTGAAGTTGTTAATTCCCACAGTGAAACCAAGTCGTCTTCTACTGAGAGTCGATCAAACAGAGAGGAAACTTTATTGCTGGTTTATTCAAAAGCCTGCGGCTATGGTCTACTTATGAGGATTTGCCTCAGCAGAGGAGACCAAATGTTGAAGTGGAAAAGCCACGTATACCGGGCTTAGTGTATGGTTAAGAATGCTGCTCTGCAGAAACGAGACTTGAGTCAGTAAACTGTCGTTTTAACGTTTAATTTCATTCGTGAAATGAATAATAAAATTGCCGATTAAAATAATTGCTGAATAGGCTGTCAGGATTGAGTGCATTCGTTGGTTCTTTTAAAAAAGGTGTTTAGGATTTCAAGTCGTAAGTTCATGATTTTTTGTAACATCGATTATTCTTCCATGAGACAAGCTGAGAAATGACTATATCAAGCATTGACTGAGTCATTTGACTATGCCCTGGGGTTTGCTTTGATAAAACGCAATTGGATTTGCCCTACGAGGGGGTACAGTGGGGTTTAAGGCACTGTCAGCCTGTGGTTTGTGCTACATTATCTCCTCTCAGAAGTGTACTTGGTACTTTCAGGCTACCACTTCCACCAGCTAGCTATAAATCTCCCATTGGTTTGGCGCTAGCACTCACTTTGTTGTAGAATTGTGGTACTATACACCATTCATTGCTGAATTACTGTATAACAGTACACTGAACTTGACTTAGGTTATTATTTAGATCAAGGTGGCATCACACAGTGACAGCTGGCTGTGCTCAGTGGAATGATTTTATTATTTTTTTCTTTTTAGCTTTACATTTTGATCTGTTTAAGGTTGGTTGGGTTGTTCTGACTTGGTACAGGCTGTTGTATAATTCAATGTGATACAGGCAAGTCCCATTTGTATATTAAACAGGAACAAATATTCATCTATTTGACCTTAATACCTTTGCTTTCACATCCTTTTGTTTTGCACTGAGAATTGTCAACCTGCATTTCACACCTTCCTTAGACGTTTGCAGTCAGGCTTTGAAGTTGCTATTTGTTGGGGCTGCAGTGCTGCACTAAATCTGCTATTTACCGTCTATGTGTCTGTCTTGTGCTGACTGTCCTGGAGGCTACTCCCTAGATAACAATGTTCACATTCCTGCGATAGTACAGCCTTTTGGAAATAAAAGCGCTAGTTTCACAGACAGCCGGTCATGGGACCAGCCCAGGGTGCTATAAAAATGTAAGTACGATATTCCAGCTACGTCAACGGAATGATTTTGCGATTTGAACAGTACCGGTAGCCGGTTCAAGGTTTGTCCTGTGTCCCTGTAATTCCTGAAGTTCTTCAGTGATGGGATCTGTAGAATAATTTGGGAGTTACAAGTCTGATGCCGGGTGAGCAGATTGATAAGGTCAGATAGCTGCTGTTCTGAGCATTGGAGAGGCCTGCGATTCCAGCTTTTGTCCATGAGCAAATTTCTCTCTGGTATGGCTTCAGAAATGAGAAGTGACAGTCTGCCCTCATCACATTCCCTGTGTGCTGGTGCATTCCGCACAGAACCACAAATGCTCAGGGAGAATCATATATTAGAAAATGGCATATTAGATCCTGTGACCTTTTTTTTTCTCTGGGCTTACATGAGTTGAAATACGAACGACGTGCCGCATCCTTGCAGCTGTAAAGTCGGTCAGCCTCCCTGTATGTTTCATGCTTGCTGTGTGGATTTGTGTGTTGTTTATGTGTTTTGTCAGGAGGGCGAACTCGGCCCCTGCAGCAAAGTGAGTACTTCAGTTTTTTTTTATTTTGTTTTAGCAAGGCTCGAAGACCCATGAGGTTTCCTGTGCTATTGGTTACATGCAGGATGTAAACAGTGGTGTTGGGTGTTGAGAGAGAAGGCAGTAATTGAAGAACAGGTGACTGTCATTGAAAGCATTTTCTTCTGAAAGATTTTGGACGAGGATGATCTGAGCGACGTTTCAAATAGTACAAAGCACACAGACGGACAAAGTAAGAGCCCCTTAAATATTACTTCTGGTTATCTTTTGATGTGTTTTCATTTGAACTGAGGCTTTGTGGGGCATCTTGCATTTACCTGTTTTTATCTGAATGAACCTTTTTCAATCCTCGGTTTCTGAACGTAAGGTCGGATATGTGAAAAATGTCTCAACCGCAGTCATTAATCACTGTTGCTCACTCCTGAAATGCCTGAAAATACAATAATTGTTTTTAAGGAAGTTAGAAAATGGGCCTTTTAGGGGAAATGCTGTCCCAGTACATCCGGGGGTTGTGCACTGAGCTCGAAATTCAGTCTCAACCTCTCCCATGTCTCAACCTCTTTAATTCGATAGTGACCACGGCAGCTCAGAAAGTGCCACCAATGGCCCAGCCCTGTATGGCTAAGATGACTGAAATGCCTTCACTTTTCCGCTGCACTTGATAAGGTGCCTATCACTTTGTTGTGGCTGCGGGGCTTGCCGTCACGCTGCCCACCTGCCACTCTTGCGAGGCGCGAGCCGCTCGACGGCGCTAACGCCGGCGGCCATTTCTCCCCAGCTGTTCGCATACCTGGATTCAGAATTTCAGGAAGAGAAAACAATCTTTGCAAAGTCTCTGTTCCTCAAAGCGTTCTCTGCTGCGCTAATTGTCTGTGTTTTTTGAGATACTTTTTTTTCCTCCCGCTTGCGTAACAACCAATAAAAGCTGAGGACACCAGCTGCGCAGATTGTTGTTGCGTGGGAAGGCTTAGCTGAGTTTTGGACGGGCAGGAACCGTATTTTCGCAGATGTCAGAACCGCAGGTTTTCTCTAATTTGGTCTTGCCCATCTAAATTTAGCCGTTTCTTGATTAGTCTTGAGAAATACTGGTATGAATGGAGGGAAGTGCTAACTTTGATGCCAGAATTGTAGCCATGTTTGTTATACAGGATGGGAAGAGGGCGATGAATGTGTTCCTTCGCATTGTGTTCTCTCACTCAGTACACCACTAATGCCAAGTTGATGATATGTAGGTCCAGCTGTGGAAGGGGCTGAAGTTTTTCCATGAAATGTATGTTTGGTGAGTCATGGCTGCCTATGGATACCCACTGAGTTGGAATGTGCTAGAAGTTTCCACTGAGAAGACCTACGTGTTCCTATGCGCTCATCTGAGTCAGCGTTGCTTTGTCACTACTTGTACATCTTTTATCATGAGACGCCTGTCATTCGAAGGAACCAGATGTTACAGTCAATTTGCAACGATGCTGTAGCCAGAAAGTTAGCATCTCTTTCACTTTGATTCTCATGCTGGTCTGATTCTGCAAATACAAACAAATGCAGTTCTGCAGCTATTCATTACGTGTTATGAAATATGATTGTTTGTTCTATATTCATCTGTTTTTTGGTGGCAGTGTCATGTGTATGTTTGCATACATGCGTGTGTGTGTGTGTGTGCGTGTGTGTGTGTTTTTTTATGTATGTGTGTGAATGCATGTCTGCGCTTGTATACATGCATATTTATGAGTGAGTGTTTGTGTGTATGTATGTAAGTGAATGCATGTCTCTGATTGTGTGTGTTTTCTGTTTGTGTGTGAATGTGTGTGTATGTCTGTATGCGAATGCATGTTTGTGATTGTATATGAGCGTATTTGTTTGTGAATGTGTGTGTATGTATGTGTGTGAGTGCTTGTCTGTGCTTGTATACATGCGTGTTTGTTTGTTTGTGTGTGGATGTGTCTGTATGTATGTACTAAGTGAATGCATGTCTCTGATTGTGTGTGTTTTCTGTTTGTGTGTGAATGTGTGTGTATGTCTGTATGCGAATGCATGTTTGTGATTGTATATGAGCGTATTTGTTTGTTAATGTGTGTGTATGTATGTGTGTGAGTGCTTGTCTGTGCTTGTATACATGCGTGTTTGTTTGTTTGTGTGTGGATGTGTCTGTATGTATGTACTAAGTGAATGCATGTCTCTGATTGTGTGTGTTTTCTGTTTATGTGTGAATGTGTGTATGTCTGTATGCGAATGCATGTTTGTGATTGTATATGAGCGTATTTGTTTGTGAATGTGTGTGTATGTATGTGTGTGAGTGCTTGTTTGTGCTTGTATACATGCGTGTTTGTTTGTTTGTGTGTGGATGTGTCTGTATGTATGTACTAAGTGAATGCATGTTTGTGATTGTGTGTGTGCCTGTGTGTTTCTTGTGTGGACGCGCATTCCTCAGCATGCGTGTTTGTCCGTGCCTGTCTGCAGTTCTGTGGGCACGTGTGCGAGTTCATCCGTGCATTTACGTTTGTGCGTACGTGCCTGTATATGTGTGTGCGCACGTGTCAGTTTACAGGCCGTGTGAAAGGGAGGTGTGAAGTCACATAGCGAGTCGCGTCGCGGGGAGCGGTGATACAGTGGAGGTGAGTGGCCCTCTCCCAGGGCTGTTCCCTGCTCTGGCCTCGCCGAACACGAGTGAGGCAGGGCGGCCTGTGCTCCCACGACGGCGGGTGATTCACGGCGCTGCGCTCTGATGTGTGTGTGTGTGTGTGTGTGTGACTCACGCTGTCTCCCACTGGCCGGGAGCCGGGTCACCGCAGACTTCCACCAGCACGGCAGACTGTGGCTGTTAAAGAGACCTGTACGCCCCTGTCTGTCTGTCTCTGTGTGTCTGTGTGCTGACTGTGTGTCTCTGTGTCTGTGTGCTGCCTGTGTGTCTGTCTGTGTGTGTGTCTGTGTGTGTAAAGAGGTACGCGTGTTTGTATGTCTGACCAGGGCAATCCTGTGTGGGAGAGTGCGTATGTTTGCATGTAAGTAGCCCATTTGTGTGCTGTATTGTACCAACTGTGTGTTTGAATGCATGCTTGTGTGTATGTGAGCATGCGTGTGTGTGTGTGTGTGTGTGTGTGTGTGTGTGTGTGTTTGTTTGGGGAGGGACAGTTTGTCAGTATGTGTGTGTATTGGTCATGTGTACTTACTTGATGGTGTGCTCAGCTTCACCATGTGTGTGTGTGTGTGTGTGTGTGTGTGTGTGTGTGTGACAGAGAGGGAGAGAGAGAGAGAGAGTCTGTCAGTGTGTGTGCATATGGGTCATATGTACTGACTACTCAGGTATGTTGAGCTTTACCCTGTGTGAGCACGTGTTTGTGTGTGTGTGTGTGTGTGTGTGTGTGTGTGAGAGAGAGAGAGTTTGTCTGCATGTGTGTATACTATAGGTCATATGTACATACTTGCACATGTGTTCACCTTTACCCTGTGTGTGTGTGTGTGTGTGTGTGTGTTTGTGTGTTTGCGTCCGTAGCTCATGCTTGTCTGTGCTCTCATCCCGCCGGGTGTCATCCTCAGGAGAAGAAGAATGATGAGAATGAGTTGACCTCACTTGCCTTTTTTGGGGGAAGAAATAAGATGAAAGGCTGTGTCTGTGGTAAATGCTGATTTGTCGTAACTGCAGTTTTTTTCTGAAACTCATAAGGAGGAAATTGAACTCTTCCATCTTGCTTTGGCTGTCCCGGTAATGCGATAAATAACCAGCGTGTATTGATTTGTTTCTTTGTGTAAAAAATCACATAACATTATTTTTCCCGTGTAGCCCGTAGCCTCGCGCTCGCGCTTGATAAATCCCTCCCCCGAGGACGGACCTGCTGATGGAGGCCTCGGCGAGCAGCGCTCTCCACTGGGAACGTCCTTACGTAACTGCAGTTGGGTAAAAATCCGAGTGAATGTGCGATGTCTTCGCTCAGCTTGAGGTTTTTTTGATGCCATCAGCACGTTGAGCAGAGCGTCTGCGTTTCACTGCTGCTGTGTGGCCGTTCCTGTCCATCTGCTGTGGATCGGGCTGTCGGCTGCACAACCCGATACAATATTTCGCCATGTGTTGAAAACGCGGCCGCGTAATGAGTGATTTGCGTCGGCGGTTTGGTCACAGATGTTCTGATGTTTGACCTGGGGCTACTTTCAAGTCTGCGTAATAATGGGGTTCAAGTGCTACTAAGTTGTTATCATTTAATTTTTTTTATTTTTACCTCCACCAAGGAGGTTATGTTTTTGCCGGCATTGGTTTGTTTATCTGTGTGTTTGTGCGCAAGATAACTCAATAAGTATGTAATGAACGGATATCTCTTAAATTTTGTGGGTGGGTTGGACCCTATTGATTCTGACCGCGATCGGTCAAACAATATGGCCGCCACAGCAACCATCTCAAAATCCTATACTGCAGATACCTTAAATTTCTTATGAGCCATGTTCACTCAGCAAGATTTCGACTGTGCTGCCTTGGTGGAGGTTTGCGCTCTCAGAGTGCCATTGGTTGAATTAATTACTTATTTATTTACGTATTTTTTTGGGCCAACAAGGTAAGTGCACATCTTTCCCTTTCAAAGGCACTCATTTGAGTAGACTCGTGGAGTAACCACTGGTCGGACTCAGTCCACATTCATTTTTAACTTTTGCGAACCATTAAAAGCAAGATGGCGGCCTCTTCTGTTTGGGCACTGTTCCTGTGCATGGTTATGTCCCATGGCTTGGCACTGAATGATGGCTACAGCAGTCTTTGTCGATAAGATGCCAGCGGTGTGCTTGCTGGAGCCTTACATGAGCTTTCTTCCTCTGGCTCATGCCTGTGTAAGCTTGGCGTGTGAGCTTGCAGTGTGAAAGGAAGCAGCTGGTAACATCACATGCTTCAAAGAGAGAGCCCACTCTCTCCTTCCTCTCTCAAATCCACTGTGGAGACAGCAGTGTTTAGCATGGTGGTATTTGATTGAGGAAATGGACGAGAAAGAAAAAAAGTGCAATTATAGTTATTCCAATGTTAGGATTTCCATATTTATGTAATTACATGCAATTTTTCTTTTGTTATTTACAAATTAAAATGACTAGTGCTGCAGGTGTTAATGGTTCCAATTTATTAGTGCTCAGTTAATTTTTTTAATCAGCCCACGTAGGAATATTTTAGTTTATAAAACTATAAATGGAGAAGCTCCTACAAAGAATTTGTTGTAATATCTTCACTTATTAGCCACACGCAGGTTTATAAATTCCATAATCAAGGCCTTTCATGTTGTTTTTGAGAAACTATTCAGCATTTTAAGACTGAGGACACAGCCTGTAACCTTGTATCCTCTCGCCAATCGAGATCATCTTTTGATATGAATTACCTCGGTTATTACAAGGGCTCTGAACATTCGTGGTTTACGTTTAAATTTTTACGTGCTTTCCTCTGAACTTTATCAAATGTGTGAGTGTTAGTCAGCCCTATGCTCATCTATTCATCAAGGCGAATCATTTCAAAGGCCCTCCGATCAACCTCTCTGGCAGAGTGAATGTGTTGTACCATTTGATTTTGTATGAAGGATGACAACAATCTTAGACTTTGGAACATCCTTCATTTAAAGGCTTGAAGAAGCCACTTAAGCCTTCCATTATTTAAATCCCCTTTCACAATAGATAAAAGAAAAACAGGATTTAGTTTCTTGCCCAAATCTGAAATTGCCTGTCCTGTAACCCCACGATTAGTAGGTTTAGGAATAAAAAGTGGGACATGACAGTTAATTCACTTGTTGCTTTCAGTCTAGTGCCTGTTTTTAAATTGTAGACTGACAAGAAATGTGGTAATCTGTGTGTAATCCAATCTAAACTTGTTTTCACCTCACGAAAATGGATGGATTTGCAATTATGGGAGGAAAATTGTACTGAAAGGAAATGAACTCTGTGATGACTGTGCTCAAGTGGGTATTGCCACAATTACTGAAACAATAAATAGTGGCTGGATTTTGGAAAATAATTCACTTGGCTAGAATTTATATGTAATTAATCACAAACTGGAAAAAGGAGACCCTTTCTTTATGCTGATATCTCTCTTTTTTTTGCTGCCCGTTATTGTTTGTAAAATACATTTTTACAGTCAGCCTTGCTGTGAAAATATGCAATTATAATCATTAAGCAAACCTTTATATCAGTTTCTCATAATCTGTGCCTGAAAAAAACTATGTGAAACAACTAGGCTAGCTCATGTCCTCAGTCTTCTTTGCATTATATGTTGGTAATTTGGATAGGAATGTGAATTTGGTAACCTATCCGATAATTTGAAGGCTGGATTCGAGTGATATTGTATGGAATTGGGGCACTTTGCTAGCTCTTTGTGGCATGGAATCGTACTTTCACTCTGATCTGTTAAAGGCAGTTTCTCCTTGAAAATATTGCAAAACATACTGTACATCTGCCAAATACCTAGCTTGCCTACCTGTATTGGTTATTGTACAAAGTGTTCGGGACATGTCTGGGTACAACCGTTTGTGCATTCTGTTTGGAAAGCAAGTGGCCAAAAAGAGGTGCACAACAGCAGATGAGTGATGCTTGGCCGCTACATTAGCTGGGTTTGCAAGAGGCAACCTTGTTTTAGCAAGTGAAAACAATAAAGAACAGTAAAGCACTCTATGCCTTTAAACATATACATTCAAGATTCAGCTGCTACACCATTAGAATCGATGGCTATTGCAAGGAAAGGTCAGACATTCAAATGCATGTACATGGATGCCGGAATTCAATTTCTAGACATAAAAATAAAAACTTGCTCATAAGCAAAAAGCAGGATAGGAGCCTTTGAAAATAAATGTGATCCTAAAAAGCAAACATTGGAAACAGGAAAGTAAAAGTAATGGGTTACATGATTTGGCGGCCATATTGTTTGAGAAATGTTCATACAGCCTCAATTAACATATGAGTCATGGCGTTCGTGCCTCTGTGACAAAATGGGCAAATTTTATTTTTCAGAATTTGGAACAGCTGCAACCATTACCCATGCAAGACTAATGACTGATTCTCTAGTATTCTTGAAATTTATGTCACCACGCCACCATGCCCAAGTCAAAAGCAAGCAACAAAATGCCGCTCTTATAAATGCAGGAAATGACCGTTAGATTAGCCATTATAAGATGGAGGTTGCGTGTAAAGTTTCATTTTTCTTTGCTGCTCTAGGTTTTCAGGCCATGCCTGGTCTTGTATTGTTTGAGACTGCGGATATGTGATTGGAATTTTTTTTTTTTACCTGAACATGGTTCTCAGGTTGATGTAATAATTGATACTGCTAGAACAACGAAAAGTGGAAGAGAATAGTGCTTTTGTTTTCCCCTGTAGCTGGCGTTTTTTATTCCTGGTAGCAGAAATGAGGAGAGAAAAGCTAAGGAAGAAAGAAGGATAAGCCAAAACGCTATGTTGAGGTTGCGTTAGCTTGCCCTCATTGATAGACTCTTGATATTTGATTCTGCAATAATTTATATTTATTTGACATTTCACTGTCAAAGTCATTTGCATAGATACGTATATACTATAGTTAACTAGCTTATTAGTTATTTATCCATGGTTATCCATTATCGATAGCTGACTAACTTTACTTTTAATTCTGAATAGATTAACATTAGAATTTTGAGTATCTACTCTAAGGTGATTTTTACATGCAAAATATTATGCTGTCCTACACATCCAGGGCTGAAGAGCTCTTCTAGAATACAACTGGCATGAACCTAATTCTTGACTATTTTTTTCTTCAATATTATTGGTTGGCATGACACTTTCTGGGCCTATATGTGGTTGCCATAGATTTATAACTGTAAAGGAAGTTTTGCTGACCAAAATAGAGCTCACTGTATTTCCACATGGTGCTGGGTTATCTTGCAGTTAATTGCATTAGATAGTATAAACATTTCCATGTATTGACATTGTGAAGTGATTATGAGCCTAAAAATATTTAAATATTGCATATTGTTTTACTATTTATTCTTCACATGAAGGTATAAAGCTACAACCTGTCATTTAGAATACGTTTCTCGCGCTATCATTCATACTCATGGTAAATTGTAGAGAGATAGAAGTTGAATCCCTTCTAAAACTTATCCCCAATTCAAACTTATCCCCAGTAGCGAAGGCAGATGGTGGAACACTGTTGTGACAATGGAAACTCTGCCCTGCAAGAGAAAAAGAACCATGTTGATGAAAGACGCATAGAGGCTGAAGAGGGAGAGCGATAGAAACAGGTGTAAAACGAGTAAACCTTGGACGGGCGTTCGTTCAGTGGAGAGAGCCCTGGGACTTGAAGGGGTTCCAAACTGACATTCTTTTGGCACTTTTTCTACTGCATCAGAAAGTGGCCTAACACAGCCTGCCAGTATTGATACTATCAGGTGTATTACTCTGTCTTTATCGTAGCACTGAGGCTGAGGTTTCTAGTTTTACCAAGTATTTACTGGTTTGTTTCTTGCTTTCGACAGCAGGCAGGCTGGTAGCGGTGGCCAGACTCTAAGGCAAATGGAAAAGTGATCCACTTGTCCTTGCAATAGCTGCGCTAACAATAACGCCACTTGGGAACTAACACCACATGGGAGGGTAGAGGTGAAACATTGTCTATGACCACATCATGCTGAACAGCGGTTCCCTGGGTCAAATGGTATTTAACTAAGTATGAAGATCACATCCTCAGAATTGAAGTAGAATGGTTTATTTGAATGAACACCGTATTCGATTTCATTCAGTTTATTCGTATGATGGTTTTCGGGGTGGGAATTCGGGGAGATGAGACTCGGGGTGGGGGAACCGTCACTTCTGGGAGGCTTGAAGGCTCCATCTTGTCTCTGCAGGAACCTTAGAGACAAGATGGAGCCTTCAAGCCTCCCAGATTGCCCCAATTCTACAATTCTTGTTTGTCTTGTAGAATTGGGGCAGTATATAGGAATGTTGGGGAATTGGTAGGTCAGTACAGTGGAGTTTAGATGTTGTCTGTTCCTTTACTTGTGTTTACATTAACTTTATAAGTTGACAAGGGGTTGATGTTAGAGCTAGCTTTGAGTCGGCACTATTGCTTTTGGTGTCATTCACTGGGAACTTGCCTGTAAAATGACAGCGGATTTGTTTTAATTTGGCAAGAGAAAATGGTGCAGTAATAATTGTCCCTAAAAAAACAGTTGGTGCCAAATTAAATGAGTTGAATGACCGTCAAATGGCTCTCTTCAGAATTTCTTGGAACCACGGTCTCAATTTACAGTCTTGTTCCATTTTGAATGAGTGCTTTTTACTGAAGAAGCATGATTGTTTGAGCTGTTTAAAATACTTGTCCCCATGTGGTGTCACAGCTTGCTTCAATAATAGCAGGAAACAAATTACAGTGGCCAGGTTTTGCTGTCAACCAACTATGCTATGTTTGCACTCAGCAATAATTGAAGGAGGATGCAGTTCCTTGTGTACCCTGCGTGTTAGCGATTTCTCACCCATGTACCACTGACAGCCATCACGATCATCATAAAGTTTATATGTTGCACGGCTTATAAACAGATGGCACCGCATTATCGTCTAGTTTCAGGCCATCTTTAAATACCCAGGCTCGCTGCGAGTGGTAATTTGCAGCATGTTTGTGAATCCGACATTGAGCTCCATCCAACTTGACCCGGACAGGGCATTATGTTTTCTCTCTGGTTGTTGCATGTGTTCTACCTCTGCGGGTGCTTGTCAATCGTCCAGAACTAATTTCTGGCTCATATGTGGTTTCTAAATGAGTAAAAAAAAAAAAAAAAAAAAAAAATCACAGTACTTTCCTTCCTCACAACTCAGGTTTTTAGCTTTGCAATTATGCCCTTTACAAATTTTGTCCTAATTTTGAATTGACCACATTTTTGCTAAGTACTGTAAGCTTGAACAGGCGATGTATTCTCTATAGCTTCCTTTGCACATCTGCGCTCCTCTTGGGTTGGGAGCCAGGAATAATGTTAGCAGCCTGCAGTTAATGATGCTCCTGTATAGGATTCTGCTCTGTGGGAGACGGTGGTTTTATTGTGAGTGTGGGTGCAGTGTACGGTTCACATCCCTCGTAAAGCCGTTGCCGTGGAAGCGCGCGGCGCTCTATAGGAGGACGGCCTCCGCACCGCTCCCCCGTACGGCGAGGGCTACTGGGGGAAGGTTAATGGCTGTGTGAACTTAAAAACTACAGCATGTGCCCCCCCCAACCCACCCTCTCTCCTGCTGTCCATTACTGACAACTGCCTGCTTTACGCCTCCGTCCCAGTCAATATCGCTGCTGCCTGTACCATACAGCAAACAGCATTGTGGCAGCTCAGTTCTGTGTGTGTGGGTGTCGGTGAGCTTGTGTGTACTTGTGTATGTGTATTTGTGTTTGCCTTTGCATACTCTGCATGAGTGTTTGTGTGTGTGAGTGAGTACATACTATATATGTGAGTGTTTGTGTGGGTTGGTCCGTGTGTGTGTGGGTGTACTTTATGCAGACGCATGCATGTGCATGTGGGTTTGTGAGTGTGCACATGTGGGGGAGCATGAGTGTGTGCGGACATTTGTGTCTCTGTCTCTCTTTGTCTTTGTGTCACTGTCTCTTTACTTCCCAGCCTCTTTGTCTGTGTGTCTCTGTGTCTCTCTCTTTGTCCCTGTGTCTCTGTGATTCATTACATGTTTCTATATCGCTTATGTGTTTCTGTGCCTCTGAATCTAACCATCTCTCTCTTTGTGTTTCTGTATCTCTTTGTATGTTTCTGTGTTAACAGCATCTCTCTCTCTCTCTCTCTCTCTCTCGCTCTGTCTCTGTGCTCTCTGTGTGTCTCTGTCTCCATACCTCTCTCGTTGTCTCCATGCCTCTGTCTCCTTATGTGTTTCTGTGTCTCTTTTCCTCTCTTGTTGTATCTGTGCTTTTCTGTGTCTTTATGCCTCAGTGTCTGTCTTTGTGTGAATCTGTCTCTTTCAGTCTGTTTCTGTGGCTCTGAGTGTCTCTGTCTCTCCGGGTCTCGGTGTCTCTACCTGTTTGTC
This sequence comes from Gymnothorax javanicus, assembly GCA_029692085.1. Classification (NCBI taxonomy): domain Eukaryota; kingdom Metazoa; phylum Chordata; class Actinopteri; order Anguilliformes; family Muraenidae; genus Gymnothorax; species Gymnothorax javanicus. The sequence continues at coordinate 11,534,288 of CM056211.1, forward strand.
CCCCTGTGTGTCTGCGTGTGTAGGCAAATGTGCGTGCATTTGTGTGTGCATTTGCTTATTTGCGTGCGCGCATGCCTGTTTGTATGCACATGCGCGCGTTTGTTCGTGTACATAAATGTTTGCGTGTTAATGTGCGTGTTAACATGTGCACGTGTGTGTTTGTGTGAGAAGGAGGACTTCGGTACAGCTGTGCAGTGCGTGTGTCCTGTGCATATCCAGCCTGGGCTTTCTCCGGTGTGGCGGAGTGCGTAAGTGTTGGGTCGGGGGCTGAGACAGACTTGCACCTCTGTGTGATTTATTCGGCAGTTGAAACCTACTACATCTCCATTAAACCGCTGCTGTCTTAACCTCGCAAACTGGGACTTAAGGCTGCGGCAGTCGAGAGAGGAAGAGCTGCACGTACTGCGGGATTCACTGTTCCAGTCACGCTTATCCTATGCCATGCAGCTATATGCAATGTACCTAAAGCCCTGGAAAGGAAGGAGCCATTTGCTTATTGCGTGTTCGTATTTTTTGCCCTGCTTTTTAAAAGCCTCAGTAAATATGTAACTGAACATAGTCATATTTTAATCATCGTGTCTCTGAATTGTTAACCTGAGGAGGGATGGGAAGGAAGGCTTGGCATGAACATAAAGTGAATTGAAGAAGCGCTCAGTGCTTTAAAGGCAATTAGAGCGAATCCATTACCTCTTGAGTGGAGGTCTGCTGTGGAACGATTCCAGACGCTGGCAGCTGGATGGAGAACAGTTCTGCTGAACCCTTAACAAACCCACTGGAGAATTCCCTGCTTTTCCTGGTCTCTGCATATGTGAGAGAGTCCCCGCTGCCTGCTAGCTAACACCCGTTACCCCCCTGCTTTTTTCCCCCCGCAGCCATGCAGATTCCGCGTCGCGCCAATGGGCTTTATTGTTTCTGTCCGGTCAGAAAAGGTGGCTGTAAAAATAAACGCACCCGGGGTCCCATCAGGCCCTCTGGCCTTGGTGGGTGGGCGGTTGGGGAGTGGGCGGGGTCCTCAGTGAGCTGGGACTGTCCCGTCCTCTTCTTCAAGCCCTGATAGTCGATGTTCGCATAAATCTCTGCTGCCCTGGATCGATTGGTTGTGCCTTTCAAGCTTCAGCAGCGATACGTAAAATACAATTTACCGAAAAATAAGCACGGCCTCCGATACAGAGAAGCAACTTCACTGTTTGGGAAGGTTACCCTAATTATCGCAATGGCGTCTCGGGAGTGGCTGTGTTGTTGTAGTTAGATTATAGATGTAATTTGAAACTTGTAATCCTGCAATAATCTCATAGGTGAGGAGTTTACCCCTGTGACAGCACTTGACAAGCAGTAGTGGTAAACGTATAAACCAGTAAATTCCCACGTAGAATAGGCTTTCATTAACTTGAGAATATACCTTATTTGCTTGTGAATTTTATCATGCGTCAAGGACAAATTAATAATAATAATATTAATTTTAATAATAATAATACATTTTTATGCAAAAAGTGTAATATACAGGAAAGTTTTGCTGAAAAAACAGGGTAAAATTTTGAAGATGGCTTTTAAGACCTCCATTAGCAGAAAAAAATGCGGTGGCATTTATCATTGCCCTTGACATTTAAGTAAGCAAGATAAGAATAATTCTCTGTCTCGCATGGACTATTCTGTTCAGCTAAAGATAAAAAGAATATTACAATGAGCCAGACACGGTGGTTTATTTTTGTATGAGCGGCTTTTTAATGAAGTCTTTACGTGCGAATGTGCGGCTTGAAATGGTCTCCCTGCTGACCTTTTGATGCGGATGAAGATCCCTCTCTCTTTCGCGATGACATTGCTGGAACGGCTAAGACTGCAGATATAGCGCCTATAGCGTTCCTGCGAGGCTGTTTACGAATGCCTTCGGTGCTTGGTGCTAAACAAGTCCCTCCGCCCCAAACTCGGATGATGGATGCCACTTCTCCTGCGAAGACCACGGCCTGGGCAGCAATCCATCCTTTGGGCACAATCTACTTTGCGCTTGTCTGTGTGTGTGTGTGTGTGTGTGTGTGTGTGTGTGGAGGTGGTGCACAGGCGTAGAAGGGATGTGACAGATTGCTGTTGTGGGCAGACTGGGCTGGCTCGGCATCACTGGAGTGTCCTTGTCAGCGATGGTCTCATAGCTACACTCTCCCTGCCTCCCAATGGGGACTCTGAGTATGGGAAGCCGGGGTCTCTTTTGCATGGGGGGGGGGCGGTGAGCAGAGATCGTTGGGAGATGTAGTCCCTATTGGTGATTAAGAGCACTGCGACATACTCGGAGAAAGCTGTTCATTTATATTTTATCCGTAAATCCGGCATGCGCTCAAATCCCCGGCGTAATCCTCTGTGATCCCGTGGGTTTCGAGGCCACTTAGTACAGGCCTCGGAGAGTCCCTCTTTAACTCCTCTCTCTCTCTCTGACCCTTTCATTCCGCCAAGTGAACTCAGCGACTGCCTCCTACCTGTAGCTTTGGGGCGGATGTAGCGAGAGGGGAGGGACGCTGGCTTTGATTGGCCATTGAGGTGAAAGGGGTCGTGGAAAGCCAGAAGGGCACGTGGCATTTGTCCACTTGCATCGCCTTTCCTGCCCCACTTCCAAGCTCGCGTCTTAGCAGTGTTTCAAAGGTAATCTTGGGTCACGCTGCTGCGTTGTCACTGTTTTTTTTTTTGTTGAAATAGACAAAATCCTACATTCCTGATAAATGCATGAAGAATTTTTTTATATGATAATCCCTGAGCTTACGGGCATACTGTGTGTTGCGCGCAGATGCGTTTGCAGAGTGTAGACGGCGCGGCTGTTGATCTCAGGCTTTCCTTGTAGCAGCGTGTTGTTGTGGAGATGAAGCTCATTAGGGATGTGCCGCTGGCTTTGAGCTTAAACCTGGGCTGTGAGTGACGACAGTTCTGCAGGAGCTGAGCGGAGGGACTGATAGCCTCTGCTCACCCTCAGTATTTGGAATAAACGCCCTCAATTTCCCTTTCATTTTAATCAGGCGAATGTGTGTATACAGGTATGAGTGCTGTTTCTGTGCGTTCATACACAACTTACACAAGCTTTAACGCAAGGTGTCCCCAACCTTCTCGCATTTTGCAGTAAAAATTCTAGCCCCATTGAGTTATGTGAGCTTATTTCTTCTCTTTAACTCCACATGAGGTTACAGATATTGAACTCAAGAACTCAAGTATACATTTTCAAAAGTTAAACTTAAAGTTATGTATTATATTGACAGATAGTGAGTTGAAAAAAAGTGTATTTTCAAGTTGAGTTAATTCACATTTTAAGGCGGCTGGTGCACTTTCCTCTCCAAGTGTAACCAGCTTGAAATTTGTTATGGTGTTTGTAGGGACACACATGCTCTTGCACTTGGGCAAGTACTCTATCTGTCTTTCTCCCTCCCGCTCCCTCATTGTAGGATTGCGGGATGCAGTGTCCTTCCTGAATATTTAAATAAGCGACAGTGAAAAGGTATTAGAAGTTTGGCGGCAGGCCATACTTAACTGAGTTCACACCACAAATAGAAAGCCCGTCTCTCTCCCCCACAACTTGTTCCAGGCGGCCGGTCTTTGTTCTGCATGTATAGGAACAGATGGGGAGATGAAAGCCCTGTTACCTGAACCTATTCTCTTCCCTCATTTCAGGTCACAATCTCCGTTGTCCTTTTGAACCTCCACTAGGTTCTCTCTTTTTTTTCTGCCTGTATGATGTACTGTACAATGAAGGGACTCATAAATCAAGCCTCAAATAAGGGGCCCTGCTGAGTTCTGCTCTTCCTGAATTTCATGGTGATTGAACTGCGCGGGCCATCGAGAAGCTCCATTTTTTATTTATCTACCACTTAGCCAGGTTGCTTACTAACTACCGAAGTAGACATGAATAGGTATCTTAGCCCGTCTGTGATCTCTTTCCTCTTGCCAAGGTCCACTGCAGAGCCTCAACTGAATTTTTAAAGGGACATTTATGTGTGGGAAGCGAGAGTATAGATGAACATAAACTACAGGGAACTGGCAGTTATGTCTGTTTTTGCTACATAAGATAGGCTTCTTAATGTGGTTTGGAAGCAGAGATTCCTCTGAAGGGATAGTTACATGTGAAAAATAGGCTCTTAGGGCCTTGGACTGATAGCTAGGGGGTATGGACTGTCATAAGCATGAAAAATGTCCTTTTCACCCATCTTGCTATCCATATATATGTTTACACACTTGCACAAATACCTTCCAGTGCATATGGGCACACAAACAACACAAGCTTATCCGCGTGTACAAACGTGTACACGCACACGCTTGCGCACACATGCTTGTGATTTACAATGAGAGTCTGTGTGCCTTTCTGAAACGGGCTGAAAAGGCTCCATTGAGACGAGCGAGCCGGTAAGAAAAGGAGTGTGAGAGACCGCCAGTAATGTGGCAGAGAGGCCTGCTGTGAGTCAGTGGGGGCGGGGGAGGGGGAATGTGTGCTTGTATGAGAGTTTACTGTGCCCATGAGAGCGCCAGTACCATGGCTGACTTATCTGAAATCATTGACATGTTATTGGTCATAGTAGCGCAAATGTGACACTGCAGGAATTCCTTAAACAACGCTCAATACCTTCTCTCTCTCCTGTTAAGCTGAGCTGGCATTTAAAGGCAGTAGCACCAGCATTCCTGTTTGCATTGCATCTCGTGCTTCTCTTGCTATGTTGTGTGCAATATTAGATTAAATGTCCGGAGGGGACTTGTTATGATCCGTTGTTGCCTATTAGCTAGCTCAGCATCATTTTAAAAAGCTAAATAACGAGCCATTTAAAAAAAAAATCATTATGTAATCTCGTTTAATGAGCTAACTTGAAGGGTAACATGGCAAATGTTATTCTCCTTGTCATTTCTTTAGTGAAATGTGGGGGAAACATTGCAAAATGGATGACTCGCCGCACTTGCTCAGAAAATGTAGCGTCGTTCGCGTGAAGACCATCTTAAGGCCACATTTCTCTGCCTGTGTTCGGAAACTAGTTCATTTGGCTTAAAATAGAGTGGCTCTTGTTTCAGAGGTTGTGTGGTGTAAATGTGTGTTTGTGTGAAGCTCACATGGTGGCACTGAACTTCAGAGCGCTGGATGTTGGGCTCCATAATTATCTCGTCTTCTCTTTATGATTCACAGTGAGTATGAAAGGCTTCGGGCTTGTTTCTAGCCCCTGTTTTTGTAATCATGCGGACCTGGGGGTTAATGTCATGCTACTGAAAGCCATTGATCTCGTGAGATTGAGCCATCAGGACTGTTCCATTGAAGCTCATTTATTTGGCTGCTGTGACCCCAACAAAGTGAATCAGGATTCAGTCTTTTTCCCATAAACTGGTGTCGGTCAATTAGCCCTGATCGGTTGTTTAATGGGACAGGAAATGACCTTGCTACGGATTACTTTAGGTCTTCAGTTTCATGTTGCACCACAGGCCTGCCCTGCTGACCTGAAATAGCAGGTGTACAGCCAAACTCGGGGATTGGGGGAGATTCTTCTGCTCTGTCAAATATTGCCGAGCCAGAAATGGCGGTGTCGAGATTTTATCCTCTCCCTCTTAGACACACTTTGTTTTAAGGTAACAAAGCTTTTAATCCCGGAGAGGTTATGAGCGATTAAACAGTGTTAAGGGAAAAAAAATCAGGGAGGGTTATGATAATAAAGGTGATTGTAATCAGAGCTAATTCTTCTCCTGTTGCTTTGATCTAGTGAGCCCCTCTTGAGAGGCGGTGAGGCAGCCATTAGTCTTAAGTGGTTAAAATTTACATTTGTTGCAGGTATTTATGACAGACCACCAAGCCACTTATAGAACGGCAACCGCTGTGTGATTTCGCTGGCTGCGTTTTTTTTCCTCTACGGGAGAAATGGTTTTTTTTTTTCCGGAAAATGCGAAAATTCACACTGTTGGACGGATTTTCAGCGAGATGTTCAAACCTGCGCTGGCACAGAAAGGGCCTGAGATGGAAGCGGTAATCTTTTCAGGGTGTCGACAGTTGCTGTGCAGCTAAGGTAGTGCGTACTTCCCCTCGTTCGCCTCTCCGTCCCTTCCAGCGAGTCCTGCTCGGCCGCAAGTGACCACGAGACTCGATTTGCTGACAAATGGGTCGCGTCGGGCTGGCTAACTATTCCCGGCGGTGTTGGCGGACGCGGTCAGCACGCAGAGCTTGGCTACGGTCAGGGCCGCGCACAGCTGCAACCAGATCAGCCCTCCAGCTCCCAGATTATCCCCAGCCATTAGTGAGCATTAGCCGGCGCATATGCAGATCTGTACGCGTGCAGCGATGCCGGGGCTGAGAAGGCGGGGCTGATTCTCTGTGACATCTGAACAGGAGGAGGAGATCATATAGGGAGCACCTCTTCCCTCTACATGAGAATGTTGTGTAGAGCAGAAAGACCATGTGATCTCAGGGGTGCGCTACGGTCCCCTAATTCAGCGCACGCTTCAAGCTCCCAACACACTCCCGTAGAGTAGGGCTGTCAAGTCTCGGGACCTCTAAATGTTTGATAAGCAGCTATGCAAGACGGAGCACGTCAAGTTCTGTTTGCATAAAATAAATGGTTGTACTTTGCCGAAACCGAAGGAAGCCTTATCGCTGGTGATCCAACGAGACCCCAGGAGTGAGTTAAGAGCTTGTAAGGCTTGTGGCGCTGACCTGCTTTTTGGGGCCAAGGTTTTACGAGACTACCGTGACTAAGCCGCCCGCTTGCTATGAGCAGCTCCTGTCCTCTTGAGAGCTGCTGCTGTCCTGGAGCAGAAAACGTCTGGGCCAATGAATCATTCGCAAGAGTTGTGCTGCCTTATTGACTCAACTCTCCTGTGCTGCCCTGATTGGCTTATTCCCCCCTCCCACCCTCCCCTGCCACCCTACTTGCTCATCGCGGCACACGCTGCTTCTTAATTCCCCTCCACTACGACTGAGCTGGTAATTTAACATTTAATGCTTTTTCGTATGATAATAATTATAGGAGTGGAACTGCTTTTGGTCTTGTTTCCTATTAAAATTAATCCACGCCGCTCCCGTGTAAGTAGATTTTTCGGCGGCGATAGCGGAGTCTGCACATCTGTGCCGCTGGTTTTGACTTGCCTGTTTGCCATTTAATTACTTTTAGTGCCGATTAAGTCTTGTGAGCGCTGACAGTGCTGGAAGCGCGTCTCATAAAAAAACCTTCAGATGATGAAAGCGTGTGGCCCAGAGGTTTGTGTGTTCTGGGGTGCGATCTTAGTGTTCGGGATAGGCTGTCGATCGTTCATAGCTTAGCTACCTGGAGCTACTCATTGGATTTCAGCTTCTGAGTTGTGCTACTGTCATAACATTAAGAAGTTTACAAAATAATTTATTTTAAAAGGGGGGTAATCCATATTAATAAACATTGAACTGTATAATTATGCCAGATGTACCCATCTGGGCTCATTTTAATCCAAAGTATATGGGCATAAATGGAAAAACAAAAATTAACAACATATTTTTAGATATGACACCATGGCCCATTCACACCAACAACAAAGCTCTGTAAATATTTTGCGTTTTCTGGGCTAAGGTGTATAGTGGTGCCATTAAGTCAATGACACCAACTTCTGGCAAACCATGTGGTGAATTTGCTTGGCTGACGCTGTTAGAAAGTTGATGGAGTCTATTTCAGGCTTCCGGTGGTCCTGCTCCACTCCCATTCGTGGTGAGGAACTACCAAGAAATTACGAGATTGATGCTGCAGCGGACAAGGGAGCGAACGAGAGAGGACCCCACTGATTAAAGACATGCTGCTTGGTCTGGCTAAAGCGGATGTCTCTGATGATGCAGAGGAAGTTCAGCTGAGATGTTTTTATGTCTTCATGCAAAAACAGGAAGCACAACATTGGCGGAGTATCTACGCCCCGCTTGGGTCTGTAGAGTTGACACCCCTGAGTATGGCCACGCCATTAGCCATTTCCACCCACTTGTTTTTGTTTTTGGAGCTCGCTCTGGCATTCCACGGCCCCTTGGTGGGGGCCAGGCCGGGGCAGGAGGAGTGGACTCCCAGGGTTTGGCCGGCATTGCTGAGAATGAGCTGGGCTGCTGCCGGTTCGCATGCCGAGAGCCTCTAGTGGGTGTAGCTGTCACACCCATTGCTAATGAACCTCTATGACCCTGTACATTATGTTTGCAAGCACTGTTTGTTCACAGAATCACAGCTTCTAGCTTTGCTCTCCCACTGTAAGCTCTGACTCCAGCAGCAACAACGAGAGTTCTGCTCGAGCGCCACATTCGTATCGTCTCTCGAATTAGACCACGCTGTTTGAGATTGGAGAATGGCAGAGAACGTCAGTAGGCACACCGCAGTGTGAGAGAGGATAGAGTTTGCATTAACAGGGACTTGGCGAACCCGAGAAGGCATCAAACTTGAGAACGGCTGAGAAGGAGGGGGGGCGGTGTATTTAGTATGACCTAATTAAAATGTTCCGACCTGAAAGGGATAAATTAACTAAATGTCAGGCTTAGCTGGTGGGAAGTGGGATTAATGCACAAAGCTGAAGTTCCAGTTCTGTCTTATTTTCATGTTCTCCCCATTTTCACAAAGGCAATCACTTTTCAGATTTGAGGAATACGTCATTGCTTATTGAGAATTGAGTGAGGCTTTGAGGATGGAATAGTTTCTTAATTCCAGAAGCTACTAAGGAGCAATTTAATCTTTGCTAGCACCAGACATCCCATGATACCTGGAATTGGTCCTAAATCTCCAGCAAAGGAGCTCACTGGTGGCAGTATTTCTGGAAATTTCTGCTATCCACCCCCCACCCCATTCATGTATGTTGAAGGTGCTACAGATTAATTCTGCCAGTCCCAGACCTCTTAGGAAGTTGGTATTTATAGAGAAAACGTGTTGAGGTTGTTTCCTCTTAGCACATCCGGATATTCGAACCAGGAGTGATGATGCATGTTTTCAGTGAGAGATGCATATGTGCCTTATGTTGCATGCATGCATGCTTGTGCGTGTTCTCGTATGTGTTTCGTTGTTGCATGTGTGCTCGTGCATGCGTTTGTGTGTGTTGCCCAGCTGGGTGAATAAATTACCTTGCATCAAGGTTGAAGAAGGGTTCTTAACTGCCGAAGTATCTCCGGGGAGTGTCTTAGGGAACTGGAACAGCAGTTGAGGATGAACTTGAGTGCGTATTTTGAACATCCAGTGCTAGCATCTCAGGAGCTCCTGATATCCGGCTGAGGTTGACCATATGGAGAGGAGCGTGTTTTTGTTTGCTGAACAGGATGTCTACAAATGACAGCGTTCAGGTCCTGCTGGCAGTCGGCGGATGTTTTCACGGTGAAGGAAATCCGTGTACTGCTGCGTTAGTCTCAGGCCACTGAGCAGTATAAGTGACTTGTGCTGTTTTGGTGCTTTGATTAGGAAAGCCTGAGGAAACTGGAGCGCTGTTCTCATGCTAGAAACAATCGCTGGTTTACCAGAAACAGCATTTGAGATGGAGACACCAGAGTTTGTTAACTGGCAGGAACCTGTGAAACAAAAAAAAATGCCATTGTCATGGTGAGAGGCTAACATTCGGCCTCATAGCTAACGTATGTACGGTGTGCTGTTGGCGATTGTTCCATGTTGCATGGCAGTGGAGCAGGTAAATTGCGCAGGCTATGTTAGCGGTGCATGGTTAAAGCTATTGTGCGAAAGTGCCCATCACCGCTTGGTGTGACGGGATGTCAGCTACGAACGAGGTTATCTGGGGATTGACTTCAGCAGCTGTGCTGGTGCTGGTGGGTCTCTTGTGAGCTCAGATGGATTGTGGAACCCCCTGAGGACCTCCGAGTCTATTACCCACGGCCTCCGCTAAGTGTTGCGATATCACAGTAAAATCGTAAAACCCATGCCATTTATCTCTCGCTTACTCCTTCTCTTCCCCTTAGTCATTGCTGCCATTACTCGCTCTGGCCTCATCTCTTTGCCTTCCTCTCTCTCATTCCCTCTGTCAAAGGTTGACAGTGGATAACAGACTCGGGTGATGCATCACTGTCGCTTGGCAAGTCCTCCGATTGTCCAATGGGAAACTACTTGTTTCCTGGTGACATTTCTGTGCCAGGTGTGACTAATGGCCAGCGGCAAGGAAGCATTTTATTCCCTGTAGTGAGTTTAATTAGCCCATCAGCCTTTCTCGATACAGTGTTGTTTTGAAAGGGTGTTGGCAGTGTGAGTCTTAAGAGCTCAAAAATGTGCTGCTAATGGAAGCATACAATGGCATATTTTGAGGAACATTTCTTTATCCCTATCACTGTTGCTAGTGGTTCCCATTTTTAGCACAGGTCAGGTAAATTACAAATTGGAAAAAGTGCCCTGCAATTAAAAATTGGTCTAGGCTTGGAGATGAGGGCAGTAAATTTGGTTGGCTAAACAGCAATGGTGGGATCGACAAAAACCAGATGAATTCCGCTTGTCTGTGTGTCCGGAAAAATGAATTTATTCGTCCTTGCGCGTGTGTTTGTCTCTTGCATTACGCCTGCCACCGTGGGCATTCGAGAGGTTCTGTCCGTGTGGGCATTGCAGCCGAGCGGCTTGCATCTGTCTCTGTGCGTTTGCCAAGCCAAACATCTGCAGCTCAGAAGGGCTTGAATGGAACGGCAAAGATCTGGCAAAGCCAGTTGTTTTAGCGGAGGGACTGGGGATCCCAGCCTGCAGTCCTCGATGACAGACAGCTGCTAATTACACAGCCAGCTGCCGGGCCGGCTTTTTTGAAGTCCTGTCTGCTGGCACAGAAGAAGCCGGTAGCGCTTTAATGATGTCCTCTATTAGCTGCTGCCCCATCATCTCTCGCTGTGGACAAATTATAGTCCCCATTGGCTGCCAGGCTGTCTCCCTTTGGACTGTACCTCCGGCATACGTACCTCGCCATTTACTGCTGTGGAGAAAATAAATGCTGTGGAGCCGCAAGTCCAGTTCTTTCTGTTCTGCAAAGAAAAGTCCCATTAAAATGCCAGCTGGCAATTGTGCCATGCAGAGTGTTTTATGGAAACCATTGGGTCAAGGTAAGCCTGGTATCTAAAAAGCCTTTGAACATGCCTTTGAACATGCTAAGAAATGGAGATGCTGCCTGGGCTTTTCTCAGTCCCCAGCACAGGTCCTCAAACCTCAGAATTACAACTCTAGGTTAAGGTCGTTTTGTACTTGCAAGACAGATGCTGACAGACGTCTTAAAATGTTAGACTATAGTTAGATATAGTTAGAAGTTAGACTATACAGATTCTGTTATGCTTAAATGAAGGGTTGGGCAGTTTACATAATAATTATAGCTATTTGTTTCTTTATAACCATGAGCAGCAGATCTTTTTGCGAATGCTACTGTATCAACATTCTATATCCACTGAACTCTCGGTCCATTCCGCCAATTAAATTATAAAACTACCCAACGACATTGTTTGCAACCTTACAAATATTCGACAGGTACAAGACACTGTCGGAAGGTACTTTTCTCTGTCTCTTTGGCAGACGCTGCAGACAGACACGTATTACAAGTATACAACCGCCTTTAGTGCTGTCGTCTTTGTAGGTGAAGGACGCCGGCGATATTTCTCGTTATCCAGCTGCATTTATGCACATCTGGCAGGAGGCCATGGCCTTGCAACTGGCTAACCCCCCCCACCCCATCTCCCCTCACCCCCCTCACCCTCACCCGCATCCCAAGGTTGAGTTAGACAATCCACTTAGTATCATCAGGGCTTTGTTGTAATGAGTAGCTACTTGGGTTGGATGAAGAGCTTTGATTATTCCTGTACAGACAGGCCCCTGCCCTGTGCTGCTCTGTCTTGCTGGAGCCATTAGCATTATCCCCCAGGTGCCTAATGCCACATGTTATCCTACCAGCTGGGCCCCTGGCTACCCGCTAATCGCACTTAGCAGTCCTCTGAAGCGCCCGTGAAGCTCCATGCTTCGGCAGCGTGTGAGTGTAACGCTCAGAAAACGGTAACAGTACCGTGTGAACTGCTGAGTCAAACCATTAGCAACCCACCATTTCAATTCAAGTTTCCCTGCCTGTCAGTGTGCAGCCAGTTTGCTCTGATAAAAGCCTTTCATAAAAAACACTCTACATGATGGTTTCGGTGGTTTGATAATGAACAAAATGGCTGGTCTAATTGAATTATTTTAACCGCTCTCTGAGTGCATATTTGTTCTTTCATGAATCTTAGGAAGCAGTTGGAAAAAAAAGGCTATGTATTGGCACCCATTACAAACTGTTTTTAAAACATCCAGCAGACCGTTGTAATCCATGCTAAGCTGCTTTGAGGACTGGTCGTATTGCAGACTTCCCCTGCGCATAGAGAGCTTGTCATTAAGGGGGTATTCAGACAGAATGACCTTTTGCCCCACCAACCAGCCCAAAGGCATCACAGCCACCCCTTTCCCAGCAAACAGATGCACATCAGTTCAGCTGTCCCCGCAAAGAGTTCAGGTCTACTTGACAAAATGTTCACCTTTTTTGCTGGATCAGTTTGTGATTAGCCTCTTCCACCCTGCGATCTCATGGGTTGGTTCATCTAATGCAGCTGCTTTATTCAGAGCTGAGGAATTTTAGGCTGATCTTGTATTCTAGTGGTGATCACAGAGTTTAAAACGATCCCAAATATGTCCTGTTGAATTACAGGGAAATGTGTATGAAATGATGTACAAGAGCTGTATATTTTCTATTTGATTTGATACTGCAGCCAAATAAAAAGGCATTTTGGGTTTGAATTTTTTTACTCTATATAAGTGTGGCGTAGCTTCAGTGCTGCAGCCTGCAGATTCAGACTATGTTCGTAACATTGTCATACAATATGCAGAAAAATGATTTTTCTAACTTTGAACTTAGTTTATGGGAAATTCAAGCAAAAACCAAATTTTGAGGTGTTCATTTCCTGCTTTATGTTTGCATTATCTGGTCTGTTTTCAATTGTGGACATTTAGAATGGCAGCCAGGAGTCGTACAAGGTTACAGATTTTGTGGTCACAGTAATAAAATGGAAAAAAAGAAAAAATGATAGCCATAAAATTATAATGCAAAGAAATTCGCTGCAATATCTTGTTAAAATGTTCTTGGTCATTAAAATTCCAAAACTTATTGAGCACTTCCAAGCGTACCTTATGAATATTGAGATGAAATTTCATGTGTGGCATACAATAAAAAAAGTCAGCATTTGCCTTAATTGATACAGTTTCGGGAGAGGTCTTCAGAATATCACTCTTGCTCTTTGCTTTGCACTTTCAAAGGTCAACAGGCCACCCATTTAGACTCATGTACCTTCTTGTTAGCTGGTAATTATTGGGCTGTGAAAATTTTCCAATCCGAAAAGGGTTTGTGGTCAGCATCCTTCAAATTCTTTGACTTGGCTACACCACCTGACCTTTGTGACAGCTCACTCCGAGAGATCTTATCTTTCTCATTTCACAGACAAAAGATGGAATCTCGCACTCTTTCTGTCAGAGCTACAGAACCTGACGTCAGCATGCGCAAACTCAAAAGCCAAGGGTCTCTAAGGCCTCGACCTGAAGAGCAGGAAAAAACGAACTGAGGAAAAGGCGAGATAAACTTGAAGTGCTATCTGCGAAAAGAAGTGTCAGAGTGTTAAAAAAAAATGGTCACACGTGATGTCGAATTGTGCGTTTTGGCGGCCATTTTGTTTTAAGTTTATTTTCAGGTGGCTCGTAATCCACATTCGGTATGGAGCGGTGTGTGAGAAGCTGATTCTGCTAAATGGTAGCAGAACTTATAGCATAGGGCTAGGGCATGAATAGCAGAGGGAGTTTTCTTAAGAAAGCATCCTAATGTCTGGGAAAGGAGTCGTTGAGCCGCCAAAATGATTTTCTTTTCACTAGCTGAAGCTACCTCTCTGAGGGGGTGCCAAATTACTCCCTGTGTTTACTGTTAACTGCAGTAAAAGGTTTGAGAGTGCTTGAGACTAAACCTCTGTTGTTTGTGTTGATTTTGGAAAGGGCTTCTCTGAGTCTGTATGTTCATGGCTATTTGGTTTGGATGACTTTGCAGGACCGCGTCGACAGCGTGCGCGGCTCATCTTGCGGATGCGAGGGGGGAGCTTTTGAATTCTGCTCAGCATTTCACTGCTTCATCAGTCAGAGCACCGCTCGTGCTCTGCTCCACCGGACCTGTCAGAGCAGCCCGTGTAGGCTGGCAGTAGAGGACAGAGAGTGACAGCTCTGATCAGTGCCCGTCAACGTGCGGGTGGGCTGTGATGGGGGGGGGAGCTGGAGACGTGGCTGCAGGAAGGACTTCGCATAAATTGGGCTTGGCAGCGGCATGGATGTTTTTTTACTCTGTGAAGAGTACGCTTTTAGGAGTTAAATTGAAGACCTGTGTGCAAGAAGTAACTAAGTCACTAAATAACACTTTTGTGATTTTGGGGGTCAGAGTTTTCAAAACATGTTGCAGATATGTATAAATCTACAGTATAAATATATAGTATAATACTACAGTGTTAAAACAGCACATTATATATATATATATATATATATATATATATATATATATATATATATATATATATCCCTGCTACATGTTTTCAAAACTTTGACCCCCAAAATCACAAAAGTGTTATTTAGTGACTTAGGTACTTCTTGCACACTGGTCCTCAATTCTAAGTCATAGTTCTCCATGACTCAAATTTCCACATGAAACCAATAGTGATTGGTACATCACTGAACGAATGTTCAGATCGGAGCATTGGAATCGCATAGTTGTGATCTTGCACCTTATAGGGTTAAGCACCTGTGTTTTTTTCATAGAAAATTTTTATTTATCATAAAACTGTAACATCATCACTCAGGGGGTTTATGCAGTTGCACCCAAGATGATTTTTGTCTCATTATGAGCCGTGCACGGCCTCAAAAAAAAAGGGAAATTGAAAGTGGATTTTGGGCAGAGTTTGAACTTAATTTGCCTTTCTTTTCACGCCTGTCTCCAGCGTTTGTGCTGCTGGCAGCGGGCCGCTTTGATTAGGGCGGAGAGCGAGGCACCGAGCGGAGTGGGCCGCGGAGATAACCTCGTTTTCATTAGCCGCGCGCAGAGTTCCCACGCCGGAGACCGCGGAGCGCGGAGAATGAACGGGGTCGCCCACAAACGCCGTCTCTCGCGCGCCTCCCTCGTTTCAAAAATACTCTCGCTACAGACGATAACTAATGGGCGACTGCGGAACGAATTTACTTCGGGCAGATGCGCGTTCATCCTTTTTTTTTCACGCCATTACTTTTATGTTCTTATTTTAGAGTGTCTAAAAACAATTTGAGGTTGAAGAGGGACCGTTTTTTTTTTGATTAATTACGGCCTATTCAGGCACATCTTTAGCTATGGGCCCGCGTTCTTCTTTTTTCATTTTTTTGATGCTGTTTTGGTGGCTGCCCTGGTTGTCAAAGTGATACGAGGCGATGACAGAGACGCTTTTTGGGGCTCGGGGAATCGCTGTCGCTGTCGCTTTCCTGCGGGTGGGGGATGGGGGCGCTTCAATGAGTCGGGGTAATCCGGGGCGACCTCTGAGGATGGGTCAGGCCCGCCGCATTATGTCACGCAGGGACGGGGAATGTGAGAAATGCCTCCCATACGCCGAGCGGAGCGCTGACATCACGACGGCTCTGTTTTCCCACCGATTCATTCAGGACGGCTTATTCAGGCCGCGGGCTCCCCCGCCCCGTGCTTTTCTCTCGTCCTTTGTCTGCCGGGAGACTCCCAGGACCCAGTTCTCAGCGTCCTTATTGCTCGAACCCTCCCTCTGTCAACCCCAGAGCCCCAGAATTACAGCAGGCCGGCCCTCCATCGCGTGATGTCTCCATTAGGTTTGCCTCTACCCAAATGTTGTCGGTGTTGATTGGCTCTGATTATCAGGCAGGCTGCTGTTCGATTAGAGAGGCTCTGCTGAAGGCTTGATGCTGCTGGGAGCTGGGAGCACTGACTAGCAAGCTGGAGGAAGAGCTGTCCAATTAGTTCATGTGCTAACAGGTGTGACAGCAGGCAAGCACACACACACACACAAAAAAACACGTACGCACACGAACTCACTCACACAAACACACAAACACCCCAGACCTCACATGAACCACGGCTCCTCTGCAATACAAGCTTAAACTGACAGCCAGCTGATGCTTTGATGCTCTTGCCTGTTCTGATATCTGTCAGTGTTCCTCCTGTTGTTGCCTTTTCGAGGACTAGAGGAAGCTTCCAGAATTGGAATGAATAAGGAAGAGGTGTTCTTATACTCAGAGTGGTGCAATGCATAAGACGAGCACCTAATTAAAAAAATTCTCTACCCCCCTTCAGCGAAAGAAATGGTTTTATGCGTCGCTCTGTCATTCAGCGGCAGTCGAACACATCTTTCCTCAGCGGTCTCGATGTAATAAGCTGTATGCAGGCTACAGAACGGGAGGCAGATTAAAGGGAGTCATAGAGGACAGCAAATAAACACGGCGGCCGAGTACAATAACTGATGTGTCTGCACCACCCGTCGTACATCAGGCCAGCACACCGATTCTCTCTGCCCCCCCCCCCACCCCCTCACCGCTTCACAGTCGTAGTACATGTGTTAAAAATAGACGAGTACGTCGACGTGAATTTACCGCAGTCGCAACATCAACCGGCGCGCGGTATTTTAACGGTTTCTGCATTGATGTGGTATGAGGTTGGTTGGTAGGGGAATTAAAGTTACAAGGCCGTCCGCAGAGGAATAATCAGATGAGATGTTCATCTGTGTCATGTAGCTCTCTGAACAGCACGGACACGCCGGACACCCCAAACCACTGGGGCTGAGTAGCGCTCTTCCAATGCGTCCCACAGTTCCTAATTCCTGCCCATTTGCCTTGGTTGGGAAAGGATAGATCACCTTCAAGCTGTTAGACTTTCCTTCCAAGGATGTTCAAGCTCTTGAGTGTGTTCTGTGTGTTCCAACATGCAGCAGCTGGGCAGTGATTTAGAACTCAGTGGGATGGACTCGTTTGTGCGCTGTCTAAGCTGTTTAGGGAGTGTGAAACTGGCTTTGGGATACCCTCGAGGATTAGTGGTGGGGGGAATGCATCGGGGTCTAATATCTGTCTGAAAAGTGCTCTGCTGCTAGCCAACAGCCCTCTGGAGCCCCTGCTGGAAATCGGGTGGCATAACTGCCGTTAACTCCCTCATCTGCCGTGCTCTTGGCTGTTGGTACTTCTACCATCCAGTGGAAACAATGCATTATACCTGTTTTACTATGTTTCTGTTTCTGTTTTGTATGTCTATGTTTCGGGGCATATCTGTGTGTTTTGCTGAATATGTTTGTTTTCCAGGCTGCGCATAGGTGCAGCTGCGATTCTTTGGCGACTTATGTTGCCTCAGGGAACGCGGGTATGTGGTTAAAGAACCACCCATCGTGCCAGAAAGTCCTGCCATAAGAATGCAGAAATCTGATAATGATAGTGGTTTGTCCCGATTCATTGCCACAGTGTGGTTTTCTGTCTCAACAAGTTATTCCTGTTTCTGTGTGTGCAGTGCACACAGTTCGCGTGCTGAGCACGTCATTTGAAGACTCTGTAGTCAGTGCCCTGGTCTGCAGAATTAGGGACTGGGTGTTTGCTGGACTGGTCCAAGGTAGGAGACTGGGCTGGCACAGTCCGAAGCTCGCCCAGTGGTGCGGGTCATGAATTTGAGCCAATTTTTCTTGTGAGTGAAATTACACAGGAAAAACGGACTATAATAAGCTCTAAATCAGCTGGGGGAATCTTCCAGAAACCACCATGATGCAGACTCCAGCCTGCAGAGTGAATGCTATTGCAAACAGCACATGTGTGTTAAGGACAGGATGTGAATTCCCTGTAATGTCTGAGATGTTTAAAATGCTGATTTCTTCTGGAAAGACTGCAGAGTCAGAAGCAGCACGTTTCCTATTCAGGCTCCCAGTCCACCCGGGCTCTGGTGGTTTATTAATGTTGGCCTTTGGCAATGTCCGTCTGCCCATCCAGTGTTCTGCTCCTTTGCCTTATTGCTACAAATGGCTCCCAGGGCGCTCTGGGAAAACACTGCGAGGACAAGAAGTGAATGAATGAGATTACATGTGAACCTTGTTCCCTTGCCTCTGTGTGTGTGTGTGTGTGTGTGTGTGTGTGTTTGTAAATGTCTGTGTGTGTGTGTGTCTGTTTCTGTTTCTGTGAATGCAGGTGCGCACATATGTGTATGTTCTGTATATCTATGTGTATGTGTGTGTGCTATGTGTGAGATTGGGGAGGTGGGAGCTTGCGGGACTTAATTATGCTGATGGACCAGGCAGCACTGTGACGGGCAGCTACCCTTTCAGCTGTGCTGTAAGAGGCTGGGGTGACGCCGAGCGGTGGGGGAGCATCGTGCATACCAAAAGTCAGTCGCTCATTGAGCGGCATATCCCGGCCACTGCTCTCGCAGGCACACACAAAGAGCACATGTGACCAGCATTCCTTACTCTGGCTCGAGGGGGAGAGCAAGCGAGTGAGTGAGGGAGGGAAAGAGAGAGGGAGATGGAGCTGCTAGACGGACGGCTGGACAGGGAGCTTTGCTGGAGCTAAGCCATTTTAATCCCCACATTTGTGTCTTTAAGGCACAGGAGAGTGTTCTGGATCAGGAAGCTGCAGGTAACTGATGACAAATTGACCGTGTTTGCTCATTAAAATCCACATCCTGAGCCAGGCAAGGGAGGAGAGGCCTCCCAAGGTTTCATATCAGCTAGTAGGGAGATTCTCCCTGCCGCTGTTGGCCTTGGCCTCCTCTGGTGAGCGTTCTGGCCAGAGCTCTCTCTGAAATGCGTTGTGACAATTGTTCGTAGAGTGCACTATGCTGATGCATTTTGATTACAATTCATTTGAAATGATTGTTCTGGGTGGGGGGGATAATGGACGCAAGCTCTTTCTGCAGACTGGGGAGACCTCTCATGCTTGTTCACAGAGATCGGAGGTGCTGAGGTCCAGCTGGTTGAGTAGAGGTGGGACAGCTGGCATCTTGGCTCCAGTCTGTTGTTGTCCTTGGTTTGCGTTGAGGCTTGGGGTGGGAAGGTGGAGGGCGAGCATGCAGTTTGCGCACGCCTGCGTTCTCATACTTTGCATTCTTCCTTTTAACCTCAGAGACCAAAAGGCGGTCATATTCCAGAAGCTCTGAGTCCTATGTCATCCGGTGAGAGTTTGGGGAGTCTCATTGTCACTCTTCCCTCTGCTGTGCTCCCTCTCTCTCTCTCCTGGATGTGTGCTGCCTCTGTGTCTCAGTACTGCTGTAATTAGGGGGATAGCTCTGCGCTCCAGGTCCCAGTACTGAAAGCCAGGTGATTATTAAAGAGCTTTAGCAGAGTGATGGGGTGCCCTGCGCGGTTTCAGATTGCCGTGCCTCTCCACGGCACTAGTTGTTGCAGGAAACTGATCACGTTATTGCTCAATAACTCATTTAGGAGTTTTGGCTCCTGGAGCTTAAAAGGCAGCAACAAGTAATGGGGGTGGCAGGGACGGTGGTCTTTGCGGCAAGTATTAATTATGTGAACCTGTGACTGTGAATTGTTTCTTTGGTTTGAGCTGGCTGTCTGCACACAACATGGAAATACGGTCCAGAACCTTCCAGAGCCTTCTGCTAGCTATGCTCTGTGTCTTCATTATTAGTTGTTACAAAGTCAGATTTTTTTTTTTTTTAATAAATGCACTCAGTGGGAGGAGATGAAGACCTGGGTAAGATGATGGCTTGACATCTGTTGGGTGCGGTGTACCTGCTGCGTTTGGCCCCAGACTACGGCATTTACTCGCTGATATGGCTCCCAGCCTCCACATCCATTTATTTAATATCAAATAATAATGATGCTCTTTAAGGTCAAGGGGAGTGGCTGCTTTTAAGTGCTCAGGATGCAGAATGCTGGCCTCTTGTTTTCTATTAACAAGCTATTTGTTTTTTCTAATGGTTTAAACCATTGACCCTGAAGCCCCATGCCAGTGCCCGCAATGCCTCTTAGGTCTTTCTAAGCTCCAACCCACGCTGCTGCCCAGAATTCACCATGTCCACTCACCCCTGAGGGTACTGCTGCACGTCTCAACCTACCGAGTGCTACCACCCCGTTCTTGCGGCCCGTCGTTCGGGGCAACCCACGTTCTTCCCCTGGTGCCCGATAGCTTTTATGAAATAGCCAGTCCCAGACGGAGGAGTTAAATTCCACTCTCCGCGGTGAAAACGTGGCCTGCGGTTGCGGTGTTTTCATCCGCAGTGTGATTTATCAGCCCTTGGGCCGCTGACAATGGGTCGCGATTGAGCCCGAGAGCGAAAATGATCTGACTCGCTTGTTCGGATGCGCCAGGGGACCCGTTAGTATGAGGGAAGGTGGGGGTGGGAGGGTGGAGGTGGGATGAGGGCAGGTTGTGGTGTTGGTAAAGGGATGGGGGGCGGGGGGGCAGCTGACAAACGAGAGATAAACACTTGCCTGGTGCTCCATTCTCAGTGATGCATGAAGGATGGTGCTGCTTGCCTCCTCCACCCCCCTCACCCCCCACACCCCACTCTGCTCCAGCTCAGCCTATGGGAGAGCGATGGGGGTCCATGTGCCAAGCGATTCCGCCGCGCTCCCGGAGCGCACTGGGGGGAAGACAGATTTGTGCAAGCGATCGATAGCCTCTGCTCTGGCAGCGTACCTCACCTCCAGTGGTTTCTCTAGCTATTAATTCTACGCACTGTAATTTCCTCTTAAAAGCCCCTTTCCTGTCCCTGTAGAGCAGAGAGCAGACAGGAGATTAAAGAGCTGGTATCGTAGGACTCTAAAACGAGAAACGAGAGCAACAGAGTCCAGATGGAGCAAGAGGTTGGGTGCAGTCGAGAGGGAAAAAAATCTTTTTGTTTTAGTTTACCAGCTGTTATCAGAATTTAGTCTACAGTAGTGTTATTCACATAATTGATAAGCATTGTCTTATTGAAGGACATGAACGCTAATTTGTTAATCTGGCCTATGAGTGTGCGTATGCATGCGTTTGTGTGAATGAGAAGTTGTTTTTCTATTTTGCGCTGAATGAGGAAGTATAGCATTTACATTTGCTCTCATTCCCTCATAATCTCCAAAGCCTGCTCTTGTCCCTCGTGCTTTTTGTTTTTTTTTTTTTTTTTTTTTTTTTGAACGGCACTGCACGGTCGCCTTGTATGTTATGGATGCTGCGGACTGACACATTCGTGGCAATGTTCTGAGGTTCAGATATGTCCGCAAATGGCAGGGCTACACAGTGGAGACAGTTGAGTTTATGAAATTACTACTTGTCCCGGAGTTAGCGGGGTCATGCTCTCCAGTCCTGTGTTTTTTAGACCTGGACCAATGTGCTCTGTATATGGACCAATGTGCTTTGAGACAGCCTGGAAATGAGCTGTCCTGGGCAAAACACTCTCTGTCAGGGCCAGGTTAGGGCTAATTGGCACAGAGGCAGGTTCTGTCAGAAAAGAGCTAGTTGACGTGTGGACAACAGGCCGAATAGAAAGGTACCCACTGTGCTGTTTGGCACCGCACTATACTGTTTCCACACACTGCGCTCTCCCTCACTGTGTGTAAACATGCAGACGCATCAAGCTCCTCCGTGGCAGCAGAGATTGTATTCTCTTTGCGTTTTGCTGCCTTCACCCTTTCCCGCATGCAGTGTTTCGGTTTTCTCCTGCCCTGTCCTTCTTTGTTTAGCTCTCCCCGTGTTCTGTCTCTCTCGCTCAGTTTTTCTCTTCTTTTTTTTGGTGCATTATATTTTCATCATTTTGTCTTTTGGGGGAGTAGGGTTTTGTTCTTATGTGTAGAATGCGTCAGTAACTAGAATTGTTTGTGCAGTGTCTGCTTTTACTGGTAATATAAATGAGAATCTCTCGTAAATCTCTCTCTCTCCCTCCCTCTCTTCCTTGGTTTATCTCCATATTTTTATCTCTCTTTCTCTCCGTATCTGTCCCTTTCCCTCTCTCCCTGTCTCTCATGGTTGCCTCTTTTACACCCCTGACCTGTCATATCCTTTCTTTGTATGTTTGGTCTCCTGCTGTCAGAGAGCTGACTCCACACGGTGGCAGCTCACTCTCGTCAGCGTTCGGAGCGGCGAGCGTTTTCGAGCCGCGGCAGAATCCCTCGGAATGTCAAGGCTATACAGCGCCTCGCCGAAACCTTCCTCCTCCACCCCCCCTCCTTCCCGCTCCTGCCTGTGCCGGCGGAAAGATGTGAAATTGTACATTCTGATCTCGGCTCAACCGCCTCCCAGCCACACTGAGCGCGCTCGTATTTCCATCTCGGAGAGCCGAGCAGCCGATCCCCAGTATTGCACACAGTTACATTTCTCATGTTTATCCCCCGGTAATCTGTTTCCCTGGATGCGGGCTCGGCTCAAAAAGTTAATTAGAATCTAGCCAATCTTACGAGACCAAGCTGGGGGAAATCCTCAGTCAAGCCCGAGTCACCTTGTTGTTCAGTCAATAAGTTGGTACTTTAATTTCATGCTTCACGGTGAGGTTGTTTTTATCTCGGACGTGACATTTGGTATGTGTCTCACTCAAGCTTGTTGGTGTTTGTCGTCTCCTTGCAGGACGGCTACCATTCCCATCGGCCAAAGGAGAAAGTGCGGGTGGACAGCAACAACGAGAACTCCGTGCCCAAGGACTTCGAGAACATCGACAACAGTAACTTTGGGGCGCGGTCTCAGCCGCAGAGGCGCACGCCCAGCCAGCACAAGGAGAGGCTGCAGGAAAAGGGGCGGAGCGATGCCGCGGCCAGCCTGGGCAAGAGCTCCAACGAGGTCATCCAATACGGCGAGGGCAAAGCAGGCCCGCCCCCGGCTCCGCCCCCTCGCAACCACTCACACGCAGTGGGGCCGCACACCTCCCAGCAGCCCCAGCAACACCGGCACCACCCCCAGCAGGGCAAGCGGCTGGCCACCGCCCCGCCCGAAATCAAATACGACCAGCCGCCGAAGTGCGAAATCAATGGCAAGGAGGCCATCTCCGCGCTGTCTCGCGCCAAGACCAAAGCCTGCCGCCAGCAGATCGCGGAGGTGTACTGCCGCCACAAGGAGGGTCAGCTCATGCCAGAGAAGGTGTCTCGATACTGCCCCATCGAGGGTAAGGGCACATCCCTCTAGCTTTGGCACTTTGTGTTACCCATTCGTAGAGGTCGGCGATACTACCAAAATATTACGACGATGTGACCCGAATCCTTCAAGTAACAATATTGAAATGATTATTTTCCCTGCTAAAATATGGAAGTTCCGCATGGTTGGAGCTTTCAGAAGAAATGCCTGTGATCAGCATATGTAGTTATTCAGCCTAGATCAGCATGTTGGACTTATTAAAACCCAGCTTAGGGGACATTTGAGAACATTCAATGTTAGTCTGTGTTGTGGTAACCCAAGAAGCAGGCTAATCGTTTGCAGGAACAAAGAGTCAAAGCGGCAGTTCATCACCAACATTACTGAAATTTGTAAATTTGGCATAGTCCGATAATTAAAATCACGATGTCCAATTCAAATTTTGCTTTTGCCTTGCTGCTATACTCTTGTGTCCAACATTATACACTGTATAGATTACACAGCATGCATTATCCTAGTGGATCCGAAACCTTTTCTCGCGTTCTAGCAAATGCTCACACTGCAGTTGGTACTATGAGAATCGGTGTAAATCCGAAGCATTGTGACAATGCGAATTATTCACCTTGCTGGTGTTAAAGGCTAATATGCAAGCAGAGTAAGATTAATACGCCACCTGAAAACAACGGTGTTATAAATATATAAATATAGGTGTTTTTCTTGCCATTAATTGAAGGCTTTGTCTGAACGGGTCTTGGAGAGCAGACTGAATGTTGGGGCTCAGTGTTGGCAGCGGGCGCTTGTGTCGCTTGTAATTAAAGTCGTAGACATGCTAGAGTGGACCTTTTTGTTTTTCCGTCTTCGTGAGTAATTGCTGCGCGAGGTGTTTTTTGTCCTTCTTCCTCCCCGTCTTTTTTAACACTTAGCCGCCCACGTTTCGCTCCACCTACCTAGCAGGCTACAAAAAGCACACAAACACCTCCTCGTTCCTGCGGTGCTGAGTCACTGAACATTTGCGCGCTCGCAGTGGAGGATGTGTTCGGTGCGGAAACGGAAAGGTTAACTGCGAAGCTGATCTCGGATTTGCGAGCGCGATCGGTGCAGACGCATGTAGCAGCAACAAGACCAGACAAAATCGAGTGTGGACTGCGAATACGTGAGCAGTATTGTGATGGAGAGAGAAATATGGAGACGCTTCGCTTTTCAGGGAAGCGTCATTAAGGACACACAAAGAACATATAGCGCTCAATCACACAATCCAATGAAAAGCCCTTAAATGAAAGCATGCTGGAAAAGCTGCTTTGCTAAATGAGCCTCTATTGTCTTTGGAGCGGTGGATTAGCTGCCATTGGAGATGAGATTTTAAAGTCTTGGCATGTCATGTAGATGCTATTCTGGCCGCTGGACTGTGTCGTTATCTGAGCGGTTGGATCAAAGGAGACAGAAAACGTAGGGGCTCTTTGCCGAGTTCGCTGTAACACATCGCCGCTAAATTAAATTAGATTTTTCCTCTTTATCTCTACCACAATGGTTTTTATCTGCCCTATGCAGTCACCGCCTGAATTTAAGTCATAACCTTGTTAACTGTAAATCGGCCAATTTTATTTCCTGTGAAATTTGTCAGAGAGGCTTGGACTCGGCCCTACTCTGCACCAGCAACAAACCCACAGTCTTTCTCTTTATGACGCTTGCATTCAAAAAAGGGAACACACACACACTCACATTCTCACACACATATGCCGAGAGTGTGACATTTTTATTGGCTAATGTGCCAGGAGCAAACGCAGGCTTGTCTCCATTTTGCCGACACCAGAGCGCTGGCTCTAATCTTTATGCATGTCAGGGGTAATCTTTACAAACCTGTCAGCCTCTCTGGTTTTAATTGCGTTCTCAGAGGCATATTTTCCATTGAAAATGTCACCTCATAATTGGGGCCTATTTCTCTGCTCGACTCACTGTACGGAGGAGTTACGAGGTGCGCCATGTTGTGGGATTCAGCTTGGTCAAGTGGAGTCTGATTGGACCGTTCTGAGCCACAGGACCAGCAGACAGACAGCAGATACCAAGGGTTTCAGTTTGGTCAAATGGAGTAAGACTGGGCTACTTGTAGAATGTGAGACCAGCAAATACATAGCTGGCAGTTCGAGTTTTGGTTTGGTCGAACAAGGCAGAACTGGACCATTTCTGAACTGCTCAACCAAAAAAACGCTCAGCGGCCTTGCACCAATATACAGCCTTCGAGAATGAAGGAAAACTGCATTTTTTCTGCCGAAATATACCCGGTTCATGCAAATCCGAAATGGATTTGAGGAATGTGGGTGAGACGAGTCACTGTGTTTTGCAGAAAGATGAAAGCCACGGAGCATGAGATATTTATGTGCAGTGGGAAGTAGTACAAGACCGTTTCTATTCGTTTTTTTTCTTCTTCTCTGCTGTTCTGAACTCCCCACCTTTTCCTCTCAATCATCCTCCCTCCATCCTGACGTGGAAAGTCCTGAGGTCAGAAAATAAAAATCCTGCTTGTTTTTCCCCTCTACCCGTTCAATTTCTTTTATTTATGTTGTGCTTTACACCAAAGAAGTGTCATAAAATGCTTTACAGGGTTGCAGTACTGCCCAAAGTGGCTTAGCGGGTTAAAAAAAAAACTCCCTGCTGGGTGAAAAATCCTCCAACCGCGGTGAGGAAACTCCCCAGTTGCAAAAAAAAACTCAGAAGTAACCCGGCTATAGTGGGGGAGCCCATCCTTTGCTGACTGTATGAGTGAATATTGACTGGTTTTAGTGATTGGAGGTCTATTATAGTCTGTTGGTAGTCTGTCATAATCATACAATTTCATTGAAATCAAGTTAAAGAAATGTTTGAAAAAATAAAAATGTATGAAAATGGCGCAGTAATAAACAGCTGGAAGAGCAGTGGTGGTGGCGTGATTAGGCATGAATGTGAGCCAGGAGTCGGACAGGAAAAAGGCTGCAATAGTCTACGACCTCACAGGGAGGAACAGGGCTGAAGTCGTCTGAGGACTCTAGGCAAGGGGGGGGGGGGGGTGAGGGGGTGGGGGTCAGAGCCCGCGGCAAAGAAACGAAAAAGAGTAGGGCACTGGAAAAGTCATCA
Source organism: Gymnothorax javanicus (assembly GCA_029692085.1). Taxonomy (NCBI): domain Eukaryota; kingdom Metazoa; phylum Chordata; class Actinopteri; order Anguilliformes; family Muraenidae; genus Gymnothorax; species Gymnothorax javanicus. Next base: position 11,560,393 of record CM056211.1, read on the forward strand.
GCACATAAAAAGAAATGTGATCCCTATATCCCAACCTCATCCCAGATTGAATTTCTCACCCAGGGAAGGCAATCTCCAATCATGCAGTTACAGACTAGATCAGGATACCTCCCTCCTTCTGTGCCACAGCCCAGCTTATAGAGCGGACATCCTGCGCACCTTACACAAGCCATCATTTCCCTGACTAAGGCTGTAACAGGCCCCACCGGGCCTGTTAACGCGTGCGCAGTACCACCGGTTCCACTCGGATTTACTAAACACGAGCCACCAGTAAAAAGTGGACCTTCCCGGTGACTTAGGCTGTTGCAAGCCCCAATGGCCCAGTTACTGCGCGCTCAAGCGCTAACGGTTCCACGTGGGTTTTCTAACAGTACATCAACTGCCAGCCACGAACTCAGCCAGCTGTTTTCACAAATTAGTTCTACATCCTGGATGAAGAATTATGCTAAGAACCAAATTCAGGGGACTTGAACAAAATGTTGTGGATTTACATTCTAAATCCTGAATTTTCTACCTTTGCCTGTGTATCCTCTCCCCTGGCTTTCTCTCTTGTAATCACTTCAAGTACAGCTGCTAGGGAAGGCATTGCTTGTTTCTTGCTGCTTCCTAAATCTTTAAATTTGTGAGGAGAAATTTGTCCAGTCCCCTGCCGTCTCCTGGTGCCACATCTGACACTGCCCTCCTTAGGAAATCGCACTGCTTCATGCACTGCTTTTTGTAGTACTGCTTCAGTTTGGGACGTAGGGAAACACCGTCACGCACAGAGCAGAGGTGAACACCGTTGAGCACAGAACTCCCTTATTGGACGTCCTGTCACCCACCCATAAATAAAACAGAATAATCACCTCATTGGGAGGGAAGGGGGCGGCTTGGTACAGCCCCACGGTCGGGCCTATAAATAAAGACAATGGCCTGCTCCTCCAGTAATTACAGGAGAGGTCAAAGTGACACAGCAGATAACCCAGTCAGCCGTGGCCTCTGATTGCAGCCCCACACAAGAGGGCCAGGCTGCCACTGTCTGCAATCTCTACAGCCCACCCAGTGGCTGCTGGGAATCGCAGTCCTTTCTCCGTTGCTCAGACTCTAATTATCATCCTTTTCGCTGTCTTTCCCTCTAAGAAGCATGAAGACACGATCAAACGGTGCACTGTGGCTAAACTTTCAAACTTTCCTCCAGCTGGCGCAGTAGCGTCATTGCTGCTTGCCCTATTTTAAGCAATGCCGAGGGAGGGTATAGGTTACACATGCGTACATGTGGTGCAAAGTTAGAAAGGCACATATTTTTTTATCGCACTCCCATGTGTATGTAGGAGGGTTTATTTTCACACTAAACCAATTCCTGTGGGAAACACCGTGGCAGCTCTCCACTCCGGGACGAAACAAGAGGGTGTTTATGACTCAGTACTAAAGCCCCAGGAGATGGCTATCAGAAATGAGAAATAAAGTCCCTGGTTGCTTTCTGTTCTTTGTTGGTCGTTATGTCCGGACTTGGAATCGTCTCTTTTGGTCCTTCTTTGCCAATTCTTCTTCTCATTCCTTTTCAGAGCCTAATTTTTGCACTTTCTCTTTGTGTACTCTGTGCCTTTTTCTCAAATTTAAATTTGAATTCAAATTAGCTTTACTGGCATGGCCACAGAGCGCTACTGCACTGCCAAACTATAAAGCAATAACTTTCAGTAATGACGATATGAACAATAATATATAATGATAACGATGATAAGAAAATATCTCTCTCCCTCCCTCCATCCCCCCTTTCTCTCCCTTTCTCCCTCCCTCCCTAGGCAAAGCAAATGTTAATGTCCAGTGGGAGGACGACTCAAGCGAAAGCATGCCGGTCGCGCCCGTGCGTATCGCCTTCGTCCTGGTGGTGCACGGCCGGGCGTCGCGCCAACTGCAGCGGCTCTTCAAGGCCATTTACCACACCTCCCACTTCTACTACATCCACGTCGACCAGGTGAGCCGTGTTTCAGCTGCGAAAAATGAATCCGATAAGTAATTAAATTTCACTGAGTATGTTAACCTTGTACTTTGACGTGAAACCCATTTTTATATTGCTTTTTTCTCAACAACGAAATAAGAATATTGCCAATGAGGTGAACCTCTTAAACCCCAAGGGGAAAATGGGTGAAATTCTGCCTGTTTTAACTGCTGTTACAACTGTTTTATAACTGTTACTGTTACTGTATCTTGAAAACAATAAATGCTACACATATGATTCAAAAGCTTTTTATTTTTTATTTTTAACTGGAGAACTGCGTCTTTATAATCAAACTGTCATTTTCCACCTAAGTCCAGTTTCTGATACTAATATTTATCCACTTGTGTAAAGAAAATGTTTAATGTCTGTCTGTTGATGAGCAACAGTGGATAGGGAGGAAATGACAGCAATCTGGAGTACATGCATGTCCTCGAAATATTTTAGAAAAAAGTGCATTGAAATCTGTTCCCATTCCATCTTTTACTGTGGATATAATGGGATTCACTCCTGTCCCTATGAGTCAAGCAAGTGCAACAAATAAGCCATGGCTTTTTATGAAAATCACCAGTTATGTTCAGCGACCTTAAAAGCAAACCAATGAAGCTTTAGGTTTAGGTAAAGTGGGTTTATGCAACACAGACGGTTGATGCGTAACCTAAAGTGCTATTTGCCTTGCTTTTGCCGATTACCTTTCCGAAAATCAGATAAAAATTAATGGCGAATAAGAAATTCAAATGGATTTTCCTGAAGCCCGTTCGTATAATTTTCCGAAACCGAGTTTTGTGGCTTACTGTGATCCTGCAGTGCTTACCAGGGTATGTATTTGGGAGAGGCAGCTCTCTGCAATAAATATAGGTGAGTGAGCACAGTTGAAATGTTTTGATAAAGGAATAAATTTCATATTTTAATGGAACCACAACTTGGTTATGAAGAATGTACGCCTCAAAAGGATTCTACTGTATAATTTTGATGTGTTTTGCTAATTATATGTTAGTAAATTATTAAATTTATTAACTTATGTAAATGCCGTAGTGCTCACGTTGCCGCCGCAGGGTGTTGGGTCTGATGAGGTTTTAAAGTGACTCATTTCCCGACTTGCCAATGGCATGAGAAAATTTTACTGGCAAAAAGTAACTTAACAAAAAAACCAATATTTCATACTTGAGAGAAAACGAGAAAATTGTCATTTTCGTTGTAAGGTTAAAATTCTTTCTTTAGGCTGACATTTTATGCATCACAGTTTGCCGCTCACAGAAACAAAACCTATCGCTGTGCTTACGCTGGCCGTACTGAGTGCCATGAGTATGGGGCACTGGAAAGCTCTGGATTTTGGAGGTCTCGTGCCCCGCTGGCGTGATAGATGTCGCTTCTGTGAGGCTGATCCCCATCGGGCCTTCCGCTGCGGTGATCATATGGGAGGCAGTCGGGCAGCGGAGTAGGGGCTCACCAGTGGCGTTTATCGAGATTGGAGGCTCCCGGAGGGAGGGTGGCCTTGCTTCTGCTTGGTAAACAGCAGGGTCTGCGCTAGCAGCGCGTGCAATTAGCGCTTGAAAAGGGACTGATTGGGGATTATTGCTGAGAGATGGCACTCTACAGGTACTTAATTATCTGGGAGTACACTTCTTACTTCCCTCTAAAGTGTTTGAATGTGAACTTAAAAGCCAGGGGGTCTCTCTTTTGCACGTACACAAACATGTTTGTGTACTTGCAGACACACACACAAACCCGTACACACGAATTTACCCGCACAGACATGCACACCCCAGACGCTTTTAATGAAGAACTTTTTACGGCAGGGAAGATAAGAGACCCTGCCGCTCAGTAATTTAGCAAAGTGCCAGGGCATGCTAAATGGCTGTCCTGTCGCTTTCCAGCCATAAGAAATGTCTCAACATGTCTTTTTTTTCCCGTCTGTTGTCTGTTGCGCCCTGACTCAAGCCCGACCTCCTTGCCTTTTTGTTTCTGCTCAGCGTTCCAACTACCTGCACAGACAGGTGGTGGCGCTGGCGAGCCAGTACCCCAATGTGCGCGTAACGCCCTGGCGTATGTCCACCATTTGGGGCGGGGCCAGCTTGCTGACCATGTACCTGCAGAGCATGAAGGATCTGTTGGCCATGACTGACTGGACCTGGGATTTCTTCATCAACCTCAGCGCTGCTGACTACCCTATCAGGTAACGCCTCGCCTCTGCCTGAGCACCCAATCATGTGTAAATACAGCTCCCTACAGAGCCTAATCATTGAGAATTCAACATGGGGCTGTCTTTGTATGGGCAGGTCAACGTCGTTGCTTGGCTTACTAGCTGTTAGCTTGACCTGAAGAGCACACTGCTGCCTTACTTTGTCTGTATTAGACTTATTCTTGGGTATTACAGCCATTCCCCACCACTATATTCCGAATGAAGACAGGCCATCTCATTACGTGTGAAAACTGTAAAGCTGGGAACCGGGAGACAGAGTTAAATCAATCTATGAAGAAAATTCTGTATCCTGAAGGTATTCATTTGTTTGCTCTAAATGATGGTTAATGACATTTATTGAACAGTTTACTTACTTAATTCATTATGGCTAAATCGCCTGTGATCTATATATTGATTTTGGCAGGTTATAAGTGTAAAAGATGTGGTAGCATTGGCCTTTCAGTTAAGGGCGACTGGATTTTACTTGTCCTGTCAATAAACACACGGCTGCAGAAGTGTGTGCCTTTTTGCAGAAACACCTAAATTTTGAGACATGGAAAGTCGTTTTGCCATTTTTATGGATCCATAATTAAATGTTGCCGATGGTTATAGATAGATTTTTGTATTCTGTTATTGTGATATTTGTATGGGGATACAGCATAAATGTCTGCCAATGACTGAGCCTACAATCCCCACAATTCCTCTGGGCTGCCATGCAGGGCCATGGATGAGCCTTGGATTATCCGTAGATATGCTTCCAGCTTCTAAATACATATTTCAATTGGTTATTCTCCCACTTTGCTAGTTTAGCTAGCTTGTCCCACACTGACCTCTGTTTCATACATGGGGAACATTACCATTCATGTTAAAAGTCTATTGCCATGATGACCATGTCTTTCTGCGGATTCAAACCAGTGTCGGCTCTTTGCCTCTTTCAAATTGGCCCAGCCGAGGTAGCCAGGCCAGTTTAGAGCTGTACAAGGTTAATGCAACAACGTGGCCTGGTGTCTGGAACGATTGCGTCTGCCTTTCAGGAAATGACACGGCGGCCTCGATTCAGGATGGTCCCGCCCCCCCCCCGAGCCATAATCAATAGCTTTTTAGCGCAACGCTATCATTTCCAGCAGCTCTCTTGAACCAGATGGCAGAGATCAATGGAACCGGCCCAAACGGCCCAGTCCAGCCGGCCTCAGGAAGCAGCGCTTCAGGGAAACGCCGGGAAAAAAGGGCGAATGTACTGGGCGTTCATCCTGCGCCAGCAACGCTGGTTAATCCCGCCATTGTTTGAGCCGGCTGTTGTACACGTGCGATTTCAGACGGGAATCACCATCGGTTTAGCAGTCTTATGGAGGATTTTGGGTATTTTGGGGGTTGATGCGAAGTACGGTGTCTGAAAGCACTGATCGCAGAAAGAAAAACAATTTGAGCTAAATCAGTATGGCATTATTCCTTCGCACCAGAATACCACCGTAGCCTTTCGTTTGTCTGCTCTGTATATTCGTAGCTGAGGGGGCTCCATTTTGGGAAATGTGCTGTGACTCATTTCAGAGGGCTTGTTGCCTCTTTGAACATTTGTGTGTGTAGGAGGTGAAGCACTTGTCTTTAGGAAGAAGAAGAAAGACTGATGTTTGTGTGAGTGTAACTGGGCGTGTGTGTGTGTGTGTGTGTGTGTGTGTTTGCGTGTTTGTGTGTGTTTTGGCTGGGTTGAGCTCTGATTTCCAGGTGTCTTGCTGCAAGTCTGTCTGACTGGCGTGGTGCATGATGGATATATTGGTGAAGTAAATGTACGGGAAGAGGACGTGACCGCCTTTTAGAGAGAGAGAGAGAGAGAGAGAGAGAGAGAATGTGAGAGAGATATAGACAGAGTGAGAGAGTACACACTGCCACCAGGACATCGAAACTGAAACGCATTTCCTTTCCGCATGTCCGAAATATAAGGATATAAGAAAAATATATTTCCCAAAATTTGAAAAAGCTATACCAGGCTTTACTCTGTACCCTGAAGATAGAAAGCTTCCATTTTTACTGGGGGAGTATAAAAGTACAGCTTGGCGCATGGTATGTTTTTTGCTGCCTTAATACAAGGCTAAATATCCACCCGTTGCATTACATTGATTGACAAGTACAGTATTTGTACTTACATCATCTAGAAGGATATTATAATTATCCCAATTTTACAAGTATCGTCAATGCTTGATGATATTTATTTATTTATGTATTTATTTATTTTTATGTATTTATGTATGTATATTTTTTATATACTGTATATGTATATCATTTGCTTTGGTAACACAGATGTATTGATTTGTCATGCCAATAAAGCAAATGAAATTGGGAATTCAAATTGAGAGAGAGAAAGAGATAGAGAGAGGGAGAGAAGGAGAGAGGGAGAGAGAGAGGGGCAGAGGCAGGCTGCTGTACTGTACATATGTCGTCCTCAGTCCCTCTCACCAGTTGGTTGCCTCTGCCAAATAGTTCCTTTTGTTTCTGAATCCAAGCTGAGATTTTCTACCCTGGAAGGAAAAACCAGTTTCTGCTTTTTTTCAGGAACCAGTTTTTCCTGTGGAATGTTATTCTTGCTGAGTTTTTTGTTTGTCTTATTTTTTATCTTTTGCTGGGCAGGAAACTCCACTGTAATCTTGCCTTTATAAAACACATAGCATCCTCGCATTCATTTTCTTAAGGAACTTCCTCTTTCATTGCTTTGGTTTTTGCCATCCTCTCTCTGTCATATGTCGCGGTCATGTGACAGCGGAGAGCACGGAAGACACGAAGATCTCAGTTTCTGTTTGACATGATCCCGCGGCCTTGTTGCCCAATTCTAAGGCAACCGGATACCCAGATAAACGAGACTCGATATGAGAGAGAAAGTCCCGTATTGAGATAGAAAGTGACCCCGGTCACCGAGCTGCTGTCGGTGTCGCGGCTTTCTGTCCGAGCTGATCCATCACTCGCCGCGCTGAGAGGCAACGGTGTGCGTCTGAAGCTCGCGCGTCCGTCCGAGGTCAGCCGGCAGGCTACGGCTCGGAAACCCGCGGTCGGCCGTTGGGTGGCGGCAGGAGGGGGCGGGGAAAGCTCGAGCAGGGCCCATTATTTCCCCGCTAATTCCCAGATAATGTCTGTCCTTCTGCATGGGCTGCTCTGAAAAGCGCACACAAAACCCAGCCGCTCAGCGGGGGAGCGAGGACAGCCCGGGGGTGCGGGGATGGGTTACACGACCGCTTTGTCACACAGCGCCAGAGCTCTTTCCAGCTTTTTTTTTCGTCTTGTATCCCGCTCACCCTTTCCCTCCCTTTTTTTAAGTCGGCACAGCAGCTGCTGCTTTCTCTAGCTATTCACTAGCACGGAGTTCAGGGACACTCTTCCGCTCGCTCTATCGCTTTCTCTCCCTCTGGAGCTCAACGACCGGGCTCTCTGTTGCCCTCTGCTGGGGACTGGCGCTGCCTCAGGCAGCAGTGGTACCACTCTGGCCCGTCTGGTCGCATGGTTTAGGCTCTCGGCACCTGCTTCCGGAAGCTTAAAGGCTCTCGCAATCCCGCCTCTCGCGTGTGGCCCGCCCTTCTATTAACGCGGTGGAATTATGTTCCCATACTTTTCCAAAATTTGTGTTGTTTGCGTCGCCGCCGTCCTACGGAAGTCGGAAGATTGAAGTCTTATAAACACCCCCCCCCGACACGCCGAACGCTGAATTGAATTGGTATTGATGAGATCCCTCGGCCGCTTCTCATTGCAGCCAAAGCTCATCACTGTGAGTGATAATTAAATCAAGGCCCTGTCTCCAATCCCCAGACCTGAAGGCTCCACTGCTGTGTCCGAGGAACACAATAAAGCAGGCGTCTGACAGATAATTATCACGAGCAGCGAGGAGTGCGGCCGTAAGTTCAGATCTGATTTTGAAATGTCATGCCACTCAGAAAATACCTCTGTCTCTCTCGCTATAGCCTGCAGTGTGGGCGTCCCGCAGCCGCGTCTGTATCGCCTTTATACGCTCCGACCGTTTGTCGTGCTTCGTGGGCGCTCGATGGCGCTCTTGGGTTTACGATTCGGCTGTGTTCTAGAAAGGGTGGCGTCCGGGGGGGGGGCGGGCAAGGGGGGTAGTAGTGGCATGGTCAGAGCAGACGGAGTGTCGATAAAAGGCTGTCAGGAACAGAGCGAGCACTCGGGCGGTAAATGCCGACGTTGACCTGGATGCCTCCCGCAGCGCGCTTGTGTGGGGACCGGGCTGTCGACGCGTCCGAGTGTGCCTCGCGGCCATGGAAATGCTCCCTCATGAGGAAATGACACTAATATGTATTCCTTCGCAGCCGGGCTTTGTTGCCGGCTAATGTCCCTTTTCGAAAGAATAACACAGTTGTCCTCCAGCCAGCCTTTTCAAATGTATTTTATGTGCTTTGAATTGACCTAGCATGCAGACGTCTGTCTGTGTCTGAGTAGTCTCTCGACCTGCTGTCCTTATCCGTCACCCAGCGTGGGACGAGAGCATCGCTAAGTTTGTGTGCAGTCATTGTGCACCAGCACCTGAAAACGGTATCAGCAAAAGATGTGATTCGGTAGGGGAATTATTTTTAGAGGTGTTTGTTTGTTTGTTTTTTGCATGTCTACCAGCAATTTAGGTTGAAAATGTTTTGAGTTACACAGTCTTAAAGTGCGCAAAATCTTCAGGAAGATGTACCATTGTCAAACGACCGCCTGATTTAATTTTGGATCTAATTGGGTCAAGGTCAAGATCAAGGTTGTCAAAAAAAAATTACGTTGTTTTTCACGACAATGGGCTTAAACAGGCTCAGATTAATATCTCACTGGATTCAAAGCATGCATTTTTCAATTCCACTTCCAATCATATGCTACACTATGGGGTGACATCATTAGGCTCATTAGCGGCAGGGGTCGAATGTCAGGGGGGTCTCTGGGTATTCAACACCGAAGTGTGTTGTACCTGGCACCACCTTTTTAATTTGAAGACATACAGTTCTTCTGTGTTAGCTGTGTGAGCGCCCTCTTCAGCTCCTCGTTATTCAAAACCAAAAGCACTAAGACGTCTCCCTCGGGCGGGGCGTGTTTCACCTGGCATCACTTGTTTCGTTTGTGAACTAGCAGTCCGTCTGTGTTAGCATCCTCTCTTCAGCTTGCTTTTTTCTTACGACCTTTACTGACACAGTTCTCTTCCGCAGGACCAGCAATCAACTGGTCGCTTTCCTGTCCAAATACCGAGACATGAACTTCATCAAGTCTCACGGGAGAGACAACGCCCGGTGAGTCTCCCAGCTGCTCCCAGCACCTGTAACCACACACAGCTGCACCAGTCACCTAGTCACTCACCCGTTCCCCATTACGAGTCCATCCACCTCCTCCGAAGTCTGACCGCATGCTGTTTGAGAAAGACCGCCTCCGCCCTGTAACTGACTTCTGACTTCCTGTTTATGCCCAGGGCCACATCAATACACCCACACCCCTGCACATAAGTACAGGCGCTAACACTCACTCCTCCCCAAATTACCTCTCGCGGTGCTCATTAATCCTGCTTCGACCCCTTGTCCTGTTGGCTGCTGATGCCGGCCCTTGGCGGCCCCCGCGGGAGCGGCCATTACTGTGTTTGCTGTGGTAGCAGCGGCGTCTCAGTCACCTTCAACACGGCAGTCTGTCAACGTGCCCGTGTGACGCTGCATAACCCCCCCTCTTGTCCCACTCCCCGGTGTCTCGAGTGCCAGGGAAAGTCCAGGGAGACCTCGGCGAGATGCCCCTCGGCCTTTTAAAGGGCCTGACTTCCTCCGGCCGGAACGGCCACGGAAGCACAGTCCAATTACTCTTCGTCTTCGGCCACATTAATTAACCTTCCTGTGTCGACCAGCGAGGGGATGCCAGTGCACCCCGCCTGTAGCGCTGCGGAGCGCCCGAGCCCCTTAATGACACGCCACTCAGGGCCTGGTCTCCTTTCAGGGTAGCGGCACATTTCCAGGGCAACGGACCGCAGGCACGGTGCTCGGCTTGCTGTCCTGGACATTCTTTAATGAGAGGGCTGTCCGGCCTACGGTGTAGGTCGGGTGTGTGCAGCGTTTGGGTCTGTGAGTTCTGCATGCATACGTTAGTCTGTTTTAGGTGTAGTCCTGCTATCGCCAATGACCTAAGCATTGAAGTGCTGTACTGCATTATGCTCCTATAATGGGTTAAATACTGAGGACAGATTGTTCCATGGGGTTCAATAAAGTAGATCTTATCTCATCTTTTCTGCCTTAAATCTTCCCTTAGGGGCAGGAGTGTTATATAGTCAGTCCCTGTGGTTTTACCGTCACATGCCGCTGTGTCGTAGAGCATCCAATATTGGTTCAAATGACCACACTTAGCATTAGCGACACTAGCTAAGTGGAGGTCTACTGTGTGTTTTTTACCCCTTCAGCGATTTTTGCCGTCAGGGTATTGACGTCCCCTCTACTGTCTGTCTGTCTGTCCTCTTATCGATTGTTACCACTGTAGCTGCAGAACCGTTGTAGGGATAGCCCTCAAATTTAAACAGGCTATGCATATTTAATGTCAAGGTCATAGCTCCAATTTTGAACAGATTTTTTGTAGGTCAGAGGTCGGACACGCCCACCTGTAAGGCTCATCGATGGGGTACATTGCGCTGAGGGCATTCGAGTTTCACTTGTGTTAAGGAGGGCCCTATATCTCGCTGTGTATGTGTATGCGTGTGTGTTCACATGCGCGTGTGTACCACATCCAGATTTATCCGGAAGCAGGGCCTGGATCGCCTCTTCTTCGAGTGCGACACCCACATGTGGCGGCTGGGCGACCGCAGATCCCGGAGGGCATCTCCGTGGACGGCGGCTCCGACTGGTTCCTGCTTAACCGCGAGTTCGTGGAGTACGTCATCAACTCACAGGACGACCTGGTGTCCAACATGAAGAGATTCTACTCCTACACCCTTCTTCCTGCCGAGGTGAGACCACCTTTGAGGGCGAGAGCACAGCTGCCTGGAGGTTTAACTGGTGTCTGATTAAAAAGCAGATAGGCCAGGAAGAAGAAGTGTTTTGAACCCACGTAGACTTAAAGGTTTCCTCTATTGCTGCCTGTGTGTGCTTCATGATGAAATATCGTATTTATGTGTTGTGCGCCCATGAATGGCCCCACAATGTCGTAATTACAACAAGAAATCTCCCCCTTTTTTTCTATGATACAGTTCACTTACTTGGAGGCAAGTTAGAAGAGCGCTGTGGCGGTTGTGCTATAGTTCCCATCAATACTCATTAACGTAGTGTCATTTATTGGTTCTGAAATTCGACGTTAGCATTTAGCTTGTTTTAGTTGTCAGGCATGGCTGTGCGCATACACACGTCAGCTTGCTACATTTGTTTACTCGCTGGCCAAAACAATTTCAGACAGACGAGCCGAGAAACAGAGTTACAGCAGTTCTTGTTGGTTTAGGCTGGTCCGGTGGTGTAAATGCTTTCTGGGTGTAGTTCCAGCCCTTTGCTGAGGTCTAGTCCAGGGAATGTTCTGGTCATTAACCCTTGGAGCGCTAAATACAAATAGTGTTGCTCAGTGATGTAAGATGTCAAATTCAAAGCTGTTGAAAACCTATCGTGTGGCGACTTGTTTAAAAGAGCTCCTGCTGGGGAGCTCTTTTAAACAAGTTGCCACGTGATAGGTTTTCAACAGAACAAGATAATTTCATTTATAATTTTTTTAAAATTTATTTCAGCGCCCTAAGGGTTAATGAGTCGAGTGGTTGCCATTAAATTCGCAGGAACACCGGAGTCAATTTTTTGCTTTCTCTTTGTGAATTGTCTGTTTGTAATTAGAGTGAACTTAGGGCTGTAATAATTGTGATTCCTTTTAGAAAATGGACCACCCGTTGTGTTAAAGATGTTTTTATAATTAATAAGAAAGAACATTACCGAAGAAGTTTTTGCTTGGAAAAAATAAAAGAACATCTTTAATAGCCACTTCAAAAATCGCGCACGGAAACTAAGAATTTTATGACTTCCTGCTTCTGCTGTTTCTAGTATTTAGTTGCAAATACCATACGTGTGTGTCATTATTGTTTAACAGGTGAATAAATTGCACATCCTGGATTTAGTGCCTATCCGCACTGAACGGTAATCTACGGAGAAAATTGCACTGCTTTAATAACCAAGAACGGATGGTAAATTATTTTGTGATTTTATAATTTATTTCAGGCTACTTCTGCAGAAATCTAATTAATAGAGCAAATTACTTTTGCAAATTGTGTTAAGTAGTCCATAAAACATGGTGATCACATTATAAATACGTCAATTATAACACTTTATTACGCCGTGTACACGGTCAAAACTGTGTGTACACAGAGTTGATTTATTGTGTGATGTGCGGTGGATATTTCTTTCTGAAAAGTGTTGAAGGGTCAATTTGGGTTTTGGAATTGCGAATCTGAATCGTGTTCAGTGCTCGTGTATTAAAGATGGGGAATGTTGTGCACGTTCTCATTGACACTGGAAAAACAATGGAGGTAGATGGAGCTTTTCCCATTGTTCCTCCACCTATGTCTTTACTGCTCTTGGAGAAAAACAACATGTAGCTCAGGATATTAGGTGGAGTTACCCTTATAGTACATCTCCCGTCTGTATGATGGGCCGATTTAGCTAGCATCCATCTTCATTTTCATGAATGTCACCCCTCTCCTCCTGCTCTCCGTTCTCTCAATTTTCTTTCCCTTTGTCGTTTTCTTATTCCCATCTCTCCCTCCTCTCTTCCCCCCACCCCCCGTCTCTCTCCCACTCCACAGTCCTTCTTCCACACAGTGCTGGAGAACAGTCCTCATTGTGAGCGCATGGTAGACAACAACCTGCGTATCACCAACTGGAACAGGAAGTTGGGCTGCAAGTGCCAATATAAGCACATCGTGGACTGGTGCGGCTGCTCGCCCAACGACTTCAAACCGCCGGACTTCCATCGCTTCCAGGTGAGGCTCGACCGCTCGCCGACTATGCCCGACTCCCACCTGAAAAGCTGCGCTTCTGCAAAGTTAGCATGGGAGTTCGACTTATGGAGAAGTATGGTAACAGCTCAGAACTGTGTGCAGCGCGGCCGAGCCGGAATGGAATGGCTCCAGGCCTGCGGGGGTGTCGTTAGGCTCGACCGCTGGGGCCTGGGTGATGGATGACTCTCTGAATGAGCGTCTTTGTGAAGGATCTGTAATTAACAGTGTGTATTAAGGGGGATCGATAGCCGGGTGCTCGTTCATCAAAAGGATTCCAATTGTGTGATGCGTGGAGGGGGCTGGGGCATGTTGGAAGTGCCAGGCAGCTCTGCCCACCCACCCCCCCACCCCGCCTCTTCTCACCCCCCAATGTCTGTCATTACGCTCCGTCCTTCATCTACGTTAAAGACGGGCTTCGCTCCTCAGGCTCGATCATACCCTTGTGACTCATTATTTTTAAAAAACAGATGACAGAAAATGAGCGCCGCAACAATTGTTTGACCCAGACAGTCGCATAGCAGTCGTCTTGCCTTTGTTACCGTATTCTGTCCCGTCTCCAAAACAGGAAGTGTGTGTGAGAAGGACATAATAGCGGTACTTTACATCTGCACCATAGCCTGAAAACACAGACGTCCTGGAGTGAGTCGGTGGCATTTGAAGAGCTTAATGGATATGATGTACTTGTCTCGTTTTGCGGTCAGGACAACATTAAGCTTATCCCATTTCCTGCCGAACTTTTTAATTTAAGAGATCGTCTGTGTACTCCGGTGTTTTTCCACAAACAGTTATCGGCCATCTGCGGATGCGCTGCACTGCAATTTGAAAGTGCCCAGACCGGCATTCTAAAACGCATCATTGCTCCTGTGATGAGAGGATTCCAGCCGTAATGACGGTCGTGCGCTGCTTTTATTAACCCGTCGTGGCACAGGCCTTCCGGAATGTTTCATTAAAACTCTGGTGTTGTGAAATTCGGCTGCTGTCGATCGCGCGTGACCATCGTCTCATCAGCGCTGGAATGCTCAGCTCAGAACATTCTAGTCACATCATTGCGATCTCACTCCGTGAAAGGATTGAAGATAAAGAGTCGAAGTGAAAGACTTTTTATCTTCTCGCCACTCGGCTTCCGACGGTGCGGATCTCTGAGGAGTGTCCCACATCTGCTCACGCGACGACAGCTTCGACTGACGCCACCTGAACCGTCTGACACCTCGCTCACACCACATCACACTGCAGACCGAGACCTTGGTTTACAGTCGCGGACCGCCTGCGCAGCCTTGTTCAGGGAAGAGCGGCGTGAGTGCTCGTGTAATTTGAGCCGCCGGAGAGAGACTGTTGTCCTTGGAGAAGACTGAAAGAACGAGCGGGCCGCTACTCTTCCTCCCAGCTCCAGAGATGTGAGGGGCTCTTTGTTGCGCGAGGCTTACGTTCCGTCTTGAGCGTTCGTGCTAATAAACGGTGAGAGTGTACCACGCCAGGCGCGCCCTGAGTCAGCCTGAACACGGACAGGGCTTCATTATTCGCCGTATCTGGAAGCTGCCCAAAGGCGCTCGCCGAAGAGCGGCTCACAGCAAACTGTTTCGCCCGCTACGACACAAACGCCCCCACCCCCAGCACAGGGCCTGCACTGTATGAGAGCCAAGCCATGGAATCGCAGCCTCCATTTCATGTGCTCAGATTAACTGTAGCTACGCCGTCGAAGGCACAGGGCGTCGAGAGAGCACCATTCATCACGCTATAAACCCCCCTTTCCTATTCGGTGTACTCACGCACACACCGTCTGCCCGTCCCATACACACTCACGTACACGACTCAACCCATCTTTTGCACACAGAGATGAACGCCGGCTCAGTTAAGACCCCAGCGTCCGGACCTGCCTGCTGCTTATATTCAACATTCAGTCAGTAATGATATTCCGCTTTTCACGGTTGGGTCCCAGGGCGGGAACGGAACATGTGACGGGGGTGCTTGAAATGCGTTTCGGCAGTCTAGCACACCGCTAAGTCGCTGTGCTAACCCAGAAACCCTGCTCAATAGCAGAACTCTGTGGACACAGTTTGTATTCTTTCTTCATTGTTTTCCCTTTTCCCGCCAAACACACACAAACACTGTCTCTCTCCAGTAAGAGAGAAGTACTAAATGAAGGGTGCCAGTTATTATGAAACCTTGATTTTGTTGAAATTTATTTTTTATTGAATGAATGTTATAATTTTTTTTGTTTCCATTGAAACATCTTCACACATCAGTCACTTTTAAAATTTCCAGGCGAGTGGCTAAAAGCTCACCTAGGAATTCAAGGCGAGCTTTTTTGCGGCCCTCGCGGCTTGTTCCAAGAATGGGGCAACCGGAGAAATGAAAAGATTGGATGCCCACTGCATTTTTTTTCAAGGAACTTCTTTGCTGTGATGGGCATGTTACTCCTAGATAGATTCATTCTGAGGTACAGGGCCTAATATGATGCATAACAAGTTTAAAACTTTAGTTTACCTCTTACACAAAACATGCCAAGATTTTGAAAAGCATCCTGAGCCTATTCTCCAATATAAGCTTAAGCTTCTTAATGCAGCTGCATGGGTCAAATAGAAGCCTATCCTGAGAATAAAGAAACAAAGTGCAGATTTACCAAAGAATTGACATTTTTTATTAAAACATTTTTATCTCAAATTAAAGAAGGAATAAAATGAAAACATAATCGTCAGCATTATGAAATTGTCAGTTGCATTACAGGGGCTTACCTCAATAGCTGCTTAACCTAACATGGCTCAAAAGAATCAATGAATCACTATCAGAAATGGTAGTTGCTAGTTAGCTACATTCACAAACCATGCACGTTAACTCTGTAGCATAACCTGAGCAAATTTGGAAACCAAAACGAACGTCACTGTCTAAACCTCGTCCATAGTACCCACTGACGCTTCAGCCGAGTAGCACTACGCGTGTCCGCAGCAAATGAATTTCTGGGAAGGAGAATCGGTAATTTATGTGCATATCTGCTGTAGAAAAGCATTCTCGAAAGCCGTGATTCACCTCGCATTTTGTCGCTGAAGTCACAGAACCTGAAGTCAGACGTTCACTTACCTCTGTCACCACGGGCTTGCCGCGTACATTCTTCACTTTAGTGACATAATCCCTTACGGAATTTTCCAGTTTGCAAAAGTTTCTTCCCTCGTGGTATAAACCGCAGCCAGGTTCATAATCTACAGATTGGTTCAAAAAGGGTCAGTTGGTACAGGTTGCCAAATCACAGAACGGGTATCTCTCGCTTTTGCTTTCCCACTCTCCACATAGCCTTCTTCCCATCTTTGCTGCTACAAAACACTTCTTGCGCTACCATTCCGTATCAAACGGAGTGTCTACCAGCGGAGCGTAACGATGGAGACAGAACCAGTCTAGTTTCCAAGGCGCGCGTTTCTTTCAAGCTTTGTTTTTGGGAGGTGCGCGCTTTTTTCCGCACCTAAACTTTTTGTAGGCACGCGATGGCCTTGAAAGACAGTGACTGACACATGTTGGTATATTCTGTTTCTCTGGAATTATAACGTTTATATATATATTTTGTATCGTTTTTGCATTGCCAGGCAGGGTTGCCAGTAATTTCGGAGCCCACTATATATGTTGAATACATTTTTTTCTTCCTTCAAAAAATGAAATCATCATTCATAACTGTTTTTTTTTTTTTGTTTGTTTGTTTGTTTACTCGGGTTATCTTTTTCTAATAATAAAATTAGGTTGATCTGAAACATTTAAGGTGTGACAAATACAAGAAAATAGAGGAAGCTGGGAAGGGGGCAAATACTTTTTCACAGTACTGTATGTATTGTATGAGAGAGAGAGAGAGAGAGAGAGAGAGAGAGAGAGAGTAAAGTGTATGTTGTTGATAGCAGTTGATGCCCTGAAGTCCCCTAATCAGAGAAACGGGTATTAATCCTTTGTTGTTCTCCATTTTATTGAAGTTGTCACTGAGGCTCTCGAGACCCCCCTCCTTGCTGTCAGCCGTGTCAGCGCGAGTCGCTTTCTTCCCCCCCGTGATTTGGCTCAATAACAGATATCATCCTTTCTTCATGCCAACCTTGTTACTGTCACCGGGATGTGCCGAGATGGCGGAGAGAGATGCGGCTGAATCTAATAAATGCAGCCTTATATTCTGCCAGGGACAGCGCTCTAACTTTGATTTATTTTTATCTGTGCTCGTATGTATCAGCTGAAAACTTTCACAACGGCGCCGCATATCATGACTGTAAACCGTCTGTCTCAATTTTTTCATTCCCTCTACCTCCTACATCGACTCCCACGATGCACCTCTGCCAGGCCTTTGTTTGTTACGAGAGCTCGATCTTCTCTCTGCCTCCTTCTATCACTCCTTACCTCTCCATCTTTCTTTTTTTGTCTCCCTCCTACTCAACCCTCACCCTCTGCACCTCTCTTTTTCTCTCTCCCTCTTTCCTTCCCCTTACTGACCTCCCTTCTCTTTCTCTCTACCTGTCTCCATCCTCCTCTCTCTATCACTCTCTGCACCTCTCTTTTTTTTCTCTCTCTCCCTCTTTCCTTCCCCTTACCGACCCCCCTTCTCTGTTTCTCTCTACCTGTCTCCATCCTCCTCTCTCTCTATCACTCTCTGCACCTCTCTTTTTTTCCTCTCTCCCTCTTTTCTTGCTCTTAACCTCACTTCCCTCTCCTTTCTCTGTTTCCCTTTTCCTCTCTCCATCCTCTTCTCTCTCTTTCACTCCCCTGCAGCAAACCGCCAGACCGACATTCTTCGCCCGCAAGTTTGAGGCCAGCGTCAATCAAGAGATCATCAACCAGTTGGACAGCTTCCTGTTCGGCGGCCTTCCTTCCGGCACGCCGGGGCTGAAGGCCTACTGGGAGAACGTGTACGATGAGCCCGACGGGGTGCACAGCCTGGGCGATGCCCAGCTCACCCACTTCCACGCCTTCGGCCGAATGGGCCTATCGCGAGCGGCCAGCTCCCTGCAAGGAGACCCCAACGACAGCAGCTGCAGGTGTGTGACCCCCCCATTCCCTGCTCTCCTGTTCCGCAAACAGAACGAACAGAACGTCCCTTCTGTACCGTTACCTCGCAGAAACCCACTTTTATGTGCACAGTCTGCTTTTAACTGGCATAATTTATTGCGCACGGTCTGTCGTTGAGCTTAAACCCAACATTTAACAAGCTCCTGGGAATGCTATCATTTATCTATGTGCGTAGACTTCAAATTTGATGGCCGTGCACCTTGTGAGTATCACGAGGGAATCACTTGGCTGTAGAGATGCATCTCTCTCGTGTAGATTGAAAGAGCCCATTCACTTCTCCTTTTCTTGCCCCCAGCTCTAAGAAAACAGTGTTTCACTGTAAACGGTTGTGCTCGTCGGTCAGATTAACTGAGGGAACTGCTGTGTTTGGGTTGGTCCTTAGCAGCTTGGCCCGTTGTAGAGACGGGCATCTTTGGCCAATGAAGCTGGTGCCCTTCGTCAAAAATGTTTCTGATTGGACAGGAGGCTGCAAGCAGGCGAGAGGTTGTCGGCTAGAGCAGGCGGTAGGATTGTGCGTGCGCGCCGATTATCGCCGAGGAAGTAGGGTTCCACGCGACGAGCCGCTAAAACCACAGCGCTTCCTCAGCTACATCTGTTCCCACTCTCGATTCGGGTCGTAAATGCTGTAGAGCAGGGGCAGGGAGCTCGTGTGCGTGTTTTGGGGAAGTGCTGCATGTGTTGGTACTTTTGGCGACGCCAAGCACAGCGGATACGAGAAGTGAAAACTAAAGATAAAGCACTTGTCTCAGAGATGGGAAAACGTGAGTTTGTGTCGTGCCGGAGAGCAAAGGGAGTGAGGGGGGGGTCAGTTTCCCGGTTGGAGAGGTGGGGAGGTGCCACCGAATGAGGCCGAGAGAGAGATTTAATTTTTTGGCGGCCTGCTGTTATAGGGGCGAGGACAGGCTGAAGGGCAGGGCTGAATGGGGGCTCTGTGCTGCCCGTGTGCTCGCCCTCTCTGGAGTGGAGGGGAGGGGGTGCAGGAACACCGAGCCCTCGCGGCACAGGAGTAAATATTTGCCGTTCTGCTTGTCAGGGAAGTTGTGCTGCCGGGACAGGCTGACTTAGGCCTGCCGTGGAATAGAGATGAGGCTGGGGGGGGGTGGAGGGAGCAAGGGAGGGGGGGGCAGTTGGACTAAATCACCCACATCTCTGTCGACCCGCTGCGTTTTTGGTTCGCCCGTATTTCCTGTGGCCTCTCAGTCCGCCGGGGCTCCCACGCCGTGCCGGCGAACCTTTTCCGCCACATTTGGCGCTCCTCGCTCGGCAGGAGCGAGGAGTTTGTTTGTCTTCCACCGGCGAGCGCAGACAACACTGAGCCCTTTCACACCCCTGCCCTCCTCTCAGCCCTGCAAAAGCGGCCATTAGATGACGGCTCGGCTGAGAGGGAACCGTTCGGGAGGAATATCCGCGCCTCTCCTCACCTCTGCGTGTGCGCTACGGCTTCTCGGAACGATCGCGGAGCTAATTCTTCTCGCTCGTCCCTAATTTGTTTTTTTGAGACGCGATAACGTTAATAGAGTGGAGGGGGAGAGGGAGCATTAGCGCATTACGCTGCGGCGCAGTTAAACATCCGACGATAAAAGGAGCGGGGGGATTAGGACTGCGAGCGATGAAGCCGTCATCTGCAGTTCGGGCCCGATGTTACCATCACTCCGTCGCTAATTTCCTTCAACAGGCAGCCCCCGAATACACAGGTTTGCTCAGCTTTCATGTCCGGCGTTTTCTTGAAGTATATATGAGCACAGGAAACGGCTGCCGTCCCAGTTCTTGCGTGTGGTTATTTCTGCTGCATTCCTTTTCTTTGAGTTTCCTGACATGCTCAGTGTGAGACTGTCCTGTTCCCACTCATATATTTGTTCAAACGGAGGATGGGTTTTATTGGAATGCTTTTTCAAAAATCTAAAGCAGTGTTTAAGAACTCCATAGCTTTCAATTCCTCATTGAGATTGTTACATCAGCATAAGAACATGTAGTTAAAGGCTTGCTATGCAGGAATTGTAGCCTTGCTGTGGTTCTCTGTTTACGAAAAAAGTGTATTCTCTGCCTTGACTGCTGGCTTCAGTTTTTATATTTAAAATCCAGTTTCACCATTTTTATCTTCATATCCATGTTTAAATTGGCTGTAGCTGGCTAGGAGAAGTATTTCCAAGGCGAAATATGGTTTTCCAAGCACCATGTTAGCTTTTAGTTTTGCTTTCTGGAATCTTCTTCACCTCTGCCGACTCTGTAGCTTCACACAGCCCTTCACACTCAAACATAATCGCCCAACCCCAAAACATCCCAGACATTTTTAATTACAGATGCAGATAAAGGAGCTTGATTTTGTCAAAGGTGTATTGAGACAGAAATTGCTGGTGTAACGTGGATTTGCCTGAGCAAGGTTATTTTATAATGTTTTCAAAAATGTTGTCAGCACTTGAGATCTTCCATTTTACAGGGTTGACCTTGTTTTTGATGGGGAAGTGTCACCCTTGGAGCGAGCTCAGCATATAGAGAAAAGAGTAGGAGGTCATTTGGATTTTCTTGTGTGAGGGCCTTTCTGTCAATGTGCTGGCTTGTGCCATTGTTCCAGGGTCATCTGACAAGAGTCGGACAGGCTCACAAAAGGGTGCCTCGGTGGGTCTGTGTTTATTGAGGGAGGTTGGGGGGGGGGGGGGTCCGAATTAGCGGGGGAGCTGGGAGGGACCATTGAGACGGGGCCTATAAGCCTCAGGCAGAGGGATAAAACAAACCACAGTGCAGTCTAGACTGATCACACATGTCACACGGGTTGTTTCTCAGTAGGACTTGCCAACAGATGTTCAAGAATGAAGGTCATTGAACAAGGCAGCCTTATCTTGCCCTTCCAACAGCAGTCGCTAAGAGGCCCGAGATTAGATCTGGAGACGAATAGGAATCTGCATTACAATGAGTCCTCCTGACTGGGCACCTTCACGGGCAAACGGCGATCCAACTCTCCCGTCCGTCTCCTGGAGCAGGACATGGTCCACGACATTCCTATTGGCCTCCAAATGCCCTGAATCTGTCTGTTTATGTGGCAGGTACTTTCCCATGGGTCATCCGGTGTCCGTCCATGCATACTTCCTGTCCGACCGGTTCCAAGGCTACCTCGTGCAGCACCACGCCACAAACCTGGCCACCAGCAAACTGGAGACGCTGGAGACCTGGGTCATGCCAAACAAGGCCTTTAAGATCACCAACCCGTCCAACAGCTTCACCCGGCTACAGTTTGCAGAGGTACTACATTTGTGGCAAAATTATAAATCAACGATAATGAACTGCCTCATTTATAATTAAATGCGTCTTGTTTGCTCGCCAGTCTCTTGAGGAGGTAGATTGCCTTGGCGATATTGCACAGCTAAATTGTTGCTGTATATTGTTTAATATATACCAGTATCCCTGTGGTGGTATAACTGGGGTGTTACTCCATTATGTATGCAAATGGTTATATCGCATCAATTATATACAGCTCAACTCCTATAGAGTGAAGATGTTCTACAATGTTTGGGACAAATACATTTTCCTTGCTTGATTTTGCTCTTCTCTTAATTTGTAAATTTATGTCAAAACAGCTTATATGTGATTTGACCCCATAAAACCTGTGGACCCATATATGGGTCTGTTAAATGCAGCTACTGTTTTCAGACTTGTGGAACTTGAAGGCCTATTTTAAATTCTTCGGAGATGCCAATGTTTCTTACAGTTCCTAATATGTCCTGCTGAATTATAGGGAAATGTGTATGAAATGATGTACTAGATATCTTCCATTTGATGTCCTGCTGTGGCCATAAAGACATGGCGTCCTGGGTTTGAATATTTCTCTTAATATACTTGTGTTGTAGCTTCAGTGAAGCACTGCAACCAGTAGATACAGGATATGTGTGTGACATTTTCCTACAATATTCTGTCTATGAACCAACTTAAGAGAAAACTATAGTGAAAAATTAGAGTTCAAGGGGTTAAGTGGCGGGTCGTATAAAGTGCTGTGAATTCAGCACAGTGAAAACAACGAAAATTTTCACTTCTCCCGTATGTGAGTGGTTTCATCAGTAACCCAAAATTGAGTGCTAAATCAAGTCAAGAAAAGCAATATGTCTTCCAAATATTAGACATTACGTAGCATATACAGTTTGTATACAAAACAATGCTCATAGGATATTGCTCGGTGATACACCAAGGATACACCAGGAGCACTGGGGTGCAAAAATGGTATTATGTACACTACAGGCTAGAAGTTTGGAAGCAAGGCTAATACGGGTCAAAAATTTGGAAGCAACTTCAAGTTTCTTTTCACAATGCTTTCTTAAAAACCAGTATGAAATCTATGGATTTTGGGATGTATTTACTGCATGATTAGACTTCTCTTTCATTGATATGCACCATTTTCCTCTATTTACCTTTAGGTACTGTATACATTGATGTTACCAGACCATTGCTGAATAAATGTTAACAAAAAGAAAGGAGGGCTTAGTTTTTGGGTTGAGAAGATTTGCAAGAGTCACAACTTCAGTGAAAAAGTAAAAAACAAATCACAGTTTGCATTATTCACTTTATGTCATGGTTTACAGCCCGCCAGATGCCAACGGCAATCCGGCAGGCACTAGGACCATGGGCCTAGTAATATGGGCCTGATTATTTGAGTAAAAATGTATTCTGATAAATGACTCTTTATGTAATAATCTTGTTTATTTTGTTGCAAAGTATGCCAATGAAACTATGATCTTTTTTTGTACAAATTTGGTCTTGCTTCCAAACTTTTGGCCTGTAGCGTATGTCTATCTGTCATGTGGTTATTTATCTCCTCACTGTCTTTGCTCATTAAGTCTAGAGTATCCTGCTTATGTTTGAGTCTAAACCCCAGAGCCTCTCAGAGTTAAGATGTTCTTCTCTTTCACTGTTACCCTCCCTCCATCCTGCGTCACTACTCCCTCGAAGGTCCGCAAAGGCGGCGGCGTGTTAGCATGCGGGACGCGCGCCGCGGTACTGCTCAATAATTAAACCAGAAGGGACAGAGACATTTCTGTTTTTCACACTTGAGTCGCTTTCCCTGGCAGGCGGAATAATTCGAAACGTCAGCGTCAGATGTTGCATCAATTCACGTCCTGTCTGCTCTTCATGAGCGTTTTTGAGAGGTTGTGTGATTGTGCACCAAGAGACCGCGGGAGAAACGCGCTACCACTGCCTATTAACTTGTCTGGGTGTGGGAGGTCAAAGCAGCAGCAGTATATATTCAGCTCGACGTGTTGCGTGTGAATGCGGATGAATGATGGCCTGGGCCGGGGTCGTCTGTGGCGAGACTGGCGTGAAAGAATGCGCATGTCCTGTTGAAATCGTCTCACTGCGCTCGGACAAAACAACATGGCCGCCGTCCTCGGCGTGGTACTCCTCTTGAATGTTTCTCAGGCTAAAGGGGCTCCTCCTTGCTGCTATTAAACACCTGCATGCGGTTATGCGGCAGACGCTGCCGCTAATAAGCGCTGAACAGACCCCGCGGGCCCTGCCTCACAGCCGTAAAATACTTTTAATAAACTCCAGCTGCGGCTTTCGCCGGTCGGTAACAGATGATCAAATTGACCTGTCATGTTTTATAGTGGTGTTTTATTGGCTAGCTGGTGTTGGGCTGTTCTCACCCCTCTCCTGTGCTGGCCAATACAGATCCATGAGAGGAAGTCTCCTTGCCTCCTTGGTGACCGAGCTGTCCACGAATCGAACCGTGTTCCACGTCTCGCAATGGAAAGTAGGACTTGACCAAAAGAAGTCAACAAATAATCTGCCTTATTCACGAGGGCACGGCTACACACATAACCTGCCTTTGTAGAGCCACTTGGGACGAAGTGGTGATTTACTGTCAATGAGGCTGAAAGAGCGAACACAAGCTGGAGTACTTCACATGATAGATAAGTCCTGAAGCAGGCAATCACTGTGCTGCACATAAACAATGAAAGAGAAGCCACTATTGCCGAAATTCCATTTTGCCCTGTTTTGCATTGGTTATTTCCTCATAGCGGACTCTTCAGTTGATGGACTCAGCGGTCAAGTGGCTTTTGCTCGTGACGAAGGTCAGAGAAGTGCTGAACTTTCAGAGCCAGATGTATTTATAAAGCCCCTGCTCTCACTTCTCACCCTGCTTAATATAGACACATTTACAGGCAGCCATTGATCGGCAAGGGGCTGTTAATCAGCTAGCGTAATAACGATCAGATACTAAAGCCGTCATCCGTCTTGTGTTCCTTAACGGCCGATGCGGCACCCTGGCTTTCTCAGGATGCACCGCGGTCGTTACTGCGGTAAGATGAGGGGTTATCGTCTTGCACCGCTGTTTGTTTAGGTGCGAGCGAGATCCCGGTCCCCAGCGGCCGGCTCGAGGCGTCCAGTTAACGCACG
Source organism: Gymnothorax javanicus (assembly GCA_029692085.1). Taxonomy (NCBI): domain Eukaryota; kingdom Metazoa; phylum Chordata; class Actinopteri; order Anguilliformes; family Muraenidae; genus Gymnothorax; species Gymnothorax javanicus. Next base: position 11,584,912 of record CM056211.1, read on the forward strand.
GATCGCCGCAGCACTGCTTCCCTGCTCATTGATTGCACGGGATCATTTACCTTAAGTGTGTCTCGCATTGATCTGCTGGCGGTGCGAAGTCCGCTGGGGAACCGCACTGGCTTGCTTCTGTTTAAGCGCGAGATCATAGGCTTTACTGCACCCCCCCCACGTAAACATACCTAGAGTGGGAGCAGGAAGCAGTCACTCGCCTGTAAAGAACATGACGTTTCAATTAACGACTGTTTGAAGTGTTAACCCCTTGGTGCAGATATAGACGCCGGCGTCCGTAAATTCCGAAATTTAATTTCCAAATAATTTTGTAGTTGAATTTCTAAATGTCTTTCTTCACTGGAATAATTTTCCAGTGTCTCCGTTACACAAATACTGAGTTATAAAGCCTAAATAGCTCATGCATAACAGGCAAAATTGGCATTATTTGTATTCTGCGCAAAGGGGTTAAGCAGGCTTTCCTTACTGAGTGGAGAGTAACCCCTTATCTCTGCTCTTCCTCTTTCTTGTTCCTTCTTCGAATTTCTTTTTCTATCTTCCTCTTTTCTTGCTTTATCTTACTGTCTATTTCTCTGCCCTCTGCTCTATCCTTTACCTTGTCTTTCTCCATCTCTCTCTCTCTCTCTCTCTCTCTCTCTCTCTCTCTCAGATCGGGACTGAGTGGGACGCTAAGGAAAGATTGTTCCGGAACTTTGGGGGCCTGATGGGGCCCATGGAGGAGCCGGTCGGCATGCAGAAGTGGGGTAAAGGGGCCAACGTGACCGTGACGGTCGTGTGGGTCGACCCCACGAACGTCATCGCCGCCACTTACGACATCCTCATCGACGCCAGCGCCGAGTACACTCACTACCGGCCGCCGCTCAACCTGCCGCTGCGGCCCGGCGTGTGGACGGTGCGTGTGCTGCACCACTGGACCCCTGTGGCGGAGACCCGCTTTCTCATCACCCCACTGGCCTACAGCAAGCAGCAGCCCATCCGCCAAGGTGAGCCGGCCACCGAATCACAACGCATGAGCTTCCTTCCAAACGCTTTTAAAAATGGCTGACAAATTCGTGATGAATCAGAGGAAGGAAATACAAAATCTGTGTGTATTTCCATCAACTGCTGCTTAGCGAATATTCTGAGGAAGTGCCACAGGATTACATAAGTAGAGAAGGGCCAGCTGCCATTTATGGGATTTTTGAAGCAGAAGCATGTGACTTCAGTCCCTGTCATATCAATTATATGGGAATTTAATGTCCCTCTACAAAGTCCTCTCTTTACCATGTTTTTATTTGCCAACTTTTGTACTTCAGCCAAGTGTGAAAAATTTTTGGTTCAATTTTGGCATATTTTTATTTCTTGCCTAATTTCAGGTTTTTTTTTAGTGCATTTTCAGAATGTCCCAGGCAGTTGGAAGTGGGACTTACCCCTCATTCATCCAATAATTTAGGATTTGCAGGGCAACAATGAAAATCAAAAATAGTTGTATTCGTGTATCAGATTTCAGTATAACTTAATGAGTTCTGTTCAAACACAGTATTTCCCATTCAGGTTTATTCTTACAGTGGAAACTTTTGAATGGAAATCCCACTCGGCATGGGGTTTTCGGAGGTTTTGAGGGTGCTGAGTGTGTTTGGGGGGGGAGGGGCGGCTAGTTGTTATTCGATCATGATGGAACAGGGAGTTATGACCTCTCTGCAGTTGGAAGGGAGAATAATACCCAGTTCATCCAATGATGTTATATATTGCAGTGTAGTAATGAAAATCCAAAAATAACTGTATATCAATGAGTCAGACTTCAGTACAGCCTTAATTAGCAGAATTTGTTTGCTGTCAGCGCCTCAGATATGTGTTACATTAAGTACAGTAATGAAACTGGGCTCTGTGTCAATGTCCCCCTCCAGAGCATTGGGGCATGACAGTGTTAGTGATGGGTGCGTGACAGTGCTAGACTAATGAACTAAAAGATTTCAGAACCACTCGACGTTGGTGGAAATTGCAGCCGAAGTGGGAAAGTGTTGGAAAATTTTGTTTTGGCGGAGCTCGGTTCTTTTTATTACAAACGTGTAAACAAATGGAGCTTGTATTCAAGTCCCCTGCTGTGGTACTTGGAATGTTGAACACTCGCCACTAAAGTAATGCAATTATTTTTAATTTTTTTGGCAAACGCGTTTTGCTCGTTTGTTTCTTGCTGATGATGCAGAGTGGATACCTGATGAGTATAAATAGCGCTGGTTCCTGAGAGAGGAGCCCTCATTGGCTGTGAAGGTCATTCGTGCTGGCTGTCAACGGTACTGACTAGCTTAGCAGAACTTTTTTCGCTATATCGGCTCGCCATTGGTATGTCTCCAAGCATTTATGCTGAGAGCCGTCGCAGCAGCGCGATCCACGTGAAAGCCCGGCGCACCTGGGCTAGCATTCTTAACGAGCGAACGAGACGGTCGCACTTTCTTCTAAAGAGCCGCATCTCGAGCGCCAGGTTCGCCGCGCGAATCCCTCTCCAGCCTCCTCCCAGACTTGCGGCCGGGCCTGGCGTCGGCCCATCCGTTTCCGAGCTGCTCCTCGGTGCTGCGAGCCAATAAACGTTTATGGGAGTGCGTTAGCGGCCGGCTGCTTGCCGCGTGTAAACGGTGCCCGCGGTGCACCTTGGCCCATGAAAGCTGACTGCCTGGCAAAGTGTGAAGCGCGGGCCCATGTGTGTGTGTGTCGGGGCGGGACCAAAGTGCTGAGTCTGAGTAACGTGCGGGCGCGAGCCAGGGCGAGGTGCCCAAAGGCACAATAAACACCCTGAGGTGGGGAGCTTGAGCCGAGGTGCGAGGACTGGTGAGGAATCTACATCTTTACCCACAAATCCCTGCTGCTTCAGTCTCTGCGGTTTTCTGCCTCCGTCAGTCTATATTCTGTCTACACTTTCCCTCAGACCCCCCCCCCACTACCACCACCACCACCACCACCACCTACACAATTCCAATTCCACTGCTGCCTCCATACCACTGGAACCAGTACATTTGAAGAGTTTGTTTCCAAAATGCAATATATCCAATGAATGAATCGGGAAAAGGAGCGCGTCTTGGGTAGAAAATCAAAATCACTGTACCAGGTGCTCTTAGGAATGGGGCAAAGAATGTAACAAAAATCCGAAAAAAAGAGTCTAAGGCACTCTGGTAGTGGAAAAAAGTAAAAAGCCTTTCTTAAATGGCTACTGCATCGGCAAGATTAAAAAGCGCACCTACGCGTTACGGCCATACAGGCCTTCATCAGGGTGACTAACCCGTTTGTGAATCAAAACACCATTCATATAGATTAGGAAAGGAAATGACATCATGAGAAAAACAGGTAAAACAGGTAAAACAGGATATATAAACCTGATAAATAACAATAAAGGACACAATATCGCACATATTAAGGCAAGGAAAAATAACAAATACAAAAAACTCACATGATTGTGTGTACCACCCAGAAACACAAACATATATTATAAAAATGGAGAATAGTCTATTTCTTCATTTAAACCTGGAAATTCCATGGTGTTTTGATTCACAAACGGGTTTGTCACCCTGATGAAGGCCTGTATGGCCGTAACGCGTAGGTGCGCTTTTTAATCTTGCCGATGCAGTAGCCATTTAAGAAAGGCTTTTTACTTTTTTCCACTACCAGAGTGCCTTAGACTCTTTTTTTCGGATTTTTGATGCAATATATCCATTTTACTCATTCAGAGTAAATCAGCTTTTTCTATTTTGGCGCCTGTTGCATTTTGTAGAAAAACACAAACTTTGACCATGAAAAAAATACACCTTCTAGTATGAATTTCTAAAAATGCATTTTTGCGCCATGTGTGAGAAGCGCAGGGCTATCGCTCTATGGTGTTATCTCAATTTCTGTAATTTCAGCACTTATCGCATTTTGGAAGCAAACTCTTCATTTGTTGCCTGTCTCGGGTGTAGGCTGTAGTGCTCTACATGTACAGGATGTGTACTCACGGTCATATCTTCCCTGTAATCCTGTGACACGATGCAGTTTGTTAGTTTTCGACTCCCATTTCACACTATGGAATTAATATTGTCAACATTATCCTCGTCCTGAGACCCTGTGTCCCCATATAAGGACATCACATTTAGGCCTAGCCCACAAAACTGAAGTCTGGGCCTCTATTGGTTAAAGCAGACAGTATCCACTTTAACCTGATTTTATTTGTTTTCAAGGCCGGTGTGATGGAATATGGAGCCAGAGAGAAAGCATTTTGGCCGTTCAAATACTTGCAGACTGTACAGCGTACTGACAATGTTTTCTTTTTACGGCTTGGCAGCCTCCAGATCTTTGAGGGAACACGAAGAACCCGTAAATCCCAGCAGTTTAATTTTGTAGCAGTGCAGCATAGCCAAATTGGATTAAAAGGCTGCAATACGCAAAACACTGCTCTCAAATCTTATTGTGTTAAGCCCATGTTACACAGAGCAATTTGTATGCAACTATAATTGTGCTGCTAAATCCACCTAAGATTTCTTCCCGTACCGCCGAGCTCAGTCTCTCTCCGCGACGCACTGGCAGCCCAGCTCATCTAATTGTTTGAAGTAGACATCGTCTCTTTTCCGCGAAACTGATTTTGTGCAATATCCAGTCTGGGCACACGCGCTTTTTCGTATTATTTATCTTTTTAAAATGATATTGGCTGGCAATCTCCCTATTCATGCATGGTTTTAGTTTTGTTAGCTTGTATACCCTTGTGGATTAACAAAACTGAGGAATGTATTGCAAGCTCTTAGGATAAATTTTCACGCTTGTAAAAATGTAGCTTAGCGCAGATAGCAAAAAGTCGCATTATTCGTGTGTATCAGTTTTTTTTTACTTTGTAATGCCTTTTTACCTGGAGCAGTACCATAGATATCATAGCAGACCGGCTACCTAGTCCATGAAGCTGTAGCTAAAACCTTTTCCTGTCTTCCAGAGGATGCTCTGAGGCTGCACAACGGCCCAGCCAAGAACAGCTACATGGAGCAGAGCTTCCACAGTCTGAATCCAGTCCTCAACATCCCCGTGCATCTGGGGCAGGTCGAAGCGGCCAAACACAACGCAGGGCTAACCGGGTCGGAGCTGGAGCGCTGGGTGGACAGCCTGGTGCGAGAGATGTGGTCAGCGGTGGACGTGTGCACCACGGGGCCTAGCGCCTGTCCCGTCATGCAGGCCTGTGCAAAAACGGCATGGAGCTCCCTCAGCCCCGATCCCAAGTCCCAGCTGGGGCGTCCCCGAGCAGATGGCCGCATCAGGTAGCACCCTCTGCTGGCTGGGCGGCTCCACTGCGATTGTGGTCATTTTTTTGCCATCCTTAATTCAGAAATGAAGTGCATTTTTTTGTACGTTTTTTCGAACGTTCGGCGGAAATGATAATGAAAATGGCCGCACCAATCTGAGGGACGTTTTAAAAGTGGGTTTAGAGTATTCCCTTCTGGTCTGAAAGGCTTTTAGGCTTTATTTTCTTATTTAAAAATATATTACGGACCATACTGTGATTGATGCTTTGGTTTTTGTTGTTCAGAGGAAAGGATAGCAGAGCTACAGAAAGCCTTGTCCTCAGCGAGCTGCTCAAAGTGAGGACAAGAGACTGATCTCCTGAAATCTGAACGCAGCCAGCATAGAGAGCACATTAAACACTGGTAGCCAGACCAAAAGGGAATCTCATCGTGGTGGTTCTTGCCGTCACGTCCTCAAGGGACGCCGAAAACACTCCTCCGCACAGTCGCTTAGATTGATTTTGAAAGAGCTCAGATCCCCGTCGCAATCAGCCCAGCGGTGTACGCTTCTCTGACAGGATCACAGCACCGCTCCCTTAAAACATCGGAGCTCTGAGAAAAAGTGTCGAATGCAGATTCAGAAAGCAAAGGCTTGGCCCAGTGTGGGGTTCCAACCAACACAGCGCAGTAATTGACTCAGTTCTTCAGCTGGAAGATGGAACTATTGATTGAAATTAGATGGCTAAACCTCATGGTGGAACAAATACATGGCGGGACTTCTCTCCGACCACAGACGTTTTACACCTCTGGTCTGTAGTGTTTGCCGTGGTCAGCTCTTCTCCACCTGGATGTAGGAGGACCACCACGCCTGCGGAGGATGTGTGTTGGTACTTTCGTCCTACAGACTGCCTGAAACTTGAAGTGTGGACACGTCAGCTGAGCTGGCATTCGGAAAAAATAGAGACGGAATAGCCTCGATTGTCTCTTTCTGTTTCTTTTGCTCTTAGTTTTTTTTTTTTTTTTGACGAAGTTTGGGGGGAGGGGCATCTGAAAGAAATTGTCCGGTTGGAAACCGTATGACGAGTAGCTATTTATTTATAAGTTGATATAAATACAACTATTTTTAGTCAATGACTAATGACCTCACGCTGCTTTTGCAGCTTGGTGAATATATTTTGTAAACAAGCTGCCTTTATTTACAAAGGCCATCACCCCAATCCAGTACCAGTAGGCAAAGTCCTGTATCTCGGTGTAGTACAGTCCCAGTAAAGTCCCTGTATTATTACACTATACAAGCACATTGCATCATTACATGCTACTACATCACTGGGGGCTAGCAGGTCAGCCAATCATTCCAACTTCTCCGGTTTGAAGGCTATAAAAAAGATTAATGTTGTGTCGTGCAATTCTTTAATTGGTTGATGGTGGCCCGGAAACGTGAGTGCGTTCAGTGCTGTGATAATGTAATAATGAACATTTTGGTTCAGGTTAGATCAAAGGAAAAATGAACTGAACTGTTGGATAGACCCCAGGGCTGTTGAGTTGTAGAGACAGAATGTCACATTTTTGGCTCCTGTTGTGATAAGCTTTCTCTATCCTGCAGTTTTCGCCACACTTTGAATCTGTGTGTGTTCTGTGGTTTTTAGTTATCGGAACACGTGCAAACTCTCTTTAGAAAAAATCCAGCAAAAACCCAAAATCAGTCAGTCTGTATTCCTTACTGGCCTGAAACACACTCTTTTTGAATAAAATGAGGCTTTTAACACTTTCCCTGCCATTGACAAGATTTGCCGTCAATCACTGTTTTCTCCGTTATATGGTAGCAAGTGCTGTTATGGATCTCCTGGCTAAAATGGGTCAAACAAACAAAAAACTGGTGTTCTGTGGTGCACCTCGAAAACAAGCAGACTGTAATTACGTTTCCTCTTCGGCAAGTTGAATGATCATGAGCTTTTTCACTAGCTGTGATGAATCTCCTTGATACATGTGGAAAACTTGAAAACAAAGCAGCCTGTCAATGTTAAATAAAATCCATACGCTTCTCTCAGCTTTTTGTCCAAAATGTGGGTTTTTTTGGATGGAAAAACCCAACATTGAAGCGTTTGCTAAAAAAAAAGAATGAATTAAGTTGGAATGAAATAGTTTCTTGAACCTAAAATGACAACCTCTGTTTTTTCTGTTTACTTATTAATTGGCCTGAATATTTTGGAGATGTTTAAAGGTCAGTAAATACTATCATAAATGGTGGCGGTGGCTGGCAAAAAAAAATACTCTAACAGGGAAAGTGTTAATCTGTCGAACTTTATTTAAAGTCATCAAAATTTATTGTTACTCATTAAAATTGAGCTTAAACTGTCTGTTGCAAACATTGTCAGCAGTTTATAGTTGGTGTTCCAGGATCGTTCAGTCTGTCCTCTACAAAGCTGGTGTGAGTGAAGATTAAAGAGGTCTGGGACTTCTTAATTTCCTGACTTTCATGGTGCATTGCGGGATGTGAAGGAGGCCTTGCGTTGGTCCTCTCTGTGAGACCTGCTGCGGAAGAGCTTGTGCAACAAAGCTTCAGCCCGGTCATACGGAGGAGAGAGATCGGCGTTTACTGCGGTTAGATGCGCTAAGTCGCTCATGCTAATTATCCTTTGAAGCAGAAGGCACCACTGCCACTGAAATCCCTTCCTGTTGGCTCGTGCCCACATACCTGCTCACCTCACAATTGGGTGTTGATGCGGCAACAGCGCCACAATCACTGGGGCAGGTGTTCCCGTACGCTCAGATGTGTCATCGCCGGGCATGGCCTGCTATCAAAGCTAACCTGCGGAGACACCAAAGCGCGAAAAACTAGCCAGGGAGAGACAGAGCGAAAACAGAGCAATCAGGGGTCCCAGCTGTGCTGTACTGTAAATAAAGGTCAGCAATGACTCCGCTCCTGCACTTACGTGAACATGCGTTCGTTTTCCCCAGCGTGGGGCAGGCAGGGAATGCTTTCTTATAGAGAGTGCTCCGTAAAGATCGTCGTGTGTTTTTTTTTTGCAGAGACGAAAATCCAAGTTTAGGAAGTAAAAGTCTTTCCCAGTGTTTTGTTTGAACCAATTAGATATTCTAATTAGCACAATTTTTCGGTGAGTAGGTTGAACGAATCAGAGATGTCCGTTGGCTGAGTTCATGGCTGTAAGAAATAAGACAGGACTTATCTACTTTCTAACCCCTGCGTTTTCTACCTCTGGTTTTTTGGGGGGTGGGGATTGGAGAACATAAATTGGGAATATTTCTGTGACTCTTGTACGGTACCGGCACAAATCATGGAAAAGCTGCATTTATAAACCGACCGATGATGGGATTTATTTCCATGGTTGTTGACAAATAGACGTTGTTTAACGATAACAAAAATGAGAACCAAGAACAGAGGGGAAAATTTACTATTTTTGAGAGTACCCATCTTTAAGCACAACATTTCCATAATTTGTGCCAGCGCTGTATGTCTGTTTGCCTGTTTGTGAGGGAAAATTGAGGGCTTTGTAATTAACAGCTGTAATATGGGACTTTCAGTTGTGTACAACACGGAACCATCAGTTTGAAGCCAATTTCCTCTCTATGTTTCACTTCCTGCTGTGGGTAAATTATGTGTTTAATAGCATTGTCAAAAAATAATATTGACGAAATAATCAAACTTAAAGGGAGGGGGAGGGGAAATGCACTCGAAATGTGCACAGATGGAGAAAATATTTCACTGCTGCCATGAGCTGGCTAGCTGTTCGGTGTGAAGCGGGATACTTTTGTGGCATTTGCAGTGCTGTCCAGTGACTTGAAAATTATGTGAAACATTAGTTGTTTACCTTCAATGAAAATTCCCATGGGCCTTTGGGGCTCCACTGATGGAAGCAGATACAAAAGGAAGACCTGTGAGTCCAATTTTTTCCCTGACCCTGTCTTTTGCACCTTCAAATGAATAGTACACTCTTCATCCATTGTTTAAAAATGATTATTTAAAAAATAATTAATCAATGTGAAATAACTATTTTGTTATAAATAATATACATGAAGAAAATGTACATAAGTATTTTGTAATGGGAAGTTGTTTAAAAAAAAAAGTTATGTAAATACTGCTCTATTCAAAGCTAAAATGGAATGAAGTTGCAAAAAATGGAGAAAAGTGAGAATCTCGCTGCCTAGCTCATGAAGAGACATTTAAGACATGGTGTGTGTTTTGATAATTTAATAGATTCTTGTGGAAGCTGAATTAGTTTGGACTCTCTTTGTCAGTATTCACCTGTCAGAGAATCTCGTGTCGGATTGTTTTTTTCTGCTGCAATGTTTCTTTTAGCAACTGTTGCACAAACTTCACTGAATTCCCCATTCCCTCCTGTTACAGGGGAGCTCTGTGCCTTAGCTGTTATCCTGTCTAGGGAACTCTTATAACGTGTCTATGAGCAAACATGAAATATCTCTCTGTTCTACAACAATGGAAAAGTACCATGCTGTATGTGAAGAATATGGTAACAAACCAAAAAGATGTCCACTGATGTAAATATGAGGCCTTCTCTCTCTCTTTTTTTTTTTTTTTTGAATTTTAAAATAAAAAAATAATGAAATCTTGGGTGTCAATGTCTTTTCTCTGCTTGTCACTGAGAAAATGTTATGTTTATGCATGTTTCTCTGCAGGAATGACACATTCAGTGCAATCTGCGGAAGAAAATAAAATGAGGCTGCAATTGCTGGCAAAGTGATCAGTTTGACAGTATGGATTGAAAAGGGGTGATATGATGTGACCTTTAATGGAGCTGGTCTGAATGGCGTCTTTTTTAAGGAATCGTGTTTTGCCTCATTGAGAAATCTTGCCAAGTGACAAAATGCACTTTCAGTTTCTCCTGGTGTTTGATGAGATAGTCCGGGCCAATATCCTGACCCTTAGGCACCTAATTTCAGTTTATTCTGCAGAGCAAGATTCCCCATTCACAGCTCTCTACTCACCCACCACTAATTAACCCTTAGACTGCTAAATACAAATAGTGTTGCTCAATAATGTAAGATATCAAATTCAAAGCTGCTGAAAACCTGTCATGTGGTGAGCTCTTTTAAACAAGTCGCCACATGATAGGTCTTGAACAGCACAAGATAATTCAATTTATAATTTTTTGAAAATTTATTTCAGCGTGCGAAGGGTTAAAACTAGTCTCTCTTAGCAATGACACTCATTGTTTATCAATGCATGAATGACAATAGGCTCTGCTTGTAAGCACATCCTATCTATGCTAGGCAGCATGCGTACATACATGCATACATACTGACGTCCATGCAAAATTAAATTAGTGCAGCACATGGGTATGCTTCTTCACAGAATGCTTGATTTGAGCGTATGAAAAGTACCTCGATGCTAATTGTTATAAGATGCTCAATGCATTTTGGCTGTGGCATCATTTAAAACGCTACCAATCGTGTGCCGTGATTACGAGTAATTATTTCTGATAACACCACTCGCTGCTCGGCTTAGCTTTTAACTGACATTTTGAAATTTAGTGCTACCATTTTTGCTACTTAATTGTGAGGCATAGTCGAAAGCAAAGCACATCATCAAAAACTGCCCGGACAATGACAAAATTGGAAAGAACAGAACTTGGGTCTCATATTGGTTGAACCAGGGAGATGCCCATTAAAAAAAATTCTTTTTTTGGAATTTGTCGATTGCTTGGTATTGCTGCTTGCTAGTATTCTTGTTTGCCACTTTATCGAGATTTCATGAACTGCTCAGCTTAAAACTTCACACTCAACACTGCATATCCTTTAGTCCTCAGCAATACACCGGCCAAGTTTCAAGTTGATCAGATGTTCGGTTGTCAAGAAAATCAAAAGACATACAAATAGACAAGGATGTCTCCAATTATAGTACGCTAAGTATTCTTCTATGTAGAACATTTCATAATTCATAGCATAAGAGGAAAGTGACGACTCCGAAGATTCAGGACATAACATTTCATACAATAAATTCAAATGTAAATTCGGTCATAATTAATGACTGAATTATTTGGATAGACAGCCATGTAAATGGCATAATGGACAATTATTCCATGCTACTTATCAATAGTTCACTGTATTGTGGCCATGGATGAGAAAAAGGAAGAATGTCCTGAATTTGTGAAACCATTTTCTTACTCTATAAGCTTTATTTTTTCAAACTATCCTTTGAGCAGACTTGCCTTCGGGTGTGGTTAAGTATACACAATTCCAATATGTCTTGTAGCAGTTCATACAAACATGTTTTTATAATCAGAAAATGGTGCACCCTGGCAAAGTATGTTGTAAGTTAGCATTCAGATTCAAAAGCAGGTGGAACAGGCAGTGAGAAATGCTCTCTCGCATTATATATGGTTGTGTTTGAGTATAGACGTGTTCAGAGCGCAGTAGCAACCGTGTTGATCAGCTCCCTCCCGGTAGCTGTGCAAGGTCCCCTGGGGCTTGACTCCACTATGCCGTGCATCTTTCAATCTGGGATCAAAGATACAACGAGCCATTAGCTCTCACTACATCCCGACTGGCTGGAAACAGGGCGCCTAATTAGTCTCCGAGCAGTCCTTTGAGGGAATCGCACCTGCATTCATCACCTGCAGCTGAGAACAAGTCAATGTCTCTCCGTATTTACTTCCTGAAAATGCAAATCTGCGGTGCTTGTACGGGCCTTGTGCATGTCACCCGCTGTTGGAGCAAATTGATTGGGTATCACTCATGATGTCACACCAGGGGAGTCCGGGATGGAGACAACTGCTATTTTGTTGCCTGATGAACGTGTAGCCACATAGAGGGTATTAGAATTGACACAGGGTGTGAATTACTTGTACTTAGGTGAATAAAAGATATGCTACTTTACTCATGGTTGTGATCTCTCATAGTATCTAAGCACAATTAAATTAAAGCAACATACAGGGGTTGAACAACATATCAGAAGTACCCCTGAACATGATTTTCATTCTAAAAGCATCTAAACTGCAATTAGATCTACACAGGTGATTCCGATTAATTTAAATGCTAATAGGATGGATTTGCTTTGTTTAAATGAAGTTACCTTGTCTGTAGAATGGACAAAGCATCCCTTCTCTGATATACCATGTATCAGTCTATCCCAAGTGTAAAAGTTCAGAATAGGAGGTCAGGTCCAGAAAATGTACAATACATTCTAGTACGACTAAAAATTGTCTGTGAAAAACAAACTGCCTTTTTTTGGTTTTCGGAGTCAAGTTATTCAGATTCGCACAGGAAATAGATGATTATTCAAAAGATGTTATATCGAAGCATGAGAAATGGTTCTGATAATTTGCGGTGGGGATAAAATGGCGAATGATTAAAAATTTATAGGCCCATTAAGAAGCGCAAGTGATCATAAGACATGATCATGGTCTCTATTTTTACCCTGGTGCCAGGGAGTCATCTCTCAGGATGAGAACCAGCCCTTTCAGCTCCTTCTGAGAGGGACCTGAGCGCTCTACTCCACTCTAAAATCACAATGAGCCTCCGGTCTGAGCCGAAAGTCATGAGCCAAGGGTGAATCACCTTCACTAGCATTGATTAAGTCTGCCACCTTGATGATTATAAACCAAGTGTGGGTACCTTTCTCTCCTGTCCCTCTCTCTATCCAAGAAGTAAGAGCACACATTCCGGGTGGCTGACAGGTAGCTCATCCTCAGTATAGCACAAGCTCAATGAATTGATTTACTCAACAAACAAACTGAATCTGGAATGTGTCAGTACAAACTGGCTGTAAGCGGTGCAAAGTGATATGTAATTAAGAGTGGAATAAGAATAATTAACTATGGGGAGTTTTTTCTTCTCTTTTCTTGTATACCCATGATGAGCTTGACTGGCACCTTCAACTTCCAATCAGAGATTGCCTTTGATTCATTCAGTTCAGTAAAGTTGGGGTTCTGCTGAGGGGGTAATGGACAGAGTCTGACCTCTCAGACAACGCATGTTGATGCAGAATTTGTAATCAGTGGAGGATGTTTGGCTGTATTGGCTGATAAATGCCTTTGGATATTCTGAATTGGAAAAAGGAAAAAAAAAAAAAAACAAATGTTGACAAAAAAAGGTCATAATCTTTTAAATTTAGACTTATATGTTTTTTAGTGCAGTAGGATGCCTCTTTCTAAAAACCATTTCCTCATAACAAAAGCAGCCATTAGTAATCCCATGTTCTGATGCATTTTCAGGATTGGAAGGTCACCATCTGCAGAAAATACATACAAAGTTATGCGTGTAAATACAATCTTTTCAAAGCTGAATATACAGTAAATTAGCTTCACAGGGAAATGAGTAAAAATCAATAATACTGGCAGATGACTTAAAACTCAAGGATGTAGAAGGCAGTCAACATGCACAAGTTAATTTGCAATCTTTCCTAATAAAAGCATGGAGGGGTAAATTGATACCTGGCAGACAACACTTGATCTAGCTCAATGTAAGCTCTGCAGGTGCGAAATAATAATTATGTAAAATTAAAAAGAAGAGTATTTCTTCCAGGAATAACTTTAGAATGTGTACCATTTGAAAAACCTTTAGTTGATATAGTGGTAGTGGCAGTTGAAGTCTTTATGAATCCTGGCTTTGTGTTACTGTATTTTAGAAAGCCAATAGCACATGCCTAAATATACAAAAAAAAAAAAAAAAAAAAACATTCTTTGCATAAATACACTCAAGATGTTGCATTTTTATGCAATGCAGACCACAGTCCAATGTCAGACTTCAATTCAAGAACAATATAGAAAACCTGGGGTGGGCAAGGGGGGGCATCTAAATTGATGGCCTCCGTAAAAGGTAAAAATTATGAGGAAAGAATTCATATGACAAAGCTTAGTGAGGGAAAAGCATAAGAACTTAGAAATAATAAAGGGGATTAACAGAATAAGCACAGTTTGTTCTGAACATTGAATTTGGGGACACAGAATAGGTAGAATGCAGCGAAATATAAATTCCTCCACTGCATGGAGATGTTTTCTTGGCAGTAAATATGAGGAATGGCTCTGAAGGTCAGGTAATGGAGAACCCTAAGATATTCAGGTCTAGGCATGTTGCAACATGGGCTTGAGATCGTTTTGCGACCCAGAGCAAAATTTTAACTGGGGCCAGTCAGTTCCATGGCATTTCACCATTCATAACTCAGATTTATTACCATCATCTGCAAAACTGAGGGCAAAAAACACAGGCTCTGTTCTGAAAAAAAAAAAGGTTATTATTTTGATTTCTCAGGCCTTGTCCCTTGTCATTGTTGAACATTTCAACTGTGTTTAATTCAACATTGTTTATTAGACCTTTTTTTTTTTGCATTCAATGTTAAGGTGTATTTGGGCATTGTGATTGGCAGTTGGCTGCCTGTTGCCCCCAAATAGGGGGTTAGACTGTCCTAGGGGGGATTCAGGTGCATTTTGTGCATTAACTCACAGATTGAGTGAGGGAAACTGTGATTGCTGAGAGGACTTGGGGAAGTGGGGAAACTGCACCTGAGGGCAATATCTTTCAGTATCTCTTCCCTCATGGATATCAAATATTTTTAACTGTGTGAGCCAAGATGGGGTTTTCTAGATGATTCTACAGCATCCAACTAATCTTTTCTCCAGCAGCATTTTATTTCCCCCAGCTAGGCTCTGAATATCTTATTAAAAACGAAAAGAGAATTTGACATATGAATAATGTGCATGGACATTTGGCAAACAATGTCAAAAACCTATCACCAGCGTATGCTATTTTTGAGATGTGAGTGACATATTTTAAATAGCTTTGTGGCTATGGTTATGTCATGATATTTTTCCATATTCATGTGTACCTCAGAATATAAGACTTCATAGCCTTGCTTTTTCGGTGATGTTCCTTATGTTATATCTTTCCCATTTGTTTACAAAGGAGCTCAGTCAGCTTCCTGAATATCACGACCAATGTTAATTGATAATTACACTTTTACTGCTCTCACATGCAATATACCCAAAGCAATGTACTTCAATACAAGCGCACAATATATACAGTGTGCCCGCCATGTGGCCTTATTGTATAAGAAACTTTGGTGCTAGCATCACCCTGTGACAGACAATTTGAAAATATAAATCGAACTTTCATAATGAGAATATATCAACTTTGCTGTGAACGTCTTGAAGCGTAAAAGAGCAATCCTTTTGTTTGATGGCACTAGGGCCATTAATGTAGCACCACCTTTAGTTCAAACCAGTGGCGTAGCCAGCAGGGATGCTAAGACACGTCCCTTTTTGACTGCAATTAGTATTTCTCAAATCACTTTCCTTTATTGACGCGTTTTCCAATTATCGTAATTGGCAACCGAAGACACGGTTTCTCTCCATATGCGATCTAACAGTGATTAAATCATGGGCTAAATTCAGTACAGTTGCGGCACAAGAACAGAGAATTGGGTTGCACAAAACTTCCGTTTAAAACAATTATTAGTCCTGACCTGTTCTCAGTCATTTTCATAATTAACAGAAGGTTCACTCTGAGAGCACTCCACAGTTAACAGGTGCTGCTTGTTCTCCCGGATTAGGTAAGACAACAATCATTCATCTGGATGCGTATTTGCTGTATTTAAATCAATGTCATTCAAATTGCACACCTGTCGACTCTCACGCGAATAGCTTGAGCCGCAGGCTTTTTATAGCCTATCTAACTGCCCAGTGCCACTTTTTTTTTTCCAACCCACACAACACCGAGAATGAAAGTCCGCGTTTCACTGGAACGCGGACCAGTTCAATCATCGCAAAGCATTAGCCTATTAAGTAGCTAAATTATTTTTCTGTACTGAATTTAGCCCATGATTTCATCGCTGTTAGATCGCATATGGAGAGAAACCGTGTCTTCAGTTGCCAATTAAGATAATTGGAAAACGCGTCAATAAAGAAAAATGATTGAGAACTACTAATTGCAGTCAAAAAGGGACGTGTCTTGGCACCCCCGCTGGCTACGCCACTGGGTCAAACTTTAGGTAAAAAAAATTCAGTACATCAAACAGTTCTCATGGGAATCGTGTAAAATTTGCGGAGAACATTCCTGGAGCTCCGAGAAGTTCTGTTGCTGATTTTCTAGAACCTGTACCTTGTCCTGTAGTGCCACAACTGGGCCTAAGTATGAATTTTGCCTAGGGGCAAATGCCATAGTTTTGGGCAAATAAGTACCTTGCTGTCATCGGCTAACAGTATTTGTTTGGTTTGGTTTTTCTTACAGTTAAGCTATTTTTATATTGTTTTCATCATTTTTAATCATATTAGGATACGTTTTATTGTCAGCCAAGGAGGCATTTATCTGCATGCAGATTCTACACTATGGTCCTCCCATAATCCTTTTCAGGGACTTACAAGGGCAACAGAGATGATAGAAAAAAAGAGATAAATCAGGAATAAACAAACGAGAGGAGAGATGAAAGGGAAATATTTTGTTTTTATGATAGACTCTGAACAACTGCTTCTACAAACAGTTTCCTAGTGCGGGAAGCCCTTATTTCAAAGGGACTTGTAAAAATTCAGTGACAAACTGTCATCATTACAAGCAGTCAGTTGTTCCACAGTTACGTCAAAGACCTTTCTTGCATTTCATATGCTGTCTTGCTAAGCTTTGTGTTCTGCTGGAAAAAAGAAAGGGTCTCTTCAGTGTAGACACTAAAAGGGCCTTGATACGAGTTACTGATTTAATTTTACTGGGTACTCATCGCAAAGCAACAACATTCTCGTGGTCATGAACAGACGGCAGCTTTTACCCTTACATTCATCTGCTGACAGCAGTCTGGTCCTTTAAACAGCCACTTGCATTTGTAGAAGGCAGTCAGCGGCAAATGGAAAATTAATTTCAGGGGAAAATGCGCTCTTGTGTTGCTTTAAATGGGTGCATTCATACGCATTGTGGGATGGCAGAACATCTAGTAAAAATCTGGCAACAGATGGATCTACCAACTGCAGAGGTATTCTTGTGTGATAATATTTTCATAACATATGTACGAGAAAATGAATGCACACAATCAGCATTCAGAGCACTTTTGAATATTCACCGCAGAGACAAATAGCACTTTCTGCTATCGCTAATACAACCTCATTTTGGTCATGGAGTGCAAATCACCTATGCAAGTCTGTTTTTTTTTTTTTGCTGTCATCTAAGGCCTTTAAACTTTACCTATTTTGATCATTACATTTATTTTATTTGATATCAAAAGTGTTTTTTTTTTATAATAAATGTATCAGACTAAATTGAGACAAAATTTCATATTACATTTGTGTCTTCCAAGCTTATTCATATAAAAAGCAATGAAATAAATAATGCAAGGTTTTAACTCTCAAGCAAGTAAACTTTTCTGCAATAATAATTCAATGGATATTAAAAATCAATATCAAACATTTTTCAAATTACATATTTATTTTCTTGCATCAAAGCTACAGTAAGTGCAAGGCATATCCACACTCCTGTCTTCAGTGCTTTTTGAATGTTCATGTAACAAAGAAAGTTTTTAGTAACAAATACAGTTTTCTGAGATTGTTGAATAAGAATTTATTTTTTTGAAACCACAGAATCTTTCAGGATCCTTCAGTCTGTGCTTTTGGGCAACCCCCTTCAGATCAAACTAAAAAATGTTCTGATTGCCTTCGAATCTGGATGCTGATAGTTGTTTCATTTTCTGTTAAAAATTTTTTGGTAGAAAATTGAGCTTGGGGCCATTGGCCAACTATATCAATTATTACCACTATTTATATTATATATAATGTTCTAGTACGTCTTTAGTCAATTGACCTTCCACAGGGGCAATAGTTGCAGCTACCCCATAGCATCAAAGATCCATAACCGCACCATGTGATGTTCCTTTTTTAAATTATGTAAAACCATTTCCTGTCATGACTTGAAGACCATTATTTGTATGGTTTCCAATGCGAGTTTGCTCTTCCCATCAATGAGATATTTTTATACTGAAGTGAAACCAGAAACTAGAAGATACCAAAATCCAGTACTCAAAATATCCTATACTGAATAGTATATGTATTTACAATTGAGTTTCAAGGCTAGTATCCCACAGTAGTCTCTTTGCAGTTGCGAGTTTGGGGAGTAGAGCTCAGTGCGATTGCAAGCTGAAGACCTGTGAACCCTGAGACTCTGATGTACTTGTTATCGTTTGTAGCTGTGCATCTGGACCTTCCACCTCACTTTCTGTCCTCGTTGGGGCCCAGTTTGCACTCAATTTTCAATACAGTGAGAGGCAAAATAGTATGAAATCTTTGGTCTCTTGGAAATTAAAATGATGCAATAACCTTCATCCCTCAAAACAATATTTGACAGACAATGTTGAAGAGAAAGCTGTTTCTTCATGTTATTTTGAACATAATTAATACCAATGAACTAGTCAGTATAATAAGAAATAGAAATCTAATTTTCAAACTCAGCTGTTCTTTGATGGGTGTGGTGAATCTAGGCCAAAATAAAACATTAGCACAATTACATAAGGATTTATCAAGTTGTCAATACACTGGAGTAATGGAGACATAACAGCAGCCATTGTGAACAAACACATTCTCCACAGGCGTGTAAACTGCCCAGTTCTGCTTCTGGTACAACTTGATATGATAGTTGCCCAATACAAACAGTAAGCTTTTCCATCCTTTGGCTCTCTCTGAGAGAGGGTTTCCACCAAGGCAAACCGTCGGGAGAGAAATTATTTGTATGTTTGTAATCTGCTCTATTTAAATAAAATTTGAATGATTGATTGATTAATTGATTTATTAACCCTTAGAGCGCTAAATACAGGTAGTGTTGCTCAATGATGTAAGATATCAAATTCAAGGCTGCTGAAAACCTATCATGTGGCGACTCCCGCAGGGGAGCTCTTTTAAACAAGTTGCAACATGATAGGTTTTCAACAGCACAAGAAAATTTGATTTATAATTTTTTTTTCAGCACTCTAAGGGTTAATTGAGTGATTCAATTACTGGTCAAAATTTTGAGCTGTCGCCTAATGAATCATATGTTAAGTGTTATTTTTTAAGAAGTCATAGCAGTTGGTGAATTTTTATGGAAGCTCTGTGACACTGCGTCACTGTGGCTTCAAAGAGGAAATTGCAAAATGGTCTGAGGCAGTTCAGTCATGCAACAAAATTTACTGTATATTAATTTGTGGCTGACATTTGAAGACCACAATGGAAAAATGATCAGAGTCACATTTTCAAGTTGTGGAGAAATGATGAATTAAAAATTCAAAACGATCTTAGAAACAAAGCACTGAAAAAATATGTAAAAATATAAAATATATGTGCTTTTAGCACATTTGCACCTTGTTTCTGGAATAGATGCCAAGACACTATGAAGCTGGATTGCCTTATTCCGTTTGAGTCCTTCAAGAATCTTCCGTGGGAAATGTTACTTGAGGAGGCCAGATGTACTTGCCTTTAGTTTTAATGTAGGACTTGTTCTCTGTTCTTTGTCCTCGTATGTTTTTATTCATTTTATTATTTTCTTTTTATCTCATTTATAATTCTATTTTTAAAGTTTGTTTTTCCTTTAATCTGCAATTGTTGTATGTAATTTTGTGAATTTTAACTGTGCTCTGTGTTTTTAACCTACTTTATAATTGTTTTGTTGTAATCAGGGCTCCCCTGCAAAAGAGACCTCGGTCTCAGTGGGACTTCCCTGTAATAAAGGTTATTAAATTGAATTTAAAAATATAATTACAAATATTATAATAATATATAATAATATATAAAATATACAAAAATGCTGTAATTTGGACTCTGATCTTTTTTTTGTGGTCTTCATTTATTTTGACACAAGATTTTTGAACTGACACGCAACCTTATAATAACCTTAATAACCCATTCAAAAGTTACAGAAAGGAACTCTAAACCTTATAGCTGCAGGCTGCCAATACACTGCTGTTGCATGCAGATGGAAATAATGTGTGAATATATTGCCTATTGAGACCACTGGCATACAACTCGGTATACGTGTGAAGTATACATTCCAGTTTTCCACCAGCTTTTATTTTAGCAATTCTTCCAGGCATTCAGTGGCGACAGCTGAGATCCAATCAATTCCAGTAGCAGCGACTCATCCACTTGCTTCAGTTCTCATTTCTTGAAACTGTTTTACCCTCCAAATATCCAGGGTTTTTTCTTCTCTTTTGGCACTTACCTTCCGCTAAGTTGGGTATTAAAATACATTTGCTATTAATGATTTGACATGTGCTACCGGTCAGCACTCTTGTGGCTGTTGAAAGTGCACTGCTCAGCACAGGCTTTAGAATATCCGCCATTCAATCTTGTGGTGTAGGGTTTGACCGCAGTTTTATCTTTTTTTTCTGCTCTGAAATAGACCCATTTAGTATCTCCCATATTTACAGTCATTTAGGATCTCTTTTTTCTAATTGATTATGTACAGTATACTTGATTCCACTTGTTGCTGGTTTCACCTCCTCCTCTTACAACCCAATTTTGAAGAAGTTGAGGCAATATGAGAAATGCAAAAAAAAGGAAAACTCTGATCGGTAAAACATCCTGATCTGAATTAAATTTTTGACAGGGCAAAGACAAGATATTTTAAGTTCCTCCTTTTCTACTTTATTGCCTTTTTTGAAGAAACTTTCATTCTTAATTTTTTATCTGAGACACACTCCAGAAAAGTTGAGACCGAGGAGTGTTTTACCATTGTGTTACATCACCTTTCCTTTTAACAGCTCTCCAAGTAATCATTTGGGAACTTGAAGTACCAGTTGTCCCAGTTTTGGAGAATTTTTTTCCTCCATCCTTTCTTGATTTATGCCCAAGGTCTTCACTGTCCTTTATGCACATCTTAAAGTACCAGATATTTGCAACGACTGGACTGCAGGGTGGACTGCAGGTTGGCCAATATAACAGCTACACTCTTCCATTGTCTGGTTAAAAGGAGCAAGGGAGTCCCACAAGTTTTCTTCTACTGGAAAGCATGTTGTTCCAAAATGCACATAATATTCATCATCAATGGTACCGACACAGATGTAAAGTAATACATGCCATGAGCACTAACATACTCCCATACTGGAGGAGATGCTGGCTTTTGAAGCCAACATCGGTAATAATCGTTATGGTCCTTTCCTTTAGCCTAAACAACAGAATGTCCATTATTACCATATACAGTTTTAGTGGTTGACTGGACTAGCAACAGCAGATTTCCACTGTCCATGAGACTATTTCAGATGACCTCAACCCCAGAGAAGATGGCAGCATTTCTAGATGTTTTTGAGTTATGGCTTCCTCTATGCATCATACAGTCTTCACTTGCACTTGCGGATGCAATGATGAAAAGTGTTTATTGCCAAAGGTTTTCCGAGGTAGTCCCAGCCAATGCTGTTATATTCAAATGCATTAAAACTAAGGAAAGATATGCGTGTCAGCTGACGAACAGTAGCCAAATCGGTGCCTCTCAGAATAGAGGATAAGTAATCAGAGTCAAAGAAATACTGGAGCACACGATACTTCGGCAATTTATTATGGTGCACCATAATAAATTGCTTAAGTAATCGTGTGCTCCAGTATTTCTTTCTTTGATATTCGAATGCATGTCAGTTTTCAATACAGTGCCATCTGAAGGATCCTTTACACAGAGATTTCACAAGATTCCCTGAATCTTCTAATAATATAATGCACTGTAGAGGGTAAAATCCCTAAAATCCTCACAAGAGCAGATTTAAATATTTTGTTTTGAAACTGTTAGATCATTCAATCATACTGGTTTTATTTCACAAAGTCGAGAAGCCTAAGACATTCATTCCTTGCAAACAACTGGGCTTTTTGTGAATGCCCCTTTTAGATCCAGGCATGATAGCGCTACGTTTTCAACATCCAAACTTTCAGAGTCTTCGTTGGCCCCTTGTTCAAAAGTTGAGTGAGTATTACCAGCAATGCACTGGTGTACTGTTCAAGGTGTGTCCCTGTATCGCGTCCATTAGGTGCTGGGATAGGCTCCAGCATGACCCCCCACCCCCAAAAGAATATCAAGAAGAGCCAGGTTAGATAATGGATAGGTTTAATATTATTATTATCATTGTTGTTGTTGTTATCATTTGTAGTAGTAGTAGTAGTAGTAGTAGTAACTAGCCATACCTGAGCTCTGCAGGGGGCTGATTGTGACATATAATTCTATCAAATAGTGACGTCACTCATTGTCATGGTAACGAAAGGCAAAAACGGGTAAAATGTCCCAAATTTCAGTAACGGGGCGAGTTGGTTCGATCCCACGTGGCGGCAGACAGAGGCAGGCTCCTCTGGAACGCATATGCCAGCAGGGATCTATTGGGCGGTTTGGGAGGAGATACGTCGCAAAGCCCGGGCAAACTAAGAATTAATATATAGATAATAATAATAATAATAATAATAATGTTGTTATCATTTAGACCCCTGCTAACCATATCCTCCAAAGCAATTTTGCTCAGTATTTCAAACTGTGAAAAAATTCTTTCCGTTGGTAGTCCTCCCCACCACAGACAGTGCCCTCCACCCTAATTGCCTTTAGATAAGGGCAGTTTTGCCAGCAGACAGCTTGGCAGTGTCCTCTCCCTGAGCAGCAGGGCCTGATGGACTGTGTCCCGGGGCTCAGCAGCGGCGGCAGGAGGAGCAACAGCAGCCGAGAGGACTCAGGATTGATACCGCGGCCTCCCTGAATTATGAATCACACACTCGGCTGACAGAGAGGAATTGCAACATTTGCAGGTGCCGGTAATAAAGGGCTGATAACTATCCATTTCCACGCCAAGGGTTAATTACAGCCAAACAGATAAAGTGTAATAAATCGCTGGGCGTAATTGCGAGAGCAAACCGACGTGTCGTGTCCCTCATTCATCTTGCACATTTTTAAAGTCCGAGATGAGCCCCGGTGCTGGAGCAGGGAGCAGGCTAGTCTAACTGATGAGAGCTCCCCCGTTTAAGCACCAATTTCCAGGGCTGGCTAAGGCAACGAGGGGGGGGATGACATCATGCGCGGAGCCTTGTGACTGGCTGCAAAGGGAGGGGGGGGGGGGTGGCGGAGCTGGGCTGGCTCGCACTGGGAGGCATGGAGCAGCTGTCTGGAATG
This sequence comes from Gymnothorax javanicus, assembly GCA_029692085.1. NCBI lineage: Eukaryota > Metazoa > Chordata > Actinopteri > Anguilliformes > Muraenidae > Gymnothorax > Gymnothorax javanicus. The sequence continues at coordinate 11,608,173 of CM056211.1, forward strand.
ATTTTAATGGCTCTGCCCAGCCTGTAAGGACGAGGCCTGAGGGACTATCGACAGACTTCTCTGTCGAGGTGTTTGTTAAGGGATCAATTCCCCTGATTTTGCTGGGGGCTTTTTGCAGCTATTTTTTGCCGTAACCGCTGCACAAGGCTGAATGTGAATTTGAGGCGAGGACGTGACCATTGCGGGTGATTGGAGGTGCTGCTCGGCAAACCGTACATCATGTAGCATCTGCTCTTTTTCTTGCGACATCATAAACTCTCATTGTCCCTTATTTGTTCAACTGGCTATTATAGTGTATAATATGGCAATTTGCTGTGTAATGACATTATCTTAGTAATTGGAAAATGCTGTTTTTGAAAGACTCCTTTTAAGATATCAGCATTGTTGTCCCTTGAGAAAGGATTTATGCAGCTAAGATTTAAGCAGCTAAAGAATCATAGCGGCTGGTGATGGTATTTTTATGGCAGTTCATTGATGCTGCATCACTGTGGCTTCGGCTGAATTCAAACAGGAGTATGGTGATATCTTCGGCATAAACATCAGACACGGGCAATGTAATTCTCACGCACTATGACATGCCACTCAATGCAAAATAATTACAATTTATTGCATTTCAAAATAGATGTTTTCATACTAAATCTTTGGCCGCAAAAAAACACTTTCAAGATCAAAGACGAGGTAGTCCCCTTTACAATTCTAGTGATTAATTATTACAAAGACAGTTGCATTTCTGGTGGGAATTTTTGTTCACTTGAAAGCTTGCATACTATTTTTAATCATCAATGTTTCCAAGTGTTACATATGCTTATTGATATACACTTCCTAGCTAATGAACAGATACTTAAAGATTCATTGTGATATACTATTGTTCTTGTATGGCAATTCAAGCTTTGTTGCGCTGTTATTGTTATAAATGAATTTAATATGCCTGGCAGTAGCATTGGGTATTGTGGACTGTCGAAGCCTTGGCAACAATGCGAATATTGCATTGCAAAAACCAATAGTGCAATAGTGAGCCAAACAAGCCAACCGCAGCTCACTTCGAGTTTAGCTCAGGGCAGTTATACATTAATCATAATGGGTACGTCTCCTGGATGATTAATATACATCTTTAGGATTGCATACAAATCATTAGAACGGCACACACAAACTGATGTATTGTGCGTGTTCAAAATGCATGGAAAGGATATGTTTCCACCTGAGTAGTCCATCTTTCCCCCTCAATAACACGCCTCAATATAGTTTGTTATGAATTAATAAGCAATTGCCGACAAACGCTCTGTCCAATTATGATTTCCCATGGCTTTTTCTCCATCTTCACCTCACTCCCCCCCCCCTTCATCTCCTCCATCTCTTTCGCTCGCTGTCTCCAAGCCAAGAGGAAGCTGGGCTCTGACAAGTGTTCAGGAGGGATTCCACTGTGCGCATGGCTGGCCAGCCTTATTGTATCATTCCTCTGGAAGACATGCAGTTGTTTTTAGAGTTCTGCTGGGAACTTTCTCTCTGTCTATCTCTCTCTTTCTCCCTCTCGAGGTCCCTCTTGCATTCCCTCACTCCGTCAATTATATCTCATTGTGCCCACTCTCCTTCAGCCGACTGAGTTTCCTGCAAAGCCGCTCCTAGACAACTCCTTGGAAAGCACTAAAATACTGAGCTTCGAGGATAACAAATGGGCTTGTTTAAGCGGATTTCTCTAGTCTGCTGCACAGGGTAATGTTGTGAAGAGAACTGGACATTCCAGGTGTTACACAGTATAACTCCTGTTATGTTTTACTTCACACATGAGCTCCAAAAGCTGATCTCACTGATCTGTGGTGCGTTTCCCCAAAGCATAGTTGCTAACTAAGTTAGCAACTTACGTAGTACGTCCATTCCCAGTCAGTGGTTCCAGCTACGTAAGTTAGCATCTGTGCTTTTGGGAAATACACCCCAGTACCATATCCTGGCTGAATGTTCGCCAAGGATTGAGGCGAATCCAGCAGGTTGGGACAAAATACTGGGAATTTTAACCTCTGAACCTGGATTGTTCATCTCTGGTTGGACCTCTGGTGTATGAAAGAGCTCGGGAAGTTAAGCAACCGCTGCTCGCTCAGTGTCCTAGTGCAGGACGAACGCTGGGCTGTAGTTCAGAATATGCCCGCTGGTCTGCTGATGCCTTCGTTCCAACTGATCCAGTGACGGGGATGATATTGGTAATTCCACCACGTCAGCGGTTATCAGCTGTGTGCGGGCCTTTGTGATCAGAAGATGAAAAGCTGGGCACTGTCCGTCAGCGGTTTGCCTGTGTGTGTGTGTGTGTGTGTGTGTGTAAGCATACACTGTAAACCCTGACAAGTGCAGTGAACTCAAATGTTTTGAGGAAACCGATTACCTCAAAAAAAATTGCATGTGCCAACCTAATGATCTTGTGTTCGCAGCACTTAAGGTAAAGTTACAGTATATTTCACATTTTATTTTCTTTAAGTTCCTTCCACACAATGTAATTAAGTTGGCCTACACAATTTTTTTTTAGGTAATCGGTTTCCACAAAACATTTGAAGACCACAATGGAAAAATGATTAGAGTCACATTTTCATGTTGTGGAGAAGTGATGAATTAAAAATTCAAAACGATCTTAGAAACAAAGCACTGAAAAAATATGAAAAAAAATAAAATATATAAAATATTATAATAAGATATAATATTATTACATATTGCTATAAATATTATAATAATATATGATATATGAAATATACAAAAAAAGCTAAATTTGGACTCTGATCATTTTTCCTTTGTGGTCCTCATTTGAGTTCACCACACTATCAGGGTTTACGATGCACATGTGTATGTATTTGTGTGTGTGTGTTTCTGCATGTATGTATGCATGTGGATGTGAGGGATCTGCAGTCAGTACAGTGCCCTTGAAACATCCAGAATCGCAGCCCCAGGGACGGAGCTGAAGCCTCCCCGCTGTTCATTATCCCTGTTCTCTTACTGGGTGTTTGCTCTCAGCCTTTCATTAAACACAGCATTTATTTTGGTATTTTATTCCATCGCCTCCGCACTCTGCAAACATCAAACCAAACAATATGGAGATCAGGCTGTGCGCATGGGCACTTCTTTAATCACTCTTGGATTGAGCTTTAGGGTAAATTAGAAAACTTGTCTCATTTATTCTAACATATTCATGCGCTGCGGTACATATCATAGATACATCAAATCAAATTGCAGACAAATTAGAATTCCGCACATGCGCTGCCTTCGTTCGAGAAGTATAAAAGAGATGATTCTTGCGCATCTGTGCGATGAAAAACGTCTTAATTGTCAGGAGGGATGCAGTGTTTATTTCATGTTCTTCGCTCGTGCACTGCTAGTTAGCGTTAACACTGCAGCTGTTATACGCGTGATAACCACTGGACTGACAGCACTGCAGTGAAGGTGTAATTTCCCCCTGCGTTCCCTCTGCAAGAGCCGGCTGCACTGGCAGAAGATCAATAGAAATGGCGACTTATCTTCATGGGTATTGACGCAGAAGAAGACAAATGCCCAAGTGTTGGGTGGCATCAACTGACTACTGGCCCTGTGCGATGATGTATGGAAGACCCACCGGTGTTTATGGCCGCTCGCTTTGACTTGCAATTGAGTAATCTGACCCATGTGGCTTTGAATCTCCGTACTCACTCGGCTACATCATTCAGTTACCTCACTGCCTCGATCTGCCACACTATGGCCTGTCGTGACTGCTGTTGTCACAAATCCCACATTCTGACAAATAGTGCACTGCAAATAGCGAACCAGACTATTGTAAATCACGGAGTTTCAATTTTGTCCATTACAGCATGTTTTGTGAAAAAGGAGTCGATGTTAGAGAAAGGAGTTCGCCCCATAAGTTATGTTGAGAGTCACAAACATAAATCCGAAGGGAAAAATGCAGAGGCTACGGTGGTAAAAGTTTGAGAGCTAATGTGTAAAATAGGACCAAGACTCCTGTAGTCCAATGGCTGAAGATAGAGAATCTTGAAGAACTTTGTAATTTTTTGCTACAAAGTGGCACTTTCAAGATCAAAGGTCATGGTACCTAGTTTACTGCCAATACTTTCAACACTAATGGCTAATAATATCAATATGTATAAACGTTTCCACATGGTAAGTTTGAGCCAAGTTAGAAGGCCGTGCCACCATTTTATGATTGAAGGACGTGTAAGAAATTGTAATTATGAACATGAAGAAGAAGATTACAAGAGCAAAAATAACGAAAAAAAAATTGTTGGACAAATTTGATACATCTAGTCTGTAGGATGCTCCATTACAAATATCGAGTCATTATGGCCAACGAGAGAAGATTCAGAAACATTGCTTTGTGCGCCGTTGGACTAAAAATGTTTCCTTTTCTAAATTAAAAAAAAAAATGAAATTAATCCATTAATTAAATTAATCCATTAATCCATATGTAAAGAAAGGGATGCAAACTATCAGGCATCCTATCAGGAATCCTATCAGGCAAACTATCAGGAATATTGATGCTCTGAGCTCTCCCTGGATGTGTCCTTGAAAGCTGCTCATAGACAGCTCTCTGGAAACTAGAGTCTGTTAGGTGTGGAACAACACCACAAACGTAAAGGCTTGATGCACGAAAGGAAGCTCTGAGGAGGGTGTGTCCATAAACTATAACCACCTGCCAGTGCTTAAAAAACTAGGTCTCCTACAATGAAGCCGCTCTCCTGACTGACGTCTGCGGAGGGACCGAAACTAGCATTTGGCAGCCGCCCACATTTAAAACCAAAGCAATGAGGCCAAATGTTGAACGCTTGGACCTGTCAATCACTCTCACACAAAAACACTACCCGACAGCAGCAAAAGGAATGAAACTTGGCTCTAGAATCTTTCTAATTTAGACTGTCGCAAACTTGAGCCTGACAGCACCAGTCGAATGCTTTCATTATTGCGCAGCATGCTCTGATTGGGTGTCTATGTCTTTACAGTATGCTGTCATATGAAGGCATTCAAAACACAAAATAGAAGACAGTTTCTTGCTCCCCTCCCCGAAAAAAAATACGGTATTCCTTTCCCTAGGGAAATTGCTTGACAGTGCATCAATGCTGTATGTACAGCATACCGAGGCAGCCTATAGCTTTGAGGTTAAGATGTCTGACTGGGCCTCAGGTTTGGTGGTTGATTGTACGAGCCACAGTGCATTTGGTGAGATCAGTCCAGGTGTTGGCCCTTTGGGCAAGGCCCTAAATCACACATTCCTTCAGTCTCTGCTTTGTCAAATTAACTGCGTGGTATATAACAGTATAGCACAACTAATCATGCCTCAGTCCACCAAAGGGGCCAGTAAGTTCCATCTGATTAATCTAATCAATTTTCCTCAGCTGAAGCAAGCCATAATCTACTATAAATAGCACTGGAGACGGTTGAGAGTTGCTGAATGTACTTTGCCAGCTAGTGCAGTGTGTTCTGTCATAGATAGTGTCAGGGAACATTTGTGTGCATTGATGACTGCAGTATTGAATTAGCTGTTTCAGTTCCTTTTGGGTCTGTGATAAGACTGTGGATTTTCCTCGTGTTTATGGATGGCTGCCATCACGAGAGGCTATTTGAAGTTAGTTCGTTTGATTTATGAGTCCTTTCACATTTGGCATTATATTTTGTAGCCTTTTCCCTCAGATGTATCACTTAGGTGTGAAATGTGACAGTTTCTTTATTGAACTGTATTTTCAATTCATGTAAACACTCAGCTCCCCCTCATTTATGACCTGTTATTTTTGTAGAAAAACAGAACAAAAATCCAAAAAAAATGGAGCAGGCTCTCGAGTGCTTTTTTTCATATGAGTGGTTGAATACAGTGGGCTGACTCTCAGATGACACTCCAGCTTTGCACTTTCAGTAATAAACATGTGAGTGAAAAATGTATTTTGTGTTTAATTATCAAAACGTGCATTAAAAAGTGGTGTCTAGTTGCCCTGGACATCATTTGAACACATGCATTCAATAATTAATCTGCACTAAATTTGGCTTTAAAGTAACTTGAGCACACTTTTTGTAAGACCGTACCACTATTGTTGAAGCTTCTAAAATGGACTAATTTTGTGTGCACGCACAGACACTGGAAAACATTCTTTCTATGTAATCTTGCAAATCTATGAGGGAATTACTTTGATTCTGGCAATGACCAGCCATTCAGTCGGCTAACTCACATTCACAAGCCCAAGTCAGAAAAAGTTGGGATGGTATGTTAAATTTAAATTGAAACTGAAAGCAGTGATTTGCAGATTATCTTTGACCTGTACAACGTTCAAAACAATATATCAGCACATTATTTGATGTTTCAGCGCATGAATTTTTTATTGATTATCCAAAATAAACACTCATTTCTATTTTGATTCTTGCAACATACTTCAAAGAAGTTGGAAAAGTATTACTTTGTAATGTTGCCATCCCTCTTTTAACACTTACTAAACATTTAGTGACTAAAGACATCAAGCAATAAAATGTTTCAGGCATGATTTTTTTTCCACATTCTTCCTGAAAACAAGACTTCAGCTCTGCAACCCAAACACCCTGGATTTCCAGACGGATTTTCTGTGGCACGGCATCAGCAGTACTGAGGCCTCTGACCTTTCGATGCATAAATTTATCTCCTAATTTATCCTAATTTCATTTAAAATTTCCTGATTAACAATCAGGAAATTTATTGACTGATAATCCAGATCAATACATAAGCCTATAATGATTTTCCCTTAGAGCGCTGAATACATTTTCAAGGAATTAAAAATGTAGTTATCCTGAGCTGTTGAAAACCTATCATGTGGCAACTTTTTGAAACAAGTTGCCACATGATAGGTTTTCAACAGCGTCTGATTTTGATATCTTGCTGAAAGGGTTAAAAACTAAGAACTAAAAACTAATTAACTAAGAAATGACAAAGAGATCACCAATAGGCTACACTCACAATGTCAATGCAATTCACGATATTGTAAGGAATGACAATAATACAAATAATTAATCCTGAACTTTTCTGAATTCTGAAGGCTTTGGTCTTCAATTCTGAATTTGGTCTTCAATTTTAGTATTTTCTCAGCATTTTAATTTATTTTAAGATGACACTTAACTAATTCAAAATATTTTCAATGTTAAAAATGTAAAATTTCAAAATCCATTTAAGAATATTTAATCGCGAACATTAAGACAAAACAGCGTCACTTATAAGCCTGGGTAATAAATATGTGCTGTTTTATGGGCTACGGAAATTCAGAATCTTCTAAAGATAAAAATGACATTTTATGTCATCTCCAGTAAGGATAGGAAGATACCCGATAATGTTTAATAGCAGCCAAAAACAAATCAGCGGGTCATTCTACTAATTACTTTTTGCAAATGAGGGAATTAATGTTTGGTTGCTGATTAGATGTGAAGAAAGGTAGTCGCACACTCACAGCCATGATGCGATAGTAATTCATTTATAAAATTACCAATGTTTCAATATAAGTCTTCTTCAGGACATTGAGGGATGACTCAATACCCTCAAAAAGACTTGCGTTGAAACCGTTGGTAATTAAATTAATTAATTTTTATCACATAGTGGCAACGAATGTGAGACATTTGTATTTTACCATGTTCAGCACCTCTCCAACACCGGTCTGCATTCCTTCTCTCTAATTAGGAAAAGTAAATGGGAACCTGTGTGGAGTTATCATGCTTTTTAAGGTGAGGTTTTTAAACCTCCAATGGCACAGCACTGAAAATCCAGGGTGGAAGAGGTTAAGGTGTCCAATAGTACACAGTTTTTGTTGTCGCATTTTGCATTTTAAAATGTGCCGTGTGATCCCTGGTGGGGATAGGGTGGGACTGCCAGCAGGGCAGTCCAGCATACAGAGCCCATAAATGGACGCTGGGGTGTAGGTGGAACGTTGACTAGCTGCAGGCAAAGAATGATTCAGCAGTAGCAAGCAATCTTAACCATCATCAGCACAAAGTGATGTAGCACAGCAGCAGCCAAAGGCAGTTTGCCGCAGAGGCAGAGCTGGAGAGCATTCTAAATAGCCCAGAGAGGCAGAGCAGTGGCAGATAGGTGTTTTGATGAGAATGACGCATGTCTCAAGTTGTCTGTCTGTACTAGCTCTGCAAGCTACACCCCATTTAAGTGCCCCTCACTTCCAAATTTGAATAATATTGAATAATATTCACAGGCTATTGCAACCTTCAATGCCAAAGCAGAATTATGACAACATTAACTTGTCACCTTCAATGCTGCGTGAAAAACATTCTATGTGTCCTCCGGGTGGTGGAGAATGCTATTCTGTGCAAACCCTGATTTTAATGAGGAACAAATGCTGTCCTATTAGTATAAACCTAAGTCAAAGGTCACATTGCTGGTGAACGGTGAGATGAATATACATTTGGTCGGAGATAAAATTCTAATGGGGTGTAATTCCTTACACATATATTGTTTCCCAAGGAGTTGTTTTCTGGGGCGGACCAAATATTGAAAACAAATGCAAAAACTCATGTACAAAAACTGGATATCTATAGCTGAATATACCCCTTCCTCCCAGGACAATTTTAGCCCTTGTGCAACTGCTGACTGCAGGTTTTAATTTGATGATATTTATGGCTTTACTGTTGAAATTTACAGGCAGTGAACATACTACTATAGAAAGTGTAGTTTATAGAGATTGCCTCACTAATTACAGCCTTCACTGTATTTCCGCACGGTTGTATGTGCCACAAATCTGAACTGGTAAGATCTGTTTCAGGCAGCGCGTCAGTGCAAGAGGCAGCACTGACACCACACGAGACTGTGGGTTTGAATCCAGCCTTGGACCACACCAATTTGGCAAGACATACTGTATGAGTGCATGAGTGAATGGAGTGTGTTCAATGTGATGGGTGGGTTGGTGAACTGTACAGGGTGTGATTTTGCCTCTCTCCCATTGAATCATGGGATAGTCTCAGACCAGGAACAAATGGGTCTGATGATAAGTGGAAGGATGGATGGATGGGATGGATGGATGGGTAGAAGGAAGATGTGAGTCTGTATTGTGCTTTGGTGTTCTAACCGCGTTACAGTTTAACCCTTTCAGCGCCGTGAGCAACTATATTTGTCCAATGATGTAAGATATCAAAATCAGACGCTGTTGAAAACCTATCATGTGGCAACTTGTTTAAAAGAGCTCCCGCAGGGAGCTCAGGGCAACAGCTCAGGATAACTACATTTTTAATTCCTTGAAAATGTATTCAGCGCTCTAAGGGTTAAAGCATCTACAATGGGTAGAATATGATGGAAAAAAATAAGTGCTTCTAGCTGCAGTCTCTCAGGAAGTATTTCACTTCCTTTTTAATATGCAACAGCTGGAGGAGACAGGAAAACATGTATTTACTCATTTAAAAAGAGAAAATTCTGCAATTATTTCACAGCCAGATGTCGAGAATTTGATTTTTAATCTGGCCAGGGCACAGGGGAGCCCTCAATTCTTCGTATAAGTGTTGGGGGATCTTTAATTACCACAGTGAGTCCGGACCTCAGTTTCTGAAAGACAAGGTTTCCTCTAAATTGGTACATTTCAGCCAAAGTACATTAAAGTTATCCCAAGTGTGCTGTATAATCAGGCCAGTTAGTGTTTGAGTTTTTTTGGCTCTTAAATCCTATCTCGAAACAAGCTCTGATATGACCCAAACAAATGAACAATTAAGCATTCCAAGATAATATTAAAATCATCCGTGAAACACAAAACAAAGGAAAGAGAATTACTTCAGAGCCAAGAGTATGTTACTGCATGCACTTTTATTTTAATCTTATTTGATTTTAGACCACCAAATAAATCTTAAAAATCTTTTGGAAAGTACAAGGTAGATCAAAAGATGTCTAAAACAAAAGGTAAAAATACATAATAAAACCTTCATTTGACATCAACATATTCAAAAGACATATTTAATCAAGGCGTAGTATTGAAGAGAGAAAGTTCAAGTCAAATGTTGTCCACAAACAGCTATGTAATGCAAATGTTACATTTTTGTTTGGTTTAAGAGATTTGACTGCAGACAATTTATTACTCACAGTTTACATGCTATACAATAAACATTCCATATTTAGGGAAATGCAAGCAGTTTTAATTTGAGTAAGTAATCTCAGATGGCACACGGTGACTATTTAGAAGTTTAAAAAAGGACCTGTTATTTCACATGATAGTGAAGATATTTTGGAGTTAATAAAAAGCTGTATTAGTCAAATAAAACAAGTTTTTCCTAACCTAACTTTAGTAAAAAAAAAAATAAATAAATAATAATAATAATAAAATTCAATCAGAAGATCCTGCTAGTATGTCTCAGACCAGGGCTGCCCAACGCTGTTCCTCTGGGACACCAGATCTACTATCCTGTATCCTATCTACTATCCACCATCCAAAATTTAGAGATTTACATTGAGCTGCAGAATAATTGACGTTAGGTCCAGTCAGTAATCAGGTATGCCATGCTGTGGTTGAAATGAAAGACTACAGGATGGAAGATCTCAAGGTACAGAGTTATGGAGCCCTATCTGAAAGCGTACCTGCCCTGGCATGAGGTTAACCCTTTGAGCACCGAATACATTTTCAAGGAATTAAAAATGTATTTATCCTGAGCTGTTGAAAACCTATCATGTATTAACTTGTAGGCAGCTCTTTTAAACAAGTTACCACATGATAGGTTTTCAACAGCATTTGACTTTGATATCTTACGTCATTGGCGCTGAAAGGGTTAATTGTAAAAACACACAGTTGTAGACCGAAGTGTTAGAAGATGGAGGAGAATGGCAGTCACCTCTAGGCTGTGCAGAGCAGGCAGCTGCATGGTGCAGTATATTATTTCAGGCTTTCAGTTGTTATCACTGGGAAGAGGACACGCATGACAATGATCCTTGTCCCATTTTCCATTCTGATTGACTTCATTAGTCAGCCAGATTAAATATTTATGGGGTCCCGCAGCTGCCGGGGCGACTGACATTGGGGCGGAGCTCGAGGGAGGCCCGCAAAGACGGTGAACACAGCTCTCAATAGGACAGGAATGAATGAGGCCCTCTGCCATCGATTGTAATTACCCTGTGAGGTTTGCAGCGGCACATTCCACAGGAGAGGACTGTCCTTTTCACCCTGTTCGTCACTGCGCTTCGCTTTCGGTGCTGTGACAGGGAGGGCAGGACGGCGATCTTCGGCAGAGGGAGGACAAACAAATTGTCATCTTTCTCCTTCACACCTTTGATCTGCTTTCTTTTATCTGCTCAGCCGTCAGTCTCCTCGAATTGCCAGCTTTTGCCGGCTGCCCGGATCGGATAGGCCAACATGACAACGTGCTCGCGATGATGAGGCGCTTGACACAAACGGCTAACAGCCCCCAGAGTGCTCTTCCCCGTTTCGCACCATCTGTGGACACTGTGCTCGAATGTCCGTCTGGGCCACAAAGCAGTGTGCTGCCAAAATGTACAACTGCAGAGGGTGGTTAATGTAGAAAGGCTGGAATTCTGTTAGAGCTTGAGCTGAAGCTCAAAAGAGCAGTTCCATAAATAGCCAGTGCTTAAAGAGTAGAACTCATCTTGCACACAAAGAGTGTGCGCTGAACCTCATTCACACAACAGGACTAGTCTCATTTTTGCTCTCACGCCTCACTAAAGAAGCCATCTTTACTTTAGAGTGAAGCGATCTACTCGCAATCCTACTGGTAACAAGCCATCTTGGGGCAGCGATTCATACTGAGTAACGAGTGATTTATCCTTGCCTCTAAGCTGCGGCTAGTGCAGCGTACATTGTCTTGCTGAATCACCGTCATTTGTACCATATGTGCACTGGTGCATAAAATGGTACATTACAACTACCAGATGGCTCAGCCAATCGCAGAGGTCAAATGTGCGTTCACTGTTCCACAGCTACCTATGCTTCCCATTTGTATGTATAAAAGCCCCTCTTAGCAATTGCAGCACGTATATTCTAATTTACTTTCTGCTCATTCAAGCCATACAACATCACCTGCATCCGCTACACTCATAATAATAACCGTTACTGCTCAAGGAAGGAAACTGATATTAAAACAAATTGTACGAATGCTTGAGCAGTTAACCTCTGGGATGGAATTTCATTTGTACCTCACAAATGTGGCTAATTAGGTTACTTTCTTGTTGTAGCAAGCATCGTGTATTATCAAAAACTCCTCCAGAATGGTGAACAGTGCAGTACAACATACACTATCTCTTGAACCCAGAAATTCCAATAAATTACTTGTAATTGAACTTATTCATAGTGTATGAGTGGAAAAAAGACTCAAAAATGTGATTATTGCAGTCATGTGGTGGTGCTTGAAGAGTCTCATGAGCTCGATTGGTTACGTATCATAATGGGTTTGTTCTTCAGGGCAAATCACTGCCATGCAGTGTTGTTTTGAAATAGCTTGTGGCATGATGGCCATATTCATGACTTACCATCAAAAAACTGCTACCTATCACTGCAATTCTCAAAGCGTGATCCTTAAATTCTTCATTGCCACTCTAACCATCTTCCTTACAGTTCATGGGGACAACTTCGCATCATCTTCCTGAGGTGTATGCAACCATTCCAGGTTTTTTTTTTTTTTTCATTTTTGATGTTTGCCTTCATAGTGATAAGTGGTATGTAATTTTCTACGTAAGCATTTTTTGAACCCATTGCCTAATTTGTGAAAGTCAGTTACCATCTGTCCCTTTCGAATGAATAATAATTATTTATTTTCAATAATGTCAATAAATGGATGGGGCATGCACGTTACCTCATTTTTGTATTCAAGTGATGTGATGATCGAATAGAGGGCAGGTTTTGTCAAACTGAGACTAAATTATGAAAAATTTAAGGTGTAACTTTGACTACAAAAGCATTCCATTTGCAATAATTCTTAGGGATGCCAATATTTTTACACCAACAGCTTTCAGGCAAAAAATAAACTTTGAAACAAAAATTTAAATTTAATATGAATCATTCACTGTTTTGTAGATTATATGCTGTGTTTTTACTGCTTCCTCTCAATGGTACCAATAATTCTGTACTCGACATTTTACACCCAAATCTGAGTTTAAAGGGTTAACAAGAGAATAAATGTGCCAGACATCTCATCAGAAAGCTCAGTGTCACGTGATCACCTGAACGCCCCATCTCCCCTACTCATACCGCCGTGCTCCCTTTCGCACGACCTCCCCTCGAGCCGCAGGGTACGACGGTACATCGGTTCAGGGCCTACAGCCCGCAGAAGGGGCACCTGTCCATCACATGTGGATATGCACTCAACAGGCAATTTACACCTCATATCGCAATCCAATTTTGTGAGGGATACTCGCTCGTTAACATGATAAACATGCAGGCACCTGGGAGAGCGGATATCCCAGCTGGTGTGGGAGCTCACTATGAAGATGTAGCGATGCCAAGGGCTGCAGGGATTGAGAACAGCAGCCTCCTGCTGCCAACTGATAACAGAACAAACAAACGCATGAACCGGCTCCCTGCTTCTGCCCTCCAAACTCAGCATTTTCTACAGTACACCACATTTATGTAGGCGCAGTTTTCACGCAGGCAAACATGCTTATACATACATGATTAATGCACACTCACCCAGATTCATTAGGACACATAGCCTTCAAACAAACCTATATATGTGCTCATGTACGTGCAAATGTAACCCTTCTGCTTGATTTGGTAAATAAAATTGCAACTGATGCCCTCACGAGTCGAGCTTGTTATATTTTAATGGGTGAGAAGGCATACAAAAGTTATAACTAGAAATACTCATATACTGTGCATGAGCAAAACTCAACAGGACATACAATATATTGTAGTAAAATGATGTAAAGGCATAATTTTTAACGTGATGGGTGTCGATTTGATTGATGTTAAATGAGCATGTAAATTACAATCTGCGATGAATTTGAACAGGCATAAAAAGACACTGATTGGAGGGGACTGGATAATTGACGAATGTGCAGGCATGTATAATCTTCAGCAAGCAAAATGCATCATATTTAAAAAAAGAAATGTACACGCAATACACAGCTTACCTTAATATAAAATGTTAGTTTGATGAAGTAACATACTCTAGCTCTTTAGAAACACCAGAGAAAATTGCAACTATGAAAGAAAACAAAAAACCTTGAAGCTTTATCATTGGTTTTAATTGGGTGCTCATCACGTTTAAGGAATTCCAACCATTTTGTAAATGTCTGAAGACGTTTTTTTCAATTAGTTAAGTTAGCGCTATATTTTTATGGCACTGGCATTTCAATGGGTTACAGTTTTTAATTGACATGAATAAATATGAAACAGACAAGTTGGCATCATATGGTCGGTAATATCTGACTGTGGGGGTGGTCGGTAATAGGTGGAGGAATGCTACTTCTCATAACTACCCACAAAGGAAGGCAAACCGATGATAAATTAAAGCTTTAGTGGTTCAGCCTCTGACCACATGATGGCATCAATTTGCCCATGAAAGTATGTTACTGTACCTCCAAATTATTATTTCAGGAAGGAGGTTACGAGAAGACATTATTTTGACAAACTTTCTCCCAACAAAAAGTGTGACTGCATGCACAGGTCTTCATATCTGGCTGCTGAATCCTCCTTGCGGCACTTCATTCCAGAGACAAACTCTCAACTGACTCTCCTGGTCTCCTGAACGCTACAACAGGGTCTTCCAGGTACGTCCTGCCTCCCGTCAGCCTTCTGGGGGGCCTGTAGAGGAGTCGAGGGCAGACGCACTCAGCAGACAGCAGTGCGTTAATCAGCTGTGGCAGCTCGTTAGGTAAATAAAGAGGTTTCGTTAAATGGAGATTAAGGCTCTGATTGTTCTGAGCTGCGTGTTTGTCTCCTCAAAGCTGATAGATCCCCGCGGAAGAATCCCTCTTCCTCGACCTTATTCATTAGAGAGGAGATGCGCGATAGAGCCGGGGAAATTAGATTCACTGACATCCCGCTAATTGAGTCATCTCCCCTGTGCCCGGCCAGGCAGCCTACTTTTAATTAGCAACTAATCAAATCAATATGGTGTCTGCTGACGGGAGACGGGGGCATCTTGATTGCAGCCCTGAATTACAGTGACCCTTGACCTTTACCTGGAGGCTACCTTTAGAGATTTGGGAAGGAGAGCCGCTGACGCAGTTTCAAAAACTTAACTTTGGTGCAGGACTATAACCGGAGGGCAGCAGTCTTCCTGCACTTTTATTGAAAATGCTTACTTTACGGAATAATCAGCAAGTTTTGACACCAGAGAAAGCATGCATAAAGCCAGATATACATGATAATCACCACTGCATGCAAATCCATTGTACTTTAGCCTTGTGTCTTCTCACTGCCATTGTAACCCCTTAAACTCTAATATTTCATTTAAGTTTTCCCTTAAGTAGGTTCAAAGTCAGAAAAAAGCATTTTTGTCACATAATAGGACAATGTCACCTACATATTTTGTATCTGCTGGTTGCAGCGCTTCACTGAGGCTACATCACATTTATATGAAGAGAAATATTCAAACCCTGGACGCCATGTTTTATGGCCAAAACATTACGATAAATGGAAAAAATCTTGATCATGTACATCATTTTCACCACATTTCCCTATGATTCAACAGGACATATTTGTGATCGTTGCAAACCTTGGGATCTCCACTGGAATTTAAAATAGGCCTGAAGTTTTACAGGTTTGAATACAGAGGCTACATTTTACGGACCCACGTTTGGGTTTTATGGGGTTGAGCAAAGGCTGAGTCGCAGCCACACTGTTCCATACGCTCTCATTCATCGGCTGCAGATTCAGAAAAGGACTACCTCCAAACTGACCTGCCCCAGCATGAAATCCAAAGCAATTTCTCACCTTTCATGCAAATGCATAGACCCTGCTGAACTGGAACGGTCTCTCTGTCGGACAGATCTTGATGTGTTGGTTAATAATGTGCACAAGCAATAGGGAAGCTTCAGAAGGTGGAAATGTTTGTTCAAAGGCTGAGAGCCCACTGTTAGGCCAAGGCCAGTCTTGTATCAAAATGGAAAAAGAGTTCATCCTGCCACTAGCGCAAGTACAGATAGAGTTTAACCACAGGAAGTGATGGCAAGCAGAGGGTTCTCTTTAACCACTAACCTCTAAAACTTGTAACATAGACTAAAAAGTGTCCTGCAAATGGTTCCTTTACAATGTTTTCAGTCTCGGGAATATCATTACCTCCGCCAAATGAAGTTGGCTGGCGGTTATGTGATCAGTGCTGTTTGTTTGTTTTTTTTTTGTGAACAAGATAACTCAAAAAGTAATGAACGGATGGATATCTCTGAAATTTTGTGGGTGGGTCGCTATTACGTCAGGGATGGACCCAATTGATTTTGACCGCAATCAGTCAAACAATATGGCCCGCCACAGCAGCCATCTTGAAATCCTATGACATGCGATAACTGAACTTTGCTCCCACTCAGCAAGATTTGGACTGTGCTGCCTTGGCGGAGGTTTGCACTCTAGGAGTGCCTCTAGTTCGACTTTTTGTGCCATTCCATTGAAGATGTTTCACCATTTCAAGAATTGCCCATTTGGAGAGCCCGACAGTTGTAAAATGGTGTCCCTGAAAGATAAATTTTGTGCTCTACTTTCTCTTTGACTGAGGAATTTGACCATGTCACTGCATGCTGTGGAGGTGCTGAATAGTCACAGCATGAGGACCCATTTTGCTGAAGGGGCATTGGAGATCTCCAGACACCAACTGAAATCCCTGTAGGACATCATCCATCTCCAGTGCACAATTTGAACATTGAATGCACTCCCTCTTATATTTTTTGCCATTAAAATGCATGAAAGATTAAGTGTTATTTCAGTGACTTCATTCAAATTCTCAATGCGTGGCCTCATGTGAACAAATATCATCCTGAAGTGCACTTTAACTGAACTATTGAATACTTTAGAGTTCTTAAAGTATAATTATGGCTGACATAATTGAACTTCAAGAATCCAAGCAGCACACTATATTTATACATGGAGCACTTGATTTTCTTCATCTGACTATGTCTCAGATAATTAGAATGGGAAGGAGGGATGAAGAGCTGGAATTTGTCCTCACGAAAGAAACGAAGGTTCAGACTAGTTCTGCTCTTTAGCGAATGTTTACGAGGGGAAAAAAATGTAAATGAGACAACAAATGTGGGGAAAAAAAAAGGCTCACAGGAAACTAATTTACTTTTCTGTCCTCATTTGGCCTCCGTTAGCTTGATGAGACATTTTAAGTGTATGAGATTGAAAAGAAGCCTAAGGATTCAATGCCACAGATGACAGGTGGAAGATGGGTGAAGCTTAACAGATAAGCTGCTTATACGCGCGCTAAAGTCTGTGATGGAAATGGAAGGGGTTCGGAGGAGGAAGCAGGTGCCACGCTTGCTTCGGTATAACAAGCCCCAAGACGCACCGAGCGAATGTCTCGGTTCCACAGTAACATTGGTGAACAAAATAAAACAAACGATGGAAAATAGCCTCCGGGGCTTGTTGGGGGGAAAGGGCTAAAGCTGCCTGAAGTCACCATCGATACACACACACACACGCACGCACGCACACACACACACAAACCATCGGGGGCACACAGATGTGACCGTCTCCTTGAGCTAACAGCGGTGTCCCCGTCAGCTGCGCCTCTGCTTCTTGATGCTTCACTGGAAAAATCAAAAAGCTGCTCGCTGTTACTCACATCTCTACCCTGCTTTCTCCCGTCATCACGCTGTGTTGTGCTTATAGACACGACTCACATATTCCCAATGTTTACATCCACAAGCACACTAAACTTTGATAAGCATTGTGCTCTCTACTATTTAAGACTTAGCGCAGTGACCTTACAATCACAAATACAGTGCGCTTCTTTCACAGACATACCATTAGCACTGGTAAATACTTGGCACCACTCCCAGTATAGCCAACTGACATCTATATGCAGAGTGGACACCCTTTATAGTCATTGCATTGATTTTCTTTAACGCAGTAATCTTGTGTTGTACTGACACTGTTACACCGCGACACAAGCTTCAATTAATGCAGTGAATTGTGCATGAATGTAACATTTATAGTCATCGAGTCTTGCAATCAAAACACTGACAATGATAAGCATGATTCACAACTCTCGGAGACATACTATTGATACTCTTACTACACAGAGTTTTTACAAGCAAAGAGCACTCCAGACACGCTGCATTTTCCAAATAGTTGTGCTACGCCACCTTCATGGTGAACTTATACAGTACATCAGAAAGAATATTTCTTATAGCTGCATTACACTATCCTGTAGGCGACAGAGTGGGCAGCACTATTGCTGCTCGGTGAGAAGGCTGTGGGTTCAAATCCAGCTGCAGGCCTTTCTGTGTAGGGTTTGTACACTGTTATAAACTGACTGAATTTAACAGTTAAATTAATGCATTGTTTCCTGGTTATTTTAACTGTAAGTGGAGTCCTGTGCGCATTTAACTGTGGTTTACACTTAACGTACACGGAACTCTGTTGTAAACTTACTGTAAAATTGCAGTTAAAATAACTGGCAAAAAAGGTGCCAATTAAATGAAATGACAAAAAGGTGCAAGTTTATAACAGTGTATGTTCTCCTCATGTTTGTGTGGGTTTTCACTCACAGTCCAAGGACATGCACTGCCCTTCTCATGTCGTTTTGAATCCATGAATAAGCTATGCCATTCATAGACACTACTCACTGTTCCTTATAAGCACAATGTATGACATCCATGTAATCAATAGTGTGTATACATAACCAAAATGTGCTATATCACAACTCAGAAATATACTGCTTGCACTAGAGTTATTATGTTTTGGCATGTTACAGTTATTTAGCATTAAAACAGTTTGACCTGCTTTTAGAGAAAGTGTTCTGACATTTAAGGGCAAAAACGAAGAAAAGAGTGATGTATTTCTACCAAATGATGACCACAATTACACTAAGAAAGAGGAAACGGATATCCGACTGATCTCAGATCAAAAAAAAAAGGATGTTCAATTTCTCAATAAGGATACTTCAATCCATTCTGACAAACTCAGAAAGTGGGAGAATTTGATGCACTGTGGCAATTATTGCTGTAAATCCCATCAATACTGCAGTTATATGCACAAAGCATTTTAACTCTAGCCTAGCATTTTCTGTTACCCGTGCTAAAGTGGAACTTCTGTAAGGATGGAAATATATTAGCCGTCATATTCAGTGACTCATCATACATGAGAATCATCTTCACAGACCAAGCAGGACATTTTGGCACATGCAAATGGTTTATTTATGCTGCTGCTGTGGAAATAAATGTATTTTCCAACCAAAAATTTAAGAAAATGTAAATTTAATTAACAGAAATAGTATAAAGACCAGACAATCATATTATTTAAGTCTTTTCTGAATGGATTCCAATCTTTTTTTTTTTAATAATTGCTGAAACTAAGTGAATGGTGGATAAATATTGAATTAGCCATGACAAATGTTCCATATGGTATTTGACAGTTCAATAGGCAAGAAGGCGATAATGTTCAAAAAATATAAATGACTGTTGATTATTAATTTGCTCATAAAAAGACATTTTCAATTATACCCAATGAAGAACCCAATTAAGAATACAAAAAGACCACATATTTCAATGCAGACTTGCCCGATGAAATAGAAAATAAACATACTAAAGTTTACATGTGGAGTGCAAATAGCCTCAAATTAGTTTCAGAGAGGAGTAATACTTTGGACATTGATTTTTGAAAAAATTATATTCAACATCCTGCTGTTTTCCAACAGAACATTCTTTAACCATATTTTTATTTGAATAAATCATACAGTATGGTCCATAAATATTTGGACATTGTTAAAGTTATTGTTATTCTACCACAGCATTTTGGAATTAAAATCAAATCATGCATGAGCTCAAAGTGCAGACTTTGGCACTTTTTTAATTTAAGGTTATTTACACCCAAATCAGGTGAAAGGTGCAAGAATTACATCACTTTTAATACATGCCCCAACCTCCTTTATAGGTGACAAAAAATTAACAGGCAGTTGGCTGCTGTACTTTTCCATGGCCTGGTATGACTTATACCCTCATTATTTAATTTACGAGTAAGCAGATTTAAAGTCTAGATTTAATTATAAGTCTGGCATTTGCATTTAGAATTTACTCAACGTGAAATCCAAAGTCACTACCACTGGAGCAAGCCATTATTGTGGGTAACATCATAAAAAGCTTAATATTTTGGGTTTAGACCTCTTTTCTCTTCTTTTTTTTTGGCCACTTCAGTCTGGAATGTAATTTGAAGTGCACTGCCTGTCCAAAAAAATGTAGCTAACCCCAATATTTTGTTGTTAAAATTATCTCTGGTGTTCACTGAACCACTCTTTCTCAATTTGAGTCTGGTAAAATTTGGCATTGTCATCGTGGAATATGCCTGTGCAATCAGGGATTAAAAAGTCCATTGATGGGTTACTGGTTATTCAGAATATTCAGGTAGTCTGCTGAATTAATTTTATTGCAGCAGAACAGTGCTGAGCCTAGACCTAAACAACTGAAACAACCCCAGATGATGACACTGCTTCCAGAGGCTTGTACAGTGGACACTATGCATAACAAGCATATCGCTTCATGGGCTTCCTTTATCACCCTGACGGACAAATTGCTCCAGAATACAGTAACTCTGGCTCAAACATATGCTGCTGTATGTTCCCAATGTTGCCTCTGGCAATATCCATGCAGCTTTATTGAAAAGGCAGGATTTCTACACCATGGGTATGGTATATTACCAAAGTATTACCATATTTATAGCATATCTAATGAGGACCAAGAGAAAGGGCTTTATCCAAGCCATTTCAAGTGAATATGCAACATTTTTGGTGGATGGAATTCTTGACAGGTTTAAGGAATGTGCTTCATATTTTAAAAGTTTTTAAGGATAAGCGTACGGGACCTGTGATGAATTTTATTAGATCCCTTTCACCGGGAAATATTTGTTATGTGTCCTCCTTTTTTATATATTGACAACAAATTTCCAAAATATTTCTCAGCTTTCGGAGGCCCTAATCTGCTTGTAAAATGCACTCTCAGTATTGTTAGCTATTGGAAGCACCACTCTTCATATGCAGCACTGGAGTGGCTTCTAATGCCATGAGCAGTGTAGGTTATTTGTTTGCTAATTGATGATAATATTGTTCTCAAATGCTTTCAGCTGTGGTAAGGAACAGCATGCTGAATAGATGAGATGCATACTTGAGACATCTAGTCGCTTTACCAGGAATTTCTTTTTTTTTTTTACCACTTATTGATTAAAAATGCAAAGCAGGAAATGAAGTGACTTCATGCTATTCCAGGAATGGATGGGCTGCTAGAGAGTCCGAGTAGTTTCAGAGAGTGACTGATTCCCTTAGTAAGTCTTTATTTTTTTCAATGTTTTTATTTTTATTATTAAAAGAGTGAATATATGTGAATTTAGAGGTATTTTGATATTTTTTTTAAAAATCACGTCTGAATTCATGAGTCATTGTCAGTATGACAGTGAAAAATTTGTTGATGTGGCAGGCCGAAGGAGGGCCCGGGCGGGGAATTGAACCCCACACTCCCGGGTAAGAGTCAAACGCGCTGACCACTTCGCCAAAGAGCCAGGCTTGCTGTCAAGGTAGCCAGGGCACATACTTTTTAGGAGGCATTTCTAGTGACAGGACCCTTCAACTGTCACATCTCGCCTCTTCTCTAGGAGCGTGTCCTCACGCTCCACACTTTACGCATGCTGCCATCCATTAGGATCCCCCAGATCCTGCCGATTACGCCAGAATGTGGCAGGCCGAAGGAGGGCCCAGGCGGGCAATTGAACCCCAGACTCCCAGGTAAGAGTCAAACACGCTGACCACATCGCCAAAGAGCCAGGCTTGTTGGCAAGGTAGCCAGGGCGCATACTTTATAGGAGGCATTTCTAGTGACAGGACCCTTCAACTGTCACATCGAGTTGGCACTTTCCGTCACTAGATGACAGAAGTGAAAATGACTATAAGGTTAAGTATGTTTACAGTTGTCTGGTTGAATTGACAGTTAGTGCTCGACTCTCTCTTTACAAAGACAGCTCGTCTCTTCAGAGAGGATGTGTGTTATTACTTTCCTATGAGCACACATTGATTTGTTGTTTAATGATGTGCTACTGGGACTGTGTCTTACCCTTTGTCTTATGAAGATTAGATCTTGCTGCCGTCCAGCAGCGAGAAAAATTTTACAGAAGGATCATATACAGTAACATGCTTAACTTAATCACTACTTCACTGTCGTATGTGTACCACTGGGTTCTGGAGAAGTCTTTTGAACTATTTAAACTTGACATTACCTCAATAATTGTTTATATGAAGATGTAAACAAAACCGAAAAAAAAAATTGTTACTAGATCAGGTGGAAGTGCTTATTGGCTATGATGACATGTAGAAAACAGAGTCCCAGTTTAACTCATAAGCTTAGCAAGTCTAAATATGATCTGATGTCTCTCTTATATTCAGCAAGAAATAATGGATGACCACACAGTCTGTATTTTTGATGATCTGTGTATGAAAAATGGGCATGTGTATTGAAGGTTATTTTTTGTGTGAGTCAACTATGAAAATGTAATGTCACTTCGAATTGTGACATCTCAGCCAACTTCTTACGTGGACAACAAGCATCACAGATTATTCAAATACTGGCACCAACACCCACTGGCATGGATGAAAAACCCTGATCGCGCCTGATCGTTGCTCCTGCGAGCCCTGGAGGACACAGTACACTCATTTTATCGCAAAAGTAGACATCATTCAATCACTTCGGTTAACTCAAACAAGTGATGTCAGAATCAGAGGTATGTTTTTTGTGGCCTTATCCTCCGTTGTGCAGCAGCTTCTTTAAAAACAACCAGTATGGATGCTATTGTCAGTTTAAAAAACTTTTCTGACATCACCAATATTTTGCCTCAGGGCTTTGTTGTTTATAATCTTTTTTTTTTCATCTGAAAATCAAAAGAAATGGCTAAAACAATGAGCAATATATTTTAGACCAGGGGTCACCAACCCTGTTCCTGGAGAGCTACCATCCTGTAGGTTTCTGCTCTACCTCCTATTCAGCACACCTGACTCAACTAATTAGCTACTTAACAAGATCATGAGCTGGGCAATTAAGTAGCTAATTAGTTGAGTCAGGTGTGCCGAATTGGAGATAGAGCAGAAACCTACAGGATGGTAGCCCTCCAGGAACAGGGTTGGTGACCCCTGTTTTAGACTCTCGTAGCATCAAAAGGAAATGTAGTAATTGAAGTTAGTGAAACAGAAATATTCCTATAAAACCAGATTCGGATGGGATTGAGTTTTCGGGACTACTGCAGGACGTCGGTAATACACTTGCAAGTCAGATATGTATCTTTATTTTTTACAAGGATTTGAACAACACGAGTTCAGTATTACCTGAGTTATTTTTACAGAGTGTTTCTCCGCAGGTAAAAGAAACTGGAATTTTTACTGACGCGGGAGCGTGCAGTCTGTAAAGGTTAACTTGATGGCGAAGACAAATGGGACTGAAATAGCCGAGATGCTCTGATAGATATTACATTACCCCCTAAGCAAATCTAATCCTTTCTAAATTGGGCAGAGGTTGTAATGATGAGAAATGAAGTAAAGACTAAAGTGCCATCAAATGGAAATGTTGCAACTGAAAGAGAAACACCTGTAAAGCCCTTTTCGGTCAGAATTAAGTTTTAAGAACTATCGCAGAACCTCTGTGATGCATTTGCAAGACAAGTGAAAGACACTTTTTTTAACTTTTAACGAAGATTTGAATTTCTCGAATATAGTTGCTTGTTACCTGGGGCTAGTTTTACACAACAGATAAAAAACACTGAGGGCCACTTTCTCAAACACAGATTAAGCTTAATGCTGACTAAATTTAATTTTCAATGGAGATTCTCTGTACAAAACTATTTTAGTCCGGGAATAAGCTTAATCCATGTCTGTGATACCAGCCCTGAAAGTTGTACTGTCATAAGTGTGCACAGTCTGTAAAAGCTATCAAGATGGTGAATTCTTATTCAAGGACTAAAGAGGTGCTTCAGTAAAAATGATTACTCCACAGTTACCCCACAATAGAACTAATCACATCCAAATATGGCAAAGGCCGTAAAAATGATCAAACAAGATCAAATCCAGCAGAACGCAAGTTATTTCTCTGAGCCATTCTTACACTCTGAGTGAATGACAGCTTTACACCTAAAGTATCTTGGGCCTCTGTTCAGACCCTGCAACATTAATATGATCTTTTGTTTGTTTTGTTGATCCAAATGAAAATTCGGCAGGCCTGGCACAGGAACAATGCTAACTAGGCACAGGAATCTGGACAGGATCCACGGCAATTTTTTTAATAACCCATGCAAGCGGGACCAGGGCACCAATGGTTTCTTATTTCTACTACATAATACACCTCTTTCTTGCATCAGTTAGGTAGCCATGGGCCCTGCCAGTGTAAAATACCTAAATTATAGCCACCACATCATTCTCCAAATGTGCTAAATTGAGGTATTTTATTGGAGAAAGTGAATTGTTTAGCTCATGGTTGGAAGCGATTGAAGGATAGTGTATAGAACAGCTGTATATAATGCAAATCGATGAAAGACACTATTGTTAACAAAAAGGCATTGGGCTATAGGTTATCACAACAAAAAATAGCAGTTGTAGGAATTTCATTCTTTGCCAGATCCATGTGTTTTTGGGATCTGACTTATTCCCGGATTAATTTCAGTCACATGATTCGGCAACCCACTGAACACCCAATAAAGCAAACACATCACTACCCAATCTGACTCATGCTTAATTTTTATATGTTTCATGGAAAATAATGTATATATGTGAATATGTTCACTAGGTACCTAGTTACAGCAGGCTAGGATGCTGAACCAGATGATACACTTATATTACCAGGCAATTTTGGGAGGGAAACCATCCCTAGTAACCTAGATTAATTTTCCATTGCCATACATTTTATAGCTCCCTTGAAAACCAAATTCACCCAGGTTCTTTGCTTCCTTATTGCTACCTCAGCTGCAGCATTCTGTAAAATTGCCCCCTTGCAGTATATCTAGAATTAGATACAGTGTTCAGAACACCATGCATTACTGTCAACACCTGTCTACCAGGATAAGCAGCACATACTGACAAACAGGAAGTCCCACAAGCATAGCTGTGTCCCAGATAACATTATTTCAGAATATTGACAATTTTGGACATAAAAGCTTGTGGTAGTATACTTGCAGATTTTGCACTTGTATTAAGCAAGTCCAGTACATGAATACATCAGTTACACTTTACGATCATCTGTTGATGGTGAGCAACAGGAATTCATGATGTATCCTGCATTAATTAATGCAGTAAATCATCACGAGTCATGCATTAGTTCAGCATTACTTAAGCACATGATTTATGTCCTTATTGTAAAGTGTGACCAATATTTCTTGTTTAGAACCTCATGACTGTTTCACAGTGCTCATTCACAACCTGTGTGAGCCGCTCACAATTTTAAAAGTAGCCCGACTAATCCTCATTGGAAACTATTGCTAAGATTTCTAAAGGACTTGAGTGTAATTGTCAAAATAAGGTACCGCAATATAACTTCATACACCCTGATGAGGAGCAAGCTGATGTTAGTGTTAGTTGTAGGGCTGATCAATTTAACGCCCAGTCTTTTGAGGCCTTTAGCGAATGGAAACATTTGAGTTTAAATGTAGTTTTAATAATGCGGTTAATTGTGTATTTAAAAACTTGCTCCTCAGTCACAGTCAATGTATTTCATTCAAAAAAAAGGCATCTAGATGTTTTAAATTCCAAATGAAAGGATATATGCCACATGTTCCAAATACAATTGACCTATGGCTAAGCCCCGCCCTCAAATGCGATGAGCCAATCACTGTGCATATTCTCTCCCCATGTACTCGGACATTCTGAGCCTGAACTTCCATTGAAATGCATTACGGAAACTGCAAATCATTTGCTTTTATGGGGTTTTAAAATGTTTCTAAGTTAAAAAAAAATGGTCAAACGCTGTGCTTGGGGTAAATTTAACTCCGGTACGAGGTATCCCGTGAGGCTGGGTGATGGGGTGTATTTTATACCCTTCCCAAAGCCACATCATAACCGAGAGAAGTGTCTCCTCTGGATAAAGCTGCTTTCACACCGGACGCAAAACAAATTTTTCGCATTACAGATTACATTCAAAGTCAATGCAAAGACGCTTCGTATTGACTTTGAATGTAATCTGTCGCGCGAAAAATTTGTCACGCGTCCAGTGTGAAAGCAGCTGAAAGCTTTGTGGAAGACCCCACTATCAGCTTAACGTAGCTAACGAAGGTCAACAAGGATGTCTACATTTGTTCCAAGTTAAGTCAACATCATGTTTAAGGCGACATCTTGTCACTTTGCTGGAGACTAATGTAAAGTTATATTTTACATCGCTAAATTAGCTAACGATTGCTAAAGTTAGTAAACTCTATGGCTAACTTCAGTGCTGATGGACGTTGGCTTAACGTGAGCTCCTGGCTGCGTTGTTCACCATGTCACCTTGTTTACTTAGGCGTTCAGTTATGTCAGGTTAGATTTCTTAAATTCGGTAGCTAGCAATAATAATACGTAAATTAAATTTATTACCCTGCGGTGCACGAACAATGCTGATCCTCTATCTTGTTCTGTGAGAGGGTGACGGAAATGAAATGCGGTTGATCGCGTTTGCACTGAGACCTGAAAATTTTAGCTTCTAATTTAAACTTTTCGTTGACCTTCTCCACTGTAAATTCATTAATGTATCCCTCCAATGCATAGTATAACCCTATTTGCTGACTTCTTTATGATATTTGAGCCTTCTATCGCCAAAAATCATCGATAGCATCCTGAAAAATATCTCCGACTCCGATACCAGCCATTGGTGCCTGTTCTAAAATGTTGATTGTTTGTCCGAGTCAATGGAGGGGGTGGGGCTTAGCCATAGGTCAATTCTGTACGAGCAGGGCGGGCCATTGGCATAGGCAATATAGACGGATGCCTAGAGCGCCATCTGCTGGAGGGGCGCCGCAAGTCACCCTTAGCCTCGAGAAAAAAAAACGAACAAAAAAAACAACTAATAATTTCCGATGCCCATTGGCGCCCTCCCTTCATGTGTTCTATCCTGAAAAATAGTAACTGACTATTGACTAATCATAGAATTAGAACATCAAACGAAATAAAACATGTTTATTAAACATGATCATCCTAGGGCGCCCCCTCAGCCACAACCAGATCCTTAAGCAGATGTTTGTGCCAATCATTTTGTGGGGACGGGCCCCGTGGGGGTTTGCGTTACGCTAGGCAAGTGTTCAGGTGCTGCGTTGATCAGCTTGACGTTGATTCTCAAAATGAAGAGGTCTAAACCCTCTGGTGCGCAGGGACGAAAACGGAGAAAATAAGAAGAGGAAAAGAAAGCCCAGTATAGAGGTAAGTCTCATCTCAGCCATTATAGTGTCAAATGAACTAGTATTGTGCATTACCTAATATTGGACGTTTCATTGCTGCCACTCAGCTATTGCTAGCTAGCAACTGTTACTTTGCTAGCTTGCTAGTACGTATTGCTAGCTAACGTAACTTCACTGAAAACTATATAACTTTCTAAAATCATGGCCGTAACCACCATTGAGGACACCGAGGTCCGGACCTCGGTTAATTGTCCCAGAATATGCGTTTTTCCTCCACCTATTTTTCCACCCACTGTGCCCGTTTATTCAGCAAATCGTGTGTGTGTGTGTGTGTGTGTGTGTGAGTGAGAGAGAGAGAGAGATGCATGATACTCCCGTTTTCAAAGGTACATAGTAATGAAGTACATGTACTTCGCCACAGTACAGTAGTTTTTTTTTTTTTTTTTTGGAGGATTTGTACTTTACTTAAGATTTTTTTAAACCGGGACTTTTACTTTTACTCTACTTCCTTTAAAAGATAAAAAAGTATACTTTCACTTAGTTACTTTGACACTGGCAACTTAGTTACTCGTTTCAAATTTGAATATGAATTTAATTAATCATTTACGGATTATCTGGATTTGGCGTGTTCGAGAAGAACAGCGGTGCTCGGTAGGGCATCTTAACCGCTTTGTGCAGATGTGTCTGCCAGCGGACATGGAGCTGCAAATTTATGCACGCAGTTACAATATTCCATCACTAGATGGCACACCCGGATCAGTTATTGAATATTCACAAGCAAGCCGAGCTGGAACAGTTTAAATATGGACGAGTTCACTCCAATCCCTGTTTTTCAGGAGTTGCCAGAGTAAAACTCCTCAGCTAAAACCTGATGTGCAAACTGCTCAATATACTTGCCCATAGTATCTATCCAGCAGTTCAAAAAAAAAAAATATATATATATGTCTTGCTTCAGAAATAATCGTTGTCCTCTCCAGCAGGCACTTCAAGTACAGTGAGCCGATGGTATCCCAATCAGTAGTTAAGAAAAATCAGCTGTCTGAAGCAGAAATTCGACATGTTATTGATACTATGTAATTCTACTATAATAGTAGAATGTCACATTGTTTAATTGCAATGTAGTATACTAGAACTATAAGTGGGTGAAAAAACTGCTATCCAAAGTAAAGCAGTTAATATGTGTCTTCAGTGATGTTAAGTATAGTAATGTCAATTATCAGGGCAACACTTGTTATGGGAAGTGGGGGCGGGGGTGGCGGCGGCAAAACTCAATCTCGCCTAGGGCAACCAAAGAGCTAGAGCCGGCCCATGAGCTACCATTTCACTGTTTTGCACCGACTTGCAATGCAGTGATAGACTAACAATGAAACAATGTCTTCCTGACCACAAACTCTCAGCTTGCAGGGTAGAGTGGATGAGTATATCCTATATTTCATTAATTTTTTTTTTTTTTTTTAGATAGAGGAAACGGGGTAGGAACGCAATATTTTCCTCACCAAAAACTGGTAATTTTATTGCTTGTAAATTATGCTAATTGTATGTGACAAAAGAAGATAGACGTTATTTCTGGTCGAGCAACCTGACATTTCATTGTCATTACCATCACATTTACATTGTACAGCTATATTTATGTGGGTAATTACAGCAAATATCTGGGTTTACACTGGTGCCAACAACAAAATGACAATATAGAAAAGGATCCATTTGCAAGTCGAAGTGTCCCCTGTAAATCATTAAAATAATGTTGCTCTAAAGGTTTGATGAAATTATTATCATGTTTCCTGCATTAGTGAAAGTATTTGCAGGAATTTTTTATTTCTGGGTGATTATGTTTGTCCAGCGAATCACAAAGCAGGATGGTGTCCCCAGAGAGCCAAGCCTGTAGATGTGTCCTTGAGGATAGACTGCTGTGAGGATGGATGGCTATAGTCATGTCTATAAATTCAAAGCTTTTATAAACATCCCATCTATCATACTGGGTTTCAGCTTTTCACAAAACAAACTCCCCGCAAGTGTATACTGACTCAGACAGGGATGAGGAAGGGGAGTCGGGAAGAGAGCCAGTTTTTAAAACAGCTCAAAAGCGAAACTGTGCCCTCCTGATTTTACCTGCCAATTTTGGGGAAGAACAATCCTCAGTAGCCTACATTCATTTTCCATTGCCTAACATTTTACAGCTCTCTCGATAACTGCATTCGCCTGGGTTCCTCGCCTGCTTATTGCTGCCTCGGCTGCTGCATGCTGTAAAATTGCTCACTTACATCTGGGATTAGACCTGGTGTTCGGAACACCATGCATTACTGTCAACACCTGTCTCCTAGGATAACCAGCACATGCACACAAACAGGAAGTCCCACAAACATAGCTGTGCCCCAGATAACATTCTTTCAGATGCAGAACACTTATGTAAGCGAACAACATCTTTTTTTTTTTTTTTTTACTTGCATCCCTGTCCCTTTTCAGAAAGGCATAATGTGATAGGTAGATAGGAGACAAATGAGAGAATTACGTTTGCAATACTGGTAGAATTTTCATGTCAGGCTATTCTGCCACTTCAGTATTAATACCTTTATCTTTGAATTAATCTTAATTAGTGTCCAAGCCTTTCCTGCAGAATGCATTAAAGGTCCGTCCAACACAGTAAGTCTAAAAATTTGAATGGTAAAACCTCAGCAAAGTCATTACCGCCTGCAGGCCAGAAAACAGGGCATTACAACTATGTTAGCTTCACTGATTTTAGCCGGCATATATGCCTACCTGAAACTGCCTTTTCATTAGAAAATTGTTATTATTTTATGAGACTGTCAATCATTTCTGAAATTTTTAGTGGGGTTTTTTTTTTTTAAATATTCTTTTGTCTACAAGATTTCATTTTTACCTAAAGCCTCATCTAAAGTTGCTTTGCTTTGGGTCCTTGAAGTACCCTTTCTCATGGTGCTCGGTGTAACAGGCAATCACAATTAAAAAGACATTCAACAGTCAGAGCAGGAGCTTCAGAGAAGTGATCATTTATTGGTGGATGACTGGTGAAATAATTTGCGTCCTCTTAAGCCTTTCGGCGGTGTGAAATAAAAGCCCTTGCATACTGGCTCTTGTTTCATTTCCTGCCCACCAAGCTACATAAATAACTCTTTATCTTTCTCCTGCCCACCTACCACCCCCTCTATCTGACGAGTTTACCTCCAGGAATGGGAGTGTGTGGGCTTACCTTGACCACAGGAGGATGATGGTGCAAATAAACTCCCCAATGTGGAATTAGGGAAGAAACTGGCCATCTGCCCTCTCAGAACTGCTGCATTTATTTGCTTATCTTCTTCATTCGCAGCTTGGCTGAGCTTATTACCTTTAATCCCATCAATATGTGAGTGATATGTGCAGTAAATTTGATAATTTAGAAAAAAACTAAGATGGTAACGCATCGGACATTTGGCTGCTCAGCTATTGCAGCCTGGCATGGTTTATTTCCTCATTAGTCCATTTATGAAGAAGTAGTTAAAAGATCTCGAGTCGATTTCAAGAGTGGCATTTGCATTTGGAATCTACTTTTGTCAACTCAATATAAAGTCAAAAGAGCCATCTCTGTCGATGGAGAAAGCTATCACTGTGTGAAAAAACAAAACCTGTCAGAAAAACAGCAAGTATTTTGGGATTGGCCAAATCAGCTATTTGATGTGTACTGAAAAAAGCCTGCACCGGTGAGCTCAGGAACACAAAAAGGTCCAGAAGATCACAGGTAAGTGCTATGGTGGATGGCTGACAAATTTTCTCCAGACAAAGAAAAATCTTTATATAACAGTTGTTCCTATCCAGAATATCATCCAGGAGGTAAGTTTCAAACTCAAAAATAAAGAAAATACTTCACCAGACAGTTTACAATGACATGTAAATTATTGATATGCCTCAAAAACAAGAATTTATCCCTAAAACCACGTATGTTTCTGAAACAAAATTCTACAGAGAGATGAGATAAAAATCTGTTTGTTCCAGAATGGTGGGAAGAGCATGGAGAAGGGAAGGAACAAAAATCAGCATACCACCTAATTTGTGAAGCGTGTTCGTGTGTGCACGTACGGCTGCCAATGAAACTAGTTCTCTTGTATTTACTGATGATATGACTACTGCTAAAAGTGGCTGTATGAATTGTATCGGACTATATTATTGGCTCATATTTCACTACATTCTTCCAAACTCATTGGGTGATGCTTCACAGTGAATATGGACAATGACCTGAAATATATAGCAAGTGCAACCCAAGAATATTTAAAAGTGGAGTAAGCAGAATATTCTACTTTGGCCAAGTCAGTCATCTGATCTGAATCATACTAAGTATGCATTTCACTTGTGGAAGGCTGAACTGCAGGCAAAACACCCCAAGAATTAGCAGAATCAGAAGACAGTTGCAGGAAAGGCCTGGCAGAGCATCAGCTGGAAGAAAAATTATCACCAGTAGATGTCTATAGCTCCTGAGGATTTCAGACAGCTAGACATTGTCTGCACATGATTTTGATTGTTTCATTTCAAATTCATTGTGGTGGCAGAACTGTGATGAAAATTGTGTCACTGCTCAAATACGTATGGACCTGAATATACAACACAAAAGATGAAATGCAATTTTAAACTTAAATATCAAGAAGAGCAATCCAAAAAGAAAAAGACTCATCAATCTCCAGTCACTTGAAGTAGTGCAATATGTGAGCTTTCATATTAACAAAAGAAGGATGTGCTAACTGACATGCTGTGTTGAGCTGTAACCCCTCAGCGGTGATATAAATTCCTGTTGTCACGTGTGTATGATGTATCACCCCTGCTGGTGGTCCTTGTCTTTCTCTTGCTTCCATTTGGAGCTCCATAAGCCGCTTTCACACTGGACGCGAAACAAATTTTTCGCACGACAGATTACATTCAAAGTCACGCTTGTATTCGCGTCTTTGCATTGACTTTGAATGTAATCTGTCGTATGCGAAAAATTCGTTTTTTGTCCAGTGTGAAAGCAGCTTTAGTTTAGGAGATTGTTTGACTCCATCTGTCAGAACCATATAAGATGCCGGCTGCAGTTGAAGAAGGTAGTAAGTTTTGTATTAATTATGAGCCAGTTTCCTAGACACAGATTAATCTCAATCCTAGACTAAATTCAATTTTCACTTAAAAATCTCCTTAGAAAATTCTGTTTAGTCCAGGACTAAGCTCAATCCATGTCCCGTGTCTGTGAAACTAGCTAATTGTGATTTTTGACTTTTAATTGTTTGGGTCTTTTTTTAATAGTGATTTTGGATCAGGGATGAAAGGATTGCAGAATTATGAAGTACGCAGCATTATAAAAAGACTTGAAAATGAAAATAAGGAAGCTCTATTCAGATTAATGTTGATGAATGTTAGAACTGGTGGTAAAGCGAGTCAAATTTTTTTTGCGACGCATAATTTGTTAGGGAGATTTTTCAGGAAAGTAATCAGGGTTGTGAAAGCAGTTTGGATGATTCGGAGAGGAATGGTAATTATGGGGGGGCTGCACAAAAAAAAGGCGAGACAAAGCACTGAAAATGGAAATGTTTGACCTCACAAGGATAGCTTGTTTCCAAATTTGGGAGAAGGCAACATTTAAGGGGCGGTCAGTGGCGTTCCACTCCTTTTGGAGGCTGGTGCTTTTTGAATGTGGAGGGAGTTTGTAGGGCATGGCAGGTGAAAAGCCATAGGGATGGAATGGAGCGGAGCGGGAAAGTGTTTCAGCAGAACTTAAATTTAATGGTGAGCCATATTGAGCTACAGTTGTTTTTAGACTGCTGTTATGGGGTGTGGGCAATGTGAATGTGTTGTACTCAGGTGCTGTGTCAAGAATCATTGGCCTATTGCAGCACTGTGCAGGAAAGCGTTGCACAAGTGGGTGTTCTGTGGAAGACTGGAGTCTATAGGAGGGCCAGGCATTTTCACCCACAGAAGTGAAGCTCGCTGGATGCCCGCAGAACCATTTTCATGTGCAACTGCAGTGTGTGAAAATCCTAAGACATTAGGAGTTTCTGAGATACTCAAGTCACACCGTCTGGCACCAACAATCATTCCAAAGTCAACATCACTGAAATTTATTCCCAATTTGATGTTTGGTGTCATTTACGACTGAACCTCTTGGTCATGTTGGTATGCTGTATTGAATTGAGTTTCTGCCACATAATTGGCTGGTTAGATATTCATATTAACTAGCAGGTGTGTCTGATAAGGAGACCACTGTGTGTAATCCAGACAGTAAGTGGCAGTAATACATTAATGTTAATTGTGATTTAAATTAAAAACCAAAAGAAGAATGAGCTGCTGGGAGCTTCTTGTCTTTTCTCCTGCTGCCTTACACAAAGACCAGCCCTACTCTGCCTCTGATCAGATACTGTTCATTGCTTTTATTAGTTTCCTTAGGTTTAGGCATGAGGACTGGGTTGGTAAGGGATAGAAAAATATCAGGATAAGAGCCAATCAGAGGCAGATTAGGAGCGGGTCTATGCAGAATATAGGGGGTTAAAAAAAAAACGCTTGCTGGGGCCATGCACTTTGTGAGAAGTTGGTATTTCGGATTTTGTTCGACACGTTCTTTTCTGATTATTTCTTGTCTCCTTTTTTTTTTTGTAATGGTTTTTTGGGAAGTTTTGTTTTCCTTCATTTCGTGCACTTTTGGGGAATTTTTTTTTTTAGTATTTGCTTTGTTTTTAGGCCGAACGAACATTTGCGTCGTTTTTAATGGATGTTTTCCATGGTATTGCGACAAGGTCGGAGTTTGCGATATAGCGAAATGAACACCAGAAACACCGCAGAGGTCGACAGTGTGCTGCTGACTTAGTGCAGCCATTGCACAGCAAAGGCAGTGAGACACATACAGGAAATAGTTTGCTTCACCAATTACGCTGGCAATAAATTACAGCTTTGAATTTTGTATACTGCAATGCCTTTTGCTTCACTTTCTTATCATCAGTGGACCAGAAAATAAAGCATATGACATTGTCGAACATAATTTAGAGGTAAAATTTTATATTTGCATGATTGGTTAAGCATGCTCCAAATTAGACCGGGGAATTAATACTGAACCGGCAGTTATCAGGAGTCGACTGCCCATTTTTCGAACAACAGCTCCAAATTACCGTAGGACTTCTAGGTACATTTTAATCACTTGCAAATACCAATAATGAGGCCTTCATCTTCACTCCACAGGAACTCATTAATTTTGCTCAATAGTTATCTCCGTCCTTTTAATCACCTTAAAAAGCACTGCCATTCTTAAATGTGATGTGTTGACAATTTCTGCTGATGGAGCGTGCAATTCCCAAAAAAAAAAAAAAAAAAAAAAATTTGTAAATGTGCAATATTATTGCCAAAATAATATTGCCCAGTTTATCAACCCAAAGTTGCTCTGCTTGTGCATTCTAATGCGGCGCAGCAATTTTATTAATAACATGAGATATTTTAAAATGTGTGTGTTCAAGTATTAAATTATATTTTTTTTCTCTGTAGGCAAAATAGAACCTGAACATGCATTTACTTGACACTTGTTTATCCTACCAGGTATAAGAAAATAACAGAAAAAAGGTATAAATTGTATATCCTGAGCTCTTCAAACCTCCCAAGTTACCCTTTTCCTCCAATTACTTGCTGGATTATAAATAATACGGCGACGAGGGAAAATGTTTTGGAAAAAGTGCTTGGCCTTATTTTGGTTTGAATTCAGTACTTGCGCTTTGGGTGCAGAAGGTAAATGATTTCTATAATTCACGGTTGAACATTTTCAGCATTTTAGGCTCCATATTTCAATTTTAAATGTACTTTAATTATAGCGATAAAAAGCCTGCATATTTCATATTTGGATAGAAATCCAATGGAGTTTAGTTTGATAAATGACCACTATATTGTTTCCATCAATGCATCGCCTTCCCCGGACCTGAATAATGGCCGTATGGCGTGCCTCCCCGGACACTACAGAGGAGTTTGTATGGGTTTGTCTCTCCCCTTAAAATCATCGCGAGCGTTTGGTATCGCGGATATGCCAACAACATTGGCATAGTAATCCTGCCCACCACTACACCCTGCCTCCCATCTCTTTATCTCAGTTTTTGTGACCCCTCTGATCACAGAGGTCTGATATTATGGAGCTGGGAGAGCCAGCAGTGTCCCTCAACTCCACACAGCGGTCTGACATACACACGACACCGCCAACAGGCCCCGAGCACGAAAGTCATCTAACAACTGCTTAGCCAGCAGCAGTAATGGACAGGATCTGATTACTGTCTTTAGCGGCAAAAATCAAACTGATGTTATGTATTTTTAATACACAGTATAGAAGTTATTATAGCGAGCCCCGAGGTCAGACGAATGGCAGGATATAATGGAGCGTGTTATTTTGCTGTATTGCACGTCAGGAGCTTTGAGTCGATTCCGCGATCTGTCACAACGATTCAAGCCCCGCAGGAATAATATGCGTTCAGGGGTGCCACCAAACTGCAGTGCCTTTTTAAACAGTTATGGTAAATGGCCTTTCTTTGTGTAATATATTCTGCTCCAATGACAGCGGAAGGGGAGACTGTTCGTGTTTTGCAAATAAATGCTTTTCCGCAGAGCCCAGTGTAAGGTACAGACAGGAATAATTACATATTCCACCCAATATTCTCAAAGGTTTGCCATTCCTCAAATTGAAGAACGCTGTCAACAATTCTTGCCGTGCATCATTTTGGGCTTTTAGCATGGTGGAGTTCATTGTGTCTGTGTTGGCATCTATCAGAGAACAAAACCATATTCCTTCACCTGAAAGGAGCACCGTCATTACTTCGGCAACACATGGTAATTTTGATAATTATTATCTGTCACACTAATGTACCTTTTCCTTGCAACACCCACTGTGTTTCTCCTCAAGCATTTTTAATGATAAAGTGTTAATTAATCAAAACCACAGCCTGCTATGAACCGACACAATCCATTATGTTCTCGGTGCTCAGATCTAACGGGATAATAATTGTGTTACAAAGGGTGAACTGCTAACAGCTATTTGGCGCATTGCTTCTGATCCCGTGAGGTCCTGTTGTTCCATGCTGGAAAGGACGCTCAGCTATTCACAGTGGTGACTTCTGTCCACTTATAATGCTCAGACAGCGAATCAAAAGAGAGCTTTTGCGCCCTCTGCTGTTACAGAGAGGTAACACTTGCTGTATCCTCGATCATTCCGGAGGTGTTTTTCTCACAATAGTGGCGATTGGGGAAAACTTAACCCGGGGCATGTTTAAACATGGGAATTTGACGTGGTTGCTTTGAACTAAAAGAATGCGTTTGTTTTAATCTATGCATAATCGTAACATACTTCTCATATGTCAGTGGTCGACTGGTCTGAAAACATGAGCTATGATGAGTTGTACTATTTGAATGCCGGACATGTTTTACTTCTATTTTATAGCATGCTTCCATCTATTATACTTGCACTGGCCACAATTTATTAATGTTCAGATGAGCATTCCCTTAAACCCTATAACATGTATTTATTCTGTCCCATATGGTATTATATGTAAATAGGGTGCATTTTCTCTTACCTGAGTTTTCTGAGATATTTCATGACAAATTCATGGTCTGATACGTGGTCAGTTTCTGAAAATATATTTGATTTTTACTAGATGATTAACAAAGATGAAATATGTTTCAGTTGCACTATTATCTCTTGGAAAGTACTTGAACTGTACAGTTACAGTGAAGGCATTTATCCTATTTGCAGAAATGCAATATTAGCTCAAAGCATGTGCACATAGTTTTTTTATTAAGTGAATGGCTAAAATGGTTGGGCCCTGCATTGGTCTTCCTTTCTTATATTTATGCTAATACTAGATGAGACACCATTGATTTTCGTGGATTGTTACAGGAGCCACTGCAGTTTGCAGTTTAGAACTTGGCCCAGGTGCACACACACACACACACACACACACACACACACACACACAACTCTGCAGCAGACCAGACTCATTCGCATAATTATAAGCAAGAGGTCAGAAAGTTTTCCTTGTTGTAAATGGAGGGGAAAAAAAGAGAAACAAAAAGATAGCAAAACTTTCCAAAAGAGGCCGTATGCATCCATCAAAGTTAATGTTTAATCAATGTTATTAGTTTAGAAAACAGTTGCTCATCTTCCAGGCATAGTAAACAACAGCCTTCCCCTCTGTGACATATGAACCTGACTCTGCCCCTAATGCATCTCCGACGTGCGGGAGCTCCGCCCAGCCTCTGTTCTCAGCCTAATTTCACCAGCGCTGCTCAGTATTGTAGGGACGACACGCGACAGACCGCATCATACCTCTCGCCAAGTGCAAGCAGCGACACACTGGGACACCAGCAGCAGCAGCAAACACCCTATGGTTTCCACATAAATACTCATACGCTTTCTGTCGTGAATCAATATGGGAGACAGCTAGTCCCGGAGCACTTACCCTATATACAACACTGAAGTGATCCATTCCTGTGGTCCTTTCGTATGAACTTCATCATGAACTACCACTGAAACTCTGGGGTAAAGAGGAACCAGTTGAATACAGAAAATATGAACCCATTCTGCTTTCTCTTGGCTCATGTACATACTGCACAAGCAATTTTCCTGAGTGTTTGTTAAGAGGCTATAAGCTTCTAGGCTTTTGCATTCTAATGCCTGCTTTACTTGATTTAAGAAGAATAAGTAATTTTGCATCATGAATTAACAAGTAAACTTCCTTATTTACTTGAATGTGACATTATTGTAATCACATTTTTCTGCAATCACAGGTTTACGTTGCTCTGTGCTGTAGTGAATTCCCATTATCTCAGTCTCTTCTGGTACCAATTCTGCTTCTATCCGCACAATAAGCAGAAGCAGATGCGCTGAAGAACAGCGTTGCGGAAGGGCGCATTTTAGATGACGTAAATTGTGTCAAGCGTACCGAAAATGAGAAGCCTGGCCAAAGAGCCACCGCAGGTCTGTTGTAGATGGATGTGAAAACCAGACAAAAAGCAAAATTGCAGCGCTCATGCTGGAATAAGTGCAGTGGGATGCATCAAGGTATCAAGGAGGTCACTGGAATGATGGACCCGACGGTACATAAATGAGGGTATGTGATATCATGAGATTCCACATGGGAGGTAGTAATGGACATATGGCGCTATTATATGTCCATTACTAAATAGCGAAGAAAATGGATTGATTGCATCCAGCAGTGATGTAGGAACTGGAAAGAATTTATGTGAGGAAGATTAATAATTGAAATTGCCTTGGTATGAATCCAACACCCTATGTTATTTGAGAGTGATTCCTAAGCATAACAAAGTATTACAGTACTGACTTATTAATGAGGATTATGTCATTGGGATTAATCAGGTTAGCACGAGATCATTTGAATGGGTGTGCCAGTTTATTGTCTGGTCTGCTGCAAAGCAGGGGCCAGCCCTATAAACACAAAAATCTTTGACTGAGTAATGAAGCTACACCATTGGTCAGTTGAGAAAGATGAAGTTACACAGAAATGTGGGGTTTGCTGATCGTAAATAGGCAGCCGTGTGTCACTAACTGTGGTGAAGTCCCCATTTTAGACATATATTCTGAAAGCTCCGTATACATGTCCAAAGAATGCTCCTAAAACTTGAGCTAATATTGGCATATCCCACGTCTTCATAGGAAAATGCTAAATTTGGAGTGATGCCTCATTCCAAATATTCACATGGAATATGCCGTATACATGACCTATATCCAATTCAGAATATTTTCATATTTGGAATAGTTGAGGAATATTAGTGTGCATGTAAACATTCTCCGTGACCATAAGATGCGCTTTACTTAGTTAACTTCATATGCTGTCAAAACCCTCTTGCAAATTCCTTCTTTAGCTCCTCCCATTCAGCAGCTTGAGTGTTAATTAAAAGTGTCATCTCCTTTGATTGGTTTGTGTCCTGCATGTTTCCTGATCCCGACTGTGTCTGATCTCATCGTTACCCTGCCTCAAGTGTGTGTGATCTATTTCTACCCCCTCTTTTGGGTTTGCAAGTTGCTGGATTGTCATTTGCAATATGCAGTTTAGCCCCAGTCAGTATTTACAAGTAAAACTCTTTGTCTTTTGAAAGTTAAATGAAATCTTTAATGATAGTAACATACGGAAGTACTCCTCCTTGTTTAGTTATAGGAACAAGATCCCAAACCTTTCTCACAGTCTCCAGGATTGGGACCGGGTGACTGTTTATCCTATCCTAGTCTGTGCCTCTGTCCAGTTTATTAGGAACAAGCTTCCATGCCTTCTACGGTCATCAGGATTAAGACTGCTTTCCTCCTGAGCATCTCCATCCTGCCATCAGACAGTTTGGCTCTGGCAAAGTGTGCACTCCATCTGGCTGTCATCCCGGATAGCCGCTGGCCGGACATTGGCTTGGCCCACACAGCTTTGCCTGTAACATCTGCCATCCCACTCTCTACCATGATACTGCCAATAAACCCTGGTATTGGATTGTACCCTGCCTCTGCACTTGAGTCCTGGTCTGGATCATAACAATATGCAGTGCCTTCTGCCCTGTATCTTTTTACTTCCTCAATTATCATGGTTATTCTCATGTCCTTTGAGAGCACTATTCCTTTCCACTGAGAAATATACTGAGTAAAAAGGCAGGAGGAGGCAGATAATTACCTCTTGAGTTAAAACTGAATTTATTTGTCGAGGATTGCGACCTCTACTTGAACGAGCAGGATATTTTCAATGGAGCACGCCGTGGGTGACAACAGGATTGTACCGTGTCATTACTTCATTTT
The DNA here is from genome assembly GCA_029692085.1 of Gymnothorax javanicus. NCBI lineage: Eukaryota > Metazoa > Chordata > Actinopteri > Anguilliformes > Muraenidae > Gymnothorax > Gymnothorax javanicus. The sequence goes on from CM056211.1 coordinate 11,648,373, forward strand.
ACACTCCGTTTCTTCAGCAAGAATGACAATGCAGTCTTGCCAATCTAACCAGACGCATTTTAGCAATTTCAAAATCTTTCTTATTTCTGGTGTCAATAGTTATTTCTTATCAGACCCAATAGCAGGAACTGCACATTTTATTTTGGCTTTAGAGGCAGGTGAGAGGTCTGACTGGACAACACATAAAAACAAGTCAAAAATATGTCCATGGACGCTAAGCTACCACTGTCTAAGGAGCCACCATTATTTGAAAAGGGCAACAGCTGCTGAGGCAAGAAAAAGACATCAGCTTCCTTTCCTTATGTTTCAGCTGAGCCCCATGCACACACTTTACCTCCGCCTTCCATCTCCAGGAAATGTATCCCTTGGTGGAAGTTAGCAGCAATCAACACTCAGAGAGCTGTTTGCAGACTAGGACACAGAAGGGGGTAGGCTGTAAGGAAAAATCCCTGGGTAGAAGAAACAGATCTACCATGTAGAAAATGATGTGTTTGCTCGCTGCAGTTAAAAGGAAGGGGGAAACGTCTACAAGCTGAAATGACATACAAGGTTCAAATTACAAATCATATCCAAGAAAATATTTGGCTGCCATCTCTTGCAGTTCAAAGCTCAAAGCATTCACTTCAGTACACAAAGATGTACTGATTAATTTTATCTAGGCCTGTTTGAATGAGGATTAAACAAATAAAGGGAACTGCTTTCAGGAAACAAAAATACTTGTATATATAATCTATTTACTGGTGGACTGATCCATTGAGAATCACAGTACCGAGAGATTTTAACTTACATGACGGTCATGACAAAAATGTGCAAACCCCAATTATATTTTAAATGATTACCCAAACATTGAATGAGGTAATTGCCTCAGTGCGTTCGCACGCCATCTGTTCTGACAGAACAGGCAAAGGATTTGAGGGTGTTGAATCAGTATTAACTAAGCATGTCTCAGAGGAAGTGATTGGTGACAGGGCCTTCCCACGGTCTACTTCCTCTTTGCCTCCCAGACTTCCTGCCGTGACAGGCATGCATATAAAGCATTCTCAGGTAGAGCAGTGTGTTCAGCGTGCAAAGTTAATGTATATGAAATTCACAATCCCCTCATGGACCATCAAACTGCCATCCCGACCTTCACCCTTAAAAGAGTTTAATTATATAATGCTGTTGCTTTGTCATTATTTCTGATTAATTGTATGCCGGTTTACAACTGCAATTTTAGCAATTTTAATTAAGTCGAATTAATTCAGTATAAATGGTTACCTAGCGTATCACAGCATGCAATTATTACAGAGCTTGGGGCAAAGGCAATTGCATTGATATTTATATTTTAAGAGAGAAATTAAATTTTAAGGGCTCATTATCCCCAACCAATGGCCAACACTTATAACCGCATATTCATGTCACCAGATTCGAACACTTTACCCAGTAAGTAGTCTATCCTGCACAACAAAACAGTACCAACTCAGGAACTGAAGACAAGAACCACAGCATGGGTAGTGTAATACATAATCTCAACTACATGCTAACCAATGCTAAAACATGAAGACAAATCATTGATTAATTAAGGAGGAGAGAAATTAAATTAACACAGGGTAGAAGAATTCTGCAATTCTGTTGGGGTTGTTATATTCTGAACTGAAGAAGGATGAGAGACCGGAGGAGATGCGTTGAATTTGAGGTAACTTTGTTAGAAGCAGAACAGTTTTTGGCTGCAAAAGCTAACAACGATTAATTTCAAAACAAAACATCTTTTACTCAGTTTCATGACAGAAAATCAAAATCACTAATGCCGAGTATTGAATGCATCAGAAAATGTAAACAATTGTCCAATGCACTATTAAAAAAAAAAAAAATCCATCCATTATCGAATCCACTACTTCCTGATGAGGATCTAAGGGAACTGGAGCCTATTCCAGCTAACTATGGGTGTAAGGCAGGGGCACACCCTGGACAGCTTGCCAATACAACAGAAGGCTCATACACCATTCAGTCACACTCTCATACCTATGGACAATTTTAGGGTCTCCAATCAGCCCGACATGCATGTCTTCGGACTAGCGCAAACCAGAATACACACAGGAAATCCATGCAAACATGACAGAGAACATTCAAACTCTGCTCAGTAAGGCTTCAGGCTGGATTTGAAGCCATGATCTTCTAGCTGGGAGGCAGTACTGTGCCACCACGTCATATACAGCTTTGAGCCAAAACATAAAGAAACACTAGAATGGTCGCTTCGACGGATCTGCAGGAGTTAGAATATCGTTCTTAATGGTGTGCAGCAACAAAGTACTACATACGGCTGGGTGCGATGCACTGCATTGTGACACTTTCCTGATGCAAGTAGCATTAAAATTTTCGGTGACTTGTGCCACAGAGACCCGAGTCTGTTGGACCAGCTGAGATAGCTCTCGTTGTCCTCGTGCATCAACAAGCCTTGGGCGTCCAAAATCCTGTTGCCAGTTCATGGTTTATCCTTCCGCGGTCCACTGTCTGTAGGAATTCACCACTGCTGACTGGGAGCACCCCAGATGCCTTGCCACTTTGACGACGCTCTGACCAACTCTTCTGGCCATGATGATTCGCCTCTAGTCAGTCACTCAGGTCCTATTTCTCCCATATCCAACACGTCGACTACGGGAACAGACTATTCGCTTGGAATCTAAGGTCAGTCTGAAGACCTTGACTTCAAGTTTACTTACTTTGTCTGAGTGGTTTTAATGTTTTGGCTCCTCCGTGTATAATAGCCCGGAAAACATTTGATGCATGCCCCATGCTTCTCAAACCGCATTAGACTACATTTGATTATGCTGCATTAGACTAAATTGCCCATGAAAATGTTTAAAACATACACAGCATTATGCTGAACCAACATTTCCTCCAGTTGGTTTGCTTGCAATTCTACCCAATGCATGCTCAGCTAAACCCAGGGAACGTACAGCCCTCTAACATGACACCAGGTGCACAGCCAATTAGCCATCACGCCACGGGCCATTTCAAATTCCGTTCCTTCTTGACATCACATGAGGACGTGACCTACCAGATGCAAGAGGGCCTGATCAACTTCAGCCAACTTAATCAGTTTCTCCATTATTCTGGGGGGGGTCTCTTCTTCCTTGTGATGTCACAAAGGACAGATTTTTAAATGGCTTGTTTCAGCTAATTGGTAGTCCACCTGGTGACGTGATAGGGAACCTTTTATTAGTGCTTTAAATTGAAATACCTGGCAAAAGAAATTTTGCAAGACAAAACATAAATGCATGGTTAACCATCAAATGAACAACTGTCCCCCCATTCATTTAGTTTTACATCAAGTACAATTCACTGGGTCGTGAAATACTCGAAAGAACCTTCATGAAAAGCAAAACTTACTGAATGCTGACCAACCATCATCTTGGAAACTGCAGAGAACTCTTGTACATTCCTCCGAAATTGAGTCACACTTTAATGTCAAGGGTTTGATAAAATACTGCTATGCTGGGCCTTATAAATAAATACATAAAGGAAACATGAACCGTATAATGTCATAATCATGAATTCAGATTCCTCTCTCTTGCAAAGCCAGCTTTTACTGGGATGTGATATAGAAGATACAACCCAAGAATAAGTCCACTGGATTTTTTTTTTTTTTTTTTTTTTTTAATTTGCGAGACTGTACATGATTAGAAAAAGAATCCAAGGATTTTCCCTCCGGTGTGTTTCCTTCTAGCTTCTTCATGGTCCATGATTCCAACAGAGGTGGTCATAACAATGTATCTTGAGAAAAAGAGATGAGAATATAAAATAAGTACAATGTTTACAACTTATCTTTACAACAAACTCTATCGGTCAGCGGGACACAGTTCTTAAATCACGACCCAAACACAATAAATTTCAAAACTAAATTAAAAAAACATTTTACAACACATAATCCCATCAAAAATTGAAAATAATTCATTGTCAAAAAAAAAAAAAAAAAATGAAGTTAACCATGTTAATTCCTCAGGGACGTAGCACAATGATATACCCCTTTCCCTAGTTTATGACACCACGTGCACAGCCAATTAACCATTACAAGCCATTTCACAATATGTCCTTTGTGACATCACAAGGGAGAGAGCCCACTCAGAACTAGACAGTCCAGTCGCCTGCGACCGCATGGGTGCACCCCCTTTTACAGCACCCACAGCAGTAGACCCATTTCATTAATTAAAAAACAGCTAGCCAAGTCCCTAATGTTACCAGAGCATCACTGCAGCGATTTTCACATGTAATTTAGCTAACCATCTTGCAGAGAATCCTTACCCTTAAACTGCAGACAGGATGAATGCATATGAAAGTACAGACAGTTATATGTGTTTTCGATCTAAATGGGTCAATAATGCTGCTGTTTGGGATGAGAAGGACAAAAAAAAGTTTCATTGTCAAAGCAAAGATGAGTGCCATTTAGCCAGCTACCAAACACTAATTGCAATAGTCTTTAGTTTATGGTTAGTTCTATGGTAATAACATTAAGAAACTAATCCACATTGACCTCCACTCTGGGTTTTCTTTCTTGGACGGGATTAAGTACAAGCATTCCAAATTTTAAGAATGATGCAAAGAAGGAATTTTACGTGGTCCGGATTAGTATGCCTGGTTGCCATTGATATGGATGTAGCAATGTTGAACCACGACTTTTCTTAAAGCGTAATAAGACCAATTGCAGCCATGGTGAGTGCAGACAATCGTGTGCCATTTCTTCTTGTTGGAACATACCTTTCATATGTGAAGCGGTCTTAAATAAATGAAAATCATTTGAAATGCTTCCAGGAGGAAAATTGCGTTAGGAAGTCTGCTAATTACCGGTGAGGTTGGCCAGCTTCCAGCACCTTTTAAGGCACAATTGGCCTACCCTAAATCAGCTCCTATGTATTTCGCCAAAATAACAATCAGGAAATTTAGCCAGTAGCCTTCAATGATTAAGAAGTTTTAATGAAATGCAGACAGATCAAACCAGGCTGCAGTGTTAGAGTCAAAGAATGCTATTAATCTGCCTAGTTAAAAAAATAATCTTCCCCTGAATTCCATCTCATAGTAGCATTTTAAGCAGATCAGTAAAGATATCAAAAATAAAGAGATTCATTTCCAGATCGCTCTGGATTTTAAGCGTCTAAGAATGAACACAAGGTGGAAAACATTTTGTGGAGTGGATGAACCATAAAAGTGAGATATAAGTCATCACAATCACACAAAATGGCCAAATGTAAGCCCACTAAAAAAATAATCTTGCTATCGCATTCATGCAAATCTGTGCTTTTCCATGGCTGTTTTAATTTCAAAATGTGACAAACAAACATGCTATCTTATTCAATGGGACGATCAACTGATTCATATTAGTAACTGAGCAGATCAGCTGTTTGATTACTGATTGAGCAAAGTAACCGCGAACACGATGAGAGTAATTGGTTAAAAGGAGATGATTCCGCAAACCTTAACTTACCTCTGCTCAGCACGTTGTCGAGAAATACTGATGTCAGTGAGGTTTTTTCCAAAAGCATTTCACATGGCCACTGATGTTCGGCACTTTTGGCAGCCATTCGATCAAGACCGCATCAGGTTGATTAAAGGAAAAGAGCAACCTCGCATGTTCACCCCAAGGCAGCAGGTGGTTTTACTAAGCTTTAAAAAATCGCAGTTCAACACCCTCACATCCCTAATTGCCACAGATTGTTTCGGACAGCCAAAGAGAGAACATAAGTTTGTGAAGCCTTCATTAAATAAATGAGCTATATTTTTGGTTTTCATTACAATTTGAAATGAAGAATATCTCAGGTAAGGGTCAATTACCTAACCTGTGATGAAAATTATTTCCAACTATTATGTCAAACACATCACATGCAAAAAGGAAACCGCAGTTGCTCACCGTAACTGTTGGGAAGGCAGGAAATATCTCTGCCATTTCTCCCAATCCTTCAGTTGCAAGTCAAACCGGGGTCAGATGACACCACACTGCCAAAAAATCACAAGAAATGCTGGTAAACTGAGGAAAGCCTTCAAGTAATTAACAGACAGACCCCAGAGAATACCCCAAGAACATTACCTTGTTTAGCCTGCCTGTGAGATTAACAACTATTTTTCCAGCTCTGTGGTCGTCGATAATCTCAAATTCGCCTATATAGCCTGGAGAAATGGAGAAAATCTGTGATGTAGTCAAATGGCTGAGAACATCAAATACATCAGCTGAGCTCACAATGATCATTCAACGGGAGGAAATTATTATTATTATTATTTTTTTTTTTTTTTTTTTTAGCGGGAGGAAATTATTGTTCATGAGTTTTTATTTGGAATTACAGATGAGGCGATGACCCCGCTGAGTGGAAAAATGGACACCAGATTAGATTCAGGATAAGCTATTCTCTCCTTTCTATGATATGAAAGATACAGCTGCACTCACCATGCTTCATCATGACGGAAAGGAACCGCACGATGACTTTCGACCACGGCCGGATCAGAACTTGGCGTTTCCCGCGTTTCTCGGCATTGTTGATGCCCTTCAACTAAAAGTTCAAACATACATGCATGCGCAACATCATTTCCCATGCCATACTGGGTCAAGAAAGTCATAACGTAGTATTTAAAATCAAACATTGCAGGACTGTGAAAGCACACAACAGTGCCATTTATGAAAACGACAACGATGAAAACCGTAATGAACCTATCAATCATTAATGCTAGAGGCTAAGAGTTTCCAATCAAATTTGGCCAGAGGGAAGTCCCAGATCTGCCACAGGAAAACTATTGTTGGGCTTCGTGAGCAACCCGTATGTTAGCTGCACTGTAGACCACAATAAAATTATATATAACCTAGAGGTGAAACAGCAGAGACCCGTTCATTCGGAGCAATTAATGAGCCTCTCAGTCTCAACAATACCTCGTAAAATGAATGGATGTTATCGATATTGTTATTATCAGGTATCAGGTATAGTTGCATGTATACACACACATCAGACGTCATGAGTTAAGTTTCCAACATTTCCGAGTCGTACAGGACTTAAAATGTAATTACTAAGAGTGACGTGAAATTTTAATGAAGACGTATAATGAACGTTATTTTAGGCGAAATGCTTCAGGCAGCTCCAGTGACGAGCTAAACCAATCAACGAGTTTAACACATAGGGTCACTATTCAGTTCAGATTTGAGAATAAAGACTACACATTTCGTGCCAAACTGACGTCTATAAATTAATCCCGTCAAAAAATTAAATGACTGCTAACAATGTTCGTTTTTAGAGTTTGACTTAGGGACATGCAGTCCGGTAAAGGCTCAGATGATTTCGATATCAACAGGATTTTCAAAATAACCGTATTCATCAGCTATACCAATTCTGCAGTATGGCGGAAAGAGAATAAATTTCGCGATGCATTTTGGGAAGAGTATTATTCCCCTGCGCAGTGCTTGCTCGCAGTTGCGAAGTTGGACAGTTTGTTGATAACTATTGAGATTCCCTCTGGCAATATCTGTAAATAATAGCACGTCTCCTTTTCCCCTGTAATTCAATATTTGTTGACCTTTATCAAATCAATGAGGTGGGATTCATGTGAGCTATGAGTGTCTTAAATGTGGAAAAGGAGCGCATCATTTCATGTTAATATAGTCTAGTTTATTTTCAGAATGTCAGTGCAGTTTTATTTTAAAGGTGATGTTATTACTATAACAGCGAATGCGAGCCGTATGTACTTTTGGAATTAGGTGCATCTGTTTCACCAATATCTGTTGAATATACTTGTATACTGCACAGTATAAAAAAATAAAAGGTAGGTACATTATTCATATATCATGTTCATTTTTGTTACCCATATTCAGTTACCAAGCGCTTTCAGCTATTAAATTGAAAGGGATTACGCGAATTCAATGGCAACATCTTGATTAGACTTAAATGAACTGAAATATACTCAGTCAAAAAAGAAACTTCACACTCGTTTGGAGGTCGATAAGTTGAACATACAAGAAAAGTGGTTTTAAATAATGATTTAATTCCATTCTGTACCCATTAAGGACGGTGTACCATAAAAATCACGTTCATAATGTAACCAGTCCCACCGGAAATGTAAGAGAGTAAAAATGGTAATTTACAACTTGATGAAAGCATGTCAATAGCGCGTATGCCCTCCATGAGCGTTCACAACTGCGACGCAACGTCTCCTCATGGATTGAATGATGCGTCTGAACACAGCTTGGGGGATGCGTCGCCATAATTGAACCAACATGGCACCAAGTTCCTGCAAATTCTGTGGAGGGTTCCTTACTTGACGGAGTCTTCTGCCCAACACATCCCATGTTCTATGGGACTAAGGTCGGGAGACCTTGAGGGCCACTCCATGACATTGATGCCAGCATTCCTAAGAAAATTCCGCGTTAAATTGGCCGTATGAGGTCTGGTATTATCGTGTTGGAATGTCAGACCTGGGCCATAAGCTGCCATGAATGGCAAAAGCTCTGGAATGAGCACTTGATCTCTGTATCCTGCAGCAGTTAGGTTTCCTTGAACGACCATCAGTCGTTGATCTCTGTATCCTGCAGCAGTTAGGTTTCCTTGAACGACCATCAGTCGGGAACGGGCAGGACCATTAAAGGCACCCCAAACCATAACACTACTGCCCCCAAAACGGTCCACTTCCTGCACACAACCCTGGGCGTTGCGTTCACCGCGTCTCCTCCCAACTCTAACTCTCCCATCAGCGAAGTGCAAAGTGAATCTGTATTCGTCACTAAAAACGACCCTATTCCAATCACGCTGAGTCCACCTCAGATGTCGTTGTGCCCAGAGAAGCCGTTGACGTCGGTGTAACTGGGTTAAAATTGGTCCACGATATGGCCGACGTGCATGGAAACGAGCAGTGCGCAGGCGATTACGTATGGTTTGGGCAGTCACACGACCTCTAAACAATTCATTCCTAGTGGACGTTGCAGTGAGAAGTCGATTACGCAAATGACGTAAGACGATTTGTCGGTCTTCTGCTTGTGTAGTCACACGTGGTCTACCCGAACGAGGTCGGTCTGCTGTGGTTCCAGTTTGTTGGAGACGTGTCCGAAGATCATGGATAGTCCTTCGACTGCATCCCAAAACCCTGGCAACGTCAGTGACCGACGTTCCCGTATTCAGCATGCCAATGGCACGTTCACGTTGAATGTTTGACAGTCGTGGCATTGCAAATCAACGGATAATTGACTTTAAGAACTTGTTTTTCCGAGATGTCACTCTACCGTGCTAACATGGGCTCAATTGCACGTGCCTCATAAGGTCAGGTGACTAGGAACACGAGGAAACATTCTTTTACCTTGATGTATGCTCGCACGTGCTGCATGCTTGTGCACGTCGGAGTTGCTGTGTGTCATGATGTCGTTGACAACGCATTTACCCCTAATAATAATAATAATAATAATAATAATAATATCTCTTGTATTAAGTTTCAAGAAAATATTTAGAAATTTATGAGTGTGAAGTTTCTTTTTTGACTGAGTGTATGTTACCACTGAATACACGTTACAAGTGTTACAAAATTCATACGCTAGGTGTCAGTGTGTGATAACATTTAATTTGCCATTATCCTTAATTTTCTTTCTTTTACTTCGTGTAAATGGAGAAAGCAGTTTATTTTTTATTATATTGCATTTCGCAGTGGCTGTGACCAGTGCAAGACAGCAAAACCCATGATCAACAAGCAAGATCTGAAGGCAATGGCACGGATCATTCCAAATTTTTAACCTTTAAAGTGAATTTGAGTTGATAGTTCCATTTGATGTCACATTAAACGTATTTAAAACACTTGAATTTTACCTTCTGTTACCCTTTATACGCCCATTTTCGTATTAAGCTACTTGTCCATTTTTAATAATCAGTATATATAAATACTGACAGCCTTCATTTTATTTTTCTGATGCATCTGGCTCCAGTGCCCCAACCTTCTCTCACAGCGCGTCACGATGAATATGATCCACCCACGCAGAGATCATGGCCGAGTCCTTCCTGCAATATTAAGAGAACATATTTAGATAAAATGTTCAGCATATGTCATCCTCTTTTTCACATATTAGTGACACTCTCAAAGAAATGAATTAAACTTTAAACTGCCTTGAGTATAGGCCTATGTCATATCACAATGTAACAGAAGTCGTTTGCTTACATGAGAAAAACGTGAATTGAGTCGCTGTCTTCAGGTAGTGGGGTGTGGACACAAGAAGCCGAAAACAGTTCATGGCCCCGCACCCCAGCAAAAGTGGACTTCATTTTCATCAATCATGAACAAGTCGGACGATTGAACTAAACAAAAGATTCAGGTTAGCTAAATAGCCTTTCTCGCAGCTGAGCTCTTTGTTTGTTTATGTCACCACATGAAGCATATTCATGCAACTTTAAGCATGCTCAACATCAAGGCCCCCTTTCAGTGGCTCCACGCCCCCCAGTTTGAATTCACTGGACTAGGCCATAGTTATGTTGCTCACTTTTTCAGGTGTGTATAAAAACATGCCACCAGCTGTGTCTAGACATAGCCACCAGCCTTTCAGTGTACTAATAAATCGCTCCACCACTAAGCAGGTGCACGTGTTTCTAGTTATAAGCCAGCTCCTGGTGGGTCTGAGGGCTGTTAAGTGGTTTCATCAGCCGCGGTAGTAGCAGATAGCCTCAGTCACCTAAATTAAAAGTTAGATTTAGATTGGAAGGTAACAATGCCGATTTACGAAAAGTCTTGTCGCGTAACTCTTAGCAATAAGTTTTGCATCTCCAGCAGCACCACGATCCAACCGCGTGCCCACCAAACTTTCTTGCAGCAGCAGCTCAGTGAGCCACTGCTTTCAAGATGTGATTCTGTGCTTAAGGTATTATCTGGATGCTGATAGAATGGAATAGTTTTCTATTGAGGAAGGGACCCGATTTGCCTTGCTGTGCACGAGCAGTTTGATTTCAGATAGAACTGGGCAGTCCAGCATTGGCATAAAAATCTCCTCTTATCTGGGTCTGTTGAGCAGACCAGTATATGGGAACTGAATGTGCTGCGGTGTTAACCAGATGATACACTTAAGAAGTTTGTGGAGTGCACGACTAACATTGGACATAATCCAGTCTCTCTCTTTAAGGTTCCCTTATCCAGGAAACTGATAGGACTGAGTGCTTGCAGATGAGGTGGAGCGTCAGTAGTAGCAAATAAGGCCTGAAGTTCCACAGGTTTGAATACAGCAGCTGAACTAGTGCTTTACTTAATAAAATGAACTTGAAAAATAACTTATTTTTGAAAGGGGAACCAGTTTCACGGACATCCGACATGCCCACACCACAGCACTACCTCCACTATGCTTCATATCAGAGGCAGTTCCTTCCCAGCTCCATACTCTTCTTCTAATCATCTTGGCATAATTTGATCCTTGACTCACCGCGGTCTACAGGATTCTGTTACGTATGAGTATTTTATGTAAAGCACTGTATATCATTTGTAAATAGAGATTTGTTACATGCTGTTTTTGCTGCCTTGCCGGTCAGCTATTTATTTTGTTCATCAGCACCCTCTGGTGGTGTGTCTGTAGCAAAACATGATCTGATGTAATACCACTTCTTTGTAATAGACTAGTGCTTTCTAGAAGCTTCTGGCATCGTCCTGCCTGGAGGGGGCAGGATTACCTAGGAATCCTGTAGATCTTTCCAGAATGTTGCTAGTCTATATAAATGCTGTGATTTTGGTCAGTAAGGGCAGAGTTTTTGTTTTGGCAACAGAGTTACATAATGGCATTAGAGTGTTATTATAAGGTTAATCAGTGGATTATTTGAATAAGTTTTTTTTTAAATCAGTGAAGAATAAACTTGTTTAAGTTGTCATTGCTGGTTCTCTTTGTTGTGATTTTCAAGTCATAACAATTCCACAGCTGTAAATGCTTTTGATAACTAAATTGCTTTAACTGTCTTTGAGGTTTAGTTTGCTTCTAGTGGTAAACTCTAAATTTATTCTAGTGCAGTCTTCTCTCAACTGAAATCCATAAGAAATCTATACATTAACTGTTTGACAGTAAAATCGTTGAATATTCATCAGCAAAAGCGCACAAGACAAAGTGCTCATATCAACATGCAAAAGCCCTGAACGATAATGAAAAGAGCAACTAAATGCTTCCACCAGTATAAAAGTCATAGTAGAACATCAATGTCACTTCCCTAATGCAGTAAGCAAGTGATGCCACAGTCTTCACATTATAATTTGCCCGGTATTCCAGCGACCTCAGCTTGTAAACAGACAAAAACAATGATAATTTCTAGAGAACTTTATTGTCTTCAGAGAACATAAAAGAAAAGAATACCTGAAATGAGACTTTGGTGGTAAGGAACACACACAGATTCACAAACGAGCGAAGGACAGGTATTTACAGCGGCCAAATAGGCCAATCTAAGGTGTGCTGGAGCTGAGAAATCAGGAGGGGTCAACAAATATAAATGTAAATGAACAGAATCCAGCTCTCTGACTGTACAGCAGGTCTGGAACACAACACAAGCATATACGGCGCCTTCGGCGTAAATCTTCGTTTCTTCCAACAACCTCAGGCCAACATCAGGACAAGGGGCAACAGAAGTAAACCGTCGAGGACAGTGGGGAAAAACCCCGATGGAATTCGAGAGAAAATATACACAGCACAACCCATTCCTTTAAAAAAAATGTACAAGCGCATCGACAAGTCTCTTTAATGTATTGTAGCCAGTGCACAGACTGCATAGAGGAATTCCTTACAACTCCATAAATTACTAATTGAACTTCTCTCAATATTTAATACTTGGAATGTAATGAGAGATATAAAAGTGCTCCTTCAGCATTTATGCTCTTGCAGCAAAGGCGATCATGGTTTGCTCCATGTTTTATGCTACTCCAGGACGCAAAATAAATAACAAATGCTTAGGGGGGGAAACAGGACCCTACTTATGAAAAATGTATGTATGTGAACATTCATATTCGTATCCGTGAGCCATGAAGATTCTGGAACCTGCAGCTCCAGCACAGGCGTCTTCAGGTGATCAAGCCCCAGCAGGGATTTTTTTTTATTTGTTTGGTATCACTTTTTTGCATCATTCTCACAGGTTCTTCTTCTCCTTCTGTTTGAGGAGTTTGTTGATCTCCCTCTTGGCCATACCAACACACTTACTGATGACGCCATGCTGGTTTAGACCAGGCAGAAGCAGAAGAAAAGTCACTGAAAAACAGACAAATTAGTCAGGCAGGGGAAAAATGAAGTTATTACAAGCAAAGTAGTTACTGGGAGCTTGACACAAATTACTCAATTTAAATCAGCATAAGGGCCCCTGCCCCCCCCTCCCCATTTATCCAGTGTTAAAGACTTGAAGCTGAGCGACAGCAAACTGAGCAACAGCAGGTGCTGATATTTTTGGACTACAGTACTGGCCTCCATCCCTGAGCCAGATTGACAGGCCTGTTTTCGGCAGTACGTTCAAACAATTATATCTCCAGTAATGTAAACACATGAAGGCTACAGGGAAGAGAAGTTTTTCCAAGTATGGCACTATGCAAAAATAACCAGAGGCACTCAGAGTGCAAACCTCCACCAAGGCAGCACAGTCACAATCTTGCTGAGTGAACGTGGCTCAAGAAATTTAAGGATCGGTTTCGTCCCTGAAGCGAGGGCAATCAACCAACAAAATATGAGTTACATCACTGGGAGCGAAGTTCAGTTATCACGTGTCAGAGGATTTCAAGATGGCCGCCGTGGCGGCCATACTGTTTGACCGATCGCGATCAAAATCAATAGGGTTCATCCCGGATGTAATAGTAACCCACCCACAAAATTTCCGTTCATTACTTTTTGAGTTATCTTGTACACAGACAGACAAACCAACGCCGGCAAAAACATAACCTCTTTAGCGAGGGTAATTAACATGGAATATGTGTATGTCCAGCTCCATGAAAAATGCTGAACGCATACATATTGTGCTAATAATGTAATGATTAGGTCACTCATTTTCAAACACATTTTTGTTTGCATTCTGCTTCCATGTGTGACATGAACTGCATCACCGACGATACGCAACAAGGCAGTTCTTCTCTCACTCGAGCGGTGGTTCTCAAACTCGGTCCTGGCGCCCCACTGTGTACGCTTGCTTTTGTTCTGACCACAGTTGCAATCTTAGGATTTTAACAAGCTGTTGATTTGCCTTAATCAGGTGCATTCATGTTTAGAGCTGTTATTTGTCCTCTGAAGCCACATTTGACAAATCTACACATGCCATTAAGAATTAAAATTTCGTATCCACAATGAGATATGTTAGAAACCAGTATGAATAACTGCAGAGGGAAACAATTTGACCGAACCCTTAATCAACGTAAACAATCAATAGGTTCCTCATTGGCGAAACTGTCAACACATGTTTACAAAAACCAACAATTTATTTGGCAAACAGTAAAGTCACACCTGTTTCATTTCATGTTCATTTTATTAAGTTCAGGCAAATTATTTTGAAAGAATTCAAAACACCTGTGTTCAGCAACCCAATTTGGAGCTTACTGATTTTCTCAGTCTAATTTGATCTGTTTAGAAATGTTTTTTTTTACCTGCAAATCCTCAAAATATGGAAAAATAAGCATAACATGTTTGAGGGTTTTTATTCTTCAGGGCACAGTGGATATGTCCATAAAAATGCAGCTAAAGGTGGTAAATAACTGCTGTAAACATGGAATGCCGCTAATTAAGACAAATCGACACCTTGTTAAAAGTCTGAGATTGCAGTTGTGGTCGTAACAAAAACCAGCATGCACAGCGGGGCGCCAGGAACGAGTTTGAGAACCACTGCGCTAGAGAGTTCGAAGCCACACCAGTCAGGAAGGAGTGGGAGAGCACAGTTTGGCAGCGGAAGTTGGAGGATCTGAGCAGACGGATTTCGTATGGCCAATGTGTCTTTTAGCTTCAAATTTTGCACTTTTCAAAATAATGATGATCACTTATATCACGGATACCCGCCCATTTTTAATTTTTTTTAAAGTTTGCCTAGCCTATTTGTGGATGCATTCTTTGTGGACCGCATGCCTGCATTCGTCTAAACTGTGAACCGCGTCATTCAGGGCATTGCTGCGTAGCCGAGAGTGCGCAATATAGATTCAAACTTCACTCACCAATCAGATAGGTTAGCAACAGGTTATGGACTTGCTGCCCAATCCAGGCGCACACCACCAAAATGCTGATCGCGGACATGAAGTACTGAAGGGGAAACAGTAATGAAATGAACATTCAAGCCGAGAGTCAACAACTCAACAGACGTACTCATGAGTTTAAAAAAAAACAGCATCAGCTGACAGTTCGCTCATCAGCCACAATAACTGCCAGCTGGACTGGAAATCAAAGTTCCTTTCATGTCGAACAGTGGCTGTTCTGTTTCTTTGGTCTCTTCCTGACTGCAAGCGAGTCTTGTCGAATCCTTCCACGAAATTCATTAGATCTCCCCAAGGGGGCTTTAAAACAATGCTGCCCAGCAACTGAGATGCACATTTAAATACAATGCCATTATTTTTTAGTTTATATGAATGCGTTAGCCAACATCTGTTCGGTACATAACATACTTTGGGAATTCTGTGTGGCTACCAACCATATCTGTACGCTGATTAGCAAATGCATCAGTATGCAGTCATTTCTCCTTCTGACAAATGCTGACAATGAAATTTTCATTTTACAGATCAATCCACTGCCATTTCACCTTGCTGGAAAAGACTCGTTCAATATTTGTACGGCAATCGAGTTCATAAGATTGACGAGGCAGTGTTTAACAACAGAAAATACAAGCCTAGGTCCAACAGTAGTACTACGATAATGTTCTTACATTGCAAAGTATTATTATGTGCACTTTAAGTCATCATGCAAGGTAATGCTACATTAGCTGATCAGGGTTTGTACACATGAGCACCAAGCTAATGTGGTTCTCAGTCAGTCGGTCATTCTTCAGCTTTCTAGTGCGTGAGTAACACTGACATGTTTATAGAAACATGTCATTAGCTATGTCTATGCACACAAAATTGCAAATTAATCCATTTATTTCTTACGTAAATGATCATGAGAACACTTTGGATTTATGTAGCACTTGATAATTTTCATAAACATAATTTTCCAAGAACCTCACCAAGACATGGATGAGCTCACTTCAAAGGATTATCTGAACAGTTCCAAAAATTAAATTGATGTTTTGACCATGTTATAAACATCTGATATGCCCCATTATCACTTATTTGTTATAAGGACACTTCAATGCAGTAAAATCATACAAAAGAACACAGGATGTTTTTTTACGTGACAGCCTGGCTACCTTTCCGGCACCTGCCTTTAACCACCGCGAATGTGTGGCACCCATTTTGGCGACACTCGGCAGAAAGTTTGTACCAGTGATCTCACCACATACTTAGCTTCAGAAATGGAGAATATTTTTGAGCCGAAGAAGGAAGGACATGATTATACAGGATGGGCAGCCCCAGTCTTGGAGGGCTACAGTGTCAGCAGATTTTAGGTGTGTTTCCACACGAGTGATTAATTTAAGTCACTGGCTAATGAATCCACACGCCTTGTTTTCCAGGAATTAATTTCCGGCTGATAGAAGAGACACCACTGAAGCCAGCAGAAACTGCGGCCCACCGGGACTGGAGCCGGCCATCCCTGATAAAGATGGTTAGACTGACCAGCCGCCACCATTAGCATACAAGTAAAATAGAACAGTTAATGACCACATTGAGACAGGACCTCGGTTGACCATCTCGTCCAAAATACTTCTCCTGCAACACAGTGTCCCCATCACTGCACTGGACGAGTAGCATAACCAGCCATCTAGCATTCAATTTCGTATTCCTGTGGCAACCCCTTCAGTACACTGGACCAAGAGGGCTTTAAAATATAGGAGAATAATTTTTCAGGATGCTCATGATTTTAATATAGAAAAGAGAGGGCACTCTGTAGAGCGCAGACCTCCGCCACGCCATATATGTTCTTTTTGTTACAGAATATGTTTGGGATCACCAGCAAAATTAAATCAACTCTTCCCTGGACTACCACCTGTCATCCTGCCAAATTTCATCCCAAACCGTTCATAACTTTTTGAGTTATTCAGTCAGAAATATCACACAGACCCGCGGTAGACAGATGTATTTTAATTCTTCCTCATGCAGAATCCAGAATATGTTCTGGATCACTTCCAAAATTAAATTAACTCATCTTTGGACTACCATCTATCATCCTACCAAATTTTGTGCCAAACTGTTCATAACTTTTTGAGTTATCCTGTTAACAGACAGACAGACAAACGGGTGAAAACATAACCTCCTTGGTGGAGGTAATTACACACAGCATTAAATGATGGCTCACGGCTGCTGTTTTGTAGGCTGGTTTATGTCAAGAAATGCAAAAAGATTTGGATAAAGATTTGAATAACTGCCGCCATATTGCTTCCCCAGGGATAAATTACCATTTTGGGTTTTTCCTCCTTGAGGGTGAAGAAGCGGTTCCACCAGCCCACGGCCCGGCGCCGGGTCTTTACCACATTACCACAGATCTCATGGAAGCGCTGCTGGTGCTCAGAGGTCCTGAGAGAGCAGGGGAACAAACACAGCCCTTCACACACACACACACACACACACAATACACACATTAACAAACACTAACACTCACACAGGATATGCAAATACACATTAAGAAGCACTAACCCACACACAGGATACACACACACTCACACACAGATACACAAACACTAATGCACACAGGATACAAATATACACAAACACACCCACAGGCAAACCTCAGACAGCACTGCTCCATCAAGGCACAGGAGGACACATGCAAATCCTGGGGTACACCAGCCCTCCTTATTCAAAATTGTCAACATTAAACAGCAGGGCCGCTACATTTGCATTTTATTCTCAATCACATGTCGATGAAAAAGCCCAAAAAAGTATACAACCATTATAAAGAACTTTGATGTGAAAATAAAAGTGTGTGAAGCGTTATCAGATATCACATTCTACACCATATAGACTAGTGCATGCAACATACTGCACAACTTCCCATAGTTTACACAACAAGAGTCCAAGGACCTAAGTGCTGACCAAATTGTATGCAAACCACTGATACCAGTACATGGGGTACACACTGATGTATTTATTTACTTATTTTTATAGGCAACCCCCCCCCCAATAAAATAAAATAAAATAAAATTAAATGAAAAAAACCCAGCCAAACTCTATGGTACACCCAGGACTACATCCCTGGGGCTCAGCTATTAACGCAGACCGAACAGGCCCGGAGCAAGGACTCCCAGGTGATGTGTGCTGCTCATCAGAAGCATTTCTCCACAGCAAGCATTACAGCCTCCCACAGCAGTTGCTGCAAGCGAGAACTTCCTGGCCTCGGGAGGCAGACTGCTGCTTAACTATCCACAAAAATCAGGCCAAACAAGAGAAACTGCACAGCAACTGCACCCTGTGGACAATATCATGGGTTCTTACTCTAAACTTTCTGACATCAACCAAAATACTTTTCCATGCTGGGCCCCAAATTAAAAATTTTGTGGCTTTCGAGGACCCTAAATGTACCAACTTGCATTGCCTGGCGAACAATAAAATAATTCCTGGACAGACTTGTGATACAAAATGAGTCCCGAACCATAGAGTGAGAAACAGCATTCCTTGCCTAATGCCGCTAGGATTTAAGGCTATTGGGCCAAACAAATGAATAGTGTGAATAAATAAAGCAGTTTTCTACATGTGTTGTAAAGGAATGAATAATCTTATCTTGCTACTGCTACAGAGGACGCTTGTATCCACCCAACAAAGGCAGCAGTTTTCCTGTCACTTTGAAGCACAGTTGGAATGTGACAGTCAGTAAGGCTCAGTAGGCCCCCCGAAGGCTTGGCATTGATGAGCCCCGCCGAAGTGCGATAACGCCGAGCCAACAGCGATAAGAGTCTGCTTACTGCTGCCTCGACAAGAAACGCTTAGACCCTGAGCTGTGACTCATGCATTTGGATATGTTGGAGGTCAGGAAGCGGTTACTGATTTGCCACAGCCCACACCATACAATGACATAACATAAGATGAGACTGCCCGAAGGTAAACTGATAGCTAAATCAATGATGTTCAGACAGAGATTGCATGAGCAACCAAACTCATATCTGTATTTGGGGACAAATTAGAAGAACTTAATGGCAACACTGGACATATGAGCAGATGATAGTTGAGAGTAAATGGTAAGTGGCTAGGAATGGACAGAAATGGACCCGCTTTTTACTGGCATGATCTATTGCAGCCAAGAACTCAAATATTTACGACGCACCACTTGCTGGAGTTGAAGATCTTTGGGGCAACGATGGGCACCAAGTAGTCAGCCAGGCAAAGGATCATCACACAGTAAGAGGCTCCGGTCAGAACCGATGGGTCCAGGAGATAAACCATCCTGTTGGCGTGTAGAAATGTTACTACGAACACTATGAAACAGAATTCACACCATGAAAAAAATCAACTCTATCTATTGCATTTTTAATATCAATCTTCCGGTTCATGTCAACAAGGCCATGAGACAAGCCTAAGTTCCTTTGCTGTTTCGACCATAATTATTACCTCCGCCAGGAAGTTATGCGTTTGCTTCCATTTATTTATTTATTTGTTTGTCTGTCTGTTGGCAGCTAAAGTACAGCTGAGATGTAGGCCAAAGTTCAAATCCAGCTATGCTGGCGGAGGTATGGGCTCTCCGCAAGTCCAGCTCGAGTTACAAAAGAGATGCATACTTTCTGGGCCCTTTTCCCTTCAAAGGACATCCTTCCACTTCCAAAAAGAAGAAGGGATGCTACACCATGGTAATGTAGCAGCCATCAAATTTGAAATGAGCTCATTTTGTGGATAAAATTGCAAAATTTCTCAGTTTCAACGTTTGCTATGTTGTCTCTGTTCTATTGTGAATAAAATACTGGTTGGTGTGATTTGAAAGTCATTGCGTTTTGATTTTATTTAAAATTTACACTTTGTCCCAACTATTTCGGAATTGGGGTTGGTATAATGCACTACTTACTTTGGCTATTCCTTCCCATTAGTTTAGAGAACATTATTTTGCAGACTCAGTTTCTCCTGTGCCCCAGGAATTGCTTTGCATCGGTTTAATCGTCAGTCTGGTACTCCAAGATAAGCCCAAACCAAGCAAGCTGCAACATGCTTGATGCACATTGTGAAGTGTTACTGCTCCTGCCTAGTCTTGATGAGCCAAGACAGATCTCTCCAGTAGCCTGGAAAACCAGAGCAAGCCTATCGAAGCAAGTTTCCGCCAATTGATGAAAAACCTTTGAATTTCACACTTCTCCCAAGAAAAATAGACGCTTGATTTCGACGTCCAAAACAACACCAAAAGCCATTTTTTTTAGATCATCACCACACTTCAGTAAGGTAAATCAGGGTCTAACTCAACGTCTACCAAAAGTTACATACCAGCTAGGTCTATCTAGATCACAGAAGAGATGCTGAACAACCCCCCTTCCACAAAGATTTGTATGACAGCTGCAGTACTAATACAATCAAATCAATCAGAAAAGTTCCAAGAGGACTGGCAGTCACAAAGCTTTTATTCCATATTCCCTCCAGCAGGCATTTTAGCACTACGGACCAGCTATTCCTTCATGCCAGAATATCCTTAAGGTGGGAGATGATGGACGGCCCAGTCTCTTGTAGGTCAATAGATAGCGAAACAGAAGAACGGGAGTGACAGTGGTCAGCAGACTCACGTGAATATAACGGTTGTGGCTCCGACCAAGGCGCCGGGATACCAGGGCTTCTGCCAGTGTAAGACCTGGTCGGCAGCCGAGATCACCTCTCCCCACCCCTGCAGCTGCTCTTCCAGCTGGGCCGTCTCCTTCGCCTGAGAGGAGCAGGGTCAAAATGGCGGAGATAAACAGTCAACAAACTTAAACCAGTCAGACAATGGGTGCATCTCAAAGCGTAGGCTACATCCTTCGAAGGCTGCATTTTTCGGGGTTGTCACTTAACTCCATCTGCCAAACTGACATTTAGGGTAAGGGACAAGTTTAAATTTAGGGTTAGGTTTAGAGTTAAGGTTAAGGTAGGGAAATCAGTGGCGACTCGCTTAAACCAAAGCTGTTTAACAGAGACAAAATAACATTACGGCAGTTTGGCGGATGGAATTAAGTAACGACCCCTAAAAATGCATCCTTCGAAGGACGCAGCCTATGCTTTGAGATGCACCCAGTGACTACATGCCATCTGAAGAAACGTCGCCTTCCTCATCAGGGGTGCGTTTCCCGAAAGCACAAATGCTAACTTACACAGTTGGAACCACTGACTGTGAATGGACGAACAATGCTAGTAGCCAACTTAGTTACCAACTACACTTTCAGGAAACGCACCCCTAGCCTGCAAGTCTTTGTAATATAATTTCTGTACATCAATCAGCCACAACATGATAACAACCTTCCTAACTTGTGTGGGTCCCCCTTGTGCCACCAAAACAGCTGTCAAACAGATGTCCATATGAATTCCTGGACTCTGTGTTTCCCAGCAGAACATTTCCCAAAGCAACACACCCCCTCCACTGGCTTGTCTTCTTCCCACAATGCATCCTGATTCATCATCATGTCTGGTTCTCCAGGTAGATGGAGTGCATGAATCCAACCGATGCACATGGTGCAAAACAAAATTGGACTCGCTGGACCAGACAGCCTTCTTCAATTGCTCCCAGGACCAGTTTGGACACTCGTGCCCATTTTGTAAGCCCTTTTGGTGGTGCATTGAGGTTTGAATGTGCACTCCTGCTGGTCTGCAGCAACAAAACACTATAAGCAGCAGGGTGCAGTGCACCATGTGCTGTGACATATTCTGAGCATATTGTTAAAATTTTCTGCAACTTGTGCCACAGTTGCCCTTCATCCAATTCTAACTAGACCAGATAGCCTTCATTGCCCTTGTGCATCGATGAGTCTTGGGGACCCAAAACCCTGCTGCCGGTTCATGATTTGTCTCTCCTTATGCCACTGTTGGAAGGTTCTTAGTTCTCACCACCACTGACTGGAAGCACCCCAGAAGCCTTGCCCTTTGGAGATCCCCTGACCTACTCTTCTGACCATAACAATGCAGCCCTTGTCAAAGTTGCTCAAGTCCCATTTCTCCCAGATCCAACACATCGACCACAAGAATCAACAGTTTGTTCACCACTTACGGTTTGTCTGCAGACCTTGAAATGTACTGCTGTTGTGTAATGATCAGTGTTATTGCTTCATCTGTGAGTGATTTTAATGTTTTGGCACATCAGAGTATGTAGACACAAATCCAACTCAATAAAGGCTGTGACAGAATTGAAAATTCACCAAAAAACAAAAAGCAGCCATGCAGAACGTATGAAGACACAATATTCAATGTTTAGTCTTGTCAACCTCATTTTATTTGTAAATATACATCCGTTCCTGCCATTAAGGCCTGCAGTGCATTCCTAATAAGTTGTGACAGGAGAATTTTTGGCCTTGTAATGAGGTAAAAAAAAAAAAAAAAAAAAAAAGAATAATGATGTGATTTGAAACTTTGAAAACAGCTGATGTCAGCAAGTGATGGTAATCATAATTTGGTGCAAAAGCAGCTTACAAGACAGGCGAAGTCCTTCAGGAGCAAAGATGGACCATTGATCACATATTTGCAGACAACAGCATGAAGAAATCATTGACAGGCTTAAAAACAATGTTCCTCGAGGAAAGATGAGAAGGGATTTTGACATTTCACCCTCTACGGAGCTACCAAGCAATTCGGAGGAATTTCAGAGCTTAAAGGCAAGGATGCGAGCCTCCGATCTCCGTCATTTGCTGCTACTGCCGCCACGGTCAATAATTCAGTCTTGACGATAAGGGATAACCAACACGGCCAGCCAGCGACAATAGTTGTTATTCACGGATAATGTTGCACAGGACAACAGAAAAATACATAATTTCGCAACTTCGAAAGATGCATCGAAAAGGATGTTAAACGGCGAATCTGCACATCCTAACGAGTCAGATCCAGCTATTGGAGGACAAATCTAGCCGAAAATAACCGAGGACACAGCCAGTGAACTAGAAATTAAATTCCTTCGTCTGAGTAAGCTATAGATTTCCCAATTCTCCAGGGCCCGTTCCTTTATTCCACACGTAGGGCGGGATCAGCCGCACCAGCAGAACTCCCAGGTCCCCAGTCAAATAATAATAAGAAAACTAAAACTACAGGCTCGTTAACCCAAAAGGGCGATTCAATTAGCCAAGATCAAACAAGGCCAACTGATAGTTAGCTAGGCGTTTCCTTGCCATGCTGGAAATTGGATAATATCGAATATTGAAGTTCAGCAGGCTAGAGTCGAGGTAAATGTTATTGACATTTGCCATCATATCTGGTTTTTTCTTCTCAAGGGGTCCTGGTGTGAAGAAGGCAGAACACAGCCAATATACAGCAATCAAAAACATTATTTAATTTGATTTCATGGCCTTGGCAATGATCGTCTGCCGAATAAAACGAAACTTCAATATAAGGCATGCAAATCAGACAGTAAACCGAAATGGAACACGTCCCAGACAAGCGTCTTACGCTGCTTTCACACCGGACGCGAAACGAATTTTTCACGCGACAGATTACATTCAAAGTCAATTCAAAAACGGGGTTGCATTGGCTTTGAATGTAATCTGTCGCGCGAAAAATTCGTTTCGCGTCCGGTGTGAAAGCGGCTTCAGTCCGCAAATAGACCATTTATGTCAGGTCCTGGTAACGTGGCTACTGATGACTGACGTTACTTGACAGTGACTGATTAAATTTTCTTACAAACTGATCTAGCCGGCTAACAGTAAGTACGTGGGTACGCGATAGCTAGTTAACGGATAGAACTAATCCCGTTCACTTGTCCCTTGATAAATTACAAGTAGATCGAGCCAAATTGTTCTCCGAGAGAACACACACGATAAACTAACGTTAGCTAACGTACGGTTAAGCTGCATATCAGAAGAGCATGTGATTTCCAAGTTTTGAGTGTTAAAATATATAAAAAGATCTGACACAAACAAAAACCTGGCGTACAAGATTTATATGTAAACAGTTGTTTGCCATCGATAAAGACTGCTTAACATTTTTAACTCCTAACTTTATGGTTCGCTGAGGCGACGTTTACTCTAATCCAGCTTGTCAGATAACGTTATTACGCAAACCGCCTAGTCAGACTGCAAGCTAGCCAGCCAACATGGCATTAAGCTAACTAAATATGATAGACCAGACGCTCAACTGTAACGTTATATTCTGTAGTTACTTACCAGCATGTTTGTGCTTTTATTATCGCTGTCAGCCATTGTTGTTTATTTAGGCTTTGACCTATTTTTACAAGGCTGTCAGGCTCACATCTAATACTACTGACTACAAGCAGAACCTGAGATCGTTGTTGGTTTCCCTCCCACTTCACTTGTCACCTCCGTAAATAAATTCGAAATGGTTTCAAGCGTATTTATGGGACTTGTAGTTGCATTTAAGCAACAGACCGAGGAATGCAGACTACGAAATAAAAAAAAACTACTTTTCCCGTGGTTCCCCTCGTGAAAACAAATAGTCGTCCCCAAGCAAGCCTGCCTGTGCCAAATGTAACGGAAAACTAATGACGACGTCAGAGGGAGGCTGCCTTCGAAACCGCCTACTATACAAGCAGTACATATGGACTTGGCCATACGACACTGCTCATTTTGGCCAAAATGCGACCGGAGACTACCGACTGTTGATCACCAAACAAGAAGAAAAAAACTAAACATGGTTGAAAGTCAACCCACTGTAAGCACTAAATGATATGGGTTTATAGGCTGAAGTACACAGTAGGCTATATGTTAGTTGGAGATTTGTGTGAGTTGGAGACCTCATAGGTGATATAACCGGTCTGTGTGGGTCTTGTTGGGAAGATTCTGCTAATATAATATTCATAGGAAGGTAAACAAAACGAGCAGTCTTTCGGTGCCCGGCACTTTGCTGCAAGCGTATAGCACTTGACCGCACAAGTCAAAAAACGCACGCTCGCATGAATCGGCAAACAATTCCTCAGGCATTACTCAAGAATATCCCGCAAAATGTGCATTACATAAAGAAGTGGGGTTGCCAAGAGGTAAGTATACTGTAGTCATTGTATACTTGCTTTAGCAAAGCAGCACTCTTTGCTCTCACATATTTGATATTATTATTATGCCTTTATTTTGTACTCCAACTCCTTCCACACCATTTCAGCTATTGACACCTTTCAAATTGAAAAGGTTCAGCATATTCTGGATTAAGTTGTTCAGAAGCAATCTTATATTAATTTTATTAATGTTTAAGTCATTTTTGGCCCTCTTGTATCCAGTCATTTTCAGTGATTTTCACCAGATCCCGCCGATTTTTCTTCATTCTTCTTATACATTATTAATTCGTGTAGAAATTGCCAACCATCTCTTTTTCCAATCTTTTTTGTCTTTTCAACATTTTTAAATATCTTTTACACTTTTATATTAACTTTAGAATTAAAAACAATATATAGTATTATTCATTTATTTATTTACAATGGCAGTCAAAACAAGACTGAAACTTATCCCTGTTTTGAGTCTTCCTACTCCTTCATACTTTGATTTAAAATTTGAATGAAGTTTCTCCCAGTTACCAGTTTATTTGCGCGAAACAACTCTTTGGTACCTTTTCTGATTTTAGATAAATTAGTGTCATGCCGATTACAAAAGATATAATAGGACTCTATGCAAGCCATTACAGTGAATTATGGCATCTCACACACTGAAAAGGACAAACACACGTATCAACTCTGCTAAACACCTCTCCTGTTTAGTTCACTGAAATTCAAACATACATATACTGTATGTGTTGGTATTTTTCTCCTTTTTTTTTGAAGAGATTTGACTCAGTTTTTAAGCAGTGACCTTTTGTTAGCAGGGAGTTCTTTGGTCTTATTAAATCCATTAATTTTCACTTGTTTACTGCCAGATTTTGAACTCCTATTGCTCAGTCATACTTTTAGCAAGAAACCCCATTCCACGAGTTAAATGTTCAGCTTTCTTAGAATTTTGAACTTTAAATATTCCATCTTTTATACTTTTAAGTACTTTAGAAATTCAAACTGAATCAAAGTTTTAATGAACAAAACTACTATCACATGTACTTCAATTAAGTAACTTAAAATTCACACTTTATTTCAATGATTTCTTCAGATAATACAGCCTTTTCTAGTTAGACTCCCCCTACAGATAGCTAGGAGTAATCAGCATCTTCACAGCCATGCTGTTAAGGTGATACCTCAGTACAATGCTTTGAACAGGGGGCAGAAAACACAGCCATAAAACTTAACACACCATTACTGAAGCTCTCCTTCACTGAGGCCCATATTTTGTCCTCTCACTGTGTTTGAGTGGTCTGATGTTAATAGAACTGTAAAGGATGTTAGTGGTATTGGTATGAAATGGCATAGTAATGCTTACATTGAACAAAAGCATTATATGGTACTGGTTGAAATTATGCACATTAGATAACGTGACAAGGTCTCTCTACCTCACAAATGTACTTCATGCTTTTCCGTTCAATTTTAAATTGCACTGTATGCGTTATGAGCCTTCAGTGACATAAGAAGCCACTGTTAACACAATTATTTCAGAAAAAAAATAAGCAATTTGGGAGAAAACAAAAGCATATTAAACAACCTGTAAAGGAAAATCAACTGATTTCCTTTGAGCTTCAATGTTATATCTATTTTGTTTAAAGATAATACAGACGTGAAGCACAGATCTACAGAAAATAAGCACAGCAAGAGTGTTAAAACAATGCTGCACTCAGCAGACAGTGACACACTTAGTGCCACTTAATCAAATCAATTACGGAAAATTCTGGGTTTTCAAGTGCCGCCTTCTTGTTGCCTCAACAGGCCATACATCCGTGAGGAAATAGAGGTCCTTATTGGTCAGGAATACAGCATGGCATAATGGTAAGGTTCATAAAAATACTTAAAGCATTTTTCCTGGTTTATTTTCCTGACATTTATATCCAATCACAGAGATGCATTAAAATGTGCAAGTTTGATTTTTTTTTTTTTTTTGCATCTCAGTATTTAGACCATACTCTGGTTGTGGATCAAATCGAGGGCTGACTGCAATAAAAAGTTATGTCCAATATGAAACATCTGGACATAACCGTTTATTGCAGTCAGCCCTCGAAATGCTACGTGTGCCTTAATTTCCCACAATATGGATCTCAAATTTATACCGAGTTGGGAAGCTGAATTATACTAGTGTACAGAAAATGCAACTGTGATTACTTTGTAGTTATTACTACCATCAAGGAAGTTTTCTTTCCATTAATAATGGCACCCTTTGTTTCATCCGAAGTTCTGGATAAAGTTTACTACCCAAAATGCCCCCAAGGACATTTCCACTTTGTAAACAAGGAAGTGGAGCCTCGGTAGAATAACATCAATTACATAAGGATAATGACGGTGCATCCAGCATCTCAAAAGAGCAAGGAACCTTCCTTAATAACAGACATGAACTGAAAGTAGTTTGGCTAATAGCAATTTCAAGGAGCATCTGAATAATCCATTTCAGGAAGGAAAGGAGGAAGTTTGCTTTTTTATTGCCTCCTTAGAGCAAGGAAGCGCAGGCCCTACCTTGGAAGACAGGAATTACAGATCAAATCCTTTGCAGCAGTAGCAACTGGATAGCTGCATGACCATGAAATTACTCAATACACCAGCTGCAGCGTAATGCAAGTCGCCTGATGCCATATGATCCTACAATGACTGGAAAAGACCTGCATTACACCATTAATTGGTGCAAATTTTCACTCAGCTTGCTGAGAACTTGAGACCTCACCACACACCCATTTACACTGCTATGCATAGTCAAATCCCCCCCGAGACAGCAGTCATGACCAGTCCTACTCTGCCTCTGATTGGCGAGCACTCCGTTCTTTCGTGGTTGGATCATTAGGTTTTAGACATGAGAAGTTAGATTGACTCATCCTGATGTTCTTACCCTAACCAATCAGAGATCAAGACTTCACCATCCTGGGGGGGGGATTGCCTATGCAGAGCAGCGTAAATAAGTGTGGAGAGGTTGCAAGTTCACATCAAGCAGAGCGTGAAAATTTGCACTTAACCGTGGTGTACTACAGGTCTATTCCAGTCGCCACCCGATCGTTTGGTATCAGGAGACTTTCCTTCTGCAGCAGGAACCGTACGGCATAATTTCATAGACATTTCTGGCCGTTTTCTGGACTCAAAGGAAATAATGAACAAATCTCCAACTTCAGTTGCTTAAGAGAAGGCTGCAACAGTCTCCAGCCAGCATCCTCCCTCTGCTTTGTATGGACTAATAAACTTAATGAAGCAACGACAGCAACAGAAAGTAAAGAAATACCATTGAAATTCCAATTTATTCTGAATCAAAGAAAATTTAATAAAATCTTTTAATAACAGTTTGCACCATCACCAAAGCATTACCTTTATATATTTCACTTATTTTCTGCTACTAAAAATGTAAAACTAGAGAGGGACCTAGATTAGTAAAACTCAGGCAAAACAGGGATTACTATATAACAGCAATGGTACATCCCTTCTCTAGCAAGTCAAACAGGGATGATCCAAGTGATTTTAAAAAGCAAGGAAAAAAGTTTCTACAATGCAGCAAATTAGACGCAAATCAACGAAACATACTGAAGTGATTAGCTCGTTTTAGTCGAATTTTAAATTCACAATGTTCATCACTGTTCATAATACCCACAACAAATTGCAACTGACAGCCACCAATCGATCCAAAATAATGTCAACCGACACCGGATCCCTTATACTGAAGGACTTTATACATAGCGCTAGATCACTCAAACAAGATGACAGCGAATTTTCCAAAATAACCAACAAAAACAATTCAGCTCGAGATCTTTTCAGAAACTGAAACGACTAAGATGCGCAGAATTTTTTTTTTTAAAGCGTTGTTTGCAAGGGTTACTTTATTTCCATTAAATGTTTGAGACTGAAAAGAAAGTGACTAATTTACACTTCTCGGAAAAAAATAAGATTAAACTTCTTGTGATCTTGACTTGAATCACACGTCTCTGAGTGGAGTTCACTATGACGCTCCTGATTCTCCAGCCACTCAAGCGCTCGCCATCTACCAACACATGCACCGGCTTCGCTGCTGGAGAGTTAGAGCTGCCGAATCGTCATAAAGGACACAATGCCGAGAGGCCCTTCCACAGCAGTGAGCTCGGTTTCTCCTCTCCGCGCTTGATAGTTATCTCCAGGAGCATGCTTCAGGTCTGAGGGACTGGACATCCTTCTATCCGCTCCGGGTGGGAGGAAAATGAGGCCAACAGGAAGCAGCCTCGTTCCCAAGCCCCTGTGATGAGCCCTTTTTTCTCTGCATGTTCTTGTTCTTTTATTGGGTGGAGAGGAGTTTTATTATTTTTGTTCTTGGTTTTTTTGTTGCATTGCGGGGGCTGGGGATAGTTCAGGCTCGGCGCCTAATCACCCCGGCCCCTCCCCCCCTTTTCCCCCCGTCCCTGTCAGCCCCCGCGCCCGAGATAAAACGGGTGCAGACCCATTCGGTGTGTTGGCTGGATCGCCGGGTGCAGCTGAGCTACGGGATCCAGTGGGGGCCCCAGGGGGGAGATCACTAGATCTTCCCCCCCACGGTGCACTGCGGCTCCTTCGCCCCAGACCCAGTGGATTCTGGTGGATTTCTACCCTCGTTGGACCAGAGAGATCTACTGGCATCCCGTTCACACCCAAGCCGTCCACCCTTCATACAGCTGAGCCAGGTTATCCACATTTGTGGCCTCCTTGATCACATAATCCACCTGAGGGCAGAGAAAGAACCATTTTGATGTGAGGGCAGATGCATCATTGACCTTCACTCGCATAAACAAGCAAAATGCAGCTGACCAGCAAGAAGGAAGTGAGAGAATCGTTCTGTAAAACAAATGCAGTCCAGGCAGGAAAAGTGTTTTGGACACAGGAGAACTTAAATCAGTGTTCAATAAATAGCAAGCTGGTCATGATAAAACTAATTGCAGAACTAGGTGATTTCGTACAAAAATTGTTTATATGCGAAACATTTGCTTCCGCCAATGAAATATTTAAATGTGTTGCAAAGATATTTTGAGTGCAGTACATTGTAGCCAAAGCGCAATGACCAAAAGAGTGTGGCAACTGTTAACCCTTTTGCGAACTTCGGCCCAAGGCCGGGCCACCAGGCATAATCACATTTTTTATACCGTAAAATATTGAGCCATGTTGTAGAACTATGTATCGTTCGAAAGTTTGAGGAATCGGCATAATAACTGCGCAAGTAACTTTATGATGCAAATACGTTAGCGAAAATAATATTTGAAAACTGTGTCATGACAACCCTCAGCCTGACTAAGCAGTCCCACAGGTTCAGTTGTATATCATTGTTCAGATTTGTCAAAATTTATGTTTAAATCAATGTTCTTACCTTGGCAGCGGTCCAGAGATAAAAACCTGGTACAGTTTTTAATCCGTAAAACAAGCAAGCGTGGACAAGCATCACTAAATCAACTGACAGAGGTTGAACCTGTGCGTCTTTGTGAATTTCGCTATAATTAGCTTTTTACTCAAAATGTAGAGCTTTATATTGTACAGTAACCCTTCAGGAACAAAATAAGTGCACCAATAGCTATCATGCTGATTTAACAAAACAGCAAGTGTTTTAGCCCATCAGCCCTCCAATATAACAGGCAAATCAAATTCTTTTCGTTAACACAAACAGCTGATGGTCGGAAACTTTCAGAAGACAGATGCTCATGGTAGCCAAGGGATTACTTTTTATGAGGAGGACTTGTTTCAATGGTTTCTGACAAGGAGGATTGTGTCGACGAAGCAAAGGAGTTTTGGAAGCGACTATATCACGAATGTACAATCGCGCAATAGAGCAGGGAATTAGAGGGTTATATATTGGGGTTAAAATTTAGTCATAGATGAGGAAAAATACCAGAAAGAAGGAAGTAGTAAAACTATTAATGACTAGGAATGCAGTGAAATTTGGACTCTCCAAAATTGTTTACTGAAACACACAAGAACTTAAAAACTAACCGTGAAATATAAATTTTTTAGCAACAGAGTCATGATTTTTGAACCTGCTGTAGTTTAGGCAATTTTTGGTGGCAGCATTACTTTTCTAGGCTGATGAAGCTTGGTCACAGTGCCACAGGGGCAGAGGAAAACAAAACCTTTATCTGTCACACAAAAACTTACATTTCCAGTGTTGTTACTCAATTTGGGTAATATTCTCCGCTATCAGGGTATGCAAAATGGTGAAACGGCAGTACAGCTTTGAGAACAGCAGAATGAGTACATTTGGGACAGTGGGGAGAGCCTCGACCGTACCTGCTCGGTTACGCTCATCCTCCTGTTGGGATCCACATCCCGGCCCTCCAGCTTGGCCTTCACACGCTTCCACACGCTCACTGCGTACGAGTTACGTTCCTGCACAGCTGCAAGGGGGCGAAACGCACACGTCAGCGCCCCGCACAACATTTTACCATCTCACTTTAACCCTTAGCGCGCCCAATGCGACTATTGTTACTCACTGATGCAAGAAATCAAAATCAAACCTCCCCTGCGGGAGCTCTTTAAAACAAGTCGTCACATGATAGGTTTTCAACAGCACAAGATAATTAAATTTATATTTTTGTAAAATTTATTTCAGCGCTCTAAGGGTTAAAATGAACAAACAGAGCCAGCAATAGCAGGCGCACACACACACACACACACACACACACACACACACACACACACACACCTTTCCCCGTTTTGGGGTCCCTCACGGCCCTCTTGGGGCTGGGCGCCAGGCCTTTGCTGGAGATGAGCAAGGTGCTGGGCGGGGTGTCGGCTGGAGTCCCCACGGTTCGCGCCAAGGGCTTGCGAGCGTTCTGAGACATGCTCTCCGGCTGCGTCTTGGGTCCGCTGGAGCGCACTGCTGAGGTCACAGAGGGAGAGAAATCCCTGCCTGTCAAAAGCTTCCATCGTCACGCTTGCAAGAGTTCGCTTTTCGGAACGTTTTCCCCCAAAATTCTCCACGCTCCGGAACACTAACGTTACTGTCAACGTCCAGTAACGATGGTAACATTAGCGTTTGAATGCCCAGCTAAGTTAACCCCCTTGCGCAGATATAGACGCCAGTGTCCATAAATTCCGAAATTTAATTCCTAAATAATTCCATAATTGAATTTACAAATGTCTAGCTTCACTAGAATAATTTTCCACAGTCTCTGTGACACAAATACTGAGTTATAAAGCCTAAATAGGCTCATGCATAACAGGCCAAATTGGCATTTGTATTCTGCGCAAAGGGGTTAATTCTAGATTCTGTTGTATCCAACCATAATGGGTTTATGAGGCAACTCACTGAGGCAGAAGTTATGATCAGACACTGACAGAGGTCTGCTGTAGCTATTCTCAGCTAGTGGCTTTCCCTGTAAAACTCGTTTCTCGAGTGCAAGACTCTGAAGCATCCTACCTGCAGCAAAGCTGGTCTGAGCGCTTAAGGGCGGGCTGGCACAGTCGCTTGCTCTCTCGGTCACCAGGGGCGATGCAAAGCTCACAAGTCCGTTATAAACCCTAGAAAGGAGCAGATCTGTGCTGTTAGATGGAGCTTTATTAGCGGTTGCTGTGCTCAGTGAGTACGGAAGGGGGCGGTCCCTCACCTCTGGCTCTGTGCTTTGAGCTCCTTCAGTGTGGCTGGGATCTCCTGCAGCAGTTCCACCTGCTCCTGGCTGCGCGGCTGACCCGTCGCCTGCACCACGGTGAACAGCACGATCTGCACGTTGTCTTGCCAGCCTTTGTACTCAGACAGGAACTGACGCACGCTGCCCTCGTACGCCACGGCCTCGCCCTCCGAGAGAGCGCTCTCCTCGTCCTACAGAGCAGGTACAGAAGGGCTCAACTCAACCAAATATATCCCACAGTATTATATATAGGGCCAGTTTTTCAGAGGCAGATTAATGCTAAACCAGATCAGATTTATACAATCAAGAGCAGTTTCAATTTAAAATATTCCCATCACACAAAATTCTATTTATTTCAGGACTGAGCTTGAATCAGCGTCAATGACATGGACCTTAAAAAGTGCTTTTGATGGTACAAAATCGGGTCTGTATATAAGATGCCTGTGCAACTACAGGCCAATTCGAGAGGTCGATTAAGTCTTGGACTACAAGTTCTAAGATGAATTGCTGGACAGAATTGAATGTAGACCAGGATCAGGCTTAATTTTGATATGGGAAATTAGGCACAATATGTTCAAGGCATTTAATCATTACCCTCAGACTGAAAGAATGGGCTGCAGCTAGTGAATGTACACGTGCTAGACTTCATCAGAACACCATTACGTCATTAGCATGCCCTAGACAAGCTTGCGCAGTATCGAAGCGGCGGAGGTTTTGACCTCATTGAAAGGCTCACCTTGGCCATGGCGCGCAGCAGGTGCTTGACGTCTGCCAGCTGGCGGTTGTGATTGGACAGGATGCCCTTGATGGTATCCACCAGCACCTGGAGCGTCTCCGTCACGCTGTCCAGCTGTTGCTCCCTCTCCCCTTGAACCACTCTCTCATTGGACAGCTCTTGGGTCAACTGCTTCTGTGCGCACATCAGCCAATCAGGGCTGCCGATGGGTAGGTCCACTGTGGAGCTCTGGAAGTTGACGAGAACCACCACAGCATATTAATATGGCAAACAGCTCAAAGAACTCAAAGTAAGGACGCAACTCAAGATTTTCATTGTCAATTAATCTGTCGACTACTTTCTTGAATAATCGATTAGATGCTTGGTCTATAAAATGTCTCAAATAATGGGAAGAATGTCCATCAGTGTTTCCCAAAGCCCAAAAATACATCCTCAAATGTCTTGTTTTGTGCACCATTTAAAGCTATTCCGTTTACTGTCAAAGAGTAAAGAAACCAGATAATATTCATATTCAAGATGTTGGAATCAGAGAATTTTGATTTATTTTTAATTACATTAAAAAAAAAAAATCATTCAAACAGATTACTTGATTATCAAAATGGGTGGAAATTACGTCAACTGTTGAAAACTGATCCAATTTATCGAGCAGTCATTCCTGCTCTAACTCAAAGAAGCACAACCATTAATATTAACCTATGCTTTACACTTTCAACGACTCTGCAGCGACACTTCCATTCTAAACATTTTGAAAAATTAAGAGCACACTACAGCATGCAAATTAGAACATATGAAGAGTTTGTTTCCAAAATGCAATAAGTGCCAAAATGACAAAAATTGATATAAAACCACAGAGCAATAGCCCTGTGCCTCTTACACATGGTGCAAAAATCCGTTTTTAGAAATTCAAACTATTAAGTGTATTTTTTCTCGGGCAAAGTTTGTATTTTTTCTATAAAATGCAATAGGTGCCAACATAGAAAAAGCTGATTTACTCAAAATGAGTAAAATTGATGTATTGCATTTCGGAAACAAACTCTTCATAAACTCCTAAATGATTTACAGAGTCAGCACACAATCAGCAAACTCAGAACCACATATTTATGTGGGTACTTTTGAACCATCCCACCACCCCCAATACAGCCAAATCTAATATGTCCTTTCCACAAAAACTGGAATCAGTGAGTGGAGCAGGCCCCTGATTGGCCAAGAGGCTTTATAGTGGGCGTGGCCCTCACTCACCAGCCTGCACAGCAGCCGAAGCTCCAGCGGCGACACAGAGCTGCTGAACTTGGCGGCGTAGGAGCAGGTGGCCTGGCAGCGCTTGAGCAGTTCGAAGAGCGCGCCGTCCATGCTGAGTGCCTCGGGGGTGCGAGTCCGCAGGCCCTCGAAGTTCAGGATGGTGCTGCACAGGAAGGTCACCTGACTGACGCACTGGCTCTCCTTCAGCACCAGGGCGCGCCGCTCGGCGATGGCCACCTCGAAGTCCTGCAGCACGGGCGCCAGCGCCGGGTTCGCCCCGCCCGCCCACTTCAGCCGCTGCTCGATGCTGCCCTCCAGAGACGCCAGCTTCTCCTGCAACCACAAGGCGCAATCGTTTTGTCAGCACTGGATGAATGGCTTCCTGGGATACTGCCTCAAAGCCTGCCTTCGTGGTCCTAAGCCCATGAAGGTCCCACTACCCCTGATCAGCTCCACAACAAACCCTAATCCTATAGATAAACCATCTTCCAAGTTCTCCAACCCTTAAGAAAGCACATCACCAAGATTAAGATTAAGATACACTTTATTGAACCCCTGTATGGGGCAATACATATAAAACAACTGTAAACTCACTAACTACACTCCAAAAAAAGAGCAGGAAGGGTGACAAACAATGCAGGTTATCTTGACCACACGCACAGTTTGTTTTTGGAATCACTTATTTTAAAGTTCACGGATCTGGTTAAGTTCAAAACTCTGCAAGTAATGTGAAGAGCAAGATACAATCAACTACCTGGTAATGTACAAAACAAATTTTTGGAGAAAGAGGGGGATCACTGAACTTCAAAAAACCTTTGGTATGCACAAACCTGAAAATAATGTGCATTTCCTTTATGGTGTTACCTTATGGAATGGCTTAGATGATGAACTAAAGTCGAGTAAAAACAATCAATTTAAAAACAAACTAAAACAAGGCTTTTTCAATAGGTGTAGATGGGAGGAGAAAGGTGAACTTAATGGAATTATGTGGCATTATACTACATTATATTGCATTATATTGTGTTGGATCATTGTACTGTGTGTTTATGTTTGCATGTGTATGTGTGTGTAGATATATGTATATATGTATGTATGTTTATATATGTACATGTATGTATATGTGCATGCAGGAACTACTGTTTACAAAAAAGTATGAACTCATGGGATATTGAAAGTAGGGTAGGGCCCGATAAGCCTTGCTTCTCCCTATCCCCTTTTCGGGCACTTGGACACTTATTCTGCAGTCTTTCTGATTGTATTTATGTTAACTGAACTTCGAGACTGCATAATACTTTCCTTATCTTTTATTTCCCCATTTTATTTTGTTTTCTTTGATTGCATTTATGTTATTTTATATGTCCAATATCCAAAATAAATTTGAGCTGAACTGAACCCCGTGGGGTAATTTGTCCTCTGCATTTGACCCATCCCATAGTTAGGAGCAGCGGGCAGCCACAGAGCAGCGTCCGGGACCAACTCCAGTTCTAAAGCCAGTTCCTTGGTCAGTGGTGCTGGCAGGAGTGTTCCTGTGATACATGTTTTTGTGGGTGGGGGAAACCGGAGTACCCGGAGGAAACCCACACGAACACGGGGAGAACATGCTAACTCCACACAGAAAGGCCCCAGGCCAGATTCGAACCCACGACTTTCTTGCTGTGAGGCAGTAGTGCTGCCCAAGTGGAAAGACATCTTGTTAAGGTCCTCATAGTAGACTCCCGAGAACAGCATCGGTCATCACCGAGCTCACCTCTCACTGCACTGAAATGGTCAGACAGCAGTAGAGTCACAGGAATAGACAGACCTGCACGCCGGCGATGGAGGCCTCATCCTGACTCAGCTTGTACAGCTTCTTCTTCATGTTGCTGAGGATGATGGAGCGTGACGGCGGGCTGACGCTCATCGGCTGGTTCCTGGTCCCCAGGACGTCCTCGTGTTGCCACTGCATTGGAGACCATTGTGTTTAAAAATGGCGGAACCACAAGAGGGCGAAAAGTTCAGAATTAAGTTCTCCTCAGGGTTTCGCATCACCTGGATTTGGCTATTAGCACCATTCTTTGCCAAGGAGATACAATTAATGAGTGAAATCAGCTGGTTGGGTTGTAACATAGTATAAATGCATGGATGGACTTCTTCCCTTTCTGAACACTGAACGCACTACCTCAGAAAACCATATCAAAACCAGGCAATGACATTGAGCACCTGCATTCATTACAAAACGTGTGCGGATGTTTGCCAGACTGCCGTGTCACCAAACACTAAATACAAACATGCAGACAGCTACTATAGACAAAGATGGAATGGAATTTAGTCAGATGGATGGAATTCTGTCATCAGCAGTCGACCCTTTTTAGTTACTTCGGAGCATTGGGCAGCTGCAGAGTAGAGCCCGACATCCAATTCCAGTACTGTTGAGGGAAATGGCATACCGGACCTCTGACAAGCATGTATTCAATAAGGTCAAACACAGCTTTGGCCCAACATGAGAGGACCAAACTCACTGGGCATCCCCTCACCTGGAACATGGCGACGTGCAGCTGCGCCCTCTGCAGGCCGACTTTACAGGCCTCCACGCTGGTCTCCAGGCGCCGCACCAGGTCCAGCTTCTTCCAGGCCGTCTCGTAGGAGCCGGCCAGCACCGTGGCCCGGTTAAGCAGCAGCTGGGACAGCCGGCCGGCCTGAACGCCCTGCTCCACCGCCCTCTTGCACAGCTCGTCCAGCGACACCTTGCCCTCTGCCCCGAAGTCCTTCGCCTCCACCTGGGCCACGACGTCGGTGCCGAGAGCGCTGAGGGCGCTGCAGAGCGCCAGCCCCAGCACCTGCGTGGGCAACCCCATCAGCATCTGCCGGACGAAGTCCGCCGTAAAGGCCTTGATGGGACGCGCCAGCTGCTCCTCGTTCAAGGTTCCCGGGCCTCGGTACGGGGGCTTGGTCAGCGGCACCGGGCCGTTGGACGGAACCGCGTCCTCGGACGGAGGTGGGCAGGTTCCTGTGGAAGGAGGAGAGTTGGCGTGAAACACTGATTTCGAAGTGGCCTGGAAATGGCGGAGGAGGTCCAGGTCGGGCTGCTCTTACCGGAGAGAGTCTGAGAGAAGGAGCCGCACAGGCGGAAGAAGTCCCGGATGCTCTGCAGCCTCTTGAGGAAGAAGATCTCCTCCAGAACCTGCCTGTGCTGGGCCTTGTCGAAGAAGTTCACCTGGGCTGCCCTGGCCTCGCGAATCACGTCTATCTTTCTCCAGGCGGCGGGCACCTCCATTTTGTTCAGCTGAGGGAGACGAGACAGTGGTCAGTCCCGAATCCACAAACACGCAAAAAGCACCTTCATCCATTACAGCCCAGTATCACACTAAAAAGAGGACATGTAGCCTTATACAAGCGTGTCCACCCCCCCATAATGCACAATGCATCCAATCACTGACTTGGAGATGAGTTCTGACATTATGTGGCAGTTCCAAAGTAAATAATTACACTGATCATTTCACTACGCTATCTAGTAGGCAGCATAATGAGACATTCTTTTTTCCCCACCAATTGAGGCATTACCTTGTCGATGAGTAGCCCGAAGGCCGTCTCCAGTTGAGCGAAAGTGCCATCGAAGGCCACGAGCAGCATCTGTCCTGCGCTCATCTTAGGCGTGTCCTGCAGCGAGCCCTCCTGGCTCCGTGGCTGGATGAGCTGAGAGTACTGGGCCCGCAGCTCTCTGAAATGAAGGCAGGGTGAGCGTGCAGTTCTCAAACCATACAGCTTTGGCCATAGGGAGGTAATGCATAAACCCCGTCAAATGCCTTCTCAGCTATTACTGGTGGATGCCATGCTAGTGCATTGCGCCATAAGAAAACAATGACTGCTTCCGTTTATCGCCTGTAACGCGAGATCATTTTGAAACCGCCATTTCTGATGGCTAAAAATCGTTAGCATATGGGCGATATGCCGCTTATTTCTAAAAATGCTGACGTGATGAGAAGACCGACTTCCAGATTCGTTTACCAAACGCAAAAACTACAGTGACATTTATACATTCCTCTTTCCATTTATGGTGAAATGAGTTAGCATAGCATCTAGCAGTATACCAGAATACCATTTCCCAGTGATGATTCTAGAAAATTTCAAAAGTGGGCCAACTCCCCCCCGACTTAAAAAAAGTGGGCCAATGGGAAAAAAGTGGGCCAACTGGGTATACCTGGTAAAATGCCATTTATATCAAGTTTTTAAACAGTACCTTGACTGGCTCACTTATTTATATGTACACACATTCAGTTTTTACACCTTATTGACAAAACTAAGACATGAATGACAGTTTGAGTTTAAAGTTTTAATAGAAAACCTTCACAGTCTCTGCCAATCATAACAATTATAAAGTCAATGACAAAATAGCACAAAAAATAATAGTTCCTTATGCCTGATTTGGTGCATAGCTTAAAGCCCGCCTCCAAACCGAAGTCCTACTGCTAAAGTTGTAAGTACGGATACTTCACCAGGCAGTGAAGCCATTCTCCTCATAGGTGTACGTTGAGCAGCGCGCAGAGACTCAAAATTTAACCTACATTTCGTTTTATTCATTCAAACGAGCTCTGAACCACGTATCGTTTTTTAAAACCTAGTAGCAAGCCTTGTGCTGCTTCAACCTCAAGCGATGACGGAGCTTGCACACCAGAAGCTATGACTATGGCATTGGCTCCGGCTCCAGTGCCCTCCACAAGCATTGCCCCAAACCAGTTCCCTCGCTCTGCTGCCTCAGCCCTACCTCATGCGGTTAGCGACTTGAATGGCAATGCTCCATCCCAGCCAATATTAGCTAGCTACCCAGAGCGTGCATTCGGTGCTTTATGGCGATCATTCAATCCAGCCTGGTATCGTAAACGACCGTGGCTGCAGTACTCATTTCAGCAGGATGCATGCTTTTGCTTTCCCTGCAGGAAATGTTACTGCCCGCGAGAGGGATGCTGTTTTTACCTCGCATGGTTTTACCGACTGGAAAGCAGCACTCGAGCATGACAGGGGGTTACAGAAACATGCATCCAGCCACAGTCATATAGAGGCATATACAGAAGTCTCTAACTGCCGACATTTTGACAACAATCTTTACAGTAGGTTTATAAATTTGTTGAATAAATGCACGGAAGTTTGTTATAGACGACGTTTTCATATCAATCTACGCACTAGAACAAAGGATTCGCGCCAAATCAGATATGTAATGCGTAGTGGCTGGTGCACTGAAATTTCGTTTAGCGCCAAGCCTGTCAAACTTGCGGGATCCCGCAAATTACGCGTCCTAGAATCATCACTGATTTCCTTTTTACCTCCTCACGACATCTACAACCCAGCCTTTACCAAGGCATGTAAAGGGTTAAACGCCACACTCATGCCATCCTACCTTCAGCAGCCATCTATAGGACTCCACACTACACTCAAACCATAAAAGCTGAGTGGAACACTCACAATTTTACCGATTATATACAATTCAGCAAAACCTTCTACTTGGACAGGTCATCACTTTTCTTGGATTACGAATCACCTTTACTGAATTATAAGCCATCATCAGCAGTGAAATGAAGTACAATGGCCGATTAAGCGAGGTACAACAGCTAATAACCCAGCGTAAGCACTTTGATGTACCTAGTGACATCGAGGTAGTGGTCGTGAGTCTCGTCCTCCAGGCCCATGGCCACGTTGCGCAGGTGGGCCTGCAGGGCGTCGGCCAGCCCCTGCAGGGAGACCCCGTCAGCGCACTGCTCGATGAGCAGGTCGAGCTCCAGCAGCATGCTCTCCAGCGTGCTCTCGCCCTTCAGCATGCAGCGCAGCGCCTCCGGGAAGATGATCTGCCGGAAGTTGGTGTTCAGCTCCTGTAAGAAGGGGGAGAAACGGGAATAATAGCTCAAGCTTTATTTGGTAACCTCCATTTAACCCCGGCACCATTGAAAAGGACTCTCGGTGGGATTGTGTTCTGTTTCATAGAACTGAACAAGTGTCAGCACTGAAGAGGCAGTAAGAGGACCTTTGCCCTCTGTGATGCAACTGTGGGACAGAGCAGCTGTATTATACTCAAATAATCAGCAATGACAGGCAGCTCATATGACGACGGCAAAAGCAGCCATTTCACCAAGACTGCGATTGATCACAATGTGCTGAATGATCCCAAGTGAACCAGGTGGTGACTATCTACTTCCGGGGGACGACAGCCACACCTATACACGAGAGATGATATACTAAGAAAACAACTAGTCTAGCCAGTTCCATCCGGTCATGTCACATATACTGCTCAGCCACTAGTTAGTCAGTCTTTTCTCACCCCGACAGAAAAAAATGCACAAAATCATCACAGAATGCAGCACACACAGCTAAAGCTAGGAAACCAAACTGATCAACCAACTAGTCTATTACCTACCGCCAGGTGCTATGAGAGTTAGCTAATGCTACAGCCATCGATGTCACCGTCTTCATCCACAGCTTCCTTCCTGTTCTTATGCATCTCCTCAGACTATGAGAGCAAGAGGCCAAGGCAGATTGAGTTCTAAATACATCTGGAACATCACTCAGAACTGCCCACTGTAATCCACAGCTACTTATGGATATACCCTTACGTAAAGACGTGCATGTGACCACACTGTAAAACAGGACTGGTCAACCTGGTTCCAGAGGACAGACCTGTGTATGAGGAGTGCTTTCCCGTAAGTTTAAAAAAATTCCCCAAACTCCGGAAAATTCCCCAAACTCCGGGAATTCCAGAAAATTCCCCAAACTCCAAAAAATTCCCCAAACTCCGGAAAATTCCCCAAACTCCGGGAATTCCAGAAAATTCCCCAAACTCCGGAAAATTCCCCTCCTTTACATTCCCAGCAGCACCCCTAAAGAAGCACACCTCATTCAATGGTTGGTGTTCTCTGAGCTGTTAATCAGCTGACTCAGGTGCACCACAGGAGCTGGAACAAAACCTTCAGGTGGTCGTAACAGGGCTGGGCATCCCTGCTTTCATAAACTCACCATAGCCGGGCTTTAGGGCCACAGTGGTGCATTACCTGCAGACAGGTGTAGACTCCATTGGCGAGGTACACGGCTTGGGCAGTCAGGGAGGGGCTGGGGAGCTCCAGATCGTGGGGC
The DNA here is from genome assembly GCA_029692085.1 of Gymnothorax javanicus. Lineage (NCBI taxonomy): Eukaryota > Metazoa > Chordata > Actinopteri > Anguilliformes > Muraenidae > Gymnothorax > Gymnothorax javanicus. The sequence continues at coordinate 11,690,167 of CM056211.1, forward strand.
AGGAGCTGGCACTGCTGCAGAAGCTTCACCAGACAGGTCATGTTGCCGCTCATGCTGCACAGCTCCTCCAGGAACCAGGCGCCGTCTCGCGAAGTCAGGTCCACCAGCTGCTCGCCTGCACTGGCTGCTGCGCCCTCCATCACCAGGTTACGCCTGTCAATCACACAGACTGGAGGTTTCAACCAACTCAACCAACAGTGAAATCTAATCAGAGACTGACTGGTCAACAGCAGGCCTTTCAAGGTAAAGGAGGGTGTCACAAGGGGGAGTGGCCACCCAGAACAATGAAATCTGATTGACTGCTTGGCTGAAGGTGATCAGTTCTTCTTGCCTCTGGTTGGTTACGTCCCCATGTGATGTCAAGAGGGGAAAGATTTTGAAATGGCTTGTAAAAACAAATTGGCTGTGGCCCTGGTGACATAACAGGGGACCTTTAAAGTAGCTGCATATTTGACAAGTTGATTTCCCAACACCTTGGCAAATCTTGCAATGTCCAAATCTCACCATATTTGACAAGAAAGTAGAAGAGCTCAAGTCTCAACATGGGACTTAACTAACTGTCAAGACTGGCTGTTTTTCAGAGTATTTCTTCTGTTGTGCTAAAACCTGAGGTCCATTTTAGCAACAACGTGCGGATGCCTCGCTGAAAGTCATGCAGAGGGTCACAGACGCGACTCACCTGGTGAGGGTGCAGAGGGCAGAGATGATGATGCCGGCGAGGCTGAAGGAGCCCAGCTCGGCGTTCTCGTGCAGGAAGACGGAGATGCAGCGCTCAATCTCCTGCAGCTGCTCCTCGCAGGCGGCCGTCCCCGTGCCCTCCGCCTTCAGCCGCTCCACCTGCCGCAGGAGGCGCGTGTTGGTGTCGGCCACGTGGTGCTGCAGCGCCAGCTCAGTGCTGGACAGGAACTGGCAGGTGGCCGGAGGCGGCTGGGGGGTGAACTGCATCTCGTACCTGCGGCGACGCACAGCAGGGGGCAGCGGTGAGGTGCGGCGCTGCCAGTAATTCGCAGCAAGTGACAGATTTGCCTTCGGAGAAAATTACTCCTAAATTACTAAAATTACCACCGCCTGCAGGTGGTTAGAGCGCTGCGTCAGCAGGAAATCTGCGCCACTGATAATGGAGTTCTCTTCAGCAGATGTGATATTAAAGGACTGTGACAAAGATGTCTGTGGAGGTGGTTCTTTAGGGCTATGTAGCAGTGAGAATGAAGGTGTGAGTTCCAGTGATAACAATGGCCTCTGTGGCAGAGGAGGCTCACTGTGGCAGTGATAATGAAGTGCTAAGTTTATAAAGGCCTTCAGCACAATAAAAAGCTGAGCAGTTCAGACAACAAGGCTCTCTGGTGGTGACAGTGATAATGAATGTATGGGCCAGTAACAATGTATAAAAGGACTACGAGTTCATGATCGTGAAGCTCTCTATGCCAGGGATAATAAATGGCTCTGTGGCAGGGATAATGACTGGGTCTGGGGCAGAATTAATCGATGGAGGTCAGCCCGTAATAATTCAATGAAGGGCCCAGCAGCAGTGATAATGAAGGGCATTGTGGTCATGATGAAGAAGCCTTCGGTAACAATGAAGGGTTCTGTGACACTGATAATGAAGAGCTCTGAGGCTCTAAAAATGACTGGATCTAGGCCAATAATAACGAATGGATACAAGTCAGCAATAATGCTACGACGGGCCCAACAGCAGCGATAATGAAGGCCTTTGCAATGATGAGGCTCTCAGTGACAGTGATAATGTTGCTCTCTATGGCAGTGATAATGAAGGGCTCAGTGATATTGACACCACACTCACTTGTGGTAGATGGCCTGGCAGTGCTCGCCTGTCATGTCGCACACCAGCTCCTCCATCCACTGCTTCCAGGCCTGGGCGCGGTGGCGCAGGAGGACCGAGCGCGGGTAGAGCAGCGCCACGGTGGCATAGCTGTGCAGGTGCTCCAGGCAGCCCCGCAGGAGGGCTCGCCGCTGCTGGAACATGGCTCCCACCTCCGCCTCCAGCTGCTCGCACTGGCTGATCAGGTGGGCCTGACCCGCGTTCTGCAGGAAGGCCGTGGCCGGCACGTAGCTCGGGGCGCCTGGACAAGGCAAAGGAAAACAGTAATAGTGAAGTTAGCCTCTCGTCAAGAGAAAGGCAAGATCCATCAGATGGCGGCATATCCCCCAGACCCCTGACAAATTTGAAATTTGAAACATTGTAAATTCGTTAAAGGCAGTACTCCAGCACATGACTGATTGGTTTATCACCCTTTCTAAATACTCCAGTAAAGTTTCATGTTGATTACAAAGGATGGTGGAACGAGACTGGCTGGCAGCCATCTTGTTTCAAAAATAACTTTGTGCTTAAAGAAATCCATAGGACCCTTGACCGACATGAGGCAGGCAAAATTTTACGTTGACTGGGCAATTGGTTTTGGAGTCATGTCCATTTGTTTGGTATAGCGCCACCTATGGATGGATTTACACTATCTTCGGTAGGCTGGGGTCTAATGCCTGCAGATGAGGGATCTCAAGTTTGGCAATGATTGGACATTGCATTCAGGAGTTAGAGCTCATTTTAGCAACACAGGCAACGCCCACAAAATTTGTTGTCTTTCTGCAACCAGTTGGCCATGTCTCTAGACATACCAATTCTGTGTACAGAGCATTGAAATATCTTGGTTTTAAGGTGCCGAGTACCAATTTTTTTGCAAATTTGCTGCACCGCGTAAAAAAGAAAAAAAATTTTTTTTTTTTTTTTTGGGAATTTTTTCCTTTATTTGATAGTTATACAGTGTAGAGAGACAGGAAAGTTGGGGAGAAGAATGGGGGAAGACATGCAGCAAATGACCCGAACCAGATTCAAACCCAGGTCGCTGCGGGAAGGACACAGCCTTTATGGTACGCACACTTAGACCGATGAGCCACCGGGGCGCCCCCAAAAAAAGAAAAATTTAAGAAAAAATTTTAAATGGCTGAAAATGTGTAGATACTTAAATGGGTGTGACTTACATAGATTTGAGTGGACCAACAGAACGCAGATAAAAAAATTTCTGAGATCTATAGTTCAAAACAAATTGGTCAAAACGTAAAAGTATTGTTATAGCGCCACCTTGTGGTCAATTAAAATAAAAATTCCCAAATCACAAAAGGTACCACTCAAGTAATTGTCGTTTGCAAAAAGTTTTGTGGATAAACACTGCACGGTCCTTGAGTTACAATCTGCAAACGAAAATGATTACAAAAAGACGTACAGACGATTATACTGATAGCCATTTTCCTCCGCATCACAAACTGGGGGAAAAAGCAACAAGTTAAATCCCAATCGGGTGATGCGCTTCAAAATTCTTTAACCAGAAACAAGAAAAACTAGCAGGGGCAAATGTTGCTAAAATGGGAGCAAGGAGGGAGCGAAATGAGACCCCAAAAGACGCCTAATGGCAATCGCATCCATCTCACCCAGGTCGATGGGGCTGCTGATCTCCTGCAGCAAGCTGGCCAGCTGGGTGGCCTCGAGTCCAGCAAAGGCGGCCTGATACTGCGAGATCCACTGCTCCAGGTCTGAAAGCTTGCTCTGGATGGCTTCCTGGACTGTCCTCTCCCGGGACTGCAGCTGCGTGTGCTCCGAATACCTTTCGAGAGAGCGGGCGTTAGCGTGCCGACCACAAACGCATGCAATTATGCTAGCATTAAGTGCTAATCACTGCTATAGTCACACACGGCGCAAAATATACGAAGCAAAATTCAAGATTTCAGCCTTCAAAAGGTCAACAATTTTGTCAATTTTTAAGTCATCAATGACCTTCAGAAGGTACCCGAGACTCCTTTTGAAGGTCATTTGTCAACTCAACAATGAATAATTAACTTCTGGAGGGACAGGGCGAGTAAAAATTAAACACTAAGGGTTAACAGCAAAAACTGTCTGTCTTAACAAGTCTTTAATCTTATGAGACTTACCTTCTTATTTTTTCTCAATCAAGATGAAAATAACTTATTTCAAGTCACCATGTGCTTGATAAGTGAAATTATCTTATCGCATTCGTAAGTCTAGAAAGTGGTCGACTTACCTCACCTCACTGACAGAATTTTTGTGTTAATTAAAAAAAATGTACCAAACTGCAAAGGTCGGACGCCCACGACCAATGGGTGTAGCCCCCGATCGCTCACATTATTCAGTTTGGCTTATTTTGGCACAAAATTGTCTATTATTGAGTGAATTATGTTACCTTGGCAACCAAAATCAATAGGCGCGGTGTCCTAACCACTGCCCATATACATACCAAATATAAAATAGCTTTAAATTTGTGCCCTTTAGAGCATCCACAAGGAAATCTCCATGGCGACGGCGGACAGGTGATGAGGCCAAATCCATAGTAGCCCCAACTTCGTCTGGGGGCTACAATGAGTGTTTTAAAGGTGCCCTATGCAAGTTTGTTTACTTTCACTTCTGTTGACATTCGAATTCAAACAAAACAGAGGTAGCCCGCCCCTCCCTCCCATAGTTCCCTCCTTCCCATGCTTACATAACTATCAACTCTTGTCAGTGATTGGCCAGAACGGTTTGTTATGTTATGGGACACATCCTGTGCCCCTTGTGTTTATTTGCAGTTTGTGACGCCTGTGCGGTCGGCAGAACCCGGTTTTTTTTTTTTTTTTAACAGTGAATTCAGGGGCAGGCAGCTAGCGGATCGTGGGGGGGAATTGAGACAAAAATACAATCGCGCAGAAAGTAAACAAACTTGCATAGAGCACCTTAAAGTCTAAAATCAGGACTAAAATGTTTGGCAGGTTGGCGTTATCTCTAATTTTTTGCAGTGTTTCCCCTTTAAAGTCACGCTGTGCCTGACGCTCACCTGTGCTCCAGTGTGTGGATGGGATGATCCACCTGGCTCTCCGCCCCCTCCAGGAACTCCATCTCCTCCACCAGCCGGCTCTGCTGCTTCTCCACCTGCGTCAGCTGCTCCTGCAGGAGCAGATACTCCTCCACCGCCCCGTCCATCTGCGGCAGCACCGCCAGCATCTCCTCGCGGTTCTTAAACCAGTTCACCTGCGAAGGGGCGCAAGACGGGCGTGAGGGGCGCAGGGCGTGGGGTTTGTGGTCAGCCGGGCTGCACTCTCGTCAGGATAGGAAGGAAAACTAGTGCCTCACCTTGATTTCGGCCACGCGGGAGGAAAAGAGGCTGCGTGTGATGTCCCGCTCCATCTCTCTCTTGCTCTGTTTGCTCTCGGCCTGCTGGCCCCCGCCTCCGTACACCGCCCCCGCAAAGCCCACCTCGCCGCCGGCCGTCCAGTCCACCAGGGGGTCGTACACGAACGCCTCCAGCAGGGTGAGGAGGGTCTCTCGGCCTCGCCGCATCATGTGGACCACCTGCGATGCAGAGTGCAAAAACACAACCCTCAGTTTTCAGCTTTAAAGAGTGCCTTTCCTTTTGACAATTAACCCTTAGAGTGCTAAATGCAGCTACTGTTGCTCAATGATGTGAGATATCAAAATCAAAGCCGCTGAAAACCTATCATATGGCAACTTGTTTAAAAGCGCTCCCCTGCGGGAGCGCTTTTAAACAAGTCGCCACATGATATGTTTTGAACAGCAGAAGATAATTAAATGTAGATTTTTCTAAATTATTTAAGCGCTCTAAGGGTTCATTTTCAATCTTTCAAGTCACTGTGCAAAACCGTTCAAATGGTTTCCTAGTGACCGTGCTGTCAGAGATGATTCAAAGGAATTTCATGCATAAAAAACCATTTCGATCCAAGATCTGTTCCTTTGAAAGACATGAACAATGTGCATTTTCATAGGAACAAAGGCTTGTCATCAAATCCTGGCTGAACTCGCCAGTTCATCAAAACAGCAAGAAAAAGGTTGTTGATGCCGTGCTATTTTCCAACAAATGTAATTTTGACTGAAAAACGGGTTGTCATTCAAGATCGCCAGATAGCAAGAGCAACAGAGCGAGTTCCTCACCTGCTCACAAGACAACCGAAAGATGCCCTCGACTCCGGTGACCCCGAGGGCCGTCTCGATGTTGTGCGTCATGCGGAAAGGGACCTTCTCTGGGACCCTCAGACTCTTCCCTGTAACACAGCGTCCTCACATTCAGCATCACTGCTCCCCACAGCGACATATTTCTCAGGTAAGGGATCCATTCACTAACCTTTCTCAAAGCAGACGTTGTAATCGATGTGCACCACCTCCCCTGTGGTCATGTCGATCAGCACATTGTCCAGGTGCCGATCACCCAGCCCGATGATGTAACCCACCATAGACATCACTGCAGTGGACCGCGCGTAAGCCTAAAAGGCATGAAGAAGACAGTGAGCACTTTGCCGTCCACGTGGATGGACCTGCTTGGCTGTCATGGCCTAGGATATCGCAGACTCTCACCTGGGTCACTCTCCACCACTCACTGGGCGTAGTGCAAGAGCACCACAGCTCCTTGGCCAGCAGATTAGGGGGCGTGGACTCCATCAGCTCCCGCAACACGTCCCTCATCACGGTCAGCGGCCAATCGCGGCGCGACACCTCCACGCTGAGTCCCACGGCCTTCAGGGCGGGGCTGATCTTGCTGTAGTAGAGCTCGCTGGGCCGCGGGACCAGGGGGAGGTTCTGTGGCTGCTGGACGGCGTCCTGAGCCTGGGGGGAGGGGTGACATCATTACATCACACAAAGGAGACCTGCATTACTCTATTTCCAGGAGACACTGTGGAGAGGGTCTATTGTCCAAAATGTCACTTATTCAAACACTTTTCAAGTGCAGAGTTGTTGCAGTATCTTCTTGATAACAAGTGTAGAATCTGCAATGCCCAATTTCCATATGTTATCATGACGAAATCCATTACTGGATACAACGCTGAAGTGACTGTACATTCTGAAATTTATTTCTACACCTGCATATTTACACTTCTAATTTTGACTGTTCACTTTGCAGTCTATATATCAACAGCCTAGCTTAATCAGTGCACTATAAAGCTGCTGTAACACCGGATGCAAAACGACTTTTTCGCACAACAGATTATACGTGTATTCGCGTCTTTGCATTGACTTTGAATGTAATCTGTCGTGCGAAAAATTTGTTTCGCGTCCGGTGTGAAAGCGGCTTAAAGCTAAGTAGTACTGAAGCATTTCTCAACTAGCTAGCCAGCAGTTGAGAACGACACAAGGCAACATTAGCTGGAACAGGCATCCATGAGGTCAGTGGATGTACTCTCACACTCGGCAAACTTTCATAATTCATTTTTTTCTTTTTGACAGCCAGGTATTCAAATACTTGCCAGTTTGCAAGATAAAGCCATCGAGTTCAGACTGCACAAATTTCGTATAACTACTCATGAAAAATTTCTGGGACCGCACTGCGAAGATTTGGTTCCCCTTGTAATTGCATAAACCCCAGTAGTAACAAAGCCTCACAAGCTCTGATACCTTCTGAGCCTGGAGCACAGCCTCCCTCTGCTGCCACCGCTTGTAGAGGCCGAACAGGGGCGTGGCTCCATCCACCCACTGAATGAGGCCCGAGCGGGTGCCCAGGGGCGTGACGGAGTAATGTCGAGCGTGGAAGTGCGGACTCTCCTGCTGGTTGACTTTAGTGAACATGGTGTTAACAATGGACAGGAACTGCATGATCCTCTCGTCTAAGTGAAGGTCTTCCAGTCCTAAAAGGATGTTCAAAACATAGAGATGAAGTTCCTGGTTGGGTTTCAGGTACCTGCACCAGACACTGGGACGAGTCGCTCACCTTTGAACAGGTAGGGATAGTTCTTGCCATCAGAGCCCAGGAAGTAGAGTTTCTTAGGCTTGGTCTTGGTGGGCAGGATGGTGATGGTGTTGCCCACATTTTGGATGGTGATCGCGTCGGTGGCCGACACCTCGCCAGGCAGCGCAATCTCGGTGCACGACATGGCAGCCAGGCGGGGACTGATTTCGTCCAGCCTCAGCAGGTAGCTGGCGCGTTTCGCCGCCCGCTGCTGCAAGCTCATCGTGATCTACGGAGGACAGGAGCGCATTATTCGGCAAAACTGCCCAGCTCCGATAATGTAGAGCTCTGCAAATTTTGCCTGCATTTAGCTTGGAACTTCATCAATTGACTTCCAAGAAACTGGCAATGACAGAATGCTGGATAAGTCCTGATGTCTGAGCAAGGACTCAAAAACCACGGACCAAATTTTGTGGAGGTGTTGTGAACATTATGAGGTGGACAATCCAGCTCCAGAAAGTAAAAGTCCTTCCCAGTATTTTGTTGCAACCACCTGGATCTGATAATTGCAACAACCCTTCAGCCCCTAGGTTGAACTAATTGGGGAAATCAGCTGCCTGAGCTCATGGTTGGAAGTAAAACACGGCAGGACTTTAACCTTCCGACCCCAGGAGTGTCTACCTCTGATTATGAGCCACATTGGGTGAAACTGTGATAATTCAGTGCGGTATTTTCACAAGTAAACGCCCAAAAGTGAATCACATTGCCTGAATTCTGATTGGCTGCGACAGCTCTCACCTGCTTGAAGAGCAGCCAGCTGCTGCTGGGATTGGCTGGGTTGGAGGGGTTGCGCAGCCTCTCCAAGGCGTTGTTGATGGCATCTCCGTAGCTCTCCTGAAACCAGGTCTCGTGGGGCGTCTCGGCGGGCGCGGCCGTGATGCTGCGCACATGATCCAGGGCGAACACTACGGGGCGCATCAGGGCCGAGTGCTTCTCCCGCATGATGGCAAGCTTCTCCTCCCTGAGGACAAAGGGACGGGGTCAAAGGTCAGGAGCAAAGCTCAGGGGCCAGGTCACGCAGTAACGGAGCTACAGAATTGGTGTATCTTGTATCATGGCTCCAAATCCAAGTAAGATAGTTACAATTTAAATGGCTTTGCGTAGGTCTTTCCTAGTACTTCAAACAACAAAATAGCTAATTTTGTTCATTTGATTTCTTTTGGGTGAAAATGGCAAAAAACTGGTGGGTAACGGAATTACAAATTTTCAACTCTGTTACCGACCAGTTTTTTGCCGTTTTAGCTGTTTTGTTGTTTGAAGTACAAGGGAAGACCTACACAAAGCCATATAAATTGAAACCATCTTACTTAGTTTTGAAGATAAGATACAAAATACACCAATTTTTTAACTCCGTTACTGCGTGACCTGGCCCTCAGGTCAGAGTGAAGACCAGGGTTGGGGACTTAGGACAGGCTCAGGTCAGAGGGAGAGTGTCAGGGTGTGTAGTGAGTCAGGGTGAAGGTTAGAGGTAAATTCTTGAGGGCGAGTCACGCACTTGCGGAGCGTGTTGTTGTTCTGCACCCTCTTGACCTCGTCTTCCAGCTGCTGGATCCTGCGCAGAACATACATGTGCTGCTGCTGCAGGACCCCGAGCCACAGCTCGTCCCACAGAACCGTGACCCGCCTCAGCTCGCTCACCAACAGCTGGACCTGCGACGGAAACACAATCCTCAGCCCACGTACTCAACAGGCAAGCAATTCATCGTATTAACACCTGTTCTTCACCAGTCCAAAGAGAGGTCACATCACATCTACTGGAAACGGGAGTAACTAAAAAAAAAACGACGGCAAATGTTGTCCCCCCCACCCAATTAAATCAAATCATCAAATCATGGTGTGTTGCCAAGTTTGCAATTCACCATTTAGCACTCAAAGATGATGGCAAATGCTGTCCCCTATCCAATAAAATTGGATGCCTTGACCCAGAACCACTGGTGCGTCATGTTTACCATTCACCATGAAGCCTTTATTAACCCTTCGAGCACTGAAATAAATTTTCAAAAAATATACATTCAATCATCTTGTGCTGTTGAAAACCTATCATGTGGCAACTTGTTTAAAAGAGCTCCCCTGCGGGAGCTCTTTCAAACAAGTTGTCACATGAGAGGTTTTCAAGAGCTTTGATTTTGATACCTTACATTATTCAGCAACAAAAGCAGCATTTAGCGCTCTAAAGGATAATGTAGATGATGTACTAAAGCAGGGGTCCTCAGTCTTACCCAGAATGGGCTGGTGTGGGCGCAAGCTTTCATTCCAACCAAGCAGTTTTACTCGCCTGATTCTACTAACCAACCCCTGGAGTCTTTCTAAAACCTTGTTCAGTAGAATCAAGTGTGTAAGGGCTTGGCTGGATGAAAGCCTGTACCCACGCTGGCCACCTCTGGGCAAGATTGAGGACCTACCTAAAGAGTTAGCCTATCTTGTGATTCATTCAATATCAGAATGACACCGCAGAACCAACAGAGACCTCAAACATGTAGTTAATCCTGTGGGAGGTTTGGAGGAGTAACAGAAACACCAGAGCCTCAGAGAGGGTAAACGGGACGAGCGCACCTGCAGCACCATGGTGGGGCTGGCGGAGGACAGCTTGTCGACGATCTTGCTGTAGCAGTCCTGCATCATGGCCTGGTCCTCGCTGGAGCACAGAGCCAACTCGTCCCCCCCAGCGCTCTCCTGGGAGGCCGGCCCGCTGCCCGGCTCGCTCCCCCCGCCGCACAGCGCCTCTCCCTGGATGTTACTCAGGAACGTGGGCAGTGCGGAGGGCAGCTTGTTTCCTGAGAGGGAACAGTCTTCTTAGCATCACACATACCACTGCAGTCAGTAAAGTCTGCTTTACTACAACCTGTGGTTTGTCTCTGCTATTCTGAGATAAAAATCAAACCAACTATTCTTTTAAAAGACTAATCAATTGAAATTGTACCTCAGTACAGTGTTGTTAATCGTGAATATTAACAAAAGACTAAAACTAACGATTTAATAAATAAAAATCGGCATTATAGAATTAAGAATTGCATATGCAAAATAACAATTAAATGAGACCGATTAACGTTACTAAAGCTAGATACCCTCAAAACCCAACACCACACAGTACTCCCCTCCACAACACTATCACTGCCATCAACATTCAATTGAGGTCCTGAAAGCAAGAAATTAAAGAACAAGAGTGGCTCGTGGGTCCTAAAAGTCGCAAGGACCTTTTCAGCTTAAATCAGCCACATCCAGTTTTGCAATAATATACAGCTCCTGTCAAAATGGCTGCTACAGTATAAACTGCTAACAGCAACAATCAAATGTTCACCAGTCGTTGGCTGGTGGCTGGAGTCAATTTCACACCATCAGAGGGTGGGGTTCTTCCTGGTGCGACTACACTGTACCTGCGGCCTGCGTCTCCCCGCCCAGCGAGATGGAGCCCACGATGGCGGGGTAGAGGATGAGGTGAGGCGAGTCCTGCGCCACGCGGCACAGCAGGCTGCAGATGCTCTGGCGGATGTAGGCCTCGGGGTGGTTGAGCCGGGAGAAGAGCTGGGGAATGATGCCTGTGGAGGGACCGCGGGAGATCAGCCATCACATGCAGCTCGTCTCTCGCAGAGAAACATCTCAGCTCAGGCGGGGCGATGTGGATAATATCAAATACCACGATACTTTTCACCAAATACCTCGATATCGACATTGCGGCGATATTGTAGGAATAACTATGGGAGCTTACAGAAAATATTCACATGGTGCGATCTGGATAAACAGTCATTAGGAACGTGGATATTATGACCAAGCAGGTCACAGGCAACAGCTAGAACACTCTTAAGAAGTGTAATACGTGCAGACGACCGCATGCTTTTACAATAATACAGCCTTAAAAACCAGAAAAGACAACACGTCATATCACTACATTACGATATCCAAAATCCTCAACAATACCTTAAAGTGTGATATCGATATAATATCAATATATTGCTATTGCCCAGTTCTAATCTCAACTTTAAAAGCTTCACTAAAGCATCAACATCATGTACAGCTCTTCATCCATATGGTCCACTAAAAGGCCAAAAGCAGGTAGACACCTGGTCATCAACATCTCATTTGAAAACTAGAGAGCCCAAGTACCTCCGCCAATGTACTCAATGTTTTTTTTTGCCAGTATTAGCTAGCAAACCCTGTGTTTATGCAGTCCTGTAGTCTTCGCGCAAATATGTTTTTGTGTTTGACCTTTTGCATGCCATTGATCTTGACCTTTGACCTTGACCTCCCAAAATCGAATCACCTCTTCCTTGAACAATACTTAATCATTCCACCAAATCTGAGGAAAATCCATCCATAACTTTTTGCGTAATCCTGCTTACAAACAAACCGACAAACCAACCAACAGATGAACGGTAATGATCACATAACCTCCTTGAACTTCGCTGGGCAGAGGTAATGATGGCCGTTAGTAAGGACTGGGTCCCCCTGTGCCGCCATTACAGCCCCCACTAGGGAAGGCTCTCCGCTCAGTGTCGGAGCATTATTGTAAGGATTTGTTTCCATTACAGCCAGGAGAGCATCAGTGAGCTCGCATATGGAAATGGGGAGAAAATTCTTGTCTCAAGCTTGGCAGGATGAAAAATGTCATTCAGGATCTGGATATAATAACACTAACCAAAGTGGGAACAAATGCAATTTACAATGCTTTGAATGCATGAAAGCAGAGGCAATGTGTCTTATACATTAGTCTTGAAACACAAGCAGTTTAGTATCTTGTGCAATGTTTTTTTTATACCATTGAAGACATCTTGGGAATTTTGAGCACAGATAAAACAACAGAATTCAAATCAAAGGAAGAAAATATTGTAACAGTTCTAAAATTTTATGTAAATGTAACTTGTATTTTATTCAGTATTTCTACAATGGTTATTTGATTTTATTATCATTGAGTATGCTCTACCTACCCAGACAGCATGTCATTGGTTTTGGCTACATGGTTATATAATGAAAATCTACAATGCAGTCTTGGCAATGAGTGAGTTTAAGCTCAGACTTTTGCCTGTAATTTGGGGGCATTCACAACGATTGACACTACTTTACAGCGTCATTATCCAAATACAGACAACATATATAACATGTATTATTAATTGGCTATGCATGTTATTGCCTGCATACAGGAAAAACGGCCTGCCAATATATCTTGTTTTGGGCCGAGTTCAGCACGTGCACAAGTAACCATTGGCAACTGTGGCATTCGCTCTCTTCAAAGAAGCGGACGACAGTCGCGGACCTAGCATTTAGCTCTTTAATGAGTCTTGAAGTCGCGTATTTCAGAAGTCATAATCATAATATTGTCATGATAGCACAACATACTTAATAAAAATATTATAAATTGCTTATTTTCGCATTGCCTTGGTATTAGCCTTTGGGTTGCGGTAACTGTGGCATTCGCTCTCTTCAAAGAAGCGGACGACAGTCGCGGACCTAGCATTTAGCTCTTTAATGAGTCTTGAAGTCGCGTATTTCAGAAGTCATAATCATAATATTGTCATGATAGCACAACATACTTAATAAAAATATTATAAATTGCTTATTTTCGCATTGCCTTGGTATTAGCCTTTGGGTTGCGGTAACTGTGGCATTCGCTCTCTTCAAAGAAGCGGACAACAGTCGCGGACCTAGCCTAGGCCTAGGCCTGCAGCCTCGGGCCAATACGGCGACCCTCAGGCCAATACCAAGGCAATACGGAAATAAGCAATTAATAACATGTATTACATGATGAAATCATTAAGGGTCTCGATGGATCACACAGTCAGTTGACTTCCACTGTGCTTATTACACACGTCCCCTAAGAGAGTCAGAACTGTGTACTGTGCCTTCGCCATTATGAGAACACAGCCATTCTACAGAAGCAATTTCCAGTCATGGAGGCGAGTGTATGAGACCTGTCCCAGAACGGAGGTTACCTCTCCAGGGCGCCGTCGGCGTGGAGGCCAGGCCAAGCTCAAGCCCCTCCCTCAGCTCCCCCGCGTGCTTCACCAGCAGGCGCAGGAGACGCAGGGTCGCCATGACGATGATATCATCACTGCTCTGCTTCGTGCTCTGGTTCGACAGCAGAAGTTTGGGGTCATCTTCGTCGACAGGTGCCTAAAAAGTGCAAATGGAATGGAAAAATGAGATTCGACACTAGAGCTCGACCGAAAACCTGATACACGAAGGTCAGTAATGTTTTTCAGCTTTTTGATTGCAGTTCAGAAAAGTTAATTTGATATGGATGAAAATACCATCAAATTAAAGCTGCCAGTCCACTTTCATACACCCGGTCCGAAAGAATGACATTGAAATAACAGCCTTTCACAACTGCATCACTTCCCAAATAATCACAGACCACTTTGCATACACCATTCCCCATTATACTGTGCGGACACAAACAGTTTCATGACGCATTTAAGTAATTAGAGCAACACAATAATTTGAAATTCTCGAGCAACTTCTCGACATCTAATCCTCCAAAGAGCGAAACCATTATTCCACATCCCTATAATTCCATCCAATAATTACGTATGCAAATTACATTCCTGCAGTCGCTTCTTTGCAATCCACAGTTGCTCCTTTCTGCGGAGAAAATGCAGGTTCCCTCAGAGCGCGGAGCAGTCTAGTTTGTATGCTAATGCGTTTCGTGTCAGTGTCCATTTTGGCTTTAGCTGAACAGCCAAAGGCAGAAGATTTATAATGAGCTCTGGGGAATGGTGGCAGGGAGGAAGGGAGACCAAACTATGGCAGATAATCAAATCGAAAATAATCCCAGGCGCATTTACAGCAGTCCTCAGATGATTTCAGACAGCCGTCTGACTACCGTCCCAAAGAGCATAAAAACAAGCATAATTCATGTGCGAGAGCTGGCAGCTTCAGTACCAGAGCTTAGCTTCTCGTGGAAAAAGACGGAAAGTTCTTATTTTTGTTCAAGTTATATTTTGGCGCCAAAAGTCTCCAAAGTCTTCCAATACTTACTTTTTATACCACTAGGTGTCACAGCATACTTCAGCAAACACTTGACACCCAACAACTCCGTCAGTAACTCAATACAAACTAGAGATTTTTTTCAAGACCAAAAAAAAAAAAAAAAAAAAACGTGTCCCCCCCCCCCCCCCATACAGTCTCCTCCCCCACCCCCAATTGATGTTCACAGACAGTAAAAGGCACATCTACATATGTAAAGATCTTAAACGGTTTCCGAGTTACAACCCGGAGACAGTGGGAACGCCGACGTGAACGCAAACGCGGATGCAGATGGGAAACCGTACAAAAACTATGTCTCCTCTCCCTCCTGGGGGTCAGACTTAAGTGAAAAAGCGAGCACAGCTCACTGATACCCCCAACCCCTGTGCACTGAAGGGATTACGGCATATTTTAATATAAATTGGCACTGCACCTCTGCATGAAGTATAGAATGCATGACTGAAATTTGAAAGCAATCTGAAGAGCGGTTTGAGAAATTGGTTACACAAACTGGCGTCCGACGGACGGAAGGACGGACGGAAATCTTTACAATACACTGTATACCCCCGCCCCTTATGAGTCTGGGGTATAACAAACTGACTCAAGCAACTTGCTACATAAAGCAGGACATTTATTCATTTTATTTTATTTATTTAAAGGGGACAGTGCATATTAATAAACATTAGACATGTAAATATGCCGGTGTGTAGCCATAGGCAAATTTCCAACCGTGCTCCCTTGGATAGTGAGGTATCTTCATGCAGGAGCTCTTACCTGCCCGCCGTTGAGCTTGAGGAAGGTGAAGTAGGCGCGGCAGGAAATGCGGTACAGGCTGAAGATGCGATCCACCACCCGCCGCCACACCCTGATCAGGCCCTCAGTCACGCTCTCCTCCACCTCCGACAGCCACGGGCAGGAGCTCAGGAGCTGCCTCCAGATCACGTCCACCATGTCGTCTTCGCCGTTGTCCTCGTTCTGCAGAGCCATATCTTCGTCCTGAACCGACATGCAAGAACGTGCAGACTTGAGTTTGTGTCACTATTTGGACACTAATGTGAAGGTAGCGCCATGTACTCAACTTGTCCTTTACTTGTTTCTCAAAGAAAATTAGCTAAAGCCATAGTTTCAAGAAAACTATTAATTGCATTATAGAAATTCAATAACCCTTAGAGCGCTGAAATAATTTAATTTGTTATTTTTTGAAAATTTATATCTTGTGCTGTTGAAAACCTGTGGTGACTTGTTTAAAAGAGCTCCCCCTGCGGGACCACATGATAGGTTTTCAACAGCTTTGAATTTGATATCTTACATCACTGAGCAACACTATTTGCATTCAGCGCTCTAAGGGTTAAAATGGGTCATTTTTGATCCGACCGTAACAAGAGGATCCATCCTTTCCAAAGCTCCGCCCACCCCTTCAGCCCATAGATGTGAAAATACAGACACTCGCCTGAATGCCAGCTGGCCGACACATGGCCTGGCCCAGAATACTGAAGATGGCGTCTTTGTCTTCGCTGCTGGTGCATTCTGGGAGCAGCTCTTCGATTTCCTGCTTCTCCCCGGACAGCAGCGGGACTCCCTCCCCTTGACTGAAGAAGAAAATCCATACTTACGACAAATCAGATCAGTACACTCCTCATCTCAAGGCACGTAAGCGTAACATGAAGCCTTGCGCAAGACAGAGCAACAAACCTGGCATTGTCCACCACTTTCCGGCCCCATCGGTAGGCCCAGCTCGCCAGGGCAGCCCAAGATTTGGCAAGATCGGGGGCCTGAGCCGTGGAGAGCTGGTACAGCTGTCCCAGGACAAAATCCGCCTCCCCCACACCGACACTCACTGCAGGAGAGAAGGAGCCCCGCAGTCAGGACAGAAAACAATGGGAACTGACAGCCATTGAGCAAGTACAGGCAACTCAAGTGAAAACTGCTATTTGCAACTGTAACAAAATTGTAATTTGTACAGTACAGGTGACCAATTATCAGCACTAAAACACCTTTATGTGCACCCGTCACTAAACACAAGATTTTCTTGCAAGAAAATCAGCATCATTTGTACTGTGCGAACACAGCTATAGCAAGCAGAACAGCAAGTCCTTAGACAGTAACACTTTTCCTAGCTTAGCACAGCAGTAAACCGCAAAAAGACAACCACTGCGTTGGTATAAATTTGAAACGCGAAACAATCAGCTTTTATTTTAATATTTGAATCCATATTTCTCAGAATTAAGCTGGTTTCACACCGGACGCGAAACGAATTTTTCGTACGACAGATTACTTTCAAAGTCAATGCAAAGACGCGACTTTGAATGTAATCTTTCGTGCGAAAAATTTGTTTCGCCTGGTGTGAAAGCGGCTTTACGGCTAATTTGATGCTTCTCCAATTGCATACAGGCTGCGCCATTTCTTCGTTATCAAGGGCCACAGCCACTGCAGTTAGACTGAATACCTGTGGTCTCGGCAGTGATGCGCTGCATGGTCTGGTCCTCCACAGGAAGCTCCAGCAGGGCGGCGATGTTCTTGCTGAGAGGCGACAGGCTCGGGAGCCAGCGTTCTTCTTCACCGCCTGCTTGAGCTGCGGGGTCAGGTCCTTCCAGTCGGCGAGCAGCCACTTGCAGAGCGTCAGCACGGAACGGCACGCCGCTCGCTCGCTCTTCCCCGAGCGGCAGAACGACAGGGCGCACATGCTGAGCATCTCCATTGCCGAGCTGCTCTGACCTGACACAGGAGTGCGCAGAGGAGCAGTGAGTCACCTGGGACTGAATTAGCTTCAATTAAATCTCCTAACAGCCGTGCAGAGACATACGCTCTGAGCTCAAATAAACACCATTAGCGTAAAGCAGCATTTCCTACACTACTGCTAGAAACTTCCTTGATTTTTGCAGGTTACTTTGGTTTTCAACCAAATTTTGAAACAAGATAACAGCCTAAAGCTGTGGCCACCATCAATGTTATTTTGAAAAAAACTTCCCTCAAGACACTTAGCTATTGTTAGGACAATAACATTTGCACGCATATGCACCATTGAGTCCAGATAAGAGTGCTTGTTTAGCACTCCGGCAGCAAAATCCTGAGGGGCAAGACTGTAATATGTTACTAGCAATTGCATTTGTGGTGTGAAAAAACCCAGAGGATTTCCATTATGACAGAACCACAACAGCTCCTGTCCCTGATGCACCGGTAAGTTCACTGACCTGCGGTGAAGAGGACCTTGGCCTTCTCGATCTCCAGCTCGGGGCCCCACTTCTCCCCTACAGTGCCCTCTAGAGACAGGCGCTTGAAGACGTTGAGCAGGTCGGCCACGCCAGAGCAGGTCTTGATGGGACTGTCGCTGCATTGGCTGAGGAGCCGGGTGGCCAGGGCGATGTTCCCCTGCTTCCGGGCGAACTTCACCGCCGTCAGGCACAACTCCATCTGGTGCGAGTTGAAGGGAGCAGAGGACCCTGCAAAAGCGGCATGAAATACTCCTTTAAATGTCCAAATAAATGCAGAACCACCATAGACTACCACAAGCACAAGGGTTGCCAGACGTTCTGCATTTGACCAGTATGTCTAGTTTTCACATATGAAAAGGTGCATGGTTCTAGCCAGACAACTGAATTCCAGGTTAACTGTTAGAGTAATTAGCTGACCTCATTTGTGATAATGTTTCAGAGACAGTTTTAATCAATCCAAAATGGCAACCGTAGTATGAACAGAGGGGTCAGCCTTACCTTCGAGCTTGTCGGACAGCCGCCTCTGAAACATGGTATACCGGAGGGCGTGGAGCCAGGGCTGGACATCCTGCTGTTTGCATGACCCCAGTGCCTGACTGCACAGAGGGATCAGGCAGTCCTGTGGGGGCAATATCACAGATTAAAGTACAGGAGAATTAGCACTGCAGGGAGATGGTGGAGGAGACCGAGTGAGAGAGAAGCTCACACACCTCAGAGGACAGCTGGTTGCTCAGGGAGCTCTCCAGGTATGTGGCACAATGTAGCTGTAGGGTGTTCATGGTGGGCAGTGACCCCGACAGGGTAAGCGTCGACAGCCGCAGAGGCCCCTGGGAGACGCGTCCAGTCTGCTTCAGGTATTTCACCAGAGTCCTGGAAAGACAAGACACCAGAATCACAAATCGGCCATTATCAAATTACACAGGGATACCATCTAGTGCTGCAGTACTGGAAGTTTTACAATCCCAATTTGTAAGTGAAATTGGGCAGTAATTAGTCTCTACCTGGAATGCATACATTCACTCAGCTCTCATGAACAAGATCACGCAAAAGGAATGGAGAGGTGCTCACTCAGTAGAGGGAGGAGTCTTCTCGTCTTGCTCACTCATATTGGCAGATGTGACCATGCCCACTGCACTCCTCAGAAGCTGGACCTCGATGGCCTTCTGCAGTTCGCTGGGGTCTGGACTGAGCACCGCTGGGAGCAGTCGCTTAAGGTCTGAGGTCAAAGGTCAAATGATATTCACAGGGGTCACTATGGGCAGCCATCATAATTTCCTCAGATCAAAAAGACCTGCTCTCTTAGGAGGCTCAATTCTGCTTCGGGAATAGATTGTTACGTAAAATACCAAGCTGCATGAATACATACCAAGCTTGTCCCTCGAGGTAGAGTTGAGGAACCCAAAATCTTCTCCGGGAAGAAGCCCCAGCTGCTCCTGACATTCTGTAAAATCGCCTTCCTCAAAACTGCTGAGGGCTCTGAGAGACCGAGTGAGTAAAGAAAATAAGCATCACGACTAAGGTTCTGCCTGGGTACTCGTATAGTCAGAGCACATTTGATGCAGTGCCGACCTGATGTAGTTGAAGTCAGTCTTCAGGTTGATAGCGGAGCAGCTGGACACCTTCTTCAAGGCCAGCACACTGGTCTGCCACTCCTGTACCGACGGCCAATCACACAGCGCCACGTAGCACTCGCAGGCCTTATTGGCCAGGAAATTCAAAACCTCCGAGGAGCACTCGCTGGGCTTCAGAAGCACGGTCTTCCTGCCGTCAGCTAGGTGGCGAAGGACAAGCGGGCAATGGAAGAGGTCAGTACACCAAACCGCAATTACCATAAAATGCTGTTCCATTACTGAATAAATAAATGAAAACAGCAGTTCATGTTCCAGGTGAGATGGTATGTACATACATGCACCGTTGGCAGAGTTCTTGGGGCTGCTGTTGGCACTGCTGCCCTTCAGTAAGGAGCGATCAAAGCCCTTGATGGAGCAGTCCATCCCGGTGAGGGCCTCAAGCTGCTCCTGGTACTCCACTGCCGCCTTCTCGAACCTGCAAGCACAGGGGCCGCATTAACCCACCTGTGGCCACCCTTAGAAGAGGGAGCTTTTCACCCCCCAAATATGTCTGGACTGGCTGCCCTCACCTTCCTTCAGCCTGTAGTGCCACAGATCCCACCCAGCCCAGGCTCCTGCCAGCCACACCCAAGCTCCACGCCGCCAGCCCATGTATGGCCTCCGGGCACCGCAGCTCACACAGGGCCTCCACCAGCATCATCACGGGCACCTCAATGTCCGAGACCTGAGGGCACAAACACCGCAATTAGGGTCAAACAAACAAACAAACAATCAATCAATCAATCACAACAGCAATTCAGTCGAAGAATCAGCCAATTCGAAAACTATGCTGCAACCCAGAATCCATACAGTCCAAACACTTCTCTTTGGTCTACAAGAACACATACAGCCAGAAAATTGTACTTAGAACAGAATCAACATATCAAAGTGACACCATCATTAACTCCTGGACAAGCTTTTTGTGAATTAGGGACCGGTCATCCATGCCAGGATCATATTTACTTTACCGCCCGTGGTCAAGCTAGCGGCAAGTTGATTGATTGATGGATTGATAGATAAGTGAGTGATGCTTGAGTCTCATCACAACACTCCTCCCTAAGCTTCGCATATCCAGGAGTAAAAACTGTGGATTGGCCCACCATTGATATAAAACAAAAACTGCACTTAGCAGACTCAACAATGCTCAGTAAGTTCAGCTGACATGAATGGGAAGCAGAAATGGGAACTAATATGCAATGAACTTCTCAGGGATTTGATCTTCACCCAAGCACACTTGCAGTCCGAAGTCTTTCCTTTGGGTTCGAATCACAGAAAAATCTCTTTCCCTCAGGGTCTCATGGCTGAATCCCCAAAGACACTTACGTGAGCGCTGCTATTCTTGATCTCCGCCAGCAGGTCAAACCCGTGGCGGACTGTGACGGCCGGCTGGCCCGACAGCAGCCCGACGCGCATCAGCGCCATGCGAATCCGGGTCAGCCAGTCCTGGCAGGTCTGGCGGTTGGTGTAGAAGAAGGTTCTGATGCCCTGTGACAGATAGGAGAACGCATCAGCACTGGAGACAAAAATTAGATCATCAAAACAATGGTTCAAAATCTCATGTCTGCATTCGCCAAAAGACCCAGGACACTCACGTAAACAATGGGCCGGGTGAGATTAATTTCCAGCATTTTGAAGCATTTGGCAAATGCAAACATTTAACTTGGAATGCAGGTTTTTATAATTCATTTCCTTTGTTTTTTGTGCAGTGAGGTTTAATCTGTTCATTGCAATTATTCACACATCATTCAAAACAACATCCAGAAATTTAAAGCTACATAGCTGCACATTTATCGATCATGAGCCAGTTGACATCATATATGTTCATGTTAATGTTCACTACACAGTATGTAAACAGCTTAGTTTGCTACCCTCCGTAGTTGAGGTTACGCTCTTAACGAACCTCAGAAGAGTCAATGAAACAGAATGTAAACAGGTCCATTGCTGTTTGCCACAGAAAAATCAGTTGGACAAAATCTAACTGCAAGAGGTCCCTTCACCACAAGCAGACACATTCAGCACTGCACATGTAGAGGAGACTAAGAATTCTCGGCAAGAGTTCCTGCCAGTGGAGGACTGACCTTAGGGGGCGCCGTGAGCGCATTGGCGCAGCCCTCGTAGGCGTTGTACATGAGCTTCTCCAGGTTCTCCAGGAACTGCAGCAGGAGCGCTAGGCGCACCTGGTTGGTGTGGTGGCCCTCGTCGCTCTCGCTGCCGCTCCATTGGCTCAGCTCCTGCTCCGGGTTCAGACTGTGGGCCGCCAGGCTCCGGATGATGCCTGCCAGGGAGAGAGGACCGCGGTCAATCGGCTGTCGCACGGAAGAGGAACGCGTTAAAGTTTGGCAATAAAAATTTGCCAAGTTCTTCACCAAGCTTGTCAAGACATTCTGCTTATTTAGCATTACTGTCGCAGTTTGTGTTAGCCTAGAGCCATAGTCGCCATTGTGTGGCCACTTAATGGTGCTTTTATAGTGTCAACTTGACAAAACGTTTTCAAGCTCTGCATTGGCGACCTCATAAATTTAATGGTACCACATGGTGTCAGGTGTTACTTTGATCCACATCGAACATGACCACCGTTCTTCTTTCCACTGTCGCCCAACACTCGCCCATGAGTGGTGCCACTGTGGCCACAAACTTCATAATTAGCCCAAATTCACGCACATTTTGATGACGAACCATGATAATGTTGTCGCCCTTTGTAGCCTTAGAATCCAACAGTGCCAACATTGTCTTACTACACAGCTCTACAATGGAAGACTGCAGTAGGTTAACATGTACAGACACTGCAGTCTTCCACTGTAGGGCAGTACTGTCTTCTGTGACCGCCACATTAGGATCAGGGGCCCTGAGGGTCCAAATGAAGGAGGCGTCCCGCCCAGCCGCTCACCCTCGATGGTCTGGAAGGTGTCCTGGGCGCGGCCCAGCGGGGTGCGCAGTTTGGACAGCACGGTGAACTGTGCCGCCTCCCACACGGCCCACTGCCACAGCACCGCCTCCGTCCTCAGCAGCGCCCGCGGCACCGTCGCCGCGTCCCGCTTCTCCAGCCGCTGGCAGCTGTGGTACAGCCGCTCCAGCCAGGGCTCCTTCCTGCAGCGCGCAAACACAGTCCGCACTTTACACGGCACATCCCTCTGCAGGGAAACCCCTTGAATCACAGCATTGAGCACTTTGCCTAAAATGGATGCGTGACTTGGGTACGACACATGGAATTTTCTGAATCTTACAGATTTTAACTTGCATAGCGTAATTCCAGCAACATCAGCTCTCCTCTATGACCACTTACAGGGTGCATCTCAAAGCTTGGGCTGCATCCTTTGAAGGCTGCATTTTTAGGGGCCGTCACTTAATTCCATCCACCGAACTGACGCAACATCATTTTACCTCTGTTAAACAGCTTTGGTTAAAGCGACTCGTTACTGGTTTCCCCGACCTTAGCCTTAACTCTAACCCCTAGCCCTAAACCTAACCAGTAATTCAACCTTGTCCCTTACCTTAATTGTCAATTTGGCAGATGGAAGTAAGTGACGACCCCTAAAAATGCAGCCTTCGAAGGATGCAGCCTAGGCTTTGAGATGCACCACAGAATCATATTCCTCCCGTCAGACTGACTCTGTATTCCCTACTCATTCACTTTATTTTAACTCCTTCAACCCCACAGCCCTCTACAGAGGGCTGACCAACATATTCCCTTCAACCTCAAATTCCTGTAGGGAAAATTCAAACAATCTGACTAATTGATTGGAACATATCAGGTTACATTTAATGGGATTCCAGAGATAACAGTAAGATACAATGTCCAGATAATGACCAGCCCTCTACAGAGGGCTGTGGGGTTGAAGGGTATAGTGATGCTAGAATATCTGGGGTTGAAAGAGTTAACAAGGGGAGGCGCATTAGGGCATTATGACAGATTCATGAGTACCTACATCAAACTATGGCTCGCTGTATTTTGTACAGAAATGTCCTTATTTAAAGCCAACTCAAACTGAAAATGGATAATCGCCTCGACACAAAAACTAGAATTTCCCTCTCACAGTTTAACACCTCCGCTCCGCCAACCAATCAAGTTGCAGTTTATATCCATGTCCAATGATTCATTTAGTGAAGACTTCGAGAGCATTAACACAAGGTACTGAGTGTTTTTTTTGGGGGCGAAATGGAACTTATGACTATACAGACATGTAGGATTTCAGAGAATAATTTCCAGTGAGAAACATGCCGTCTTCACTACGAGACTATTTTTACACAGAACAGAGGACTGATCGTGAACTTCGTCACATAGTACAACAACAATCACCAAAAGCTCAATATCAGCAAAGCCAATGGGTTTGCTGTGGACTACCAGAGGAACTAGAGGCCCCCTGTTCTGTTCTTTATCCAGGGAGAGGAAGTGAAGACTGCAGACTCCTACAAGTACCTAGGGGTCCAAATCTATAAATAATGACCGAAGTGTTCTGCAGAACTCCAAGTCACAGTGATGTTGACCTTTGACCTTTTAGATACAAAATGTCCTCAGTTTTTATCCTGTTAGATATTTGTGGCAAATTGTCATAATTAGCATATGAATTCTTGAGTTACTACAGGTGGATGCAGGCTACAGCATAGCCAAGCAGATTTCAACAGGTGTCAAAAAAGCAGAAAATCTCACCCCCCGCGGTGCATGGTCCCGTACAGAATGAAGCTGATGAGGTCAGAGAAGTCCTGTGGATGGAAGGTGTTGCTCGGGGTTCGGCTCATGTGCCGGCGGATGGCCAGCGAGATGTCCTGAATCTCTGCGTTACCACGGTTACTGCCAGCCAAGCACAGTTACGGCAACAGTCATTTTCAATGCCCAACTCTTTGTCATTACAATTACTTAACTGCAAACCTCCACTACCATCAATAAGCCATATTCACAAATCCCATTAAGAGCAGGGGCGCTGATCCACAATCAATTTCTCAAGGTGCACAACCAAACCTTGCCAATGATGATCAAAATGACATATCTGATCCCAGAACAGCATTATAACATTAAAAATGCCTCACAAATGGCCTGTACATTTCCCTTTCCTGGCATTCTCATCGCCAACTAAGCCACAGAACTCAAAGGGCAGAACCTCAGCTCACCTCAGCACTACATCCAGTGGGACGGTCTTAAGCAACTTCCCAAAGGCCTGTCTCACCCGAATAGATGAGTGGACCAGCTGGACCCGACACACGTCCACACACCTGCAGAGGAGGACGCCAGTTAATAAAGCTTCAGAGCTCAACAGGACGCACGCAGTGTGACAGGTATAGAGTGGATACCGCACCTCTGAAGCAGCTCGGTGGACAGGGCCGAAGACAACACCTGTAGGCTGCTGCAGGTCTGCAGACACACGGCCTGATCTTCATTCAACGCTGCAAGAGACACCAAGCGCGCCCACATCAACACACCGAGGGGGTTAGCAGGAGTACCGAGTTAGCTTCTCAAAGTGACACTATCGATAACTTCTGGATTAGCAGTTTGTAGATATTACCGCATGTGGTCGTGCTAACGGCAAATTGACTGACTGATTGATCAGTGAGTGACGCTCGAATCTCATTACAACACTCCTTCCTAAGCTTCGCTTATCCAGGAGTATAAACAAAGTCAAACTCAGCACACTCCCAAGCTAAATATGGTCTCATTCCAAGAGCTGTATTACAAAGTTGTCCTGCAACAGTAAACCTGCTCCAGGATATACCAAAGGTCTGTAAAACCACAAACATAGAAAACAAGAAATATAGGCACAAGCAAGACGGATTGAGCACATAGAAAATTGAGGCACATCTTATGCTGGTGACAGTAACTTTGTCTTTACCGTTAGCGAGCAGGCCTTTGCAGAACTTGTGGAATGAGGGTAGAGAGAAGAGGGGGGCGTAGGTCTCGGATTTCTTCATCACCAGGGAAACTTCTAGGGCCCAGTTCAACAGCAGCCTCCTGCAGGGATGGAGGCATTTCAGTTCAGCTCTGATCCGTCTCGCTAAACATGACCGCTGGTAAGCGCGAGCTCAAAATCAAATTGAGCTATTCAGCCCTGTCCACTCCACTAACACAATAACCAATGTCAACAATTCTCCTTGATCGCAACTGATAGCTCGCTCGCCCTGGCACATTACACTCAGAAGCCTGCGGGTGTTTCCTGACGTTTGCAGTCCCGTCTAGATAGCGGAATTTAAAATGTTGCGCTTCATCTTTTCATCAAAATGTCTTCTTTTTCACTTGAGTAATCAAGTTTAAGACACAAACAGAATGCACTGTATGTCCAAGCCATTCAAACACTATCCATTTCAAATGAAATTCACAAGGGCCATTTGAGCCGTACGCATCACAGAGAGCGGGGGCGGAGTCATGAATCTGATTGGCGGAGGAGGGTGATCGTACCGGGCCTCAGAGTAGAGATGCTCCTTGCCCAGCAGCATCCCCAGCAAGCCGAGAAGAGTGCTGAAGTGCTTCTTGGTTGCCGTGGTAACTGTGCTGATGACGGCCCCATCGAAGAGGGAGGGAGAGGACGAGCTGAGGCTGCTGGAGATGAAGTGATCATGTCTGCAGCAAAAGACCAAAAAAAAAAAAATGGTCACGTCACGCACAGACTCAAATTGCCTGCTATGGGAATGCAGGGGGAGGGGAAGGCGAAGACTTACCGGGTGCAGTGAGAGTAGAGGGTATAGAGAACGGCGTACTGGACCACAGGATGGTACACAGCCAGCTCCGAGTGGACCACGAGCAGGTTCTGACTGAGCAGCGCAAACACAGTGGGAGATAGAGCCCACATCTGCCGAGCACAGACACAACAGCAGACATTACACACAGATCCATCACTGCAAGGGTTCAGCCAAGCACTGGTCTGCCCTGATTTCAAGGGGCTTTTTACAATTTAGACCCGTTTCCGTGGGTAAAAATCAAAGGAGATATGCAAATTAAAAACTCACATCCGTTTAACCAGCCCAAATTTCAAAATTCCCCTCTAAAAGATGGGTAAACCAGTGCCTCGCTAAACGCTTGCATCACTGTCAATACCAGCCTACAACGTACTCTCAGCCAAAAGGGCTCTTCGCCTCATCTGCAAAGAGGAACCCTGTTCAGCTCTTAAAGTGCTTAATTTTTACTCACCTTATCCCTCCAAAAGATAATCATTCATTATTTAGTTGACAAATGACCTTCAGAAGGACTCAAAGGTACCTGTGAACCCTTCTGAAGGTCAATGCCAACTAATTATCCTGCTAAAAATTGACAAAATTGTTGACCTTTTAAAGGTCGAAATCTGATATTTTGCTTCCTGTATTTTGCGCCTTGTGTGACTATAGCAGTGATTGGCACTTCAAGGGTTAATAGAACTGTCCATCATAAGTGTGTGAGGTATGACCAGTCCTCTCCGACAATAACCATTTTGCCCACTAAATAACCAACCCTTTAATAAGCCCTCAACAGATTCGCTAGCTGTCCATCTGAACCAATGCAAGGCAATTTAACCGTGAAACGCAGAGCCACTGACCCCGATGAGGGAGTTCTTGGTGTTGCCAATGGTGGTGAGCGCGCTCAGGTTGAAGATGAGGGTGAACTCCGCCCTCTCGGGGGCGAGCTGCGTGTGGGCGAAGGCCGGGTGCTGGATGTGGGGGCAGGCGCTGTGTAGGCCCAGCGGCGTGAGCAGGCTGTCCAGGGCGCAGCCCATCTCCCCCAGGACTAGCTTGTAGGCCGCCTCCAGGATGGGGATGTTCTTCAGGCTGAGCACTGCCTGGTACACGGCGAGCGCTGATGACATCACCTGAGCCAAACAACACAGGCAGGGGTCAGCACTGCTCCTCTCAGCCTGGACAAAGGGAGCTACTCCTCCACTTACAATATCACAGCAGTGGGATAAATCCTCAACATGACATGCTCAGTAATATATCGAATTACAGCCTTTAATAGTTAACTGGCGTGTGTTTGGTGAAGTTTAGCGTGACCCTCAGCTCTGATCGCGGCAGGGATGCGCACCTCTTTCTCCCTGTGGAAGCGAAGCTCCAGCAGCTGGGACTCCGGGGCCAGCAGCTTCTCCACAAACGAGGACGGCAGTTTGGTGTTTATCTGGTCCACAATCTGCACCAAACCACAGCAGGGAGTAATCTCAGCTATGCAGTAAAGAACTTCACACACACAGACACACCTGAGCAATGCAGTAAAGATCTACACACACACAAACACACACAAACACAAACAAACAAAACAAACACAAACAAACACAAACAAACACCAGCTATGCAGTCAAGATCTGCACACACATATCTCAAGTACACACACACCTACACCTCAGCTATGCAGTCAAGATCTGCACACACATCTCAAGTACACACACACAAACCTATACATAGTCAAGATCTACACACATAACAGCCAGGGATAAGGAAGGTTGGGAGCCATTTTCCATATCTTAACTGGTGATTCTTGAGATTTCTAGGGCTGCTTTTTCAGCGAATAAGTTCATTTTTTTACCCAACTCATTCATTTTCCTTTCTTGCATGAAAGTGTCCCTATTAATGCAGATATTAACTGAACTGCCAATGTTTATGTCACAACCATGTGCTGCAGATAAGAACTACTGCAGAACCCTGTTATTTTCATCAAACACTGCCTCTCTTGCACCTTGCAGTGAAAAGCTCTCATCCTCTCCAGCGATCAAAATAAAATCATTTTCCGTGGGCCCACTGGGCCGTTGGATCAGTTTCAGACACCTCGCATAATTTCCCTGACCTCGGAGTGAAATTACGAAGAGAACGCGTTTCCACGGTTACACGGAAATGTAGCCTTTGTGACAGCTTGCAAATCTTCACAGCTTCAGCGAATTGTGCTCAGACTTTGCTCACTTGCATGAATTGCCTGCTTGCGTGCCATTTTGAGTCTGCCAAAAGAGAAGGGCCTCCCCCCGCAAAATCACGGACAGCGCTGTGAAGTCGAGGAGGGTCATTCAGGAGAATGTCATGGATTATGGGTATTGCATGTTCCTCAGAAATAACCGATTTCCTGTCAGCCGCAGAGCGAGGAGCTTTTCGCTCTGCGGCTGACAGGAAACCGGGAATTTCTGAGGAAAAGTCTTTACGAAACTGCTAGCATGCACTCAGTGCAGCCTATGTGATTCGTTGATTAGCTGGCCAGAGTGTTTTTAATTTGCGAGACATTAGCGCAGTATCCAAATCGGCCCACACGTTTCATCCTGTCTGCGAAATATCGTTACTTCTTCTTGGCATAATCGGCATGATTGTACCCAAAGTAACCTCATGGTAAACGTGAAAATCGAATTCAAGAAACAATTAAGTGATTTCACGGACAATTTCATTTAGTCAACTTGAAGGGCAATTTTTTTTTTTGCAAAATAAATGCCAACACCACACAACCTACAAATAACCAAATTTTTCAGATAAAACCAGTGAAATAAATGCCCCTCAGCACATACTGACCAGCAAGAACATATCGTTGGTCTAAAAACAGATGCTAGCTACAAAAACATTTACGAAAAACGCAGCTAGCTACATGTGTAACCTTAGCGTGTAACATTAGTTGCGAGACCTTTGCTACTCGACATCGACATGCAACATCCGCCTTACACCAAGATCTTGGATTCATTCCCCCCCCATGGGAAAACCTCTCTTAAATAGCGTGGGGTTGCACACTTAACAACTTAATACATTGTGTTTTTGTGCATTTTTTTCAATCATATGGTACCCCGAAAGAGTGACTTTACTTCAACTGCTCGACAAAAATCCACACACAGTGCAGAACATTCCAGACTTGCTGCTTTGACCGGCAGCAAAAGCTTGCTCCAGTTTCACAACTAGCGGGAAAATTGTGGTTGAAGTAACATAACCGGCAAGTCAACTTTCCAAAAATAAATGTCTGCTGGCCCCAAGCCATCATTATGTCAGACCAGGCTCTCCGTTGCATGTTCCTGTAAATTTGAGAATTATTAATGTAGCCTAACTGTACAGTGTAATTGCAAATGATACAAAATCTTCAGTGTTGTAGGAAAAAACTTAGTCAGAGCAAGTGGATAAAGTGTTCCCTTGTAAATCCATCTCCAAAAAAATGAACACATTCTCCAGAGTCTGATGCGATTGAGTTTATTATAAATCCATCCAGATGAAGCACAAAACACCCCAGGCTGGTCTGCGTAAACCGCGTAGCATTCATTCTTCATCTATCACCCCACGCCGACTGACTGCTGACTGTCATAACCCTCATATTTATTACCCTTTTGGCACCTTCCTTTAGGTGGGATTAAACGTGATTTTTTCTACCATGTCCAACATTATTAATTCTGATTGGTACATTGTCATATAGCAACCCTCCACCCTTAGTAACAAGTTTGCCATTACATCATAGTGTAAATTCATTTTAAGCCTCCAGGGACGCTCGAAGACCACATATGAGCCTCCCAAACCTTGGGTTCAGCTAAAGTTCAGTAACTTATCTGGGTCATGGATGGTTCCAGAACACTCAGGTGCGCACGCTCAGGTAGTGGGAGCAGGCTGACCGATATGGTCATTCCGGAAAGTTAGCTCATTAGGCCGGCCTTGAGGATTCTGCAGAGTTTGGCTTATCTAGGTTTCTTGGCAGATTCATAAGTTTTTGCTTCTTCACTGCTACTCCTTGTACAGCAGTTTTTAAAAGGTTTTCTTGTTGAATTGAGATCATGGTTTTACTTTGAATTTAGAATGTTTTAGGATATTTTCCCACCACAACAGCTGGGAGATTGAGAGTTTGAAATAAGCACTACCTCCTTGTTGCATGACTCTTTTCTTCTTTGTCTAAGGCTGGTGGGTGGGTTTGGTTATTTTACTAACCACTATGCAACAAAGGGTTAAGAAAACAAATAAATATCCTTGTTCCGATGCCTCTTGCTGCAAATAATTTCACATTTCAAGCTGGCAATAATGCACACACAACCTTTTACCAATAGCTTGTACTCATGGGTTATGCCAATTTTGCCAGTAGAACGACAATCCCCCCCCATGAAAGCTCCTTTTTAGCAGAGGCAGTGTCGATGCCCAATTCTGCATGCAGCGGAGAGCTAGCCAAGTAACTGCATGCTCAGGGCGGCTTCTGCATGTGGCCCAGCACGATGTGGTCTTGCTTACTCTTTGCCGATCATGACTAGGCGATGAGTTGGATTTCTGCTGGAGCACGCGGACAGACAAAAAATTTTAAGAATAGGCTACTTAGTTTGCTACGAGGGCCATATTTTGGAAATATGTCGCCCTAACATTACATTTTCAGGGGCTCTTTTCGGATTTACAGGGTCCAAATTATCATCCTCCATCCTCGTGTTTTTTTGACCCTGAGAACGGCTATTCAGTCAAGATCTACACACGACAGATATGGTCAAGATTTTCACTCCGATCACAGCTATGCAGCCAAGATCTACACACACATCACAGCTAAACAGATAAGATCTCCACACATTACAGCTATACAGTCAGGATCTCCATATAGCTATGCAATCGGGATCCACAGCATTCAAACTTAAGCCACTACATTTACCAACACAAAGAGGAGGGCATCTATTACACTGAGAAAGAAAGTCCTGGTAGTTTGCAAGCCCCACATAAAGCACAGAGATTTCTATCACTGCTTTTAACACGGACTGGAGGACACCTACAACACGCCATCAGGCCGTCCTTACCAGCGTGAGGAGGTTAAGCACAGCGATGCAGTACTCGGGCCCGCAGGTCAGACAGCCCTCCAGCTGGCCGAGCCCATAGGAGATGACGGCGTCCGTGAGCTGGCTCATGCCCGAGTCCACGCTGAGCAGCAGCACGCACACGCACTCGTTGGCTGCCGTCAGCACCGCCTCGGAGAAAAACACCTGCTTGGCTGTGGTGACGCACGCCAGCACACGGTTCAGCACCTGCGTGGGAGGGCGAGACAAAAAAACAGGAGGTAAACCTCAAAGACACAAAAAGCAAAACACTTTCTCAGTTCGGTAGTGCTTTCTGGCTGCCGAATTGCTGGCATATAAATGCCTGTAATTGGAAGAAAGTGGGGATGGGGGGGTTCACTTAGTCGAGTAGTCGACTCCCCAGGGATGTCTGCAATGTTGATCAACTTCAGGAAATAACAGTCGAAGGAAAAAGCTAGAAGTTGAAAGGGCAGGGCGAGCTCACATCGGTGACGTATGCCTCGGTGATGGGAGGGCCGCGGACAGGGTTGAAGCGCTCTCCGATGCTGCGCACCACGGTGCTGAAGACGCGCAGAAGCGCTGCCAGTTTGGGAAGGGACACCGAAGGCGGGGGGATGTCCTCGTCCACCGAGTCCCCTGAAGCCACATGACTGAGGTCCTGAGAACAGCAACAAACACCAATGTCAAAGTGGAGAAAGTTGTAATTTGCAGGCCAAAGAAAAGAGGTCGTCCAAAGTGAGCGCATTTATCCTGTGACCTTTGACCCCGGTGAACCAAACTCCGTAGATGAACGACTAGACATTGGTATAAACACATCCCTTAACTATGAAGCCCTTGGGCCAAGCAGTTGCTGAGACCTCGTCTGCACAAAACTTTTTCATGTCCAGTGACTTTGACCTTTGACCCAGATGAACCCAACATGGTAGATGCACAACTAGACATTAGCACAAACACATGCCAAAAGCATGAACCCATTGAGCCAAGCAGTTGCTCAGGTCTCGTCTGCACTATGAAGTGTGACGCGAATTCCGATGTAGACGGGAAATCTCAAATTCTGTTACACAGATAAACTGAGCCAAGGGGATGCCACTACATTTAATTACATCCAAGTTCCTTGAATTCAACTTGGTTTTTTAGTTGCTCTGACACTTTCATCTAATGAAGTATATCGTCAGGCAGTCTCCATTGCCGGATAAACTTTATTGACATAACCACTACCGTACATTGCTGCAATTATTAGAGTAAAGGCCAGTCCACAGAGTCAGAAATCCATCAGCAGGCATGTGTATCTCTGGCAGTAGTCATTGCAAATTAGGTTTCTGCAAGGACCTTTAACATTAACCCACCTGACCCTCAGAGCTTGGAGTCCCTGTAAAAGATTCACTGCTTGATCTACTACAACTAAAAGTGATACAAACTAAGCCAGAATGCTATCCTCAGGCTAAACTTTGAGAGATTCCTGCAGTGAAAAATACGCTAGTGATGGCAGTAAGGCTACCTCTGCGTAGGCCTCCATATCTTCCAGAAACTGTCCCAGCAGGGTGGTGGAGAAAGCCAGGTCAGCCACCCAGAACTGCTCCAGGCTCTGCAGCCAACCTGAGGATCCGAGGGAGGCAAACCGGCTGGTTAGACACGCTTGTGCACGTCCGCCGCCGGAGGGTAAATAAAGAACCGGACAATTTCTGCTCACCGGACACCTGCAGCGTGAGGGACGTCTTCTGTGTGTGATCGATGTGCCACCCCACCAGGATATCCACTGTGTCCTGGAACAGAGGGCACAGTGAGGGTGAGAAAGGCCTTTTCAAAGAAGCGCTAAATGAGCGACGGCGGGTTAAAGCCTCTTACTCTGAAGTTGGTGCTGAAGATGTGCGGGTAGCAGTGCGCCACCTGCAGGATGCACTTCACGCTCTGGCACAGCAGCTCCGGGGTGTCCAAGTTCTCCAGAATGGACTGAAGACTGCTCATGACCAGCTGCATGAAGGCCACAGACATCAGTTTAGCATCTCTAAAGGTTTTGGATAAGCTCCACAAATTTTCAAAAACATTTGCATGGCTACTGACATGCAGACGCACCGAGATAACGTATACTAAGCAAAATAGCACTAGCTACCCTCGGGCTCTCTAGAGTGGAAGCACTCGTCATTGTTTGGCCGAAAACTCCGCTTCCATCACTCTTTACCTCGTCTTCACAATCCAAATGCCAACTTTTACACCTCAGCCAAAAGCTGAAAACCTTATTTTTGCAATACGCTGCCCTTTATTTCCAGTGGGCAATTCTGAGGTATTGTCAACCAAATGTCCCCTCTGTGACGGACACTAAAATGATCCCCAAATGGAAATGGAGGGAAAAAAATAGAGCTTTTTCTTCCCGAATTTAACGGTGCACTATTGTACGTATAAATTGTAAAAAAAATACTTTTTCATACATCAACAGAATTTTGTTTGGGGGACGGTTTAGTGTCTCGTCGGGGACATTTTGTTAAAAAACCTCGGAATTGCCCCGGTGATTCCAGTCGAGTGCACTTGCGCGGAATAAAACCAAACTGCAGTTACATAATTCATCACCAACCAGGAAAACACAAAGCTGAGCCGAATGAGCGAATGGACCTCATCACAAGCCTCCTCACCTGCATTACCGATGAAAAGCCCTTCCTCTCTCCTACTGTCTCCAGAGCCTTGTATGTCGCCACCAGGTAAAGGAGCTTGACCTCGTCCTTGGTGGAGGAGCTGAACTTGAGGAAGATCCACTTGAAGATCTTCTCGGCCTCGTAGCTGAGGGTGGCACAGAGCAGGCCCAGGCAGCTGGCTCCCTCCTGCCTCAGCTCCTGCAGCAGTTTACTGCTGTAAAACCCAACAGGCACACATCAGCGCAGAGGCAAACTGAGGTCCCACATCAGCACAGGGGCAAACTGACGACCCCCACAGGCCGTCTATAAGGGCCATTAAAGGAGGCAGGAGACTTGTAAATACAGCTCTATGAGCTCATGCATCCTAATGTGAACGTAAATGTTTTCTCAATAAAGAGCCACTCGGAGGTTTCTTGCCTTTCGTTTAAAACGTCGTTCAGGGCAGTCAGAATCGTATCCAACTGCTTCGCCAGGACCTACAAAGGGATAACGATTTCAATTTCAGTGTCAGTGCAATGAACTTCGGCAGAACAATGGTACACAAGCCTCAAATATCTACCCGACAAATGAAGGTAGGGGCCCCTTTAACTGTATGTAACAGTGAAGAACAGTGCTTACAGCATACGTCTGAAATAATCCCAAAAGAGAAGCAGTTGTCTGCTTAAGAGCTACACAATGGGATGACAAACATACTCATTGGATTAGTTGGTAACAGTATCTACATGATAAAAATACTCCACAAAATTAAATCCGGGAGCTTGGATGCCAGGGTTCGACAGAGCACAGCTGGAAATAGTGGGCCATGAATAACATCACACAGAATGCTGGCTGCCGCACACATCATGCTTAACTGAACCTAAGTGAACCTTTAAGAAAAACGTCAAAAGAAAACAATGTGCTCGTTTCTCCAAACAGTCATTTGTAGTTCTTCAATTTTGTAGTTCTTCAATTCTTAAGACCCTGAGACAGAAACTTATCGACCCCTTTAGCTGTGGCCTCGGCACTGCCTATTCCACATACAGTCACTGAAGAAAAGGTCACAAATAGCGCAGGTAAACAACCAAAAATAACCAGCTCCAGACAGGAAAATGACCAAGACTAATGCGCCGAGTGCACTTAAAGAAATCATTGCTGAAAAAAAAAATTTCCGTTTTTTGGGACGCAGTAAATTGCTTCAGAAACGTCGCGCGCGCGGATGAGACGGACGACGCTGGAAACAGGCCGAGAGGGACAAGTCGCTCACCGCTTTGTTCTCGGAGTGCTGAATGAAGTCCTTCAGCTGCTTCATGGTGGCCAGTCTGCGGTCCCGGTCATCTTCCCGGGACACCCTCCGCAGAAGGTTGGCCAGCCGAGACTCCTCAGAGTGAGGCAGCGTTCTATCTGTGAGGGGACAAAAAAGGGGGGGTGGGGGGGTTCAAATTTTTTTTTTTTTACCATGAGCTGCAACAAGGGATCTGCATGACACCTGACAACGGTTGATTTCCAAAAAGGTGGTAACTGTTGTTGTCTTTTTTTCATTGTTTTAATTCATTTACTTTTAGCCAGTTTTTTAACCTTTATTTTAGCAGAGAAAGTTCCATTGAGAACAAGTTTCTCCTTTTCAAAGACGCCCTGGGAAAAATCCGAGATAAATCAGCAGCACATGAGGAGGGATAGAGGGAAACAGAGGTAAAAGCTCCTTTTAAACATTACTCAGACAGGGCAGGTAGCCTGAGCACACAATCTCATTTACAGCAACGCTCCGCTAACTCATCCCTCGCCAAAATAGCCCACATTACATGTCCATGAGTTTGTGGATAGAACCTGATGTGGTTACGGAAATCCGCCCAAAAATTCTATATGAATAAATAAAATACAGATCAATAATAAAGGTCCCATATCAAACTCCACCCACCTCCTCTATGACCCGTGCCAAGCAGCAGACCAAGTGATGCATCACAATTTTCACTTTTAATGGAAAAATAATGTGAAATTCGCTTATTTGATTGACAATTTGTATGCTGGCAAACGAAAGATGGTGAGTCTTTTGGTGAACGCCAGAGACCACTGGACTGGGTCAAGCTCCTACCCTGTGATTTCCTCATGTCCTTTGAAGCTAAAGCACGGTTTCCATGCTGAAAACTGGTTGAATCCACGGTCACATTGTTGACTCTCAGCTCTTGCCCCAGTGTCTTCCAATGAAAACTGTTTTCAGGGACACCTTCGTCAACTTCATATCCACCTATCAGAGCAGAGAGAGACATTCCCTTAGACAGGCGATTCGAGAAAGGGAACGGATCACGCAGTGAAGAGTAACTGCAATTTAGCAATGTGAGGGACAGACCACCATAGCGGCACAATGATTCAATTAATGACGCTGAGCAGGATTGAGAAAAGCTATCAGAAGAACTGGGTCAGTTTTATGAATGAGATCAAACTGATTGAAAAAAAGTGATTTACTGCATAGGTTTGAATGAAATGCTCCAGATGACAGAACAAGACAAGAAGGGAAAAGTCATTTAAGCTTTCAGAATAGCACAGTATATCGACTTAATGCTTGAAATTTAGAATCTGACTTTCCATTAGTGTATAGATTGCCATATTAGTAGGGGGCATTATTGACCCAGGGGGAAAATAAATTGATACCATTTCAGTAATGCATGTAATCAAGTGGCATCTTGTTCAGGATCAATAGAACTGGAGAACTCCAAGCGTCATGTTATTCACTGAATTTCAATATAATCGTTGGCTACGCCTATCCACACAATAGCCCACATTTTCTGAAAACTAAACTGTTAACTGTAACTTCATATAGGCGTGATCAAGCCATTACAAGGGAAATTTTAAAAAGCAGCAGCAACAACAGAAGGTAACCCAAGCACCTGTAGACTTCCTCCTGCTAACAAGCACAAATTAGAGTCGAGTCATAACCTCAAACATGAAAGAGACACAACACATGCTGCAGGAATGAAAAGCAAAACCTAAGTCAATGGATCTACAAGCACAGGTATTCCCCCTTTACTTTCACTTCACAGGAAACCACACCCTGAGCTTGGTGAGCCACATTTGTTTCTGTTCTGGCCACACCGCTGTAACGGCCAGACTCACACAGAGGAACTAAACATAGATATGACAGCACACACTAACTGCCCTGATTACAGCTGGGAGAAGAGCACATGCATGTCTGAAGTGGAACGCAATAGCACCACTGAGGTTAGATGCCAGAACAACTGCTCCATCGTAGAAAGACACAGGACAACATGAAGATGGCCTCTAGCATGAAGAGCTGAAGTTCAGCAAATCTGTTTTAATTCACTCTCAGAATATGATTTTTCCTGAGTTAAGGCTTAATAACTCAGTATTTGAGCAGGGAAAAAATGAACAAAACATTGGGAAATTCAATTATGAACTGTTTAGGAATTTTATTGAATTTTCAGACACCGGCGCTTTCTCAGAAGGTTCTGACACGGACCAAATGAACACAATAGCAATGCTGCAGTTAGTGTAAGCGCTGAGGAGGTTCTGACACGCACCACCGTCCCCAAGTGTGCTGGCAGCAGCGAGGGCCTCATCGCGCGGTGGCGGGGAGTCGGGCGGGTCGGCGAGAGGCGTGTCGAAGAGCGAGGCTACGCCGCGGTCTCTTGTGGTGCTGCACGTGGCGCCGTCCTGGGTGGCTGACGCGCGGTCACCTCTGAAACACAAAGTCACGTCCGTCAGCGCGGCCCCGGTGACCGGGCCCCACAGCAACGCACCGCTGCTCGCCCGTGCCCGATCGAAAGGGCGTTCGCGAAGCAGCGATCCGCATCACCGCTTACGCACAGGCTTCCTTAGCAACCTAAATTGCTCTGCAACAGAATGCCATTCAAAAGGTACTTAAGGCCACTGTCTGAAAATAGAACATCAGCAGTTGATAAGGACACAGCAATGCGTGAGGTGGGGCACAACACGTGCCCCCAGAGAGGTTAAAATATTCGATTTGTTCAGCGAACCTTCTCACTGTAAAGATGTGACATTTATTTTATTATGGTTCTGTTTTCACTTTGTCCACTAAGCATCCCAGCCACTTTCATTTCTGAGCCAGAAGTGTCACACAAGTTCACTATGGAAAACCACCGATTCACCATTCAAAGTTTCAGTTTGTCTACAACCAGGCTTAATCCTTGCTAGTGAAACAGCTTCTCTTTCAAGGCACCAAGCCAGGCTGCACTGGCTTTATAATTATATTGAGCCATTTCCAATTCCTGATTATAAAATTAAACAAATGAAAATATGATAAAATAATCCACACTAAAGTCAAAAATGTTGCATTCAAAATTCATTATTTGTCCTAAGAAATGCACAAAACCCATTCTGTGGGTGGGGTTTATCAGAATGAATTAGCCCATGCAAATCAGGTAATGAGTTGGTCTGAGATAGACTGATAAAAGCCAATCCTCCTGAACCCTCAGTGCGCTTAATGCAGCTATTGTTGCTCAATGACGCAAGATATCAAAATCAAAGCTGTTGAAAACCTATTATGTGGCAACTTGTTTAAAAGAGCTCCCGCGGGGAGTTGTTACAGTTGTCATTGAAACCGTTAAAGTTGGCCCAACACTGAAGCAATTTCAGTATATTTTCAATTAGGATATTCAATGTACATTTACCTACCATTGATGGCTTATAAATATTCTCAAGTCTCTGTGAAACACCTTAGTCAATAGAATCTTAGTTGGAGGGAAGGCCTGCACAAACAACGGCTCTTTCCGGGTAAGACTGAGGACCCCTGCACCAATGAAATCAAAAGACACAAAAAAATCCATTTTTGGGTAGAGGAGCCAGTTAGCATAATAGGGAAATTTCCGTATGCGGGCGCGAGCTCAGTCTCTGCATGCATACAAGCAAACTTCTCAAGAACCATTCCAAACAGGGCTGGAAGACTCATTTACAAAAATCATAACATTATTATCATTTTTTGTAATTCTGTGATATTTTACAGAAGATCATCAGTAGGTCTTTCTGAACTGCAGGCTGATACATTTTGAAATTAGGCCTCATGGAACAACCATCATCGGGGCAAAGGACATCTGTCACTGCAAGAAAATGGATGAATTACATCACCAGTGATAGTGATGTCTCAACTTAGGTCAAACTAACATCTCAAAGATGTAGGTCATATTGTATCTTTAATGGCGATCCATGACGGCAACTGCAAAAAGAACTGAACAAAGATTTGTTCATTAAATGCTCCAGAAATAATTGGGAAATGAGGAAAATATCTGCCGGAAAATGGATCAATGGTCTTACACAATGACCCAGAAATGTTTGCAAAGCGATAAGTTTTCAGAAAATTCCTCAGAGAGAGTGATCCAGAACATCTTCCCTCCTGTTCATTTATGTCACTTCAGAAATCTCAGAAAATGCAAATTTTCACTCTGAGAAACTGACTTTCAAGAACATCTGTGTCGGCAGGGGAATTGTCAGATTCGGTTGGGTAAACATCTGAAATTCTGTCAGTTCACAATATCTTTCAGTGTGCATCTGCCAATTTCCATTGGGTGACGGCCCAAAGTCAGAAAAATACACGATACGACTTCACATGACTTTGGATGAGTTATGCACCCCACTTTATGTGGTCAGAATGAGTACGTTGTACACAAGGTAGAAGTCAATGCAAAGCATTGATTATTATGCCTCCACCTCCCATAGCTTCATACGCCTTAGAAATTGATCTTCTGTCCCCGCATGCAGCTGACCTGATGTGACCCTGACTTTTAACCCATTGGCCTCTGAAACTCAATTAGTGTATCAACCCTCAGAGGGGAGGGAAGCTCAGGGAACATGTCTGATTTGGTCAAGATCAGCCCACTTCTTCAGTAGAAACTGCGCACAGTGACGGATGGACAGACCATCATAAACTGTATGCCTCCAGCCCTCTGAGGAAATATCACCAAAATACATCAACCAATTTAAATGTATTCTTTTGAAATTACGTAAAAACATAAGTGATTAGAAAAAAGCAGATAAATGCTTTGGCCGATCAG
This sequence comes from Gymnothorax javanicus, assembly GCA_029692085.1. NCBI lineage: Eukaryota > Metazoa > Chordata > Actinopteri > Anguilliformes > Muraenidae > Gymnothorax > Gymnothorax javanicus. The sequence continues at coordinate 11,729,959 of CM056211.1, forward strand.
TGTACCAAGTATCAGATGAGAATTTTTAATGACCTCAGCCAAGGAGGTTATGTTTTCACCCATGTCTGTCGGTCCGTCCATCTGTCCGTAAACAGGATAACTCAAAAAGTTATGAACAGTTTGGCAGAAAATTTGGTAGTAGGACAGGTGGTAGCCCAAGGATGAGTTGACTCAATTTTGGAAGAGATCTGGAACATATTCGGGATCCGGAAGAATTAAAATATAGGCATATTTGTCTAACACGGGTCTGTGTGATATTTCTGACTGGATAACTCAAAAAGTTATGAATAGTTTGGCACAAAATTAGGATGATAGGTGGTAGTCCAAAGAGGAGCTGATTTAATTTTGTAAATGATTCGGAACATATTCTGTAACCAAAACAGATATATAGCGTGGCGGAGGTACGCGCTCTACCGAGTGCCCTCTCGTTGATATAGAAAAGGAGGCAGAAGTAAAAAAACTGCAAAAATAAAATGATGAAATTTAAACCATTCACCCATAGCACTAATTAAAAAGTTCTAGTAAATAGTAGCATTTATTCATCATAAACCTAATTAACAACATTTAAAAAGTGCATTTGGTGAAAGTGAACTAGTCAGACTGGGTTCATAATGCAAGGCTACTACTGTAGTCGCATTCTCGTGAACAATTAATATGTTGTGAAGGGATATGTTTGGTCCAGGTGACCAAGAGTGACTCAGTTCTGATCCAAGATATCAGCCGGTCACCGAGAGTACTAGCCCTGATGAGAATGTGGAAGTCCAAGTATTGATGAGGATTACATGGAACCACAGTTAGGCAATACAACCCAAACCATCATAGCACATTTCGAATTTGTTTTTTTTTTTTCCCAGAGATAATATACAATGGTATATACGTTTACCCCCAATTTCAACAGGCTATGCTTTAAAAGGAGTACAAAAATACACAATAAGAATCAGGCTACGACTAGCTTGACTAAGCTAAGTGACAAATCAAGTCAACTAGTCTGAATCAAATTTACAAGCAGCTGTGGAACAATGAGCCCCCCTCAATGCCCAACCAAGTTTTCTAGGCCTTTCCCCACCCCCCATTCCCATTCAATGCTCAATCATCACATCTCTGCTAGTACAGATAGTATAGCCAAATAAATATCATGGCGCTCGCATATTTCTCATAGTGTGTTGCTTATTACAATACGCTGCCAACTCCAACAAACTACACACTACCAGTGTCAAGGACTTAAAGCGAACCAGCTAGAACTTTAAAAATCTTCAATTAGCAAACTCAGGACAGCGCTGGTCAGCAACTTCAACAAATACCAAGGCCTCGCTTCATATCTTGTCACAACTTTGCTCTCTTCCAGACTGGCAAAAAGGGCTCAGTCCAGTCTTAAAAATGCACATATTTCACAGGGCCAAAATATGAATAAGGGCAACCAATAATTTTAAAGAGCACAAGATTAGTTTTTATGCCACATACACAATTTCGTTATTGCTTTCCGTGTCGGGGTTCATATCGAATTGTCCCACTAAAGCTGCTTTCACATTGGACGCGAAACGAATTTGTCGCACGACAGATTATATTCAAAGTGATGCAAAGACGCAATCCTGGATTGCACAGATCAAAAGTCAGGACACTGCAACAAGGTGGGACAACTCCAGTGGCCAGGAGCCTACGCACCCAATGGCCCCTTCAGCGTAACGTTGTGCATCACTCACCAAAACAAATGAACGCTTTAGTGATTTTTTTGTTTCACTACTAGCTACATCAGAAATGTACACAGATATGAAAATAAATTCGAAACGGTCATGCTGGCGTTGGGAAATGCACAGGCGGCATGAGCAGCTGTGTTGAGGACTATGGACAGGACACCTGCAGTCGTCCAAAGTCCTGCTACACTTGAGCCAAATTTTAGTTTTAAGTTCTCAATAGCACAAGCAGAAATATGGCCAAATAACGTCAGATTTCCGGCCACTCTGCACCACAACCAAATCAAAACAGACTCGTAGTAGCGCACCATTAGTAGCCAGCGCTAACGTAAGCCTGAACTTCACATAGCTGGAAACCACCAAAAAAAACCGTTCGACTTGGGACCAGGGTCCACGTTATCCTAAACGGGGTAGGGCTAATCTGCTGAAAACATTCTGCTGAAAAACTACAACCATCTATACTTTCCTTAATAATTTCTTTATTTCTTAATATATTGAGATGAAATGTTCATCAGTTATTCTTGAGATGTATATCTATCAATAAGAAATTATGGTGGACAGCATAGATGGTTATAATTTTTCAGCAGAATGTTTTCAGCATATTAGCCCTACCATAAACTAGCCAGCAAGACAAGTGAATCACGCTGGCTGCCTGCACCTCATGTCACGGAGAGCTACAGATGTTTCGATTCTAGCGAGCTACCCCCGTTTTAAAGTGAATAAGCAATGATGTTAGCTCTGTAGTTTTGTTGGCCAGCTAGCGAACATTAGCCAATGAGGCAGTCTCAGCAAACACGCCGACTGCTAACTTGCCAAGCCAGCTAGTCAGCCGAGCAGCTGACGTATTAGCAATAGCTAGCAACTTGCCAGCGAACTATCGCTTCTCAGTCGAGTACATCGAACATGCCATCTAGCCATGATATTACACGCAATGAAAGCAGCAACCACGCACAATTTTAACCGACTGGTTTAATTGGCCAAGTAAATTACAAATGCAACGTTATATATTTGGTAACAGATGGTTAAATTAATGCTAAAAGGCAACAAAATTAACGATGGTAAACTCACGTTAGCGAGCTAGCTAGTAACCCAGCTAACATTGGCGACATTGACAAAAGTGAGGCTGGTGGCTGGCCAGGGTGCCTGGCTAGTAATGCTAATTTAGGTGCATTCCCCGTACTAGAGTCAACTTAACGTCATAACATAATTTTGCTGGCTAGTTAAGGCGTTTAATCATCCCAAAGCCACCCATCCCCGACTCAAAATGGGGTTAGTTAGCAAATCAACTTGCCCTGCTATCATTTGTCACATCACTGCAGCGCACTTCAGCGATGCAATTGCTAATGAGTGACCATATCGCTAGCAAGCCAACCAGTCTAATCAATCTAGTGATTTGGTAGCCAACTAAACAAGATAGCTAACTGGCAAATACCATGCGGCCCAACACAAAATAGCGCTCGCTACAGCTAGTTACGTACCTACGTTAACTGCGAATTAAATCAGCCAACTGTTAACTCGTCAACCAGTCGCTTAAACACTGGGAAACTGGTAGCTAGACAGCTAAATATTTAGCCTATATTGCCTGAACTAAGGCTGCGTAATCAAAACCAGCGGGTGAGAATTCTGCTAGCTAAATGTAGCACAGTTGCAAACGTGAGAGTTAGCGAGCTAGCAAGGACGTGAATCGTATAAACTTTATCCTCTGCAGTAGCTAATTTGCAGCACAACAATGTCTGGTTAACTAGCTAGCCAGCTAGCAAGCCATCTTGGGCTTAGCTGGTTAAGTGTCGTAATTTGGAACATAGCTGGCTAACGACAGAATAAGCCAACGTTACTCACATAGCCCGTCAAGTAATCCAAATAAAATGGACAGAATAGAGCAAGTAACTAGGCCCAAAAGAATCCTCGTTCTATTTCACCAAAATATATTCAACCGTAGAGCGATACTAACCTGGGCTGCCAATCATTCCACTCTCGCTGCAGTTTGTGGGCGCTGTTTTGCCGAGACCCGAGGGCTCTACGGCTCATTACCTTTGCGAGGACAGCATGAACCGATCCTCTGTAGGAAAATTCCGCGCACAGACCGCTTCTTACAGTTTATTTAAACTCTAAGTCAATAAAATAAGTGTCAACACACCGAAACGACAGCATTGACTGAGAACGTGACGTTTGATTTTCAAGCTTTCGCTCCCGCTTTCCTCGCCTCCCACCTCGTTAGCTAGCTGCTACTGACTGTAGCCTCGATTTCCCTAGCCAGCGCCACCTATCGTCCCTCCACAATCAGCTCGTTACGTGTTCAAAACTACAACCCCCAAAAATTAGGAAGTACATCACGTGATTTTTGCAACGAGTTACCCGGGAAAGATGCTGCATTCATGTGGTGTCGGGATTTTCGGAAGAACGACTTTCCCTGGGAAAATTCACATGAAAGCTCCCTCATGTCGGAAAAACAACTCGGCATCTCTGCGATAATTTTGGTACACGAGTTGCCGACTTGACTTGATATTGATGTCACATTCAGAGAAAAATGGCGGGGGAAAACCAGTGTGTAGTTAATGGTAAGAAACTTTTTATTTATTCACGTATTGCATATTAATCCCAACACCTTAGCTCAGGGCTATTCAGCCTTATCCAGAAAGGGCCGATGTGGGTGCAGGCTTCCATTCCAGCCAAGCACTACCTGACACCACTAATCAATCCCAAGAGTCTTCGCTAATGAGCTTGATTAGTAGTATCAGGTGCGTAAGTGCTTGGTTGCAATAAAAGCCTGTGCCCACCCTGGCCCTTGCGGGATAATGTTGAATAGCCCTGCCTTAGCCTACTTTTGAGCAAATACGGACTTTTTTCTGATTAAAATACATATGTATGAAATTAATCAGATTTCATGGCTCACCTGATCCGTTTCAGTTGTTCTTCAGTGTCATGAAAAAAGTGGAAACAGCTGTCAGTGTTTTCTTTAAACGCTCTGAGCATTAAAATACAGCTCAGCTTCTTTGCAGCATCGACGTTTTTCCCACATTACGACTTCAAAGCACATGAACACAACAAAGTCGGAAGAACGACTTGCCGACTTGGAAACTCCGACCTTCCGACATCACATGAATGCAGCAAGAGACTGAACAGACCCTAGCAGCTAGCAACACGTGTTTAGACTGGCCTCCTACCCCGATTTCCCTTTAAAATTCGATTAAAACTATGATGTTTTCGCGGCAAGATTATTTTAAGATTACATTTCTTACACAGTTACTCTTCAGGGACTGATTTTTTATTGAGTCACAACAGCAACGATTCTGAGCATGTACACTAAGGTTTGTATTAGTACCAAAGCTTGTGCATTGAATATCTAAAGCGGTAGGGATCTGATCCTAGGGAACTTTTGCCCTGCAAGTTTTAGATGTCTCTCTCATCTTACACACTTGATTCAAGTGATTGCTTCATTATCAACCCCTTGACAAGCCACAATCATTTGAATTGGGTGTCTTAGAGCAGAGAGACAACATGGAGGGGTCTTCGGGAGCTCTATTCCCTACCCCTGATCTAGATGAGAGCAACGAATAATCTTGTGTCAAAAAGAGCAAAATATGTACTGTCTTCTAAAAAATACTGTCAATTATCCTGCTGCCAACCAGAAAATGGACCATTTGTCACCACAGTGAGTTGAGTGTGCTGGATGAATATGTTGAATATGTTCCAGGGGGCCGGCAGGATCATAAGTCGCCGACAGTCAGAAAGTCGTAACTAAATATCTATCGTACACTGAGGGCAAAGCAATACCTGAAAAACAAATGACCGAAGGAACTCAAAACCGGGAAATCAGCAGGAATCATGAGGCTTGTCAGTATCTGGCAAAATACCGAGAGACAGACTGTAACTACTCAGGTAAAACTAGGAACTTTTGAAGCAAACTAATCATTGGGCAAACTCGGAACTGGTGCGTGGTGAATAGGGAAGCGTGACTAAGTGTGTGTGATTCCAAACAAGGGAATGAACATGGCAATAAACACACGAATGGGGAGGGCAAGTGGGGAGAATGAATGAAAACAAAGACACATTGAAACTGACAGCTAAAACAAAATAATTACAACAACGGGGAATAGATAAAAAAAAAATACTTGAAATAAGACAATAAAATAAACAGACTACAGAATACTGAAAGAACTGCCACCCCCCACCACCCCTCAGGGTTGCCACCTGGCAGCAAAACAGCTCTCTTAAAATGTCTTTGATTAAAGTCTCTTATCAGGGTAGGATCCAGGATGTCACAGGAGGGCACCCAGCAGCATTTCTCTGGCCTGTACCCCTCCTAATCAACTAGGTACTGGAGGTGCCAGACCGTGAAAGTTTCAGTCCCGTCGATGAGCCGGGGAGGGGAGGATGCCTCGAGGGTAGGAGCCAGAGGACGTAGAAGACAGGCTTGATTCTAGACAGATGGAGGGTGGGGTGAATGTGTCTCAGAGGGGGTTAATTATGTTAGAGATAATGACAACATTGGGGAATAGATATTTAAAAAAAACTTTAAAAAGAAACATAAAATCAACAGACTATAGGACACTGACAGAAAAAAAAAATTATGTTACTCAAACAAATATACTTATCACTAAAATGACCCTGACATTTCATCCCCTAACTGACTAAGTGGGGAGCATGTCAATCACTAACTTAGAATAACTACTGTCAAAAGCTGTCTTGACACTTCAGTTGTATTCCACTTATAATGGCTGCATGGGCTATTCTTCTTGTCTTCAGTCTGGACAGTTAAGTATTTCACTTCTGCCTTGATTCTGCTTCATGTGTCATGCAGTGGACATAAATTTGTTATGGGTCCTTCAATTGTACAATAGATTATATCTGCACGTGAGCGCTGCTGACCGCACCATTACAATTTGCCATCATTTTTATTATTCTTCCCAACATTTGCAAATTTCTAGAATGGGAGGAATCCACAATTAGGTTAACATCCACAGTCTTGAAATCTCTCCTTAGTCTGAGCAAGTGCGACAAGTACTCTTGTGACCAGCTCCGCCGGAATAAATCTGACAGACAATGGATTTTTCTCGAGTGAAGAAGAGTATTGACATCTTCCTCCACAAAGACAGCAGGAGGATTATTCATTTTTGTCTTCATCCACAGCTGCTGATTCGGAGTCTGTGCCTCATAACGATAAGAATTATCTTCTGTCTTCATTATGCTTGGTCATTGATGATGATCTGAACTCAGCATTGGAAAGTCTGCGGTACTTCATCATCAAGCACTTACTCCTTCACAGTGGTCCTGAAGACCTTTCTTACTGCAAATCTGCTCATTACTAGATGCCTCTATGGTGGGATTCAGAAGGCCAGTAGTAGCTCCACCAGTGTCAAAGAATGAGTGTCTGGCGAGGGGTTGAAGTGAACCTCGCTTACCGTTAAACTGCCATTTAACAGTGGACCTGGAGTTCTTACAGGGTAGTGAGCGATTAAGTGTCCTGGGACACAGCAATAAAGGCAAACCTGGGCAGATAAATGACGCTGTTGCTCCACCTGGGTTCACCTAGTCTGATTCACCTCCATGGGTTCTGAAGAATCATGACAGAGAGGTGGAGGTTCTTCAGGGCTGGGACCAGAAACAGGAGGATGGAGATTCTCAGGACTGAGGACAGGAGCCGGAGGTGCCACGAAGGTGAGAGGAGTAGGTGTGGGGAGAGGTTGTCTCCTCAGTAGTTGGTTACCCATCTCCCTGCAACTGGTTACTAAGTGGTTGTTGATTCTGATAGCCAAGTCAATGACTTTCACCCAACTCCTCAGGACGGTTGTGGGTAACGCTCTCATCTTTGATCTCTTGGAAAGTCCGTTGAGAGAGGAATCATAGAGGGCATGGGTATCCCAACTAGAACTGGCAGTTATGAGGTGGTCACACATATGTTAGCCTCCGTAGCTATCCATAGGGGGGGATTACCGTAGAAGTACGTTAAAATACGTTCAACTAGGTTAAAGTAAGTTACACCGTAACTTAACATTGTAGTTAGACGTAGTGAGACATACTGATGCTGTAGAGTAACGTAGCTGCCCGTAGATTCACACCAAATTTGTTGATAACGGGGTACGCTATGTGGCTACGGTAGGCTACGATTGTTACTACGATAAACTACATGTAACTACATTAAACTAAGTTACTGTTACATTAATAAAAATGCCCGCTATCATGGCTATCTTTTGAACATGCCCAACAGATAAACTTCCGCGCACGGTTTTCTCACGTTAATAGCCAAGTGATTTCTGCAGATACCCACGGATGGCTACGGATCGCTACGGTGCGCCACGTTAGGCTGCGTTAAGCTAGAGAGGCTTCCACTGCGCTTAACTACATTATTTAACGTATGTGTGACCTCCCCTTTAGGATGCGGTACTTGATTGCAAAATCAGTGACAGAACAGGAACCCTGGCATAGCAAGAGCAGTTCTCTAGCTCCTCGTGTCTTAGCGAAGACCGGTCGAACACCTTCTTCGTCTCATCCATGAATGCGGATGGGGAATAGTAAACCAGAAAACCAGCATCCCAGACTGCAGTTCTCTACTATCTAGCATGCCCTGTTAGGAGTGTAATAATGTAGGCGATGTAAATCCGATCAGTGGGGAACGATACTGGTTGGAGCTTGAAAACCAGGAAGCACTGGGACAGGAAGGAGCAGCAGATATCGGGGTGACCGTCATACGATCCAAGAGCTGGCAGACGAGGTTCATATCCAGGAGCAGAGCTTGAAGGAGGTTTGCATGGGTCCAGAGTACTGGCAGTCTCTGGAAACTGGTGGAACTGCTGAAGCTGTTGCAGTTGGCAGGACATGCTTTCCCTGCTGCTGGTGAACAATTCTAGGACCTTAGACATCGCCTCTAGCTGGGTCTATTGCCTCCCAATTACTGCACCTTGGTGCTGCAGAACAGAGCAGAACTTGTCCATGTCTGCTGAGCTCATCTAGGCAAGTTTGTTCTGACATGAGGCAGGCTCAGAGCTCAAGCACAGCCAATGTTCCAGCTCTGAGATTTTATCGAGATTCGTGGTCAGACAGTCCGAGTCAAACGCAGGTGGTGAGAATGCAGTACCCAAGGAGGAATCCAGAAAAGTAAATGTAGAACAGCCCAGTGATCAAAGACCAGGAAGTGGGCATAGCAAAGCTAAAACAGTGGACAAATCTAAAATCAGAAAGAAAACAGCAAATCAATCACAGGTAGTCAATCATGCTCTGGGGAGAAGACAAAATCATTTATCAAAAACAAACCAAGCTGTGACCAAGGAATCTCGGGAATCAGCAGCATATTTTCATTTTAGCAATATAGCAGAGATCCATAACAAATTCTCTTGGCAGACTTCCAAAAAGTGTCCCAAATTACCTGACTTCACCCAATCATTGCTTATGAGTCCATCAACCATCTAACCCACTAGTACCTTGGTCGAGGTCAGGGAAGGTCTGGAGTCTATTCAAGCTTCAAGTGGGCGAGAGGCAGGAAAACACACTTGGCAGTATACCGGTCCATCATATTCACACACACATTCTCAGCTATTGGTAATTTAGAGTCTCCAATTCTCCAAGCTTGAAATGCCACCTCTGGACTTTAGAAAAAACCAGAGTAAACACAGAAAGAACATGGTCCTCACAGAAAGGCCCGAGGTCGAACTCAAATCCACAACCCAATGGACCACTGTGCCGTCTATACTGAAAATATATAACTCTGGAGCACAATGCAATAACAAAGCAATAACAGTCTGATACAATGAATGCCCCCTCCACTTTGGAATTGTTCTGCCATTTCCAGTGTTCAACCTCCCCTCCATTTCCCCTCTCTGAATGTGTAGTTGCCTAGCAACTGAGCAGAGAATGATAAGAGGGATTGTGAAGACAAGTAGAAGCAGGTGTGTCTGTTTATGCTCATCTGTGTGCTCAGATGAGCAGAAAAAGATAGGCGTCGGGAACAGAATATATTATGAATAAACAGGACTTCAGTTGGAATGGTTTGTCTAATAAGGGGAAAGGTGTGTTGTCAGTGGGTTCCCTTAGAAACTTAAGGTGCAAAATTTCCAGCACTCCAACAAATCAGATCTTATCTGACAAATTCAAAATTATATTAATGAAAATTTAATTAAAGCAAAGAAATTTTATCCTTTGATCTTTTTAAATATGATATGTTAGTCACATCAGCTGTTTGATTTCCATGTTCTCATTGGTGTTACAATATACTTTACCTATCATTTAAATATAAAATAAATTCAATTTCAATCTTGTTTCAAGAGTCTTGCAAATAAATTTACATTATTGAATATATGTGATTTATTTAGCCATTTATTAAATAGAAATATTTATTTTAAATGAATAAAACAATGCTTTGTAAGTTATTTATTTGCTCAGAAAATGACGATAGCTGCCTACACAAGATGTGATCTTCCAAACCAAGTCAACGCGGATGTAATGTGCAATATAATACCAGAATACTGTCTTCTTTAAATTGTTCTGTTCCTCAAAGACCACATATAATTTTTTGTACATAACTGAAAATCTGTTGTAGAGGCTGTTGAAACTTCTGTTTCACAGTCTACCTTTCTCAAACAGTATTTTTGGAAGTTCGTGGTGGCTTTCCAGTGAAGATACAGTAAGTGTGCCTGTCTAAGTGCTTGTGATATAGCCTATTGCAGGGAAATCTGTTCCTTGTTTTGTTATTTGTTATTTCTGGCTGGGCACATGCTCGTGTGCATACACATGCACAAACACGCTCACACAGACACACGCGCACGCTCACTCACACACACATACACACACACACTCACATAGATATTGATTCATTGATTACTGTCCTATCCATATACAACCTCGTGTTCCTAATAATAAACCCACTTTTTTTTTTTTTTTTTTTTTTTTGAAACCAAATAAACTTCAAAATTCAATATCTTCTCTAAGATTCAGAGATGGAGAGGATATTGAAAACCTAATTTGGAGAGGCAATTTGCAACTATATTTTCACGATGCTCATTAAAATTTGAATGGATGCCTGACAAAATGTTACTTTTGCATATTCAGTTTTATGCGACACACCTTGTCAACATGACTGACATAGTTCCTCAAAGAACCACTAGATGGCCCCACATATTCAAACAGGAGATTCGAGCAGCAGGAGCGTTATGATTCATGAGTGACGATTTCGCATTTGCGTTGTAATTGCATGTATTGGCTTTTTTCTTTCGGCTGTATGTCTGGGTGCCCCTGAGTCAGGTATTTTAGCCCTGCAAATATTTCCTTATATTTTAATGTTAACATGAGTAAACTTAGTATATGTTGATTTGAACTACAGGTTTATCTCTGCATGTGGAATGTTTGAATGTATAATAATGTGACTGATAATGTTATTATTGGAATAAAAAAAAATTCTCTATTCAGTCTTTAATCTGTCAGTATACCAAAATCATTTTTGAATTGGTATGTTGAAGTCCAGCTAGAATAAAACATATCAAGTTTGGCCAAACGTGCAACAATGCAGTATATCTATCTATCAATCCATCCATCCATCCATCCATTATCTTTACTGCTTATTCCTCACTATGCTCATGGGGGTGCTGGAGCCTGTCCCAGCTGAATATGGGTGAAAGGCAGGAACACACCCTCGACAGCTCATTGCAGGCAACAATACAGTGAGCACCATAATTCATTGGGCAGCACCACATTTTTGGTTATTTTGGTTCTATTGGCTGAGTCAGTCAGTATCACCAGGGAAGATGTTCAGTGTCTGGTGATGTTTATGTGCTGGGCTATGTACAAAGGATGTAGTCATTTCTTAACAGTTCAACCATTATGGATGAAAACACCATCAAATGTTGACAGCCTGGTCTTCAACCTCTTTGTCATTGTTTCTTTTCAAACTCGAATTGCTAAAGTACAGAACCAACATAAAATATTATGTCACTGTCCATGGAATTATGGTATATCAAATAAAGAAGTAATAAATATAATCAAGATTATTTTCGTCTTAATAGTTATATACAAAGGTGGCATGCTCTCTTGCACTGGCAGCCCAGGTTGTGAAGTCCATTTGCCACAAGAATAGTACTAAAGAAGGAAAAGAGGGCAGGGGTTATGTTTATTTGTCCTTCCCTTCATTACTCGCTACCTTCCTGTTACCAATCTCTCTCTCTCACTCTTCTTTGCCCTCTATTTCCCTTGGTACTCCACCGAAGCCTCATGCAATGACATCACTGGTCGCCCAGCAACAGCTCGGCAGAATAATCATAAGAGCAGTGAAGTGGCTGTCTGACAGTGACAGGGTAACTGGAGTTGACAGTTGATAAGAAGTTTGAGAGATTCACCATTTCAGTGCCACAGTTTCCTGTGTCACTGCTGTGAGTGATATATTTGATGACAGCTGTTTATGTTGATAGATTATAATTGAAATGAACAGGATTATTGAAATGAGTGCATTTAATTTACAATCATCAACATTACTATCAATGCTTTATACTAGGTTTAGCTGCAATTTCTCCTGTTGTTTTAAAATCCATGCTAAAAATCCGCTAATTTGATATATAAGGATATATCTTACACAAACTGGGATGTCAATACATGTTGATGTTAAATTTTAAATGTCAACAAATCAGTAGTGAGCCTTCTGGAATGGTGATTTTTTTTTCTGCTTAGAGTTCATTAAATGGGGGACATAGCAAAGCTATCTTTGAAATTTCATTCTCGCGTTTACACATAATATTCTTCGAAAAAGTACTTGCAATTTACAGTAGCTGATACCGGCCAAAACATTTCTCAGCTGTTTATCGGAACAGAAATTAGCCTAGATCAACAGCGTGTTGTTTTCAACTAGTAATTATTGTGGGGTTCTATTATTTTGTGGACTGGTAATCATTGAATGAACATCAATTAGCAAGAGTAGGTTCATCGCAAATTACCCTGATCTACTGCTTCTCCGTTCAGCCTCTTTCGCTGCAGTGCTAATTACATGTAAATTGGGCACTAGGGCTTGGCAGCAGGCCTTGTGTATTAGAAGGCTGTGCAGCTGTTCAGTTTCTGTGGGCATTGACACAGCTGTACTCCGTCTCTGCAGGTCTCTAGGTGAGAAGGAAGATAAACACCGATACAGCTGGTCTCAATAAATTTCTCCACGGCTGTATGAGAAGTCACCATAGAATTTCAAAATATTCAAGACGTACGTCCCCCGATGACGGGGGACGATGACTGTAACTATACCGTATATTATAACGAGAAAGGAATGCATGAGTCAATGCTGCTTTTTGCTGGGAAATGTGATATGCGTATGCATCGCATTGTGTATTTTATATGTTTAATGCCCTTGTGTTAAGACATGTAAAAACAAATTGAGAAAATGTGCTTGAATTGAGAATAATTCTTATTTATCAGCCATTACAGCATTCTGCAATTTACATTTTAGACAAACACAGGCGTGAATGGCCATGCCACAGATGAGCTGATCAAGCCCATCCACTTCAAGTTTTGACGTGTTGTGGATTCAGAGATGCTATTCTGCATTGCACTGTTGTGAGGGGTGGTTATTTGTCACCTTTTTCTGTTTTAACCTGCCTGGCCTCTTTCCCCTGACCTTTCACATTATTGAGGCATTTTCGCCAGTAGAACAGCTGCTCACTGGACGTTAATTGTTTTTCATGCCTTCTCTGCAAGGTCTACAGACTTTTCTGCATCATAATCTGAGGAGATCAGCAGTAGCTGAGATCAGCAGTAGCACCTACTGACACTCTATGGCCAAAGTCACTTCGATTGCATTTCTTCCCCAGTCTGTTCGGTCTGAACAATTACTGAATCTCTTGACCATCCCTGTATGCTTTTATGCTGTGACTAGCTGCCATTAGATTGCCTGATCAGACACTTACATTAGTGAGCAGGTGTGCAAGTATGCATAATAAAGAGACCACTGATGGTACAAAAATTCCACAGATAAAATAAATGAAAAATGGGTGCACACGAGTCACGTGACTTCTCCATCAAAATTTTTCTCAGCTGTTATAACTAAGTGTTACACTGAGCATTAAAATAAACAGCCAACAGAGGGAGATAAAACTGGGGCCCTGGAAATAGTTCTCAGTTTCAACAACTTTAAGGTCCAACATCATTTTAACTAGATTCTTAGACAGAGACTCAACAGATGTGCAGTCAATTAGCCATTGCTGGGCATTTCAAATCTGTCCTTTGTGACATCATAAGGGGGAGGGATCTCCCAGAATAATGAGGGAACTGATGAACTGCCTGGCTGAAGTGATCTGGGCAATCACTTCTCCATATGACGTCACAGAGAAACGTATATTGAATTGGTTGGTAAGGATTGGCTTGGCACCTGGTAACACTGTGGGGGACCTTTAATATCAGCAATTCTTACAGTTTCATGCTAATAATTCAGAGTTATAAAGGGTTTTCATGCCTCAGAAATTAAGAAAGGAGGTGCTCAAAAGTAAAAAAACAGTGAGAAGCTTTCGGAAGTTGCAAACTGGGTCATCAGGGTTGTTCGGTTTCTCGCAATATGGCTGTTGTACTTGAGATGGGGGGAGACTCAAGGTTGAATAAACAATCCAAATCTCCCAAAACAAAGTGTGAATGGGTTCTGAACAACTAGCGGTTAAAATCTTATACTGCCATCCCAACGGTACTCAGAGGCTTGTAAATCACGAGCACACATCCGTCCTGGAACATTCATTACCTCCAATCCATTAAGCCATGTTTATGGTCAGTGAGTAGCTCTTCCCAGTGGGGAGCTTGTTTCACTTATTAACTGGAAGCCTGCACTGTTTATGTTTCCCCTCTGGGGCAGGGCTTCCAGGTGAAATTCCCAGACTGAAGACAACTTTATATCATCACATTACACCCAGGCCCAGACAAAAAAATTCACCTAAAGTTCACTATGTGCGCAGATTCTGTCTCCTCCAAGGGTTGTCCACAATGTCCCGGTTTTGCCCCCCAATGGGAGTCCTTGTTTGATGGCCACCCACGAGTCTCAGAGTTGGCATTTTGCCCGCTTAATTTTTCCAGCTTTATGAATGTGGAGGACAGAATGTTATGAGTGCACAAAAAGCTTATGATATGTGCTGTGATGCGGAGTTGGTACTCATAGCAAAGCAATTTCTCAAAATTCAAATTTTCCTACCAGTCTGCTAATAGGCTCACAGCAACTTCACTGAGAATGAAGATCCAGGACGTATCTCATGCAGCACATGTATACTCAACCAACTTCTGGGACAAAACACGGAGGCCACCAGAAAATGAGACAGGCAGCTGCTTTGTGGACCCATGTCTTAAGTTATCATGTCTAAGCCTAGGGTCAGGCTTATCAGACCATCGTGGGGAAAGGCTCCCATGACATGACATGTTGTGTTAGAAGGGGGACAGGGCACTCCACAGACTGGAACCCGAGACACACAGCCGTCACCTCACACTCACACAACCAAGTGTCCCAAAGCCCTGCTGCACTGCTCACACTGTCATTGATGCTTCCTGAACACCTGCACTGCAATCAGAGAAAACCAAAGATAAAGGCCATCAAGCAGCTATTATACAATAGTTCAGATTATGATTATTTTGGGAGACATTTTTTTTATCTGGGAAATACGTTTTATCCCACATGTTCTGTTTGGGGTTTCGCGGACACCGCCTCCGTAACGGCTCAAAAAACACACCTTGTTTCATCAGTTAGATATTTCTTAAGTTTTCCGTACCAAATAAGAAACATTTAAAACCATGGTTTTTAACATGCCAAAAAGCTTCAGAAGTGCTGTAAAAAACAATTATATGCCTTTGTTTGTTGACCCCTCGTAGCTATAATTGATGTTACTTTTCTGGATAATACAGATTTCTGAGCCTATGAATATTTAGAAAAAAAATAACATGAATTAATGTGTAACCTATTTAAGATATGAAACAAGAAATATTTCCATATTTGGTATAGTTATTGTGGTTAGCGGTCATTTTCTTATTTCTGCACCTTTCTGAAATCACTTATTACCCTCCCTTTGCATCCAAAATGTTCTGTGTCGAATGTCAAACTTGTACCTGATGCCTCAGAGAAGCACACATTACATGCAGACGTCCAGGATTTAGCCTGGCAGCACACAGCAGGGACCAGTCATCAGCTGGTACTGACCTGGCCAGGGCTTGCCCTGTTCCTGGCGGGGATCGGGCATGGAATGCAGCTCTCTGATCGTCAGCCCAGACATTCGCTCCGTGGGGGGTGCGCTGAGATGTACCAGAGGGCAGAGAAACCGAATTCCTCGGGGTAAAAGAGGGCAAGAGGTCAATGAATTACGGATGAAACGGACACATTTTGGAGGTTTGGACTGATCCACAGGTGGCATGATCTGAGGAGGAGAAGCCATGGAAAAGTGGTGCTATATGCTGTATGCGAGATTAGAGCCAGGATGGTTGCAACTGTATTTTTCCAGCTTGTGAATTTGGTTTTGTATTTTGATATAGGTCTCCTTCAATTTGTAGTAAGGTCTGTAAGTCTTACAAATTGATAGTTTAATTTCCTACTGGGTTCATTGAGCTTAAGTTGAGATTTAATCTGAGGGTATGTACATCCATATTGACTGAAAAAAGAAAGGAAATACAAACCTGAAAGTGATATCACTGTCCAAATACTTGCAGGTCTCAATATAGACACAGATACGGCATGTGACCAAAGCCCTGGTACTTCTTTTGAACACAGTGGGAGACATGTTTGAAGATGCTATGCCAAGGCCTCCTGTCAGGAATGAAATTCAATTTAATAAGTTCTAATCTCACTTTGATGGTTCTTTTCAACCTCCTTGTTGCTAGTCATTGTCAGATGCAAAAGTAAGGTTGAGGAGTGAGGCGGAGTGCAAAAAAAAAGGACAAAAATGAGGAAAGTGATAAGTGTCACAAATAACATTATTTCATATGGATATAGATTGGTCTTTGTTATAAGTTAAAACTGATATTTGGGTATGCAAAAGGGAGGCTTTGTTAAACTTTACTTCAGAACCTAAACAGATACAAATTTCTCAGAGTAATGCACACAGTATGTGACAGTGACTTTGAATGGCTCCAGCACTTCCTCTAGCTCTCCATGTAAGGAGCTGTGGCTGAAATGCCCCAGCCTGATTGAAGACCACTAATGAAATTACTCACAAACCACCAAAAATTGCATCAGATAGAAAAGTGGAAATGGACACATCTGGAGGCAATACTTTGTGGATAATACCAACAATATTACATTTACTTAACCTAACACATCGCTGAGGGAACTGTCAAGCTTGCCTTTTACAGAAAATATTATGATGAAGTAGATTTCACATACCGTTAATTTGAACAAACATACTTCCAAAATTCACTGCCTATGGGGTACAGTGAGGTCTAGATTCCTGCTGTCTTTTAGGCAGTCTCTCTCTCCCCCCCTCTCCTTCACTATCACTCTCTCTCTCTCCTCCTTTCTTCTTCTCCAACGACGCCGGGAAACTGAACTTAGCGAAGTGGGAAGTGCTGAGAGCCCATAAGTAAAAGGAAGGAGGTTGGCAGGAGCTAGCACAAGAATCACAGACTCGGACAAACTTGGACACCCTCTTCTGTTCTAGCATATCTATGCAGCCTTGAGCCTCTCATTTGCACATAAAGACACAAAAACACACCCACCACCTAAAAACGCATATCTGCATAAGCTCCCCCATCAAAATGCTCTGGGATTTGTGTTGGTCCCTGCTTTTTACAGCCTTCGTGGTGACAGCTCTGCCTCCCACTGCCATCAAGATAACTGAAGGTGAGTGACTTCTCGTAGCTATCATCGCCGACCTGATCCGAGAGCTTTGATTTACACTGTTACTCAATACCAAAGAGCAACATTTTAACTTCTCACTTTTCTGCTGGTCTGCTGCAAGATGTCATTAGAATGTTTTTATTGCATAGTGTGTTGATTAAATTTTCTCATGGAAGCCCTGAGTCATCCATTGCACTCTGATCAAATCGCATGCAAATTAAAATGGAGACCTTAATTGCATCTTAAAGCCAGTGCGCTATTTTAATTGAGTTTGGTGAGGAGCTTTAGACCAAGATGTGGATTTTATTAAAGAGAGAGTAACACTTGAGCCTCTTGAGAGGGCATCCTGTGCATTGCTGCAATTTGTTTTCCTGCTTCCTCTGTAATTAGCTTTTATCAAAACGTGCTCTGAGAAGGCATTTTCAGCTCTCATTTGACAATGAATGAGAAGAAAAACAGAAGTGCATGAAGGTACCTGCGCACCTTCAGGCTAAACTGATGCTATTACAAAAAATAATAATAATAATAATAATAATAATAATAATAATAATAGGAATGAATAATAAATAAAATGAAATCTTACCAAGCTTTTTAATCTTGTATTTGAACTGATAACACTTATTTTTATTTCCTTTTTTTCCAGTAAAACAAAAAATCTGCCAATGATGTGTGATAATTTTGATTTATTTCTAGATTTGTTCATGGGGTAATAAAATTTCACTCGTCAAGCGCATTGGTGACTGAAGATAAAATGATGTTTTCTACTGGGGAGAAGAAAAATGAGTGTCATAATGAGATGAAATCACTCATTAAGACAGACAGGTTTTGCGGTGAGTGAGCTTGCTGTGACACCCTCTCTCATTACCCCAGCAGCCCTACCCCTGCAGCTGCTGAACCCCGGTCGACCAGCCTCCTGTCCGCTCTTCTGGACTGAGTTTGAGAGCCATTGCTATCGTTTCTTCCCCCTGAATCGGACCTGGGCCGAAGCAGATCTGTACTGCTCTGAGTTCTCCAATGGGTTCAAATCAGCCAAGCTCACATCCATACACAGGTAATGCTGCTCACCCAAGGTGTGATGCACTAGCCTTCAGAGAGCCCTAAATTGATGCTTGAATGGACTTTTCAATGCTTTCAGTTTTATTCTAGTGGTTCAGAGTATAGAGAGCAAGGCATATCATTGCAATCGACATGAAAGCTCAAATCCCCACACTGTTATAAACTTTTTTTTAACCTTTTTTGCCAGTAATTTTAACTGTAATTTTACAATAAGTTTACAACTGAGTTCCATGTATGGTAAGTGTAAACCACAGTTAAATGCACGCAGAACTCCACTTACAGTTAAAATAACCAGGAAACAATGCGTTAATTTAACTGTTAAATTCAGTCAGTTTAGTTTATAACAGTGCAACAGGTCATGAGAACTGACTAGGTCTTCACACCCAAGGTGTATCACAAAGAGTATTCCTTTTCAAGTTCAATAAAAGATATAATACATCTTCTTAAAGAGTAACTCAGCTATCCTGTGAAGCTAATCTTCCTCTGCTTGTCTTATTTGGCGTTATTCTGCTCCCCAGCTGGGAGGAGAATGTGTTTGTCTATGATCTGGTGAACAGTCGCATCCCAGGCATTCCCACGGACATATGGATTGGCCTCCATGACAGACGCCAGGTAATTTATCATTCTGTTGATTTTCTACTGATAGGGTTATAATGCCTCTGACACCTCTCAACATTAGAATAATCAGGATTTTCCAGAGTTAGCTCATAGAATATTCTTTACAGTATTATCTAAGCTCTGTACATGCAGAGCCACTGTTCATCCTGAACAGTATTTCAGTGGTAATCTTAGGTGACAGGTATATCAACCTGGTGGCAATTAGACTTAATCAGGTCGAGCTTGGTGATGGAAATGAGCAAACTAGTTTAAAAAGTCCTTTACAATGTTTAAACAGTAGGACACTGCCTTTATGGAAAATTAAAGTTACCATCAGTCTCTGCCTACTGAGTGATCTGGCATCAATCATGTTCCTCTAATTAAAGTCTGAATTAGCGTCAGTTTTTACCAGTATGAAAAGAAAAACCTTTTCAGCCATTGCATACATTCTATATATGTCATGCCACTGTTAGTCAATATTCTCTGAGGTTAAATGGATTCTCTAGCCAAGTGCAACAGATTCACTGTAGCATCCTTCTATGTACATCATCAGGAAGGAACCCAAGAGTGGACAGATGGCTCCCCATTTGAGTACAGCTACTGGGACGGGAACCAACCTGACGATGGAATCCACCGCATTTCCGCAGATGAGGACTGTGTAGAGATTTGGTTCCGACAGAGCAGCGGTGAGACGAGATTGCGCTTAATGAAATTAAATAGATTGCGCATTGCTCCGTGTGCCAGCATAAAAGCAAAGAGATGGCAGATGGGATCATAGATGTAAATTATGTCGAACGCACAAGGAATGAGAAAATCTGAAAACCTTTTGTTTGGTTCATTGCGCAGCACTTAGGTCCTGGAATGACAACAGCTGTGAGAAGGCCTTTCCCTTTGTCTGCAAAATCCCCATACTGGAGAGCTAATTCTGCAGGACCATCACACTACCCAGTTGCCAGCGGTTACAAACGGACCTGCCTCACCCGAGTGCCTGGAACACTGGACCCCTCACGAGCAGAGGACAGTGCCCTCCCTCACCGTCTCTCGCGGCAACGCCTGAACAGATACAGCCAGGACATTAGCCACACTTTCCAGAGCACTCACTAGAGAATCAATCCATCCTCATTTAAAGCTGTAAGTCTCCAAACAGACTCTGCTATATTGGAAGCACATAGCGGTCGATACCTCCGCCTCCGTGATATCATGTACAGCTACATGTTTAGGCTGCTGTCATGTACTGTCGTGGGACTGATACTCGCTTTACTGTGATGGACGCTTCAGAGTCTGTTCATCCAAGACCGTTGCAGCTGCCTGGCAGGCAGGAAGACAGGAATCCTCGGTAAAACAATAAAGAGCTTGTGATGAATGATGTGTGGAAATGAATCAGACACAGGACCTGATTTCTCTGAACCCAGTGGGAGGCTGGACTGAGTTCCTCACCTCAGCCTTCTCCCATGTGTGTGATACTTCAGTTGCAAAGTTGTATGCAAAACATCAACAAATTATGTTCATTTAAATAAAAAGAAAACCTTGTTAATGTGGTAATGAGTCATAAACATTTTTCTGCGCTACCTCACAGTTCTCTAAAGGTGCATAAAAATACAAGATATTGGAATGTTAACTAGTTTTCAGAAGCTGCCATCCCGATATCAATTTTTATGAGCCTTAACAAAGCACACTGACATTTTCAATGACATTGAGCTGACTGATGTTTTCTACTGAAACATGCTGAATTTTAAATAATTATTTTTTTTCCTTATTTGAGCATGGTGGGATATTGGAATGTCTGCAGTGCTTTAATAGTGAGAAAGCAGGTCTTTAAAATTCAGTAGAAATGTGGCAGCAAGCAGAAGTCAGTATATAATGTAATTTTAAATGCCTGTTTTATTTTCCATTCGCTCTGCAAGTTTGCTGTGGCTTTCGATACCAAGGTCTTGGCCAATGAATGAAAAGTGGCCTTAGGGTTTCGTGTCTGGGGTGTGCTGTCTGTATGTCTGTTCAAAAAAATTGATCAATCAGTGACCTGGAAAATGAGGAGCAGAGGATTTAAGAGGTCTGCCATAATCATTAGACCAGACTTCAAAAGAACAAGGGGGTCCAACTGCAGCCAGCTTCTTGAACTTAAAAGACATGTTCTGGAGCACAGAGCATGGTAATTAAAGAGAAAATCCCCCCTCTCTGATCCTCACAGGTACCCCTCAACTCTTGTTCACAGTGAATGATTTCAATGATGGACAAATAAGATTGGCAGCTTATTGAAGTGGAATTCCATGGCTCAATCTGATGGACTGCTTCTTTAGAAAACTGGAAGCATGCGATGCTTTCCTGTTAGCGAGATATTCTGTTGAGAAATAGAGGAACCAGGAGTGAAGGTAAAACCTTTTCAACACCTCTGCAGATGCTATCCAATGTCATGATGTATATCTTCTGTTTAATTCAACAGCAGCTGGTAGTAGTAAATTCCAGTCCTTAGTGAGTGACCATCAGCCCATCTTGTGTGCTCAGCTGGCTCTCCTTCCATTGGATTTTTTCTCTTCCTTACAGGATGGCCAAAAATTGAAAAATGTGGAAGCAAGTCAGCGTTTGCAGCAGCAATTTAATTAGCTTCGCTTTACAAATTCAGTTAGCCTCAGAATGAGGAATTCCGGCAGGGTATTAGAGATGTTGCTGGTATCTGAACCAGTAATTAGATGAAGAGCTAATGAACCCTACTGCCTTGAAGGACACTCAAATAGGGAGCATCTTATTAGAAATTCCCCCAAAGAGCAGCGGAATATTTTGTCACTCTTTAACCTTGCTGTAATTTCTCTCTTCCATGCAATAATATTTTATGAGCAGGATAAAAAGTAGTTTTATTTTCTTTGGGGTTACAGCGCAGCTTATGATCTTGCAGTGGTCTGGACCGATAAAGGAACTCGCTTGGCTTAGCAGTATTAATGATAAAGAAAATATTTGGTTACACTTGGAAGCTGCCAATAGAGAAGCTCAAATATGTTTTGCAGAACTCTTAAGTGGTTCACACAGACATACCAGCATGGACAATAGTGCACTGGTGAGGGCTACTGAAGATCTTTGGCTACAATGTATAGATATTCTAATGAAAACTGCTAAGGCAGGGATTCAAACAGAATTGAATAGGCCAATATAATTTGATGACATAATAGAATTATGTTAATTATTTTCACAATTTTGTCAAAGAATCATTGAGTTTGTAACTGCCAGCACGTCATTGATGAGATTCTAATGACAATCACACACCTCAAGGTTTTATGCACAATGTTTTGTGCTTGAAATGCATGCACAAACAAAGAGAGCAAAGTTAATGTCAATTCAGCGAAAATATAGGTACAAATTTAGCAGCAAGTGTCCCAAGTGTTTATTCCAAGCAGTCCAGTGTAAATTTTCACAAGATGAACAATGATACACACTTTAAATGTATACTCACATGTATGGACAAATATAAGGTTAATAGCCCAGACAAGTTCAATACATGACAAAACAGCTTATTACTCTCAAATAAACAACACAGATTTCCCACTGTCCAGGACACGGAGAACAGGGGCGTCTTAAAGGGATTCTACTGACCTGCTCCACCCGTCTATACTGTTTTTAATTATTCGCCTTTAGTATCATTTAATTAAAGGCCAAAAGGAATGAAATTGCGGGAACTACAGTCCAGGAAAGGGACATGCATACACTGTAAACCCTGGCAAGTGCGGTACACTCAATTGTTTTGGAGGAGCCGATTACCTCAAAAAAATTGTGTACACCAACTTAATGATCTTCTGTTCACAGTACTTATAAACATGGTAAGAATACCTTTTACCTTATTTTCTTTAAGTACCGTCCACACAATGCAACATCATTTCTTTTGAGGTAATAGGTTTCCACAAAACCTTTGAGTTTGCCACACTATCTGGGTTTACAGTGTACAGAGGAGTAATTTTGGGAGGCAAAGTATTTGTCCACATCATAGACTGTATAAAAAGATGGATGCAGCACCCGGGTCTAAAAAGTGAGGTCAATGCGGAAATCTCTTAAAATTGCATTCTATTTAATGGCCAGCAGATGGCGACATCGGTAGTTGCAGAGAGAAGTTCAATGCTATAGAAGTCTATGAGAAAATGACTCTACTTTCCCACCTGATTTATTATTTCAAAAATGATTTTTCACATTATTTTATGGTATCTATCGCAAGTGTCAAGTCCCCTTCAATACATTATGATGTTCATTTTTGCAAATTATGGTCCCAAATAGACGAGAAGAAAGGATAAAGCCAGATATGCTTTTGTGGGCATGGATATCCTCTGGTCCTCGTCAGATACGGTCAGATCCACCCATCTCTCCTCCCTGGATCTTCAGTTCACGCTCTCGTCCAATAGGAAGCACATCTGGTTTCAAAATGACAAAATGGAACTGTTCAAATTGCCAAAATCGAGGCTTCCTAAATGGTATGCTGAAACCAATGGATGACATCACAGTTGCTTCATCCATCTTTTTATACAGTCTCTGGTCCACGTCCATAAAAACCATTTCCACAGGATCACTGCGCAGGTTTGTTAATGATTGGGCACTGCCCGTTCCCAGTGAATGATTGCTGATTAAGAGAATACCGACAGCCCCATTCTGAGCAACTACTTAGCGGTAGTGGAGATTCAGATCTTAAGAAACAGAGGAGCCAAAAGGACCCAGATGTTCAATTACGGACAGACCATCACGCAATTCCAACATCACAGAAAGTCTGCGCCCACAGTCATTCGCAAAGATGTAATTAAACACATAAATTCCTGTATTTTCCCAGAATGCCAAGCAAACATTAACATCAGTTTATTCGAGATATATACTGAATTCTTGGTAGTCAGAAAAAGTAAATAAATATATTGGTATACACTATACACTGTGATAAATATATCTAAATATTTATATCTATATTCTTTATACATAAATAAATAATTTAATGACTGGCACAGTAAAATCACTTTCTTCTGTTTTCTTTATAACCATAGTATAGGGTTTCACTTTGTCAGATAATCTAATCTAGTACTGTTATTGGCAGAATGGTAGCTTACAGCTGAATTTAATAATCACAACACATTTACAAGTCAAACACATTGTCTATTGGACTCATGTCATAAGTTGCTGGTATTTCTGAATACCCTGATATTATAGTATCAACTTAACACGACAGCACAATGAGGGTCACGACAAGCTTTAACAGAGCACAAGGATGACTCCGTTTAAAAACACTTTGAACCTTGGATGGAGGTAATTGTGCATGTGAATTGACAGTAGGAGCTTGTTCTCGCTTACCCAAACAACAACAATGAATATGGTGGAAAGTGTGCCACTCGTGGATTATGTCAGCACTGAGGCCTTGCAAGAAAACAAAACTGAAAAACACTCCAACACTCCCACATATGCTGCAAAGTCATAGCATAGAGCACTGCTTCCTTTGGACCAACCAAACAACAGCAGATGTCATACACTGATGATACACGCACTGTTCTTCAAATGGATCGCCACAGATGGACAGATACCAGAAACCCTTTCAGACTCGATATTTGCCTGCACTACTCTCCATTAAGGCTAGATGGAAGAAATAGCAACTTTTATGCAGTCCATTTCCATGTTTCATTTCAAATTCCATGATTAATTATTGCCAATTTAACAAAAAAAAAAGAAGCAGCACATTCTGCATTGACAGTCATTGTGCAATCATTCTGGGGTTTTTTTTTTTTTCGTTTTTTTCTCTGTTTTCCAAAAGTGGCAATAAGGTCACAGTTTACTGATTTGAGGTGTTCAGAAAGTTTTATAATAAAATGTTGGCAATAGACATTCGGTTGTGCATTGCTTCTGACTAAGAACACCCCAAATTAATGGCCTCTCGATGAAAATTTAAAGGGATATGAGGTGTACAAGTAACTTTTGTATAATAGCAACTTTTATGCAGTCAATTTCCATGTTTCATTTCAAATTCCATGATTAATTATTGCCAATTTAACAAAAAAAGAAGCAGCACATTCTGCACTGACAGTCATTGTACAATCATTCTGGGTTTTTTTTTTTTCTGTGTGTTTTCCAAAAGTGGCAATAAGGTCACAGTTTACTGATTTGAGGTGTTAAGAAAGTTTCATAATAAAATGTTGGCAGTAGACATTTGGTTGTGCATTGCTTCTGACTAAGAACACCCCAAATTAATGGCCTCTCTATGGAAATTTAAAGGGATATGAGGTGTACAAGTAAAGCTGGGGTGGTGACGAAAGGCACCAACAAGTTTTAAACTGTCAAAACAGACAAGGAAAATTGAACTCCACCCGATATCTAGGTTATCTTAATCGATCTACAGACCCCCTGATCTTCCATGATCCCTGACGGTGTTGTCTATTTTTTCCCCCACCCACTCTGCCTTCCCAATGTACATCCATACGGTAGTTTGAGCCCTCCCATCCTTCTACACAGATTCCCCAATCCCTGATGTTAGGGGCCATCATGTGACTTCCAGAGAGGCTAGCGAAACACGATCACACTCTGCGCGAGACCTCAGGCTGTGCCACTGCTCCACTGGGGTGCGTTGGGACTCCAGAAGTCGGCGCCAGTGGTTCGTCTCCGGGGGACCAGTGGAGAATTGGCCAATCACAATTCGACCAACAAAGTCATTGCTGCTCTTCACGTTATGGCCGTACACTGGAGAAAAGAGACCGATAAAGCCCAATCACTGGTTGCTGGGCACATATTGGAAACCTGAATTACACTGAAAATTCACAAGACAAAATGGGATAGTCCCTGTCTCTCTATCCTGCCTCTTTTAAAAAAATCTTTATCCCCTAAGAGGAGTGAAGTCACTCTGTAAGTGCGTGGCCTTTCTTCATTTCATCACAATACCAGAAAAAAAAGAAAATCAATATTTTTGCCCATGGACCAAATGGTCCATTTTTTTATTGGCAGCGGAATGATAGAAGCGAAAGAGAAAAATGGGATATTTGTCCACAAAGCTAAGAGGCAACTCCCCACTGGGCCTTTTAAAGGCACGATTCTCATCATTGCTGCCGACGCAGGTAAGCAGGGGTAGATTGTTGTTGTCAGGCAACAGTAACACCTGAACTGAGAAAACGCAGGTCATTATCCTTACAAATGGCTACAGCAAGCCAGCTAATCCATTTCCTAGTCTCAAAAATAAACCAAGATAACTAGCACATAGTACATGTGATGGTTTTACACTCAAGAATCGCAAAATGAAGCAAATAATTGTATATTTTAAGAAATAAGTATTGTCAAGTTGTTGTATATTTTATGAAATAAATATTGTAAAGTTGTTCATTTCACCAGCTCAGGTTTTGAAGAACTGGGCTGAGCTTGCCATCATTTTCTGGGAGAAAAGACAGTCATAAAGAGAAAAGGGGGAAAATTTGAGGGGCTGTGTCACTATCGGCAGCAGTCGTGCTTTCCTCCACTTTGCAATTAGCTAGCTGTGAACAACCAGAAACTCAATGACCCACAAAAACATATTTAGCAAATAAAAATTGACCAGTCTCAACTTTTTCTAAACATTTACCCATTATCACTTTAATCTGGTTTACGTATTTACATTGTATCTTTTTTACAAATGCTAACTATAAATTACTATTACCACAAATTGAGGCCATTAGCCTGATCATTTGATGGCAGGCTGCACGCTTTTAAGGTGGGGATTGTCCACGTGTAAGAATGATATGTTTTTGCACAATATATCGCCGTGTAAGTATTATACCGGAATCAATAAAATAATGCTCGGTCTGAAGTAACATTACAGTCCACCTATGAACAGAAGCTCGACTATAGTAATATAATAAAACTACAAAGGTTTTTTGACTTTGTGTCATGTGCGGCTAGCAGTTTATACCTGCAAAATCCCCAATTTAAGAGAGAAAGTGGTGCGAAAATTATTTAAAATTCACTAGGCAAAAACTATTTTGGGTTTTCTTGATAAAATACTTTTCTGCAAATCTCTGCTCATCAACGTAAACAGCTCGCTAAGATTAGCTTAGCAAATTTTTGACAACTAAATAACGACATTTGCAAGCGCAGCATAGAGACATTACAGCTGCTATTCACTGGTGGTCTATAATGGTACTCCTGTACAGGCCTTATTTTGGCAATCCCAGAACAACGCTTGGATGTTGTTGCTCAGCTTGACTTGAGCAACTGTAAGCTGAGCAGAAACTACCATATTTAGCATAGTAGCTGAACTGAGATTGAAATGAAATATTTTTGGCTAATTTGCAACTGTTGGCAACTATTATCATAGCTACCAATACCCCATCATGGTTCAGACTCACTCTGTGACCTGGCTGCTTAATAACAGAATAAGTCAGATAAAGAATCAGGGCAGGGATCTCATTCAAGTCATGTTTGCAACCCCTGTATCTATCACATGCAGGTGTGCCAATGAGAATTTCACTGGAGTAGAACGGCTAGGCTAAAGTGAAGCCATCCATCTGTTGTAGTTTTCCAAGAACCACCACCTATTAATAGAGTGGCTTGGGGTTTGCCAGTGTAGCTAGGTGCACTGCCTGTGTACTGCTGAGTTATGTGCTTCTCTGATTAATCAAAAACACTGGACAACACTCACAACCTTTGTGTCTTCAGATATAAAAACTTCACATTTTTATATTACAGGCTCTCCATTAGTTTATGGAATATCCATCCATCCTACAGTATTGCCAAATAGAGGAAAGACCTTTGCAGCATCCATGCTTATACTGATGGACTTTTTGAAGAAGAAGTACGCAGCAGGTGTTCTGGGACTCCTTTAATCATCCTCTTCACACATCTTCCCTTCTGCTCCTCCCTGCCGGATTGCTAGCCGAGGCAGATTTGTGTTCATTCCCATGCTGTATGAGTCAGTCACAGATGGATGATCAAGCGCGTTTTCGTCGATGGGTCATGGTTAGGAGTGTGATTCAGGTGATGCTAGCTTGTGATGACGTACGACACATAAATACGGGCAGATATTTTCACTCGCGCAGCTGAACGGAGGAGATGACTCACAGCTACTCAGCATCAAATGCATCATCATGTCATTGCTCCACTTGGAATAAATGATAGAGACTATTATAGAGATATTTCAAGCATTTTCTACATAAATGTGTAAATACATATACATGTGCATGTGCTGTACATGAATACACCGTGTTTTTGAATGCATGAACATGTTTCTTCATGTGGAGTAATAATAAAATAAAAATTGTGATCTTTGGGTTCATAAATATTTGGACAGTGATACCATTTTAACAGCGCTGAAATAAATTTTCAGAAAATTATGAATAAATGATCTTGTGCTGTTGAAAACCCATCATGTGGCACCTTGTACAAAATTTTAAACAAGTCGCCACATGACAGGTTTTCAGCAGCTTTGATTTTGACATCTTACATCATTCAGCAACAACAGCTGCATATAGCGCTCTAAGGGTTAAAACATTGTAATTCCCACATCTTTCATACCCATATGAAGATAACATGCTCAAATTCAAGCAGACTGTATTCGCTGAGATGGTATTAAGTCTGTGCTAATTATAGCCCTCTACATTTGAGTCACTGCCCTATTACTCAATGATTCCACAAAGGTCTGACATCTTGACATCAATCTTTAAAAATGACACATTTATTGCAGGGATACACTGATCAGCAGCAAGGGTTTGTAAGTTTTCTTTGGTCGGCTTCATCCTGCTCACAGCAGGCTATGAAACGCCTCAGTAGCATGCCGCGAGTTCATCTCACAAACCCAGCCTCTCGAAATTCAGACACCATCCTAACATGTCCAGCAGCCAAGGCAGACAGGAAGAAAAGGGGTCACACTCAGAACTAACCAGCAGGTGCAAAT
The DNA here is from genome assembly GCA_029692085.1 of Gymnothorax javanicus. Lineage (NCBI taxonomy): Eukaryota > Metazoa > Chordata > Actinopteri > Anguilliformes > Muraenidae > Gymnothorax > Gymnothorax javanicus. The sequence continues at coordinate 11,758,916 of CM056211.1, forward strand.
TGAGCCTGAATTTGCTTGTTTTCTCACTTAATACACACTCGCATTCCTTCATGTTTTCATTTGGGTTGTCATCTACTGGAAAACACTTTTAAGGTATGAATGCGAAGAGGTAGGTCTGACTCAGTTCCCGACAAGACGACACTGTCATCACTATCCTCCGCCACTATCAAGGGCCATAACTCCATAAAAAATAAAATGCTTCGACATCCATTTTTGAACGAAACGTAGATCATGATTAAGCATAAAAATTTTCACGCATCTAGGTGAAATAGTTTCAGAGAAATCTTGTCCCCATTGTGGCCCGGATGGACGGACGGACAGACGAACCCCAATCAAATATGCCTCGTCTCGCTTCATGGCGGGGTATAATAATGGTAAAATGCTGCAGACAAAAAAGTATGATGACCAGAGAACCTTTTTCACCTGCTGCAAAAGAGCTATATCTGCCCCATTAAGCAGGAGGCTCAGAGGGTGAGACAAATAGACAGCGGGGCTGTAATTGCATGCTTTGCTTTAGGTAGCAGATCAGAGTGAGCCCTGAACACCAAACCAGGGGCTGCATCTCGACCTTACCTCACCCTGGAGTTACACCGCCCCCCAACTGAGATTCAAATGTTCTCCTGGTGAACCTGAGCTGGGTGCACAGAGAGAGCTCATGCTGGGTTGGGGTTCCTGCCTTGCTGTCCTAAGAAGATCGTATGGTGTCCTGGCCTTATTTGCTAAACAGGTCAAACCCTAGAACAAACCCTGTAACCGAGAAGGTTTTCACGATTCATCTTTTGTAGAGAGAATTCTATGATATTGCAAATAGTTACATGAAGAAACAGTACAATGTTTCACGTGCTACTGTACCTATACAACTTCCTGGGACTATTGAAAAGGAAAGAATTTTTTTTTCCCTTTTGAGTGGCGAGAACAGGCCATTCAGCCCAACTAGGCTTGCCTGTCTCCTATCAGGAAAGCGAACCTAATACTTCAGATACTTGAGGACTAAACAGTATATAGTACAAAATTAAGCCTCTTGAAAACTCCCAGAGTTTCTGCCTCTACAGTAAGGCCAGGCAAGATTACTCTCAGCGTGAAAAACATATTTCCTAATATCAGTGCTAAATTTACCCTTGGCTAACTTGTATTTATGACCTCGATTTCTACTAACAGAACTTGGCTTTTCTCTCACGTTTTGCTTTAACGCTTAACATTACGATTTTCAATGATGAATGGCCAAGGCTGACTCAATGAACACTCCCTCGGGAGCTACTACCGCAGAAATAAATTGGACAATGAAGGTATGAAGCAGGAACCCCTGGCTAAAATTTATAGTTTGTGCGCCCCGACCCAATTCTCAAATGTCTGATTCAGGCGACAAACTCACCCTCTTGCTCCTGTGAGATCAATTACGCATAAATAAAGTGTATTAGTATTGTAAAGCATATTTTAAAGTTGATTAGTGCCCCAATGGCACTCCAGGTTGAAGTTCAGCTCAGGATAAAATGCAATTTTTTCACAACTTTTTGACATTACTCACATTCTGGGGCACTTATTATTATGCATTTTATTTGTTTGCTTTACACATCACATTACTGTAAAGTAAAGCAACAGAGAAACACATATATACAACGGAAAAAGAAAACACACATACAAGGAAAGTGGCCAAAAAACAGACGTTAAAGCGTGCAACTAGTAATATAAAAAATTTAGAGTAGCATTCTTTCAGAAATGAGTGGGTGTTTGTCATAATAGCCTATCCAGTACACAGATAATCCAAGATAACTTTAATGTTTTCCTTATCCTCCAGATTATCACAAAGGGAAATGGGAAAATGGGAATGGGAACGGGAAATGGCAAATGATTGACGGCAGTGTACCTGAGAAAACGAGGCTCACTTCATTGAGTTCCTCCTGCACCACCCGGAAGCTGAAGGACTCATTGTAAATTGGGTCAATGGTGCCTCTCATACACGATGTCTTTTTGGTCTTCACCAGTTTGAGGCCTGACACCAGCTGGACCTTGACGAAGGGATCTGTGGAGGACCAGACTCAGTGTCGTTATTGAAGATGGTGCGGTAAATGCCCCGCAGAGAGAACATCTCAAATTGTCACCAGTAACCACCACGAGTTTGATCCCCGGTCGTACCGGGCGGGAGTGGTCAGCAGCTTTTTCAGAGCAGCGCACAATTGGCTTTGCGCTGCAGGGAAATAAATTAACATAACATAACATAACATAACACGAATGGCGAGAACAGGCCGTTCAGCCCAACTACGCTCGCCAGTTTCTTTATACTATTGTGAATATATCCCTTCAGATACTCAATGACTCAATGGTATCTAGCTTTAAGTCAAGCCTACTTTTGAAAACCCCCAAGGTCTCTGCCTCAACAATATGGTCAGGCAAGCTATTCCACATCGAAATTACTCTTTGGGTGAAGAAATATTTCCGAATATCAGTGCTAAATTTACCTTTGGTCAACTTCCATTTGTGACCCCGAGTTCTACTAACAACACTTGGTTGAAGGAATCCAACATAATTCACTTTGTTAATCCCTTTAACATATTTAAAGACCTAAATCAAATAACCCCTTAGTCTCCTTTTCCTAAGACTAAAGAGATTAAGGATCTTCAGCCTCTTCTCATAGCTTTCACGTTTTATACCTGGAATTAACTTGGTGGCTCTTCTCTGCACTTTCTCTAGAACCTCTATATCTTTCTTAAAGTATGGTCCCCAGAACTGTACAGAATACTCCAGATGTGGTCTGACAAATGTGTTGTACAAAAGAAGCATCACCTCCTTAGATTTGTACTCAATACTTTTGGCAATGTATCCCAGCATCCGATTGGCTTTTTTAACTGCTACGGCACTATGGCTAGAGCCTGTGAGGGTTTGGTCAACAATCACTCCCAGATCTTTCTCGTGTGGAGCAGATTCCAGTTTTAAACCTCCCATGAAGTAATCCCGTCTAATGTTTTTATTACCTACATGTACAACTTTACATTTCGCTACATTAAATTTCATTTGCCACATTTCTGCCCAATTCTGGATTCTATCCAAATCATCCTGAATCACTTTAGTGGACTCTAAACTATTTACCAAAACCCCCAATTTAGCATCATCTGCAAATTTAACTAATCTGCTCTCAATATTCCTATCAAGGTCATTAATGTAGATGAGGAACAGCAGGGGTCCCAACACCGATCCCTGGGGGACGCCACTCCCCACTATACCTAGCTCAGATGAGATACCATTGACCACCACTCTTTGTGTTCTGTCCTGTAACCAGTTTTGAATCCACTCCAGAATACCTCATGTAACTCCAATGGAGCTCATTTTAAAAATTAGTCTCTTATGCGGTACTGTATCAAATGCTTTCTGAAAATCCAAGTAAATGATGTCATAAGCCCTGCTCTGGTCATAAGTCTTGGTGGCCCCTTCAAAAAATTCCAGAAGGTTTGTCAGGCATGACCTTCCCTTACGGAAACCATGTTGGCTATCTCTCAAGATACTGTTACGTTCAAGAAATAAGTCCAGCTCATCTTTTATGATAGATTCCAATATTTTGCACGCAATGCAAGTTAAACTGACTGGCTTGTAATTTCCTGGCTCAGTACGGTCCCCTTTCTTATATATTGGTATTATATTGCCCTGTTTCCAATCATTTGGTATTTCTCCAGTTTCTAAAGACCGTCTGAAGATGGCGGATAGCGACTTAAAGATGATCTCACCAACTTTCCTGAGCACTCTAGGATATAAGCCATCAGGACCCGTCGCCTTATCTGCCTTTAGTTTATGCAACTTGTCTAATACTTCGTTATCCCTCACCTCAATTTCCGCTAAATAATCTTGAGCATTTAACATGCCCTCTGGCCGAATAAAGACCCACTCTGAGGTAAAATTCTCAACAAAGTAACTGTTTAAGGCATCCGCAATATCCTTGTTATCATATAGCAGCGATCCATTTTTATTTTTTATGCACTTAACCTGCTCTTTGACTTTCCTTTTTCTGCTACAGTACTGAAAGAAGCGCTTAGGGTTAGTTTTTGCCCCCTCTGCAATTTGTCTTTCATACAGTCTTCTAGCATTCCTCAGCTCTTTTTTGACCACAGCCCGCATTTTACAGTATTCAGCCTTAGAGTTCTCATTGTTATCCTTTATGTACATCTTATAAAGATTCCTCTTTTCCCTCAAAATCCTACGAATACTTTTGGTCATCCACTGAGGATTCTGCTTTTTCAGCTTACTTTTGGACACCTTTGGAATGAATTTGCATTGTGAATCAAGTAAAACCCCCTTAAATCTTTCCCACATCTCATTTACAGACTCACAGTCCAGGAGTGTCTCCCATTTTATTTCACTTAGATATGAGCGCATCCTGTCAAAGTTTGCTCGCCTAAAATTGAAAATTTTTGTTTCTGAATACACCTTTTTAACTTCCCATGAAACATCAAAATTAACAGCAGAGTGATCACTTGTCCCAAGTGGCTCCAGTACCTCAACATTGCTAATTCTATATGGGTCATTACAGAGCACTAAGTCTAAAATTGCCTTCTCTCTTGTCGGTTTATTAACATACTGCACCAAAAAAAAATATCATTTATAACATCTAGAAATTCTTCCTCCCCTTCCTTCCCTTTGGGAAGGGACTGCCAGGTTGGGATATTAGAATCGTTGCTTTGTTCGTTGCTCAAGCGCCTCCTGTTGGCGAGCCGGGCGCTGGTCAGTGAGATTCTAAGCTTGCTCATGTTCGGGTATCCTCTGCCCTCGTTCTGAACTTGCGAAGTTTCGACCTATGAGTGTAAAGAAGCAGGGGCTGACAGGTGTGTGCTTCGGAGGAGAGCTGCGAACTGTCTTCGCTCTCCCGAGGTGGGAACATGGGGTTGCATACGAGCAAGCTTGTACATAGTTCTCAAATTGGGCATACCAGATTCGGGTTGGATTGGAGATTCCAAATTTATTTATTTATTTTTGAATTGAATAAATAAATAAAGAAAAAATTGTCACGAGTACCTGAGCCCTGGCACATGTCAGTCTGCAGAAGTTGCTTGGCCCGAATGATGTCCACATTTAGCCTCCCGGCGCTGGGCAAATAGGTGAGGGACAGCAGCAGCTCACCCAGCTCGACCTCATTCTGGAACGACAGTGGGTAACATTATCTCCGTCAGAGGGTCGCATTAGCAATGCGTACATCCACACAATAACCGAGCCAAGGATTTAGATCATCTGAGAAATTATGGCTACCAGACTAAGGAGTTTACGTGAGCTGTGTTTGTAAGTTGTCCAGAACGGCCAATAATGCCAACTGTTTTGGCCTGAAATTTACATCTAAGAACATCAAACAATGTGTTGTTGCAGTATTGTTTTCAATATCATAAAGGGTAAATTGACTTTTTAAATCATCCTTTTTGATTTTATTTGCATTTGTCATGATTTGCCAACCTTTTTGGGATTGGGGTTCAACATGCAATTTAATGTAAAATATATGGACTTGTTCTGAATGCATGCCAATAACTTACTTACAGCAAATGTTCAAATAATATGAGCATGGTCTGATATTGGCTCTTAATTTTATCCAGAGAATTCCTCTTAAAATGTATAGTAGACTTGGCAACCACAAGTAGTTCATGTGTAATTTAAACGGAGAATCACAGGCAGGTTTTTAACATTGCTCAGCCAGCACCTTTAGTGGCTGCGTACAGGCAAAAAAACTGTTTACAAACAAAATTGTTTCTTACTCAGATATATTTAGGTATTTTCAGAAGAGTCAGACTTTTACAGAATGAACAGGGCATGACCTGGAAATCGCAGCACTACTGAAACTGCAAGAGAGGAAGTAAAGTGAAAATAATTCTCTGTCATTGATTTTCAAATGTCAACAAAAGTCTGAGATTCTGTATTCAGAAGGAAAAGACTGCATCCTTACAGCAGCTGTGCTTAACTGCACCACAGGCATCGAGTACATTGGCTAAACCTACTGGAATGCAAACATTTTTTATTCCAGCAGGTTCAGCCAATATATTAATAGTTCGTACTATTGTTGCCGCACAGATGTGGAAAAGGCACCAAAGCTGAACCTCACTTTTTATAACAGATAATATCAAAGGCCACATGCTGCACTTTGATGACAGCATGTGTTTTGAAACAACACATACTGTACCCCAACGCATACAAGACCACTCAGATGTACAGATGTGTATCAAGAAAATTTGTGAATCATTACATCTGCTTCGCTTTATAATTGTTGCAAATATGTAATTACAAAGGAAATAAGCTGCCACTTGTTGAAAAACTGGATACCTACTGGTTTGTAATGCAGAGAAATGATACCTAAACGTAGAAGCTGATCAATAAGTAGCAATAAAATAAATAAATAAATAAATAAATCGCAATACAGCTAGTCATTGGATGTCAACCAAAAGCTGGATGGTGCTAGTCAATGAATTTAGCACTACACCCTCACTAAATCCTTGAATACTGTGAAAAGTGTCATTTTGAAAGTCATAGAGCTCTGGACTTCCTTCATTCACTCTAAAACACAGTGTATGTTGCCTGTGTGCAACTGTGCATCAGACGATTATAACTAAATTAACTAAACACCAAACAAAAACTAAACAAGCAATGTGTAATAGCTGGAAGGCGACCATAAATGATCGTTTTCTTTGTGACTGGAGATGAGGAAAAAATGGGTGCACCCTGGCCTGCCTAAAGCCCTCCATCTATGACAGCTCATTGATTTTTTAAAACTGATGACTGCCTCAAAAACACATCTACCTTTGTACCGTGACACTCATACTGATATTGTGGTGGATACACTTGCCTTCCACACCCAAGAACAGTCAGGTCCACATATTAAGACCACAAAGGAAAAACCATCAGAGTCCAAATTTTGCATTTTTGTATTTTTTATATATTATATATTATTATAATATGTATAATAATATATAAGAATATTATATATTATTATTATATTTTATATATTATATATTTTTTGCATATTTTTTCTGTGCTTTGTTTCTAAGATCGTTTTGAATTTTTAATCCATCATTTCTCCACAACGTGAAAATGTAACTGATCATTTTTCCATTGCGGTCTTCATATATTTGAATACTGGCAATATTATTGTTATTTTAGTTGTCAACCACAGAACATTGGAGTCAAAATTAAATAATGAATAATGAATATGAATACAAAGTGCTGACTATCAGCATCAAATAGGCGACATTCACATCAGAACTGGGTGAAGAGTGTAGGAATTCCAACACTTTTTTAAAGGTACGTCCCAGTAGCAGTTATTCAAGGTGATAGATGATGGGAGGGTATGTACACAGCTAGCGTATATTTTGAAATTGATCATAATAAATTCATGTGACTCAGAAACTTCCATGCCTCCAGTCAGAGGAGTAAGCAAGGCCCCAGTTGCCCTGTTATTTTTCCAAAAGACTAAAAACCTGTGGTTCCAGATTGGCTGTTTACTTTTTTGCACTCTGGAACATCTGCTTTCCTGCTGCCATTCTACAGGCAGACAGAGCCAAAATAAAAAGCCAAGACTCTAGCTGAGGTGAGCAAGCCTTTGAGAATGATGTACCACATTGCCGCCATGTTATCATTAACTTTCAAAATGACCTCTTCCAACTTTGTCTTTGATCTGATTGGCCTAAGTATCAACCTACAAGATGCTATTCTCAGTTTTTCTGAAAAATCTTAGGCACAACACAAACACTGGTGATAGTCTAAATAAACAATCACAGGGTATTTAACCCCCTGCTGCAAAGGAGCAGTAACTTTAGACAAAGGCAACTAAATTATACAGTATTTGTAACTGTACCTGGAATACATAACTGGATATTGAATATTCACAAGGTGTTAGTGCCCTTGAACTATGCATAAGATGGCATTCTTAAGTTGAAAACGGTGGTGTAGACGTTGCATGAATCGCACCTTCCCATTAAACCTGATCTGCTACCAGTCTGGCATGTCAGGGTACAGAAGCTAGTGGGGAATATTTCATAATATACTACATATTGATCATGAAAAATTTGTCTAACCTCGTAACAACGCAGAGAAATGAATGTCCGCTCACCAACTGAGCTCCCATAGAAGAGAAATTTTAATGCTAGTGACGTTTCGAGCCAACCGGCTTCAAGTCTGAAGAGGAGCCGGTTGGCTCGAAATGTCACTTGCATTAAAATTTCTCTTCTATGGGAGCTCAGTTGGTGTGCGGACATTCATTTCTTTACATTATGAATTTTTTTTTATCCTGCATCCACCTAATTGGTTTTAGGATGTGCGTGTAATTTTTTTCATTTAACCTCGTAACAACAACATGAACCCATACATACTCAAATGAACGTGAATGCAGTAGTGAAACGCTGCATGGGGAATAGCAAAATAAACACGATATACTGCTCTGTTGTCGGTCAACCATCAAAATCTCTTATTTTGTATTCATATAAATACACAGTGTTACCATTGCTATCATGTAAAGACATCCCTTTCAAAATTCAGCATTTGTGAGCCCTCCAGGTAAAACACAGAAAATAGTAAAAAGCCAAGAGTCAGAGAAAATTCTCTCTCTTAGCACTTTTTTTTCCTTTAAATCTTTCTCATGGTTTTGGCAAGAGTCATGGCTATTTAATCCAATATGAGATGACCTTTGCTTTCAAATGGTGCATCATTTTACTTATAATCTCATTCTTGAGGGGTTACAAATCTAATGCGGAAAAAGACCTTGTTGTGTGCGTTTATTCCAATGCATTATTTCATGAAGATAGTAGAATTCAGAAGAGATATAAAATCATTAGTTTTGGCACAATATCCTCATCTTATCGCTATTTCACCATTTAGCTAACTAATCTGTAGTTAAATTTCCCATTTTTAGTCAGGATAGTAACATTCTGCACTAGCAATTTTAAATCCTGGGTAAGATGGTTACAATTGTGGCAAATGATACGTTGTGCTGCTAATTAGATTTAAGTTGCTTGCCTTGTATTGTATTTTCCGCAGTTGTCTGTTAGCTATGATTATGAAAGACAACTCTTAACTTTTACCTGAGTTGCCAATTTTCCCTGATAACCAACACAACCAACGTCAGTACATTGCCCCATCCCATCACTTGTCCCCACTTTCACAGCTTTAATCCTAACAAATAATTGGGGTTTCTGGTGGTGACACATCCAAAAGCTGACAGGAAAAATGAAGGACATTGCACACCCTACCTGAGAACTGGGCACCAGGGCCTTCCACCAGTGTCCACCCTTTACCAGATCCACCTCGCTTAGGGCCATGGACACCTTGCCGATGACACAGTGACGGGAGAATTTGTCAAAGTCAACGACGGAGAGGAGCAATGTACGACGCTGGGCCTCCAGGAAGGGCAGCTTGAATGTGAATCGTTCCTCAAAAACAGGGTTCTGGGTCTTGCGCTTGACGCCCGTCTGCCGGGAGTTCTTGTGGTCCGGCAGCAGGCTCATCTTGACGTATGGGTTGGAGTGCGCCATGTCTTGGCGCGTGGCATCGGAGGAGACGGGCAGGGGCAGGTCGCGAGCCTCGATGACTCGCACGTTCAGGTGGTTATGGATGAGGTCGTACTGCGTGCTAAAGTGGAGCATGCCCAGTTGGTAACGCAGCAGGATCTCATCGTCTGTCAGCGAGTCCACGTCTTCGCCACTGGAGTCAGCGGAGTACAGCCGAGGCTCCAGCTTCTGGGAATAGTCTTCTGACGGCTCGTAGGGCTTCCGCAGAACTGCAGGCTGTACCGCTTCCTTCCTGGGGCCCATGGCCCAAAACTCGATGGGTTTGATGTCCACCAGGGGAGAACTGGGCCTTCGAGCTTCAAGACCTTACAGAAGAGTGTTGAGAATTAACTAATATGTTGCTGCACTCGCTGTATCAGTAATCGGCAGACCAGTTCCGCAATTTAGTAAATAGTTTATACAAATGAGAGGCATTAGCTATGAGGGACTCACTGGACAGCCTTCGGGCCAAGCTGTAAGTGGATGGGAACACCTTTGAGCCAGAACCTTGCCTGTCTGGAGAGCTCTCTTGGGGTGTGGCAGGGGTGTCATATGCAAATACTTCTGAATGTGCCTCTGTCTCACCATTGCAGTCATTGACCCTGATGAATGACAGAGAGTAATGTGATGAGTTTTTGTCTAATTGAACAGCAACTGTGGTCCAATTAAATCAGAAAGAAGGTCCCTCAATTAAATACAAGATGTTCCTCTGCCACTGAATACCCTGCAAAGTTTTTTACTGCCCAGTGAAGCCCAAGTGAATCCAAACTGGTATCAAACAATGCATAACACATCAATTTGAACCTCTGAAAATAATCTTTCAAATGTTTTTTAATATGGAAAAACAGTCAAATTATGAGAAAAGTACTTTTTTTTTGTATTGTATGTGTGTAAGTGAGCTTTTTGTAATTTATGTCGGTAAATGCACTATTTGAGTACAGCACTACGAATCGACCAACGTTTCTGCTCATTACGGCTCTAATACCTTCACATTGCACTTGCGGAAAGATATATGACTGTTTTGTTTTTCCACGGTTCAAGATAAGCATTCTGCTCGAGATTTCTTAGTGGAGGTCTGGTCCCCTGGTGTTCCTTAGGAAACATGAAGGAGCCACAGTGTCCATGATTTTATTTCCCACAGAGATTTGATGGTGCAATGTGAAACACATGGCTTCAGAGGGCAGATAAACTAAGAGGAGCTGCTGGACTGGAGACAGCAGGGAATGGAGAACTGAGGTTTATTGAAGAGGCGAAACCGCATTGCAGATGGGAGACAACAAATGCAATGCCACAGCACGTCAAAACACACATGACAAGTGCAAGGTGAAAGGATTAACATTTCCTGGAAAGCGCAATCTGTTTTATGCGAATTCCAGGAATTGTAATAAATAAATACATAAATAAATGATAATAATAATAATAATAATGATAATCCATTTTATTTACGATATTTAGCGCCTTTAAAGCTTTCACAAACAGGTAGAGACTTCAAAAATGCGAAGATATAAACATAGCACAAGGTAGAAAAGGTTAAGAGCAGTAAACATCAAAAGAGGAATAATGAGAATTATAAAAACAGGCTTTC